>CM042140.1:3506588-3511588 GCA_023376005.1 Doryteuthis pealeii
CATCTATATATATACACACACGTATATATATATATATATATATATATATATAGAGAGAGAGAGAGAGAGAGAGAGAGAGGGAGGGAGGGAGAGAGAGAGAGAGAGAGAGAGAGTGTGTGTGTGTGTGTGTGTGTGTGTGTGTGTGTGTGTGTGTGTGTGTGTGTGAATCAGTACATTTACACATTAATCATTATTAACAAAACAATCCAGATCAATTTAACCAGAAAATTGTTTCCAATAAACAAATGGACTGGTCATGTTTGAATGTGCATTTTTCTTAAAATAACTTTTTTATCTCACATTTTCAAAACTTGTAGAGATCTATTTAAAATAAATAACATGGAAAATATTCCTGTTAGACTTGTCGCTTTTTGTTCATATATATATATATATATATATATATATATTATATATATATATATATATATATATATATATATCTTCCTTTTGATGTACGTACGTACGTACATTCCAACTGATCAATTATGTTAACAATTTGTAATGAAAAATGGAACGAATTAAACTAAAACTTTCCCGCCATTGATGCGACTTTATTTCATTAAGTTGAATACTTTAATCTAACGATTCTTAATGGATCCTTTGTTAACCATGACTTTTAATGGCTGTAATCAATTACGTAAAGTCTACTTTCGTAAATTTAACAGAAACAATTGAACAAAATTGTTTTTTTGTGTCATATAGGATGATTGTAAAGTAACTCTTGTTTTAAAAATCTTATAATTTATTTCTGAATCATTACTTTTACAAAAATATGAATATGAGAAGAACACACATAAATTGAATGTTTTTAAATTCTATATGGGCACCAGCATTCGCCTTCGGCCTTTCAAACCTTTTGGGAATTGCGTCAACGGATCTTCCCAGGAACTCTTGTGGAATGGCAGAAATAAATTCTCGTATTCGTCCTCCAAATTCTTTCAAAATCGTTGATTTCGTAGAGTAGATTTGCTTTTTTAACCAACTCTAAAGAAAAAAAAGTCATAGGATGTTCAATCAGGGCTTCTGACCGGCTACTTATGAGGACCACGTCTACCCATCCATCGCCTAGAAAAAATGGTGATTCAGCCATTCACAAACAACAATAACAAAATGTGGAGGAACACCACGAACAACAGCACAAATTAAAATGTCCTAAAGAAACATACATTACAGAATTGAAAAATATGTAATTGCATACAAAAAAAAAATAGAAATAGTTTAAAATAGGGTATTGCTTTTCAATCAGCCTGTATATTAAGGAACATACATGAAAGATTTGATAAAAAATGGACCGGCATATAAAAAAATTATAAATAGTTTAAAATAGGGAGTTACTTTTCAATTAACCTGTATATTAAATAACATACATTAAAGAATTGATAAAAAATGTACCGGCATATAAAAAACTTATAAATAGTTTAAAATAGGGAGTTACTTTTCAATCAACCTGTATATTAAGGAACATACATTAAAGAATTGATAAAAAATGTACCGGCATATAAAAAAACTTATAAATAGTTTAAAATAGGGAGTTACTTTTCAATCAACCTGTATATTAAGGAACATACATTAAAGAATTGATAAAAATATGTACCGGCATATAAAAAAACTTATTAATAGTTTAAAATAGGGAGTTACTTTTCAATCAACCTGTATATTAAGGAAAATACATTAAAGAATTGATAAAAAATGTACCGGCATATAAAAAAACTTATAAATAGTTTAAAATATGGAGTTACTTTTCAATCACTCTGTATATTAAGGAATATATATTAAAGAATTGATAAAAATGTACCGGCATATAAAAAAAACAACTTATAAATAGTTTAAAATATGGAGTTACTTTTCAATCAACCTGTATATTAAGGAACATACATTAAAGAATTGATAAAAAATGTACCGGCATATAAAAAACTTATAAATAGTTTAAAATAGTTAGTTACTTTTCAATCAACCTGTATACTAAACAATGTGTTGTTTAGCCAATAGAAAGTTCTAAATTTGTCTGGACACATCTTATAATCACCAGAGAAAAGCTATTAATATTTTAAGAAGTGTATTTGCCCACTCGCTGACCAACGACTGTTGTTGTGTCCATCGACGTGAAAGGATGAGTAAGATGAACGAAACATAAGAAGACTTTGCATTTATCCACTGACCTCAGAGATTCCAGTTAAAGTGCACTTTTTTCCTTCGTATCACGAATGAAAGAAGATCTTTGGTGTCTTAAGGAGAAAGCAGCTTAGGGAATAATGGTAAAAGATATCAATACCCTTGTGAAAACATAAAGGCTTACGGCTGTCTGGCCCGGTCGGATAGATATCACCCCTGACATATGTCCAGGCAAACACTGGAAAGGACATTTAAAGCCAAAGAGAAAGAGAGAGAAAGAGAGAGAAGAGAGAGAGAGAGAAGAGAGAGAGAGAGAGAGAGAGAGAGAGAGAGAGAGAGAGAGAGAGAGAGAGAGAATCAAACAAGTCGACTTTATTACAATGAAAACAAAACAGGACTTTGATGTTCGCTACAAGTAAGAACCGTCTATAAACAATAGCGTGTGGCAATCATATGCTTTGAGATAGGGGATTCCAAGTAAATAATAAGACTCGAATTGAATTGAATTAATATAATAAGAATTGAAAGGAATTGTGGAATATGAGGGTGTAAAGATAAGGTAGCGTAGACATGGAGTCAACGGCGCGTGGGTACTGACAGTTTCTAGCCTATGCGATCTAGGGTCTGTTGAATCCATGTCCACGCTACCTTAACTTAAATATAAATGCTTTATCAATGATATTGAGCACGGTTTACTGATAAATATAGTATCCATATTGTATAATAGTCATCCACAGACACTATGATTCGACATATCACGTCTCCTCAGTGTGGCTAGACTTAGCTGACTATCGAGCGTCCTTTATATTTGAATTCGTGAATATGGAGTCATATTCTATTGGCTATTTGATCTCATGTCTACCTTGAATATAAACGCTCTATCAATGATATTGAGCACTGTCTGCTTGGACCATATATCTATTATATATATATATATATATATATATATATATAATATATATCATTAGCACTAAACTACCTCCTCTTTCTATCATCCCTTCCATACTTTGATCTTCTCTCCCATCCCATGATAGATTTCCTCTGACCAATCAAATCCTCACAATCTCTTCCCTTCCTCCTGTCTTCACCAAACTCACCCCTCCACTCACTTTCTCTTCTAAAATACAAATGTATGTTGCACTGATGCTTTAATAAAATTGACTGATGAAGTCCTGCTCAATGCAGGACGAAATATATATCCTACATCTACTTGTTTGAGTTTTGCTCCCTTTTTGTCCACTTTTTCCTGTATTCTTTACCACATTCTGTCAGATTCACTCCAACTCTCCTATCCTCATATATATATATATATATATATATGTGTGTGTGTGTGTGTGTGTGTGTGTGTGTATGTATATATATATATGTATGTATGTATATATGCATATATATCTATGTATCATGTATGTATATATATATATATATGTATATATATGTATGTATACATATAGTAAAGTAAAGTCGTCATGGTGGCTTAATGTCGGTGTCAGCCAATCAGCGAAGGAGTCTATCCCCTTTTCATTAGCGGTAGACCAAGGAGATTGTTTTTTGTCTGAGGTGGAGCGCCACACCTACCATCAGCTCCTTACTTTACCGCACAGATCCCTGTGCTACTCATACGCTGAGTTGGCGAGGGCCTGTAACGAACTAGGAACCTTGTGGTTTCTAGCCGAACGCTCTACCGACTGAGCTAACCCGAACCTAAATGTATGTATATATATATATGTATGTGTGTGTGTATATATATATATATATATATATATATATATATATATATATATATATATATAATCAAACATTAGATTGGAATGCACTTTGATAAATAGATGTAAATAGACAAATGGAACAGTAAGAAAGTTGCTCACGTTGCTTTATTTTCTTGGCGTGTTTTAAGGTCTTTCAAAAAAAACTTTCCAGGATTTAATGTCTGTGCGCCATAAGAATTTGGTCTCAGCTGGAAAGTCTGGGTTTCAAAATTCACAAAGATCTGATTCCATCACTCACGATATTTCCCCAAACAACAAGGAATCGATCAAATTAAAAGGGTCCAACTCACAGTAGGGGGGAGGTGCTTACATCAATTTTGAGTTGTACGTAGAAAAAAAAAGCACAATAAAACGACATAATACAATTAGATATACACATCACTTTTCTCATTTGAAATTCTATAAGCTGATAGTTTTTTTTATAAAACTTTTTTTTCCTTTTTTCTTTTTTTTTTTTTTTTTTTTTCTATTTTTCGTTTATTTTCAGCAGAATATTTTAAAAAACGATCTATCCTTTTTCAGCAAATAAATTAGTCTAGTATTCATACGTTGTTTTGAGATTTTGATACATCTATATTTTATTGCTCGTGTTCCTTAATTGTACGACCGTTTATCATCTTGCAACACCCTCTGGTTAAAGCTGAGCCTGTCCAAGATGAAATGCAAAAATGTAAATCCTGATTATCTGGTGGTGCTTATCTGCCAAATTCTTATTTCTTATGAGTGTAGTCACCTCAGCTAAATAATGGACCATTCCGTTTTATTATAAAAAAGAAAAGGAAGAAAAGGGACATGTAACACAGAAAAGATATAAGAAAGTTGGGGAAAGATATAGAGAGAGGTGAGCGCACGGAAGTGATTACGCTAATCTGTTTCGATCGAACATAATGAAAAGATGAAACAAAGAAAAGAAAAGATAAGTGAAAGAGAGTTAAATAAAGATTATTATACTCTTTACATATCGAATTATTTTAGCAATAGCTCTTAAGTAAACTCATCAAACTCTGTAATGAATAAATTATCATCATGTTGTATATTCACAAGTCCTGATAATAATAATAATAATAATAATAATAATAATAATAATAATAATGTGGGAAGAAAAGCAACTATATGAGTACT
>CM042140.1:3514088-3537691 GCA_023376005.1 Doryteuthis pealeii
TCGGAGGAAAAAAGGAGGGGAAGTGTCAACAGAGTTACGGTAAGGAAAGGCACCGGGCAGTTGGTATCTGTTTTTTTATAGTCGTGAATAGAGGATTGGAATTTTTGTTTTGATGTGTT
This sequence comes from Doryteuthis pealeii, assembly GCA_023376005.1. NCBI lineage: Eukaryota > Metazoa > Mollusca > Cephalopoda > Myopsida > Loliginidae > Doryteuthis > Doryteuthis pealeii. The sequence continues at coordinate 3,514,208 of CM042140.1, forward strand.
TCAGAGATTCTGTGATTTTTGCGTTTTCATGTATATTTAAGTTATCATTTGTGTATTTTGATTTGGTTCTCTTAGGTTACGATTTTTGCGATGGCTGGCACAAGATGAAATAAACCGGGCCTTTGTTTTATTACTTTTGAGTTCGCAATGACCGCTGATTCGCATAAACGGCGTAAGCTCCTACGACGTACGGGTTTGCGTAATGATGCGTGGTTGAAGTTGAATGTGTGATCGAAGTTTGATATGTGTGTGAAGATGGCGTTTTGTGTGTCGTTTGTCTTTATTGATTTTTTGTGTTTATAGATACGTTTATCAAGGTTTCGTTGTGTTTCACCGATGTAGTTTTTTTCACAATTGTAGCAAGGAATGGTGCAAATGCCTCCGTTGGAGATGTGCATTTGGAGGAGTTAGTGAGATTTCTAATGGTTTGGGAAGTAGTTTGTATGATTTTTATTCCTAATTTGGTTAGTTTGTCGTAGAGTGGTCTGTTGTGTATGTTGGTTGGATGACGGGGGAGGGGGTAGTGGTAGTAGCAGTATTTTTCATTGTCTCAATTGTCTCAAATAAATCTTCTGACTAAGCTTTGTTTACATAGCGTGGCGAAATATCAATTGAATGAAGTTGTTTTTTGTTTGTTTTTTTTTCAATCCGTTTTTCCTTAATTTTTAATCACATTTTGTTGGATTTACCCAATCAGTCACCCTCGTATATGTATTTTCATTTTTTAATCGCACACACACACACACACACACACACACACACACATATACACACACACACATTCACACACACACACACACATAAACATATATATATATATATATATATATATATATATATATATATATGTATGTGAGAGAGAGAGAGAGATAATAGATGTGTGTGCGCGCGTGTGTGTGTGTGCTCTCTCTCTCTCTCTCTATATATATATATATATATATATATATATATATATATATATATATCATACTGTCGTGCAGAAAGTCTCCAAAAATGTAGGATATATGAGTTTATAAACAAAGCGAGAAATCTGGGAGAGACCAGCTAGTGTAACGGTTAGAATCTCCGACTCTCAGCCAGGCAGTCAGGGTTCGAATCACACAAAAAGCGGCTTCGAGTCTATAACTCTGCTGATGAGGCATAATAGGCCGAAATGTACATACAGAGAATGACTTTTTCTCGATTTGTTTACGCTTCACATTTAAACAGATATATCCGCCTAATTCATTAATTATCAACTAATTAATTTTAAAATTAGCTTTGACTTCAGTTAAGCACATATTCTCCCAAAAATTGTCGGCATAGCCATATCAAACAAACTGTTTGCGTACTTTCATATATATATATATATATATATATATATATATATATATATATATATATATTATATAGGTAATATGGGTGCTATATTTGTAAGAAGACAGTATTCAATATAATTGATAGAACATTTTTATATAAGTTAATGTAGCGTAGCATATAGGCGAGAAACTGTCAGTAACCAGGTGTTAAGTCCAACGACGGAGTGAATAGCAATAAGGATACTCGTCTGTATAATTCTTGAAATCAAGAAATACTTGGTCACAGAAATTTCTGTGACACTTGTAAGGCTGTAGAGTATATCGACCAAAATCTACGCGATAAAGATAATATCGATTAGTATACTAATCCGAACAAATTATGTTTCTTAAATAATCGCATTTGAAGCCATTTTCCATCAAAAGTGACTCGGTGATAATGGTCGGCCATAATGGATTTATTCACTACTGAACATTTCAGGAAATCGTATGAATGCAAAATTTATTTGAATGATAAGAAAGTTAAAGTGTCCACTTGAAGAATGACAGTCTGACAAATGAACGAGAAATTTTCAAGGAGAAAACTTCAGATTTGTTTAAATTCAAAAGTTTTCGAAAGAATAAATAAATATTTCGATTAGAAAATTAAATATACGACGAATTTGCTCAAACAATGGAGACTTTTACTTTAGATTAGGAAAATTGCAAAGAACACATTTGTCAAATACAAATAATACTTCCGTATATATATATATATATATATATATATATATATATATATATATATATATATATATTGTGTGTGTGTGTGTGTGTGTGTGTGTGTGTGTGTCTGTCTGTTTCTGTGTCTGTCTGTGTCTGTGTCTGTGTGTGTCTGTGTGTCTGTGTATGTGTGTGTGTGTGTGTGTGTGAGAGAGAGAGAGAGAGAGAGAGAGAGAGAGAGAGGAGAGAGAGATTTAGTTTGTGTATTAATAGTTATTTGCCCTAAGGATGGAATCACCAAGAAGTAATATATATATATATATATATATATATGTGTGTGTGTGTGTGTGTGTGTGTGTGTGTATACATATTAATATATGTATATATGTAGTAATATATATATAAAGTATATATATATATTCATTAATATATATGTACATGTATATATGCTTATATGTATATATATTATATATATATATATATATTAATATATATATATATATGTGTGTGTGTGTGTGTGTGTGTGTGTGTGTGTGTGTGTGTGTGTTGTGTGTGTGTTAGTATTTTCTGGTTGACAATGATGATGTAATTCTGAACGCCCACGTCATCATCAACCAGCAAGGCGCAAACATCAGTCGGGTGACAGAAATCTTGAAAAGTTTGTTCAGACATATATATATATACAGAGAGAGGGGGGAGAGAGAGAGAAAGAGAGGGAGGGAGGAGAGAACAAGTGAGAGACAGAGAGTTGAGTTTTTTTTATTAATCTTTTCATGTTTGCAAGCGAGATGTCGCAAATATAGGATGAAAGCTGTGAATAATAATTGTCTGAAATTCCTTAAATCCATTTATCTTTCTTACATTTTTATTATTTCTGTAATATTGTCTCAATTTTTGCTTTGTTTTGGGAGGTTTTTTTTGTGGGAATGATTTTTTGTATGATGTTGAACCTTTTGGAGAAAATCGTCACCTTTTCACGGAAATGTTTGCTGTAATGCATACATTGGACTCTGTGTCTATAGTTATGGTCTAGCGCGAGCGAAAAGGAGATAGACTCCCTCTCTGATTGACTGATACCGACTTTAGGCCACCCCGAAGAGTTTACTTTACTATGTATCAACTTGTCTATGAATATAGTTGTTACATAATGAAATAGGTAGCCTATTAATTATGTACGGTAAGTGTAGCTTAGATTCAAAATAATAGTTTAGTGGAAAAACACAAGAAAAGTGATTGACACTTTTTAACCCCATGTTGATTTATTTCCGGTTCGCCAGAGCGAGCTGTGTGAAAGTAGGTGGGAAAGTCCGTTTTTGTCTGGCTGGACAAGACGAAAAGCTATAGCGTCTCTCGTCCAAATAGCCAAATTCCTACGTGTTTAACTTTATCTGGGATACTTATAGAATAAATATATATTTACCAACCCCTCCGCACGAGTAGGATGTGACACATGGTCAATTTCTTAAACGGAGTTCAACAGGTTTGAATTCAGAGTTTTCCTTCTCCTAGACCGGTTGCCCAACCAAGGTTAAAGAGCCCAGTCTTCCCTACTATGTATCCATAGCTGGAGGGAGAGTAGGATTCATATCTTTCCCAAGGGTATTAGCACTGAAATGCAATTACCACATCCAGGATTTGAACTCGGGGCGACGAGTCCATTTCCCATGACTTTAACCATTACACCACGCGCTTCCTTCCTTATAGAATAAATAGTTTGAGTTTGAGTTTGAGTTTTGTTTAACGGCATATCAACCTCTATGGGTCATTTAATGCCAAAAAGGTTATTTTGGATTTCAGTCTTTAAAGTAGTGGTTCTATGGAGATAATTGGTTATGTTCTGTTATATTTTGATGAAAAGGTTATTTTTTTTTAATAAAATTTAAAATGTTTTCAGGATTTGTATTCTTAAAGATGTCTCCCAGGTTTCTTGTTTGATAGTAATTTGCGCGGATATGTTTAAGTCTGTTACAATTTAGAATATGCTTGATTGTAAGTTGTACTTTGCATGTTGGGCACACTGGGGCATCCTCCACTTTTGAATAAATAGTAGCTCAAAAAAGTCTTGTGTCATTAATTAAAAAACAAAGTAACAACACGGGACGTCCCAGTATCAAGCCAGGAAGAATCCCTGGTCTAGAAAAAAACCAGCTTAGAACCAGCCAAGATCTAAGATAAAAGATGGCACAGAATTGACAGATAGCAGCCACTCTGAGATGATAAAAGATGAGTATACGACCACGGGTATCATCATCAACATGTCGCGCAATTAGCATAGATATCCATGACTATCTCTCGCTAACCTTCTCTATCATTCATTGCCCCAGGGAGATCCTCTGCGCAGCATCTAGAATCCGCGCAGAGTTGGTCAATGTAGGTCCTTGCTGGACGAACCACATTAGTATGTCCATGTGCTGGCTTCCACAGGAGAACATCACATGGGTTCGTCCTTGCTCCTCCAGCAGTGTCCAGCTTGTCTTGTCCGTCCTACTCGTATGGTTTGTGAGATAAGGGGCAGGTAGCAGTACAGCTGCTTCCTTGTGGGATATACTCACCACAATCAACAATAAACGAGGATATAAGGTATGGCTATACAACATAGTGTCTTTCCATCAATCTTTCGCTTATTCTATAACCCTAGTAAATTACGTGTATTGCCATACAGAGTTTTTCATTGCATTTATCGGAGGACATAGTAGTTACTGGGCAGCGCCCTTTTCGAATAACATGTAACACACGATTTGTTGTGAACCTGACCCTGTGTGTGTATGTGTGTGTCTGTGTGTGTGTGTGTGTGTGTGTGTGTGTGTGTGTGTGTTGTCTTTCATATGTGTATATGTGGTCTTTAAAAAAAAATACTAAATTTTCTATGGGGGTTCCTCTATGATATTAAGATTTTAAAATCTCCACCTATTAACCATACCTGACAGAACATTATTGGAATTTTTCCCGGTGGTATCCGTAATATCAGTTTTGCTTTTCAAATAAAATTACTCCCATACAAATATTAACATTTGTTAATCACCTGTAAAAGATTTGGTTGGTTGGTTGGTTGGTTGGTTGGTTTTCACGGCCTGTCAATTGAGTCGTTTTATGTCGAAGACTTTTTGTTTTATTCATTCTTGATGGGTACTCAATTTTCTTTTTAAACTCAATTGTTAAACTCATTTTATCATTTACTTAACCCATAGATGGGACCCTAACAGGTAGTACCACCCGGGTCAGAGTGAACCTTGGAGTAATGGTGATCAAGATGTACTTCACATTCCCCAGAGCTCCAGAATCAGAACTTCACCATTAGATGAAGTTTAACGTCATATCCAGAACATTAAGACCCCTCGACCACCGCCTTCTAACACATATATGATAAAAAGGGTTGGAGCTTGCCATAAGGGCAATAGAGTTGAGACAATCATATAAACGTTAGAGCTTGACGTGACCAGCCGATGGATCAGAGGGGGCCTCTTCGACTACCGTCTAGTCTAAGTAAAGGCCAAAGTGGAGTGTTGCATGTCATGGACTGCTCAGTCACCAGGGTTCTGTCATTAAGCATGACAGGTCGCAACCCACGGCCAATAGGTGGCCCTATTGGTGGGGGGTCTTACCCCTCTGCACAGATGCAGTCGGCGTATTATACAGCCCTGCCCAGCTGACAGGGCGGCTGGCTGTTTGGAATTGTATCATAAAGGTGCTCCCATAAAGGTGTTAATATTTAAAATCTCCCCGTATAATCTTAGCTACCCAAAAATTAATATCAACAGAAATCCTTGTGTATCGAAAAAAACAACAGATGAAAGTAACAACACAATTCATTATTTTCATTAAACAGCAAAAAAGAATAAAAACATTTTTCATATCATCGTCCAAATATTAAAATAACTAGTAAAAAATTTAAAAAAACACCCTCCGGGCGATGTAAAAGTTGATTTTTGAAACATATTGCCTGAGGGGTGAGAGTAAAAAATTCAATGTCAACGAGTTTGTACCCTAAGTAAGTAAAATCATCAAATTCATTAAAGGATTAAAAAATAAAACAATTTGAGATGTAAACTTTAAATATGTATTAAAATAAAACAAACTATATATTGATATATAATACCAGTCATGTATTTATTAAAACTTATTTTAAAAAACAATGAGGACTGTCTAATGTTGCATGTTCAAATTTTTAGTGTATTTATTCTATGTTATGACGATTTTGGGTAATGTGACGTAAGTAGTGACGTAATTTTTGTTACAGACAAAAACCGGAAGCGAATCTCCATTAGTAATACATTAGATGATAATTGAACTTTATTATTATTATTATTTTCTAAAACTTTATTTTTGTTTGATGTCATTGTAATTTCAGACCAAGGTTATAATAAGCGTGTCCAAAGCCGAAATGGTCGGACGATACTTTGGTCTCCAGTGATATGTCATCTGATAATTTTATACTACACCATTACTTTAATAACACTTACCAACAAGTTTGTCAGAGCTAAGGCGAAAAATTCTCGCCGATAGAACAAATGGAACTAAAACCAACAGTGGAAATTTCACATTAAATCTATTTAGGTTAAGACAGTTCTAAGTGACAGTTATCTCTAGACTGCAGGTTCAATCCTGGTTAGGGGTAGCAGTAACATAGAATAACAATTAAGACAACTTAACACCTGTAACCCAACTATTGCTAGCAGAATGAGAACACAATACCCCCGTGGATTGAATAAAGGGTTAATTTCAAAGTTCCTATGATAATTAAAGTAATGTGCTAATTAATCATAATTAGTTTTAATGTTGGTAACGATTAATATTTTTATTTTACAATCTTTGAACATGCATTGCGTTTGGTTATCCAGTGAAATTTAACTATAGAGTGAATTAAGACTAATGCATTTCCTTTTTCATCCAAATTAATTTTATGTCCCGGGTATGATGTTAAACTGCATCAAGTGGTGAGGTTCCAATTCTGGAGCTCTGAAGAGTGTGTAGTACCCCTTAATTACCATTACTCACAAGTCCACTCTGACACGGAGCGGTAGTACCTGTTATGATCCCATGTTAAATAAATCAAAATTTATTTAAAAAATGTTGTTTTTTTAAAGACGTCTTCAGCATAAAATAACCCAAGGCTGTAAAATTCAACCAACCAACTAACCTTTTATCTGCATTTTATGTGTGGTTGGTCGGCCTAAATTGGTGTGTCCATGTGTAGGAGTTCACAGGATAACGTCATTTATGAGTTCAGCCTTACTTTTTCAGCAATTATTGGCCTTCATAATCACAGAAGGCGTTGTATTAGAACATGACTTCGGGACACGAGAAATCTATGATCTTCCGAGACAACGATTCCGATGAATGAATGTTTGCAGACATATTTTTATGACGTCACATGTACATGTTATCAGTGTTAAAGCTGTTATGGCTGTTAAAAGAAGTATTGGATGCCCCTTGATATTTTGTCTTTTCACATTTCACAATTTAACTTTTGTATTTTTAAAAAATTGTCAATTTTTGACAAGGACTTTTCTGCATTCTTTTTTTCTTTTCTTTTTTTCTTACTTTTTAATCAAAACCCAGTTGGGTCATTATCTCTAGAAGAGCGGGCGACAGTGTGTATCCCTATCACATAGAGATAACGACTTGAGTGGGTTGTGTGGAGAAAAAACAACCAAAATTTAAAAAATTAAGAAAAATAAGAATTAAAATTAATGCCAATAATGATTCTAGACAATCTTGCTCTAAAATAAATCAAATAAATCAAATATGCTATCAACATTAATAGCGTATAAAAAAGACAATCATGAACATCGACAATTCGAAGACAAGAGTATTAGGTAGCTTTATTTGGACGACTGCAATACTATAGCTCTTGTAGCTTAGACGGTAAAGCAGCTGGTAGGAAAAAAATTCAAAGACAAAAGTATTGGGTAGATTTATAGTTATTTCGATGACTGAAATACTATTGCTCTTGTAGCTTAGACGGTAAAGCAGCTGGTAGGAAAAAAATTCAAAGACAAAAGTATTGGGTAGATTTATAGTTATTTCGATGACTGAAATACTATTGCTCTTGTAGCTTAGACGGTAAAGCAGCTGTAGGAAAAAAATTCAAAGACAAAAGTATTGGGTAGATTTATAGTTATTTCGATGACTGAAACTATTGCTCTTGTAGCTTAGACGGTAAAGCAGCTGGTAGGAAAAATTCAAAGACAAAAGTATTAGATTTATAGTTATTTCGATGACTGAAATACTATTGCTCTTGTAGCTTAGATGGTAAAGCAAAGTGGCAACAGAAAAATTTTTTTTTTCTTTTTTTTTTAGGTTAAAGGCTTAATTAAGAGCTAGGAGCTAGCTTAATTGCCGCCCGATATGGTGGCATTTAAGCTAGTGGAATCCATATATCCCTTAATTTTTTAGGTCGTTGGAGTCCCAAACCGAGTATTCCCGTTTATGGTATATTTAAGAGTAATGTGGGTTGCTTGGCAGCTCTGATGTCCTTTCTAAGTAATATGGGACAGGTTTTATTGGGTTACATGGTAGGAGAAGCAACTAATGTTCCTTTATCCTAAACATCTAATAATAATGACAGAGGAAAAGATAAATAAATGTTTTTAATACAGAAGTCTATAAGCTTTTGTTTTGTATTGATTTGATTTAGGTTTATTTCAATTTTTATTGTGTGTGTTCGTTGGTTGGTTGGTTGGTTTGTTGGCTGGTTTTTACGGCATGACAACCAATAGGGTTATTTTATGCCGAAGACGTTTTGTTTTCTACATTTTTATTGTGTATTCCTTTTTAAACTCATTTTTAAACATCTTTAATAACTCATTTTAATCTATTTAGCCCATAGATGGGACCCTAACAGGTACTACCCCTCCGGGTCAAAGTGTACCTGGGAGTAATGGGGATTAAGAGGTTGGATCAATGAGATGAGTCTATGATTTATGTATGAAGAAATTTATTCTTTGAGATTTCTATACGAATAGACTATTCAAATCTCTTATTTTAGATAGATAGATAGATAGATAGATAGATAGAGTTGAACAGAATGTGATAGATAGATAGATAGATAGATAGATAGATTTGAACAGAATGTGATAGATAGATAGAGTTAGACAGAAATAAACATATAAAGAATAAGCAGGTTATGCGCTGATCCTAAAAGATGAACTGCATCTAATGTTGAAGTTTCAGGTTTGGAGCTCTAGGGAGTGTGGAGTACCCCTTCATCGCCCTTGCTCCTAAGTCCACTCTGATCCGGAGTGGTAGTACATTTTTAGGGTCCCATCTGTGGGTTAAATAGAAAAAAATGAATTACCAAAATATTTTTTTTAATTAAGTAACCATTAAGAATAAATAAAACAATGTCTTCTGCATAAAATAACTCAACGAGGGTTGACACGACTTAAAATCCAACCAACCAGCATAATAAAAAATAAAACCTCTTAATCAATTAGATTAGATAGATAGATAGATAGATAGATATGAACAGACTGAAATAGATAGATATATATATAGTTATGTATAGACTGAAATAGATAGATAGATAGATAAATACGTACAGACTTAAATAGATAGATATAGATAGATAGATGGATAGATAGATAGATATGAACAGACTGAAATAGATAGATAGATATGAACAGATTGAAATAAATAGATAGATAGTTATGAACAGACTGAAATAGATAGATATATAGTTATGTATAGACTGAAATAGATAGATAGATAGATAGATAGATACGTACAGATAGATAGATAGATATAGATAGATAGATAGATAGATAGATACGAACAGACTGAAGATAGATAGATAGATAGATAGATAGATAGATAGATAGATAGATGAATAGATAGATAGATAGATAGAGAGAGAGAGGGATAGGGTCGGACAGAGATAAACTTATAAATAACAACAATCTCAAGCAGAAGTCATTCGTTGATCCTAAAAGATAAAAACCTCTTAATCAAATTCGCCAAGGTCTCGACATTAAAACACGAAAACTAAAACTTCACAATTACGTGTCTTTTCTCAAATGCATCACTTGAAACGCACGCAGATTAGGAAGAACATGACCCTGGAGGGCAAAAGAAAAGAGAGGCTTTTAAATCGGAAAGATAGACATCTTCGTAATCAGACAGCATTTTGTTTCGAATAAAGATAAGTTCCTGATGTCGCAGTACCCAAATCTATTTCAAGTGCCTTCTTGCCGCAAATTTACCACATACGAACATTATTTCGTCAGATTTAAACGTTCGTAGCGGTTGGATTTTGGGCCGTGTGCCAAGACCAAAGACCAAATCACGTAGCCCCTCTTCGGCCAGATGGACAGGTCGCGTCCAGGGTCGTCTAATCCCATTTCGTGCGAATTTCAACTCTTGGACAATCAAGACCACTTTCTCGCTGGCTGAACTTCGGCCATTGCAAAAGTTCCTTCAAGTGGTTTTGGACTGCACAAAAAAAAATTGACCGAATCTTCATCTCGGCATCTGACACTAATCCCCAATGCTTGCTGATGGACAGAACTGTCGTCGTGTCAAATAATGTTGATTACTGCGCCATCTAGTGGCAGCTGAAATGAATTGAATATCAATAAAATCAAGTCTTGCATCGTGAATAAAGTAGTTGTGTATTTCTCGCTGTTCCTGATCGTCAAAAAGGGCGAGATTTCGAATACTGACTTTAAAAGCAATCAAACACATCTCCACACAGTTGTAACTCTATGCTGGTTGGTTGGATTTACGGCATGTCAACCCTTGTTGGCTTATTTTATGCCGAATACGTTTTGTTTTATTCATTCTTGAAGGATATTCAATTTTTTTAACTCAATCTTTTTTAACTCAATTTCTTAAACAAAAAAGGATATGCTACACAGAAAAAATATAAGAAAGAAAAAAAGAAAGAAAAGTACCCTGAATGTGTCCCATCTATGGGTTAAGTAGAAAAATGAGTTTAAAAAATGTTTTAAACTAATTTTTTCTACTTAATCCATAGATGGGACCCATTCCGGTATTACCCTTTCTTTCTTATTATATTTTTCTGGGTATCATGTCCTTTTTCTTTCCTTTCTGTCTTTATAACAAAAACGGAATGGTCCATTATTTAGCTGAGGTGACGACACTCATAAGAAATAAGAAATCGGTAGATAAGCAACACCAGATAATCAGGATTTACATTTTTGTATGCCATCTTGGACGATTTGAACGGTCTCACTTTTAACCAGAGGTTGTTGTAAGATGATAACGGTCGTATAAATAAGGAATTCGAGTATCATCATATAGATAATTATATTTGAAGTAATATTGCGTTGATATCAACAAAAAGGAAGATACGAGTCTGAAAATATAAGCAATAATGAAAACCCTGGAATTTAAAATCGATCGTCTGCAATTGAAAATAAAAGACTTGAACGAAAGAAAAGACACACATCAAAATAAAATAAAGGAAAAGGAAAGAAAAGGAAAGAAGAAGAAGAAGAAGAGAAGAAGAAGAAGAAGAAGAAGAAGAAGAAGAAGAAGAATAACAACAACAACAACAACAAATGAAAGGAAAATAAAAGTAGTAGTAGTAGTAGTAGTAGTAGCAGCAGCAGCAGCAGCAGAAGAAGTAGTAATTGCAGTCTAATAGTAGAAATTAAAACGGTAATAAAGCATTAAAAATAAAATCAGAAATGTAAAACGAAACAGACGAGCAAAAAAGAAAGAAAGAAAGAAAAAAGAAGGGTAGAAAGAAAAGTAGTAGTAGTAGTAGTAGTAGTAGTAGTAGTAGTAGTAGTAGTAGTAGTAGTGAAAAGGATGATAAAACAAATAGAAATAGAAGCAAAAGTAGGAGGAGGAGGAGATGAGATTATAGAAGAAGAAGAAGAAGAAGAAGAAGAAGAAGAAGAAGAAGAAGAAGAAGAAGAAGAAGAAGGGAAATGTTTGAGAAGAAGAAGAAGAAGAAGAAGAAGAAGAAGAAGAAGAAGAAGAAGAAGAAGAAGAAGAATCCGTATAAAATTAACGAAAGGAAATCTATGTATGAAAAAATACCAAGTTTTATTTTAAAATATACATTAAAATTTGGAAAGATATGAATAAAATAAAGCAATGGAAAGCTATCTCTCGTAATGAAAAATATCAAAAGGAGAAAAGAAAAGATGAAATATATTTGAGAAGACACAGATAATCGTTGAATCAAAGAAACAAAAAGGAAGTATAAAGATAAAACGTTTAAAAAGATGAAGAGATAGAAATTCTTTGTTGAAAGAAAAAGGAAAAACAAATTTTCTTTTTTCCATTGAAAGATGCTAAACAAACAAGAACGCTGACTCAAAATTATTAAACATGGCGTCATCAAAAAGGCGCCATTTTTCAATTTTATTTGTCGATAGAAATGATTCACTTCCAATCACTGTCAACATGAGATTTTGCAGATTTCTTCGCCACTAATACGATGTGTGTTCAAAAAGATGGACACTAAAGCCGTGTTACGATTATGGTCGCCATTTTAGGCCTTTAGGTCTCATATTGGTAAATCCAAAGATCGTAAAGGTTTACTAAAAGAAGAAGAAAGTCTGTTGAATTCCTTGAGACCCTTAGTAAAACAAGAGTTTACTCATTGTAGCAGAAAATACAGTTGTATTCCGTGAAATCCTGGGTAGAACAAGAGTGTAACCTTGTACACCTTATAGCAGAAAATACAGTTGTATTCCGTGAAATCCTGGGTAGAACAAGAGTGTACACCTATAGCAGAAAATACAGTTGTATTCCGTGAAATCCTGGGTAGAACAAGAGTGTACACCTATAGCAGAAAATACAGTTGTATTCCGTGAAATCCTGGGTAGAACAAGAGTGTACACCTATAGCAGAAAATACAGTTGTATTCCGTGAAATCCTGGGTAGAACAAGAGTGTACACCCTATAGCAGAAAATACAGTTGTATTCCGTGAAATCCTGGTTAGAACAAGAGTGTACACCCTATAGCAGAAAATACAGTTGTATTCCGTGAAATCCTGGGTAGAACAAGAGTGTACACCTTATAGCAGAAAATACAGTTGTATTCCGTGAAATCCTGGGTAGAACAAGAGTAGCTCCTTGTAGAGAGGTCGACTGGGGCTTTAGAATACGCCGACTTCACCTCTGCAGAAGGGTAAACCCCCACAATGGGGTCACCTGTAGGCCGTGGGTGGCGACCCGTGATGCTTAAGGATGGAACCGTGGGGGCTGAGCAGTCACTGACATGTAACATTCCACTTTGGCACTTACTTAGGCTAGATGGGCGGTCGGAGAGGCTCCCTCCGATCAATCGGTGGGTTACATCAAGCCCTAGCACCTCTATGATTGTCCTAAACCTATTACCCTTATGGCAAGCCCCAACCCTTTTTATCATATATGTGCTAGTAGGCGGTGGCTGAGAGTCTTAATGTTTTGGGTATGACTTTAAACTCTATCTGATGGTGAAGTTCCAATTCTGGAGTTCTGGGGAATGCCGAGTGACCTTTCATCACCATTACTTCCAGGTCCACTCTGACCTGGAGTGGTAGTATCTGTTAGGGATAAATAGAAAAAACGAGTTTTAAAAAATGTTGAATACCCATCAAGAATAAATAAAACAAGATGTATTTGGCATAAAATAACCCAACAAGGGTTGACCTGACGTAAAATCCAACCAACCAAGACATGAGACAATAAATTAAACGTTAATTTTCTTCAAAATAGTCTTTTTGAAATTTAATGTTTCAATGAATTTCTATTGTTCAAAGCACCTCTAAAACTCCTCTTTTTATACTTATTTACTAAATTTAGCTTAGGTGTGGCACAAGGCCAAATTATGGGGTGACCAATGAGAATTGTACTCACTAACAATGGTAAGGGACCTGCTGCAACTGCACGGTGCTGTTTTTCTCCAAAACTACTAATCAAAACGTATATCATAGGTGTGAAAATGTATATAATAATAATAATAATAATAATAATAATAATTATTATTATTATTATTATTATTATTATTATTATTATTATGTCATCCGTGTACATGGTAAACCCTAGTATAAACCATTAGAATATATAGCCAAGATATAGGGATGGAATTCGGAATCGAAAAATGTGCTTTGCGATTAATAAAACAGGGCGAAAGAAAATTAATAGACAGAATGCAACTACCAGATCGGGACATTATAAAATCACTTGTACCAATCTGTCATTCAGCCTCTAGTAAACCCACTAGCTTAGGCGGGTGGGAAAAACTATCATGGAGATAATAATAATAATAATAATAATATAATAATAATAATGATAATAATAATAATAATAATAGGGGGATACAAATTCACTTAGTCTCAGGAAAAAATAAACTCCCTTATATACATGGATAACATAAACAAAAGTTTGCAAAAAATGAAAAAGAATTAGAAACCATGGTACAAACCATCAGAATATATAGCCAAGATATAGGGATGGAATTTTAGAAGCAGACAATATCAAGCAAAAAGAGATGAAAGAAAAAGTTTAAAAAGAATACCTCAGAAGAACAAGAAAGCTTTTAGAAACCAAACTCAACAGCATAAATCTTATCAAAGGAATAAATACCTGGGCCGTCCTCGTTATAAGATACACTGGGCCATTCTTAAAATGGACAAAAGAAGAACTCAGACAGATAGACCAAAGTACTAGGAAATTAATGACGATGCACAAGGCTCTACACCCTAGAGATGATAAAGATAGGCTATATGTACCAAGAAAAGAAGGTGGAAGAGGTTTTGCCAACCTACAGGACTGTGTAGAAGCCACAATCCAAAGACTCGAAGAATACGCACAAAAAAGAGCAAAGAAAGATTACTTATGGCAGCCAACAACAGCAGATGTAATATATGGACAAACAGAAAAACAACGAAAACTAGAAAACAAAGATGGAAGAAAAACAATTATATGGGCATTTCAAGCGACAAATCGGAGAGGTTGCACATAAAAAGACTTATTATATCAAAGCAAAAATTGATAAGACCCAACATAACAGTAAATGTAGACTATGCTGTGACAGAGATGAGACTGTAAACAATGTATTAAGTGAATGTAGCAAATTAGCACAAGGGGAATACAAAGATAGGCACGACTGGGTTGGGAAGGTGATCCACTGGGAATTATGCAAAAAAATAAATTTTGACCATACAACAAAATGGTATATGCATAAACCAGAATCTGTTCTTGAGAATGAAACGCATAACATTCTCTTGGACTTTTAGATAAAGACGGATCACCTGATCGCAGCAAGGAGACCAGACCTAGTGTTGATTAACGAAAAAGAAAAAAATTGTCAACTGGTGGATTTTGCGGTTCCATCAGACCACAGGGTGAAGATGAACGAAAACGAAAAGATGGATAAATACTGGACCTTGCCAGAGAATTGAAAAACCTATGGAATATGAGAGTGAAAGTGATACCAATTGTAGTTGGTGCACTTGGAACGGTCCTAAGAAACTTGAGAAAAAAAAGACTGGAGGATCTGGAAATCAGAAGAGGAATTGAGATCATCCAGACTATTGCATTGCTGCAATCGGCTAGAATACTCAGGAGAGTCCTGGAGACCTGAGGAGACTTGTTGTCACTCAGACTCCATTCAAATACCATCAGCTAAAGCTGGTGTGAAAAACTCAACAAAAAAAATAATAATAATAATAATTTGGAAAGGTGATCCACTGGGAATTAAGCAAAAAACTTAATTTTGACCACAAAAATGGTATATGCATAAGCTAGAATCTGTTCTTGAGAACGAAACACATAAAATTCTCTGGGACTTTGAAATAAAAGCGGATCACCTTATCCCAGCAAGAAGACCAGACCTAGTGTTGATAAACAAAAAAGAAAGAACTTGTCAACTGGTGGTTTTTGCAGTTCCAGCAGATCACAGGGTGAAGCTAAAGGAAAATGAAAAAATGGACAAATATCTGGACCTTGCCAGAGAACTGAAAAAGTTATGGAATATGAAAGTGAAAGTGATACCAATTGTAGTTGGTGCATTTGGAACGGTCCCAAGAGGATTAGAAAAGGGTTTGGAAAGTTTGGAAATCAGAGGAAGGATTGAAACCATTCAGAACACTGCACTGCTGCAATCTGCCAGAATATTTAGAAGAGTCCTGGAGACCCGAGGAGACTTGCTGTCACTCAGACTCCAGTGAAAGACCATCAGCTAATGCTGATGAGAAAACTCAAAAGGAGTAAATAATAATAATAATAATTGACAACTTAGGAGTAAAATGAAGGAGTAAATGAATAAACTTCAAAGATGAATGGTAAATTGCAGAGAGACGCAGCGTCGATGAGTCTCAACGTGAATGATTACTTTTTACAATTTGTATCTTATCACTGTTTGGCATCAACTGACATTGTGAAGCCAAAGAAAATATCGAATGAGTAAAAAGATGGTTTCAACAGGAACAAGAGACGGTGGAGGGGTGGTGGCGGTGAGGGTGCCTTGCAGATTGCAATCGACTCATCACCAATCGGTCTTCAGCTTACATACACTTGCTTAAAACAACAATATTTGTTTTCAAAATGAATTACTACCTAACACTAATTATGATGATTGTCGACTCTCTCTCTCTCTCTCTCTCTCTCTCTCTCTCTCTCTCTCTCTCTCTCTCTCTCTCTCTCTTCTCTTTAAAATGGCAGCCTCTTTGGCAGCCTTTACATATATACATATATATGTATTTATCAGTTAAAATTCTCTTCGCAGCCTGTAGGAACTGATGATAGCCGATTTCTCTCTCTCTCTCTCTCTCTCTTCTCTCTCTCTCTCTCTCTCTCTCTCTCTCTCTCTCTCTCTCTATCTCTCATAAAATGGATGGAGCACTCTCTGGCGGCCTTTACATATATATATGTATGCATTTATCAGTTAAATTTCTCTTCGCAGTCTGTAGGTACTGATGATAGCCGAGCGGTTAAGTAGCTTGACTGATGATAAATCAATCGGGTTTAAATCTCGGCTGGAGGAGGTAGCCTGCAAATGTCTAGCCACACTGAAGAGACGTGATACGTTGAAATACGGTGTCTGTGGGTGAAGACGTTCTTGTTTTTTAAGAGCTCATTTTTCATGAACCTAAGCTAGACATTAGGGTCGAATAGACACACCGTTATTGCGATGCCTCTCCTCTAAAACCCTCAGCCATACTATCAACGTTCGTCCACGGAATACTTCTAATTCTCACTGTCTCCTCGCACTATCTCCTTTTCAATCTTTGTCCTGTTGGCACTTTTCGACCAATCAGAAGCCAACAGGTCAGTCTTTTACACGTCGTCCAAAATTCCATTTAATTTCCACAATTACATAATTGAATTTTTCCATATTTCCACATCTCATTATTTTACAAGACTTTTAATTCCATCTTCTCATCGACAAATGCTGAGTAATGGAGGGTTGGTAAATAGATACACTCTGTTTGTGGGGCTGCATTTGACATTGGAACAACCGGTAAGGGGTTAACAGTTTGAAAACCTGAGGGATGGAAGGAGGTTAAAGACTTAGCATAAATTGGAATTGGCGTAAATGTTTAGAAACTTTCCGTAAAATAATAGGAGTTCCTTGTTTTTTTTTTATCATTGGTGCATAGGGAATTATCAAGAAACTGATCAGAATAAACGAAACTCGTATTTCTACAGGAATTTATAGAAATCCTATTTTCGAGGAAGACTACAAAAATCTCGTTAGTCTCTCTAAAAACAATCCGAGTCTTTCATTGTCATCGGTGAATTATCTTGAATCAATGTTTCACACACACACACAACACACACACACACACATATATATTATATATAATATATATATATATATACGTTTTTTTAAGCGAATGTTATAAAATTCCAACTGCAGTTTCTTGCCGGAGCAATTCTTCAGGGAATATATATATATATATATATATATATTATATATATAAGTCTCTCTCTATGTATATATATATATGTGTGTGTGTTTGTGTATGTATATGTGTCTCTCTCTCTCTCTCTCTCTCTCTCTCTCTCTCTCTCTCTCTCTCTCTCTGTGTGTGTGTGTGTGTGTGTGTGTGTGTGTGTGAGAGAGAGAGAGACAGAGACAGAGAGAGAGAAGAAAAGAACAAGAACAAGAACAGAAGCGAATAATGATTTTTCGATCATTTCAATTGAGGAGGTGGTAGTAATGGCATAGTGGTGGGGTGGGTGATGAACATTTTGCTAGTGTATGACTTACAGGAAGAATCATGTTGAGGATATTGATGATGATGATGATGATGATGATGATAACTCCCCCCCCCCTCCTGACCCTTCGATTTCAAAGTCTGTTGGTCAAGTTAAAAACTACATCACTCTCTATATTGACGCTTCCAGCAACAAAAAAAGCCAGCTTCCATAAATCATTTGCATCGCCTATAAAATCCATGTTGCCTTTGTGTCTGCTGCACAATATCGTCGAAAAAAGATTTCGAGAAATAAGGAATATTTTCAGGTGACTGCACACTTTACGTAGATCTGCAGGGATTCTTGGCCCGAGACGGGAGTAGAGTGCCTACATTTGTCAATAATTCTTTTTTGCTCTCTTCGTAATCTGGCTTACATAGACTTGTTTTATTGGATGTGAGGCTAGAAGAATTCTTTCGCTCCTCTGGTCCCGATATAAAAAACGTATTGGGGTGAGGGGTGAGGGGTTTAGGGAAATGGTCCAACTTGTCGCCCAAGAGTCGATTGAATGGTCACTACACAACGAAAGAAAAAAAACAGCTTACCGAAGTGGAGAGCCATTTTACAAGTAGTGGGGGATTCAACAAAGACTGGATATAGATAGATAGATAGATAGATAGATAGATATGAACAGAATGGAATATATATTATATATATATATATATATATATATAGATAGAGAGAGAGAGGAGAGAGAGAGAGAGAGAGAGATGAAATATTGGGATAGATAGATAGATAGATAGATATCAACAGGTTGGGATAGATATGTAGATACGAACAGATAGATAGATAGATAGATAGATTGATAGATAGATATTAACAGGTTGGAATAGATATGTAGATACGAACAGATAGATAGATAGATAGATTGAATAGATATTAACAGGTTGGGATATATATGTAATATAAACAGATATATATATATATAATATATATAATATATATATATATATATAGAGAGAGAGGAAGAGAGAGAGAGAGATAGATATTAACAGTTTGGATAGATATGTACATATGAACAGATAGATAGATAGATATATAATAGATATTTGGATAGATATGTAGATATGAACAGACAATAATAGATAGAAATTAACAGGTGGGATAGATATGTAGATATAAACAGACAGACAGATAGATAGATAGATGATAATAGATAGATAGATATCACTGATTTTGTTTTATCATCGGATTGATGAGTTTACTCCTTATTTTTCTTTTTGTTTCTGTCATGACTTTAAATACATACAATCTTACTGGTTTGACGTATCCTACTTTTCCTCTTCTTAATGTACATTTTATTGTTGTGTCAGACTCACATCCGAATTTCAAAGGACAAAGTCTCTTATTCTTTATTAATCTTTATTCAACTACAGGACCAGTGAATATACTACAGTTATATATATTGATAATTATACAACGTTTCATATGTTTACTTAAGAGCTATTGCGAAATAGTTCAATATGTACAAAAGTATGATAATTTGATTTATCTCTCTCATCTTTTTCTTTTCCTTCTTTTCATCTGTTCCTTATGTTCGATTGAAACAGATTAGCGTTATGCCGCCACACGGTCACCACTTCTCTATATTCCCCTATTCTCTTTTCTTCTTTTTTTCTTTTTTTCTTTCTTCTTTCTTATATTTTGTGTGTAGCATGTTCTTTTTTTTTCCTTTCTTTATAAAAACGGAATGGTCCATTATTTAGCTGAGTGACGACACCAGAAAAGCAGGATTTACATTTTCGCATTACATTTTGGACGATTTGGACGGTCTCTCTTTTTAAGCAGAGGGTGTTGCAACATAAAAGGTCGTACATTTGAGGAACAAAGTATTATATTAGAGAATATGTAACATTTATTTTGTTGTCATTTAATGCTTCTCGCTCATTCATCTATGACAGCAAGAATCGAGCATTTCAGAAACAGTAGTAAAATATAACTCTCAGTTAATTCAACTCATAGGAATTTCTTTTCCAACAATCTTTACCATCTAATCTACGAAACAATTAATATTTAGTGTTGAATAGCAATTAAAGTAATGTTTCATGTTTCTCCTATCTTCTTTTTATCTTTTTTTCTTTTTCTCCCTAAAGAACGATATTTCTTCCAATCTATCAATACTTCTCTTCCATAAATCTTAGAATTACGTTGTATGCGAACCATTGCCTTGTGTATTAAGGCGGCAACTTTCGAGTAACCGCCCATAACAACCTCCCTTCGAGTGGGTCTGTTGTTAGGAGTTAGTACACTCGGGCATGATTGACACGGTTGCATTTTTACCAATCGTGAGAGAAAAATGCCAAATATTTTGTGGTCCTGAATCTTTCACTCACAACTCTGCGTACGCTTTATGGTGAATTAATAGCACTTAACTTTGGGTATTTCTTGTGCGGCGCTGCGCTGTGAAAGCAAGTTTTTGGTTTTATGACGAAATGGCTTCGTGTTTGTTGCTGTGGTTGGTTGGATTTTCATGGCATGTCAATGCTTTTTGGATTATTTGGAGCCATATTATATTTAGGCACCCCCTTTTGATCTCGATTAAGAAAGGACATGTTTTTTTTTATTTACACCGTCAATATCCGGTTGTTTGTAAGGGGTTAGGGTTAGGAGTTAGGTTCTAGGGGTTAGGGTTATAATTTAAAAAAATCTAATAATCGTCTGTTAAAACAACCGGATATTGACGGTGTAAATGAAAAACATATCCTTTCTTGTGCGCCTGCGCGTGTGTAAGCACTTTTTTCTTTTTTATGACGAGAATGGGCTACCTACGTTGTTGGTTGGTTGGATTTTTTGCATGTCAATCCTTGTTGGATTATTTTGGAGCATATACCTTTAGGTACCCTTTTGATCTCGATCAAGAGGACATGTTTTTCATTTACACCGTCAATATCCGGTTGTTTTGTTAGGGTTAGGTTTAGGAGTTAGGTTTTAGGTTAGTTAGGGTAGGGTTATAATTTTAAAAAATTCTAATAATCGTCTGTTAAAACAACCGGATATTGACGGTGTAAATGAAAAACATATCCTTTCTTAATCGAAATCAATAAGGGGTGCCTAAAAGTCATATGGTCTGATTATTTTAGTTTTGTTTTATTTATTCTTGATAAGTACTAAATTTTTTAAATTCAACTTTTTAAAACACATTTAAAAAAATCATTTTCTCCATTCAACCCATACATGGGACCCTAACAGGTAAGAGTTGACCTGGGAGTAATGGTGATCAAGGGGTACTCCACATTCCTCAAACTTCCAGAATAGGAACTTACCATCAGAAAGAGTTTAACATCCTTCCCAGGACATTAAGACCCTCAGTCAGCGCCTTCTAGCACATATATGATAAAAAAAGGTTGAGGCTTTCCATAAGAGCAGTAGGGTTGGGACAAACATAGGTGCTTGGGCTTGACTTGACCAGCCGATTGATTGGAGGGGCCACTCGACTACCCGTCTAGCCCGTATAAGCGCCAAAGTGGTGTGTTGTATGTCATTCTCAGCACCAGGGTTACATCCAGAAATATCACGGGTCGCCATCCACGGAAAATAGGTCGCCCCATTGAGGGGTGGGGTTTACCCATATGCAGATGTGCAGTCGTTATTTAAAGCCCCAGACATATTGCCGGATTTTTAAATGTACTAATAACATGGGCTGTTTTGAGGCAAATCCAACTCAGATTTTCATAGAGTCATCGTAAATGTATGAGATTTAATGTATATATCAATGGCTTTGACTACAAATTAAATACTCATTGACAAATTACGCAGTTCTTGAGGGTATTGTGATGTAGACAGTGACGTAGTTTCAGTTACCGACACACGGACACCGAATCTCCATTAAAATATGAGCTTGACTATGTATAAAGTAAAAACAAACAAACAAACTGCAAAACAATTACCCTTTGAGCAATCACTACGTAATTGTAAAAAAAACCCAAAAAAACAAAACAAAAAAATAAAAATCTGCTACCCATTCATAAAAACTTAATTAATTCACAAACGTTGATTTAATCAATTTTCATAAACTTAATACCAATAAAAATGTTCAAAATTTAATTAGAGAAAAATACAATGTCCTGGTATGATGTTTAAACACTAACTGTGGGTTCCAGTTGTAGAGGTCTGGAATGTTAGAACGTTCATCCATTCCTTCCCAGTCCCACCTCTGACCGGATTTGTAATGGTTTAGAGTCGTGGAAAAATCGAATCTTCTACCGAGTCAAATACCTTGGCAGCTGTTTGTGCATTCCACCCATCCTCGTGACCAGTTAACCTAGAGAGAAAAAAGTTAGTGTCATCTCTACTTCTTCCCTCCATAGAACATGTATGTAAAATAGTAGGCGTAAAACGGCGCTCTCAATGCATTGTTATAGGTTGAAATCATCTAGAGAAAGAGGAGACAAACGTCGTGTCATAAAATAGAATCTAATTAGAGAACATCGTGTCAAACGTCTTACCTGTCTCGTCACAAGCAATGAGATTTTGGAAACATCGTGTGTGCAGCCTCCCATCTCAAGATCGTCTGGATATACTAGTTATAGTAAATTAGTCATTATCATTCTAGCACAATATATCCCTTTATAATAGTATTTAACATTTATGAGAATTTCTACTCTCACTCCACTTTGTAAAATTATAAGCAAGCGCAGGAGCTACTCTGCCTTTAACCCTTTGTAGTAACCTAATGCTACTAAGGAGCGCGAGGGAATTAGACTGTAAGATAATACAAGAAATTGCATAAGATTCGGTCGTTATTTGAGATCTGCATTCTCTTGATTCTGACTCATCCAAATATCCTTTCTCTTAAAATGAGCCTCTGTTCATACCAAAAAATTATACCTGCTGACATCATCGTTCTGTTTGGAACGAGACCGTCGACCACTATAATAAACAAATCAACTATTAGTGTGTCATATTCCATCTTGACACATCAGAACACCACATACTCAAGTCGAAACAATCGACTAGGTGAGACAAGTTCCATAATAGTATAAATCATTCATCTGATTTAGGTACTATTAAATCACAGTATCAGCCATCAAGAGGTAGTAAATCCTATTTCTACTATAGCGCTAGTACCAAATATAAGTAAATATTAATGTAGCTTATCCTATAAAGTCTCATCTTGAAGCTGTGCCAACGTATAATAAAGGGGCCCGCAATGTAGCAATTACGGTGTAATGAATTGCCACACCGGAAACAATATTACCGTTTATTAGTGCCCAATTATTAATAAATTTATCATATGTAAGTTAGAATGCAGAAATGCGTTAATAGCTTATAGAAAACACCGGATTCCCTTTCATATGAACTAGGACTAAGAACCGGCGAAGTG
>CM042140.1:3537791-3540291 GCA_023376005.1 Doryteuthis pealeii
GAGAGAGAGAAAGAGAGAGAGACGCACACCACATATACATATAGAGATACAACACACATATATTATGTATACATAGAGAGAGACTATATATATATATATATATATATATATTATATATTCCCTGAAGAATTGCTCCGGAGAAACTGCAGTTGGAATTTTATAAAGCATTCGCTTAAAAAAACGTATATATATATATATATATATATATATATATAACTCAATGTGTGTGTGTGTGTGTGTGTGTGTGTGTGAAACGATTGATTCAAGAATAATTCACGCTGACAATGAAGACTCGGATTGTTTTTAGAGAGACTAACGAGATTTTTGTAAGTCTTCCTCCGAAAATATGGATTTCTAGTAAATTCCTGTAGAAATACGAGTTTCGTTTATTCTGATCAGTTTTCTTGATAATTCCCTATGCACCATGATAAAAAAAACAAGGAACTCCTATTATTTTTACGGAAAGTTTCCTAACATTTACGCCAATTCCATTTTGCTAAGTCTTTATTTACCTCCTTCCATCCCTCAGGTTTTCAAACTGTTAACCGGCCTTACCGGTTGTTTCCAATGTCAAATGCAGCCCCACAAACAAGGTGGTAATCTATTTAACGCCAGACCCCTCATTACTCAGCATTTGTCGATGAGAAGATGGAATTAAAGTCTTGTAAATAAATGAGATGTGGAAATATGGAAAAATTCAATTATGTAATTGTGGAAATCATGGATTTTGGACGCGTGTAAAAGACTGAACCTGTTGGCTTCTGATTGGTCGAAAAGTGGCCACAGGACAAAGATTGAAGGAGATAGTGCGAGGAGACAGTGAGAATTAGAAGTATTCCGTGGACCGAACGTTGATAGTATGGCTGAGGGTTTAGAGGAGAGGCATGCATATACGGGTGTTCTATTCGACCTAATGTCTAGCTTAGGTTCATGAAAATGAGCTCTTAAAAACAGAACGTCTCACGCTCACAGACACCGTATTTCAACGTATCAGTCTCTTCAGTGTGGTAGACATTTGCAGGCTACCTCCCTCCAGCCGAGATTTAAACCCGATTGATTATCATCAGTCAAGCTACTTAACAAGCCTCGGCTATGCATCAGTAGGCCTACGACTGCGAAAGAAATTTAACTGATAATACGCATACATATGTATATATGTAAAAGGCCGCCGAGAGTGCTCCACCATTTTATGAGAGATAGAGATAGAGAGAGAGAGAGAGAGAGAGAGAGAGAGAGAGAGAGAGAGGAGAGAGATGGAGAGAGAGAAATCGGGCTATCATCAGTTCCTACAGCTGCGCAGAGAATTTTAACTGATAAATACATATATATGTATAGTATGTAAGGGCTGCAAAAGAGGCTGCATTTTATATAGAGAGAGAGAGAGAGAGAGAGAGAGAGAGAGAGAGAGAGAGAGAGAGAGAGAGATGAGAGAGAGAGAGTCGACAATCATCATAAATTAGTGTTAGGTAGTAATTCATTTTGAAAACAAATATGTTGTTTTAAGGCAGTGTATGTAAGCTGAAGACCCGATTGGTGATGAAGTCCGATTGCAATCTGCAAGGCACCTTCTTCTCTCTTCTCTCCTCTCTCTCTCTCTCTCTCTCTCTCTCTCTCTTCTCTCTCTCTCTCTCTCTCTCTTATAATGGCAGCCTTTTGGCAGCCTTTACATATATACATATATATGTATTTATCAGTTAAATTCTCTTCGCAGCTGTAGGAACTGATGATAGCCGTTTCCTCTCTCTCTCTCTCTCTCTCTCTCTCTCTCCTCTCTCTCTCTCTTCTCTCTCTCTCTATCTCTATCTCTCATAAAATGGATGGAGCACTCTCTGGCGGCCTTTACATATATACATATGTATGCATTTATCAGTTAAATTTCTCTTCGCAGTCTGTAGGTACTGATGATAGCCGAGCGGTTAAGTAGCTTGACTGATGATAAATCAATCGGGTTTAAATCCGGCTGGGAGGTAGCCTGCAAATGTCTAGCCACACTGAAGAGACGTGATACGTTGAAATACGGTGTCTGTGGGTGAAGACGTTCTTGTTTTTTAAAGCTCATTTTTCATGAACCTAAGCTAGATATTAGGGTCGAATAGACACACCGCTATTGCGATGCCTCTCCTCTAAAACCCTCAGCCAGACTATCAACGTTCTAATTCTCACTGTCTCCTCGCACTATCTCCTTTTCAATCTTTGTCCTGTTGGCACTTTTCGACCAATCAGAAGCCAACAGGTCAGTCTTTTACACGTCGTCCAAAATTCCATTGAATTTCCACAATTACATAATTGAATTTTTCCATATTTCCACATCTCATTATTTTACAAGACTTTTAATTCCATCTTCTCATCGACAAATGCTGAGTAGTCTTGTTTGTGGGGCTGCATTTGACATTGGAACAACCGGTAAGGGGTTAACAGTTTGAAAACCTGAGGGGTGGAAGGAGGTTAAAGACTTAGCAATAAATTGGAATTGGCGTAAATGTTTAGAAACTTTCGTAAA
>CM042140.1:3545291-3577791 GCA_023376005.1 Doryteuthis pealeii
AACCCATTTTGTTAAAATCATTATGCAAATTATTCACACCATATACTAAGTAAATCTTTATTTCTTAGACATATACAACACATATTTCAGGATTTTAAATGCATTAATAATATTAGCAGTTTTGTGGCAAATCTAACACAACTAGACTTTAATGAGCGACATCGTTGATAAATAAGATGCTAATTAATGAGAATATAACTTTAATAACTAAGGAAATCGTGACGTCAGTGGTAAGGTAGTTTCGGTTACAGACAGACAGTTACATAATCTCTATTGTAATAAGATGAAGGCCAAGATATAATTCTCTCTCTCTCTCTCTCTCTCTCTCTCTCTCTCTCTCTCTCTCTCTCTCTCTCTCTCTCTCTCTCTCTCTCTCTCTCAGCTTTCTTCCTTTCTCTCTTTTTTTTCTATATTTGCTTTCTTTTTCCCTCTGACGTATAGCACGTTCTTTTTCTTCCCTTTCTTTCCTCATAATTACAACAATAGGATCCATTATTTATCTGAGGTGATGACAGGGCATGGCACATGTAGGTAGGTACTAGTTATATACGCCCCCATTTCTCGGCTGTATATAATCGGTGGAGGGTTCATCTCGTGTATAATAGACAGACAGACAGAGAAATAGATTAGAGATGGTATATCTTACACTTCTTACTGCTACTATTTCTTCGTCTATGTCGTCGGCTGCCATGTTATCTGGTTGACTTTTATTTATGGGATGGTTTTCCTCTTCTGTTCTTCTTACAGGTACTTCTTTGGACTCGACTAGTCATTGCTTTCAATATTTAATTAATAAACACAACTTGGTGTTACTTGATCAAGCTTTTATTTATTAGCCCATGATTGATTCCACCGCGGTGAGAAGGACCCCGGATCTGACTATATGTCTACGCTCCCTGAAAGCTGGGTCAAATCTGCTCAACTAACAAAACTTATTCTCATGTGTCCGTCATTGCGCGTTTTTAAGGGGTAAAATAAAGGGTCACCAACCGTCCATAATCGTCGAGTAACTTTTAATAGGGACCCCTTGATTTTAATCAGACAGACTTAATTTAAGTATTCTAGCTACAGGTCTGTTCACAATTCATGACTGCCCATAAATTGTAACAGTATTAATATATAGATACTTTTTTTACAAAATAACCGTTACATTATTTTACACAATTAGTAATCTTTTAAATTTCTTTTTTTTCAGACTGAATGGTGAGACCCTCTTATGGTACAGAATAAATACAAGTGTGTGTGTGTGTGTGTGTGTGTGTGTGTGTGTGTGTGTGCTAGGGCTTGAGACAATCAGTCGATTGATAGGAGGAGGCCTCCCCGATCGCCTGTATAAGCCAAGTAAGGCTCAAAGTGGAGTGTTGCATGTCATAGACTACTCAGCAACTGGGATTCCATCATTAAGTATCACGGGTCGCTACCCATGGCCAATAGGTGGCCCCATGGGGGTGTGCGAGGTCTTACCCCTCTGCAGTTTCAGTCGGTTTATTCTACAGCCTCGGCCGACAGGGCTGTTCAGTTTAGTGATGACAACAAATCCCAACAGAAAATTTCTGTTTCATTTAAAATTGTTGGCTATCACCATCTCAAACAAACTGTTTGTGTACTCTCATTCATATATATATATATATATATATATATATATATATATATATGGGGGAGATGTGGGAAACACAAAAACAAAAATCAGACAAAACCTGTTTCTTTTACAATATATCTCTCTACTTTCACCCTGCTTACAATATATATCTCTCTCCCCTTCTGATTTCCTTCTCTTCCTCTCCAATGATTCCTGCTTGACCATTCAAAACCTCTCCTCACTAACGCTTACCCACCCACTTGACCTCCTCTCCTATCCACCTCCTCTCGCCACACTACCCCTTCTATAAAACACTTGTATGATAACCTGATAATTCATTAAAACGACGGATGATGCTAGCTCAACACTCTAGCGAAATATATCCTACACACTTTTGTCTAAGTTTTGTTCTTGTATTTCTCACATCTCCACCACATTCTGTCGGATTCATTCCAATCCTCTTTCCACACACACACATACACACACACACACACACACACACATATATATATATATATATATATATATATATATATATTTGGGAATTATCTGGAAAAGGTGACCTAAACAAATGCCGGTTCACCTATCAAGCTGGCCAGAAACCAGCGCTTCGACAGATGTACACATTAGCTGGGCGAAAACAAAAAAATACTACAACACAAAACAAGGCTAAGAATAGCCACCTGGAATGTCTCGACACCTCCCGATCTTGAGAGATTGGGAAGCCCCAAACTACGTACTGGTATCGTAACCGGGGAGCATCTCGATATGGAGCCGACATCAATGCCCTCGCGGAAGTCAGTTTCAGCTATAAGGACCAATTGACAGAAGGGGGTGGGCTGGATACACATCCTCATGGAAAGACAGGCCGATGGTAACTGTAAGAAGTTTGAGGTAAGGTAACTCGAGCTCTCCATCCTGAAGCGACACATGACGGACGCATGGAAACATTTCCTACATTGAAGTCTGACCTGTGTGGCAGGGCCTGTATGTCGAGGGTTTCATATGTGTGACAGGGTACATAAAGACAAGCTGGATCCGTGGGCCACCTGCGTGCTCACAACTGCTCACAACTTAACTACTTGTAGAAATGGCCTTATTCTGTCAAGAAGCGGCAATCACCATATATATATATATATATATATATATATATATATATATATATATATATATACAAGACTATTGGTCTTATGGCAAGCTCCCAACCCCTTTTATGCTACATCGGCTAGAAGGCGGTGGCTGAGGGGCCTTATTGTCCTGGGTATGACGTTAAACTCTATTTGATGGTGAAGTTCCAATTCTGGAGCTCTGGAGAATGTGCATTACCCTTTCCGAACCATTACTCCCAGATCCACTCTGACCGGGAGCGGTACTACCTGTTATGATTCCATCTATGGGTTAAATAGAAAAGAATGAGTTTCAAAAATGTGTTTAAAAAGATTAAGTCTAAAAGAAATTGAGCGCCATCAGAATGAATAACAAAATATATTTGGTATACAATAATCCAAAAGGGGTTGGCAGAGAGTTTAACGTCATCCCCAGATACTAAGACCTTCACCCACAACCTTCTAGCATATATATATTTACCAACACCTCCGCACGAGCAGGGTGCGACACAAAGTCAATTTCTTAAGCGGAGTTCAGCAGGTTTGAATTCAGAGTTTTCTTTCTCCTAGACCGGTTGCCTAACCAAGGTTAAAGAGCCCAGTCTGCC
This sequence comes from Doryteuthis pealeii, assembly GCA_023376005.1. NCBI lineage: Eukaryota > Metazoa > Mollusca > Cephalopoda > Myopsida > Loliginidae > Doryteuthis > Doryteuthis pealeii. The sequence goes on from CM042140.1 coordinate 3,548,585, forward strand.
CTACTATTTACACATAGCTGGAGAGAGAGTCGGATTCATACCTTTCCCAAGGATATTAGCGCTAAGTGAAATGCAATTACCACGTCCAGGATTTGAACTCGGGGTGACAAGTCCATTTCCCATGACTTTAACCAGTACATAACGCGCTTCTAGCATATATATGATAAAATGAATTAGGGCTTCTCATAAAGGTAATAGGGTTGGTACAATCATATAGGCGCTAGGGCTTGACGTGGCCAGCCGATTGATCGGGGGGAGCATTTCCGACCGCTCGTCTAGCTAAAGTAAGGGCCTACGTGGAGTATTGCATGTCATGGACTGCTCAGCCACCAGGATTCCGTCCATAAGCATCTCGGGTCGCCACCGACAAGTGTCCTCATTGGAAGGATTTTACCCCTCTGCAGAGGTGCAGTCGGTGTATTCTACTGCCCCAGCTGAAAGGGCGGATGCTCAAATTAGTTCTATCTAATTTGCACATGTATTCTATATGTTGTCACATATGTTAGGTATTTAAGCAAACAAGTGGCCATCATAAAAAAAAAACTTTATATAAACATTGTTTATGCGTTTTGGTTGTTAACATGAAACTTATAAATTTAGAAAAAATAATGGATGAAACATTTTCCTTTTTTTTTCGAGCATCTGCCTTTCTTCCATCATCGTCAGTTATAATAGATGAAGAAGTTTGGTATGATTAACAGGTGACAGACAGAGATACAGAGAGGGAGAGAGAAGAAAGTGTGATTGATGCAGAAAGGAATTGATAAGAGAAAACTGAGATAGATAGATAGATAGATAGATAGATAGACTTGAAATAGAATGTGATAGATAGATAGATAGATAGATAGATAGATAGATAGATAGATAGATTAAAACAGAATGTGATAGATATATAGATGGATAGATAGATTAAAACAGAATGTGATAGATATATAGATAGATAGATAGATAAATTAAAACAAAATGTGATAGATAGATAGATAGATAGATAGATAGACTAAAACAGAATGTATATATATATATATATATATATATAATATAATATATATATATATATATATATATTGAGAGAAGAGAGAGAGAGAGAGAGAGAGAGAGACTTGGACAGAATGTGATAGATAGATAGATAGATAGACTTGAACAGAATGTGATAGATAGATAGATAGATTAAAACAGAATGTGATAGATTGATAGATAGATAGACTAAAACAGAATGTGATAAGATATATATATATATATATAATATTATATATATATATATATATATATATATATATATATATTGAGAGAGAGAGAGAGAGAGAGAGAGAGAGACTTGGACAGAATGTGATAGATAGATAGATAGATAGATAGATAGACTTGAACGGAATGTGATAGATAGATAGATAGATAGATAGATTAAAACAGAATGTGATATTGATAGATAGATAGATAGATAGACTAAAACAGAATGTGATAGATAATATATATATATATATATATATATATATATAGAGAGAGAGAGAGAGAGAGAGAGAGAGAGAGAGAGAGAGAGAGACTTGAACAGAATGTGATAGATAGATAGATAGATAGATAGATAGATAGATTAAAACAGAATGTGATAAGATAGAGAGAGAGTGTGTGTGAGGGGGGAGAGGCTTGAACAGAATGTGATAGATAGATAGATAGATAGATAGATAGATAGATAGATTTACAAATACAGAATTAAACGAACACAAAACATTGAGATATATGAAAGAGCCGGTAAAGTTTTTACCTGACCGTGTGTCGCGTATAAAGAATCTTTCCCAATTTGCGACTTTCTGTATTTCTTATGATTTATTCAAGAAGTTCTGACAATAGAACCAACCAAGAAAATGAAACACCTTCTGTCTGTGTGGTCATTACTTTGCTTGGATTGGAAGCGAACAAAAAAAAAAAGACGCCGAGTAGAAACGTAATTTACTTGGAGGTTTTATCAAGATTTACGATCTTGGTGACAAGTTGAACAGTAGATGAAGATAGTTGGAAATCATAAGCTCAAAGATAGATTCTCTATATCTAGATGAATGAAAACCTCACAAAATTGAGATACCTTTCTTTGCCATTCTTCATTCAATTCAATTTATTCCTATGATTAATCAGGTATAGAATAAAGGGAAATGTTGAAGAAAACAATTTGATTCCATAAGGAATTGATATTTTTCATGGGTCACAATTTTATCATCTTTTGTTTCTCATCTTGGTTGATATTGCAGCAATCAAATATCAAGAAAGGACATTAACTTTAAGGGAAAATAATAAGAAGTGTTGCTTTGATTTTGAAGATAAGAATGTATCATTATTATTTCCTGATCTACTCGGACGAGTTTTCTTATCTTCGTTTAGGTTATTCTTATAACGATCACTAAATTGACCTGTTCGCTATACATTATTTTTATATAGGTATTTTTGTTTACAAATTTAACTACCACCACAATATCTAAAATATCTAAGAAAAACAACATTTAAAAAAACGGTTGTAAGAAGACTAGTTGAACTAACCCTTTAATCAATTAATTCTGAACGTCAACTTGCGTCTCCAGGCTTTCAATTTCTCTAAAGGAGGGGGGGGGGCATTTGTTTGGATTCCTTCCTTCTTATGGGAAGGGGATAGCCCAGAGTAGCATTTGATTGGATGCTCCGCTGGCACTTCTCAGTATAAAGTCTCAGAGTTCGCCATATTGTTTATTTGCTGTTCAGATTTCATTTCTAACCACAAAGCTAGTGGCTGATCAACCACCCTGGGTCATCCAGGTGAAGGTGTATGATGTTGAAAGGCTCGAAACGCCTTATGATCTCAGGAATTACATCACTGATAATGTAGTCAGGGGCACATCTAGGATGTATTCCTTTAAATAATCTTAGACTAATTTAGTTGATTTTTATAAATCTTATTCTATCAGTTGCTACTGACCCTTAAATTTACTGCCGAATTTAAGATTAAGCGGAAATGAGTAAGGGACGTAGAACCCATATACAAATCCTATTTAGTTACTGCTGCTGGTAAAGAGTTTTTTTGTTTTTTTAGTTTTCATTCGCTGGTTTTTTTCTTTATGCTCTTTTCTTTTCTTTTCTTTTTTCGCTTAACTATTTTGCTTTTCTCATTTTTCTTCTTTTTTCTTTTTTTTTCCATTTTTATGTCTATTTTGCTTTTTTCATTCATTTGTCTATTATTTTTTTTACTTTTATTTATTTTTCTATTTTTCCTTTATTACATTCTTGTTTATTTTTCCTTTTTTCATTCAATCGTCTATTTATGATTTATTTCATTCTTGTCTATTTGCCTTTTTTTCATTCTTGTATATCTTTTTCCTTTTTTTTTAAACGAATGAAAGAAAAAAAGAATTTGTCCTTTTTTCTGTACTGGTCTATTTTTCCTTTTTTTTTTTTTTTTTTCATTCTTGTATATCTTTTTTCCTTTGGGGGGGGGGCGGTGAATGAATGAAAAAAAAATTTTTTTTTTAAACGAATGAAAAAATAAGAAAATTGTATTTTTTTCTGCACTGGTCTATTTTTCCTGCCTTTTTCCATTCTTGAATATCATTTTTCCTTTTTTTTTGGGGTGAATGGATGAAAAAAATAGAAAATTGTCCTTTTTTCTGCACTGGTCTATTTTCCTGGGTTTTTTTTTTCTTTTGTTTTTGCTTTTTGTTTTGTTTTTTACTTCTTTTGGCTATTTTTTTATTATTATTTGTTTTTAAACTTTTTTTTCTTTCCCCTCCTGTCAAAAACCAGATATGGAAATTCCACCGCTTGATTGATTAAGTATTGAAAAAAAAAAGGTGCAATCACTCGATTGTCAAACTTGAATGAGTTCACTGTCTGATTAGCGTACATACCTTACGAACTGCAGAAGAATTGAAGAGTGAATATGGTCATTACAGAATTGTAATTAGTAAGCCAGTCTCGTCGTAAGAAACTACAACTCAAGTGAGTCTTCTTCTTACTGAGTGTCTCACAGTTGATGGTGCGTAAAGTACTAAGCCAAGTAAACATTGGGTTGTAATGGAATATCCCACACTCCCTCTCACCCGTCTGGTCTGACTATATATATAGTGAGCACGGTATTATGCTGGGTTGGCTTCGAGGATTAGTAGCGTAACCTCACTATTTCTTGTCTGTCTTATTGTATCTCTCTGCAATAAAACCTTCTACCTTAAATCTACGAACGTGCTGACTGGTTCTTTCACCCGACTACAACCTTGTCTGATTGTAACCCTTTGAAGGACACAATACATTACATTTATCTAATGGTTGAAATCCTAAAAAGCTTTAAGATATTTAACACCGAACATTCTTAAACTTTCTTCGTTTCTCTTTCTCTCTATTCATCTATTTATCTATCTATTCATTAATTTATTTTACTCTTTTGGTCTCAGTTTAAATACTAAACTTGGTATTAAATTTAGCTATTATTTATTACACAAGCAGGACCTGTGGATATACTACAGTATGATAGTTTTCTCTGTTTAGCTAATTTTCTTCTGTGCGTTCATTTTTATAATGGATATAAAATGGGAGGGGGCTTTTTATATTTCTTCGTCGTATTTCCTTCCCCTCAATTCCACTGAATTATTCTATTCCTTTACTCTCCAATTCTTTTTATTTCAATTCTTTCTTGTGGTTTTTCATTCATGATAACTAGCCGGACCTGTGGATATACCACAGTATGATAATCTAATTATTACAACGTTTGATATGTTTACTTAAGAGGTATTGCGAAATACTTCAATACGTAAAAGGTATGATCATTCTAATTCAACTCTCTCTCTCTCTCTCTCTCTCTCTCTCTCTCTCTCTCTCTCTCTCTCTCTCTCTCTCTCTCTCCTTATTCTCATCTTTTCATTATGTTCGATTGAAACAGATTAGCGTTATCGCTTCCGCAAGCTCACACCTGTCTCTCTCTTTCTTTCTTCTTTTTTTCTTTCTTGTTATATTTTTCTGTGTATCATGTCCTTTTTTCCCTTTCTTTCTTTATAATAAAAACGGAATGGTCCATTATTTAGCTGAGGTGACGACACTCATAAGAAATTAGAAATCGGCAGATAAGCAACACCAGATAATCAGAATTTACATTTTTTTGCATTTCATCTTGGACGATTTGGGCGGTCTCACTTTTAACTAGAGGGTGTTGCAAGATGATAACTGTCTTACTTTTAAGAAACATGAGTATCAATATACAGATTTATCTATTCATCTATAACACGTGTTTTGCTCTCAGTTCAAATATTCCTAAAATTGTTATTAAACTTATCTATTATTCATTACATAGACATAAAAGATGCTTTCTTTTTTTCCGACAAGGATTTGTCCCAGGTCGCCAATTGTTGTACATAAACTATTAAAGATTATAAGTTTCCTGGCAAGTGTGCATGAAATGACCTAATTCCTTTTTATCTTTAAGCAAACATTAAATCCTAAACTGCGTTTGGAATAACAAAAAATGATACAAGTAAAATATGATAACTGCTGTGTCCGATAAAGAACACAAGCAAAATGGAGGATAATAATAATAATAATAATAATAATAATAATAATAATAATAATAATAATAATAATAAGACCAAAAAAAGAAAGGCTGCATGAAAATGTCGGTCTTTTTCTCCACAAAGCTTTTAACGGCTTAAATGTTTTTGGAGGATCAACGTCAAGGTTATTTGATAAGAAAGATTTTCAGCTATCGTTTTTCCTTCAGGCGTCCACCCACTTAATTAAAAACACAAGTAGGAAAAAGAAAGAAAGAAAGAAAAAGGAAGAGTGTGGGAATGCAAAGAAAGAAAGAAAGAAAGAAAGAAAGAAAGGAATAGTGTAAGCATCCAAAGAAAGAAAAAAAAAAAACAAAGGGAAGAGCGCGAAATAAAAGAAGAAAGAAAGAGGATGAGTGTAAGCATGCAAAGAAAGAAAGAAGTAAGAAAGAAAGAAAGAAAGAAGGAAGGAAAGAAAAGAAAGAGCGTAAGAAAACGGAAGAGGGTAAGTATGTAAAGAAAGAAAAGAAAGAAAGAAAGAAAGAAAAAGATATGATGAAAGTAAGAAAGAAAGAGTATAAGTATGCAAAGAAAGAATAAAGAAAGAAAGAAAGAAAGAAAGAAAGAAGAAAGCGGGAAAGCATACAAAGAAAGAAAGAAGAAAGAAAGAAAGAAAGAAAGAAAGAAAGAAAGGGTGTAAGCTTGCAAAGAAAGAAAAAGAAAGAAAGAGTGTAAGCTTGCAAAAAAGAAATAAATAGTGTAAGCTTGCAAAGAAAGAAAAAAAAGAAAAAAAGAAAGAAAGAAAGAAAGAAAGAAAGGAAAAAGATATGATTGAAAGAAAGAAAGAAAGTATGCAACGAAAGAATAAACAAAGAAAGGGAGAGAAAGAAAGAAAGAAAGAAAGAAAGAAAGAAAGAAAGAAAGAGTGTAAGCTTGCAAAGAAAGAAAGAAAAAAGAAAAAAAGAAAGAAAGAAATAGCAATAGTGTAAATATGCAAAAAAAAACTAATCACTCTATTTCTTTTTAAAAGATCACCTTTTTCAGTCACTTCTGCGCATCCATATATTTCAACTAATGTGCAAGAAAGATAGTTACACAAAAATCAATCTAAACCCTTTAAATACTTTCTTAGAGTTTATTTTGTCACTGACCAGTTTGAGAAATAATGTCTTATATAAGTAGATAATCCCCAACATACTTTTCGTTTTGTCGATATTTTACCTCGAAGGGGGGGGGGATCATCGTTTAGTGAATAGAAAAAAAGATTAAAAATTCCAGAAAGTGCTTTTCGTTCATCTAGTCGATACCAAGTTTACTATAAGCTCATATTGATAATATACCTAGTCAGGATCGAAAAAGCCCTGTCGGTTTGGGATTTAGAATACTCCGACTGCACCTCTGTAGAAGGGTAATGGGGGCCACCCACGATGCTTAAGGACGGAATCCTGAGCAGTCCATAAAATGAAACACTCTACTTTGGCCCCGTACTTAGGCTAGACTGGCGGTCGGAGAAAACCCCCACCGATCAGTCGGCTTGTAACTTCAAGTCCTAGCACTTATATAATTGTCATAACCTTATTGCCCTTATGGCAAACCCCAACCCGTTTTATCATATATATACTAGAAGGCGGTGGCTGAAGGTCAATGTCCTGGGTATGACGTTAAATTCTATCTGATAGTGTAGTTCCAATTTTGGAGCTATGGTGAACGTGGATTCATTGCCATTATTAATATGTCTACTCTCACCCGGATTGGTGGTACCTGTTAGGGTCACATCTATGGATTAAATAGAAGAAAGCTGGAGGCGCGAGGTGTAACGGTTAAAATCGTAGGAAATGGACTCGTAGAACCCAAACTAATCCGTTCCTGCATAGTCTATGCCTAAACAAAGGCTGTTAGTTAAAATAATAAAGTAATAATAAACAGTATCACTACTGTTCTTCTACAAGGATGGATTTAGCATCACATAACCCCGGAAGGTTGATATGCCATTAAAGAAAAAACCAAACCAACTTTAACTACAAATCTAATTATTTTATTTGATGCGAATAATTATTTTATTAAGAAAAATAATTCGTTATTTCTATTACTTACATTTTTAAGTTTGGGAACTTAAATTCTGTAAGATTATTTACGCCTTGCAGCAACATGGTTTCCCCTGATTATTGTGTCTTGTTAGAGACCTTCTCTCGATAGGAACCTTTTCTATATATATTTACCCAACCCTCCGTACAAGCAGGATGTGACACAAGGTCAATTTCTTATGGGAGTTTAACAGGTTTGAATTCAGAGTTTGCCTTCTAGACAGGTTACCTAGCCAAGGTTAAAGGACCCAGTCTGTCCTACAATTTACCCATAGCTAGAGGGAGAATAGTTGTATGCGTGCCTTTCTCAAAGGTATTAGCGCATTGAAAAGCAAACAACCTCGACCAGGATTTGAACTCGGGTTGAAGAGTCCAATTCCTACGACTCTAGCCATTGCACTACGCGCCTCCGCCGTGTGGTAATAGTTTTCCTTCTCCTAGACTGGTTACCTAGCTGCAGTTAAAGAGCTCAGTCTGCCCTATTATTTACCCGTAACTGGGGGAAGAATATTTGTATGCATACCTTTCCCAATGGTATTGACGCTATGTGAAATGCAACCAGACTCATCCATGAAGCAAACCATTCCAGGACATTGTTATATGTTGAATAAATAGTAACAATGCAGTAAAACATGAAATACAAAATGGTAGACATAAAGATACGACAAAGCACGAATAAAAGTATGTACGTTTTCAAATATCGGACGTATAATTTGATTTTAATATCAAATTTTAACTTGGTGTCTTCTGAACAAAGTTATATGCAAATTTTGAAAGATCTCACCGGAACGGCAGTGGAAATAACTACAAACAATCTAATTAAACATGAAAGGTCATTCATTGCTTAATAATTACAAAACTTTCATTTTCAATGGAAAACTTGAATTCTCCAATTTTGCATTGGAACACACAAGAGTTTCAATCAGAGTTTCATCTGAACATTTCTGGCATTGTTTTCTTTAGTTGCTTGGTCTATTGGCATAGCAAACCTTGTGGTTTATTTGATGCCAAATTTATATATATATATATATATATATAGGTACAAGTGATAACCTACTCGAGTTTCACCATAAGGATCTTCAGGGTTAAATCCGCTGAATGAGAAAGTATTCTATGAACGCTGGTTTCAAATTCAAAATTTGAAACCAGCGTTTATAGAATAGTTTCTCATAACGAACCGTTTATCGCGAAAGACACACACGTGTAATCGACTGCAATTAATCAATATCTTGATTAATTCAGTGGATTTAACCCTTAAGATCCTTATGGTGAAACTCGAGTAGGTTATCACTTGTATCTATATTGCAATAAATTTGCTCTACTAACGTATTGAGCACTTTTTAATTGTGATATTGCTGTCTTATCTTTCTGAATTTTGCATCAACTAACCATTGTGACCATATTCACCGGTAAGTCACCTTTTCCATTACACACACACACACACACACACACACATATATATATATATATATATATATATTATCTCAGTTTAAGTAATTCCATCGACTTAGTCAAGTGTAAGGTAGGGTCCTGATGAGATCATTTAGATCGAAACTATGGCAGCCCTTTAACTCTGTTCCACTATTGCTCTATGCCTATGATATATTGAGCACTTATAATTTTATTTTTATTTTGCTTTATATTTAAAATAATTTATCTACTCACATTTATAGTATTCTCCTGAATGATTCAAATCACGTTCGTTTTGGCGCGAAACATATGGTCACCTGGTTAATCTGGGAATTTAATTAACTCTTCTTTCAGTGATATTAAGATGAAGTTTTATTTCGAAATCTTCTAAAGCAGTGCTTCTCAAACTTTTGGAAGTTGCGGACCAATTCCCATTATTAATTTTTTTTTTTTGATTGAGGCACGGACCGGTGTATAAAATTTAAAAAATTGTTAAACTCCGAATAAAAACTATTTATGCAGTCATATCAAAATTAGCTTTATTTAATACACAAATCTATCATCAATATAAACTATCTCCCAGTTTACAGTCAATGGGAATAGTGAGACTGCTTCTTATTTGTCATTTTGTCAAGTGGTGACTCGATAGAAGAGAGTGGCACATATGTTCGGTTGTTTCAGTAAATGGTGAGGACTTGCACTCAATAGCTGTCCTTTGCTTTGGAGACCAAGGTGACAGATCTGAAATTTATAAAAAGAAAATTAGGTTTCTATAAAACAATGTAGGCAAAAAGATGGCAAAATAGCCATTGTGGTAAAGAGCGGAAAATTAACAAAGTTGATATTTTTAGAAATATATTTCCAATTTTAGTTTATAAGTACGGTTGCCGTACTTCAAGACAATACAATTTTTGTTTTAATATGGGTGGTACCTGTGGACCGGCTGGTAGTACTCCACGGACCGGAAATGGACCGGTTATGAAAAGCACAGCTATAAATTATAATTCATCTTGGGATGCTTCTCACCAAGAAAGTGACAACGAAGTGTTCAGTTTAAGCGTCTTTCTTTTCTTCCAAAATATTTCTAAAAGCAATACAAGATGTTTTAAACGTTTTTGCAATAGAACTAATACAATTATTCAATTTTTAATAAGCTCAATTTTTTCTTTTCCTTTCCGCTGAGATCTGCCTCTTCTCGACATCTTCAAAAAATCAAGAAAATACAGTATGTGAAGGTCTACGTAGTGTTCGAATGGAAACTGGGAACTTCTAAAATCGTTACAAATGAAATTATATCAATAGAAAGGTATCAAAACTTCTAGAAAATTTAAAAAGATATTTTGCAATGTCTTATTCTTATTTGCAATTTGAGAGCAGGTAGTTTTAAAATCGAATTTTCCTTTAATTTCATATTTAGGGTGTTTCAGAAAAAATTATATAATTTCGTAATCTAATAACCTGACCAATTTTTGTTAAAATTATTTCAAATTTATATAACATGTGTAGAAACAACTGAAAATTCCTTTTTTGTTGGATCTTTTCTGACCTTAGTAAGGTTTTTATAAATTATTATTTCCGAATGCCGGTATTATTTCGTATATTTCATTTGTAAACAACACGTTGACACTCGGATTGTTTTCATTCCAAAAAAATATTTCTCTAACAATTTTTCTTTCTTTTTTCTTTCTTTTCTAATCAAAATTTGAGAATTGGTCAACTTATTAGATATCATTTTTCCCTGTATAACAAAGTGGATTACACACTTCGGCTAATATTTGAAATTTATGAGTTATTTGGGGGGAAGGGCTTTACAGCATCCTTATCACGGCGCACCGAGTGCTTGGATTCCCTTGAATTTCATCATCCATCCCTATCAACTATCACTCCTGATAAGTCCTCTAAACAGCATCCAGTGTCTATACAGAGTTGATAAATGTAATTCTTTGCCGGTCGGCCATGTTGTGTCCATGCGTTGCGGTTCATAGGAGAACGTCACTTATGATTTCGTCCTTACTTTTCCAACAATGCCCAGCATGTCTTATTCGTCTTTCCTATCGACTATCACTCTTAGTAAGCATCCGGTGTCCATACAGAGTTGATACATTTAAGTTTTTGCTGGTCAGCCATGTTGTGTCCATGCGTAGGAGTTCATAGGAGCACGTCACTTATGATTTCATCCATACTTCTCCAGCAATGCCCAGTATGTCTTATTCATCTTACTTGTACGACCGCTATAATCTGGTTAAAATCTGGTTTAAAATGAAACTATCCAGGAGACCTCCTGCGGAAGGAGTACCTTGAACTCCGAAACCGTGGTAGAGAGAAAAAAAATGTTTCTTCAACTGTAAATGCTCTATATTTTACGAGATATATTGAGCCCTTTTGGATTAACTACAAATGCTATTACAATGAAAACGTGGTAGGAACTTTGTGATGAATATATATATATATATATATATATATATATATATATATATATATATATATATATATATATATATATGCGTATTTACTGCCGTGTGAGTGGGTGCGTTTCATGGTGTCAATGTTTTGTTACTAATTGGAAATATCTGGTAGGAATTAGGTGGAATTAGGTCCACATTAAAGAATCATATTACGTGTCATGGCAAATCAGTAAGAATGGTAAACGACAAAATTGAACTGGTTGATTTCTTCTGGGAATGTTTTCGGTTGGATTGAAAGAAAGCCTCTCAGAATTCCAAAAGATAAAACATTTCTAAAATCAAAGCCGCACGTGTGAGGAATTTGGATTGGAATTTGAAATGAGACCAACAATAAAAGAAAATGGAATCTAATGAAACAACAAAAATGTTTATGGATTTTCAATTTAATAATCTTCATATGATGAGGGGGGACTTTACACTCCCTCAGAGCTCCAGAACTGGAACTTCATTATTAGACAAAGCTATTGGGGATTTGGTAAACAACTTAATGAATATGATGAGGACATAAGTCAGATAATTGGAGGAAAATTTTTAAGGAATTGAGAAATGAGTTAAAGGAACAGTTTTTTTATTTTGTTTTGTTTTGTTTTGTTTTTGTTTTTTATGTTTTGTTTTGTTTTTTGTTTTTTTTTTTTTGGGTTTGTTTGTTTTTCACTAGAAGAGCTTATACTTTTGGAGTAGTAAAAGAAGATATTTCCCCATACAAGATAGTTGGACTCGTCCAAAGGAACACATATAAAGATACGAATACGCGAGGTTATTCGTAGTCGTGTTACGTAGTAGTATTCGTAGTCGAGTCTTTACTAATCGAGTAGCTACTGTTGAAGAGTTTATTGTTTATATTTCTGTACAAAAAGTAAGAAAACTTTTCCGGATGTATTTGATAAATTCTGTCACAACACTTTCAGAGTCTAATCGGAGTCCCCCCCCCCACACACACACACATTTCTAGTGTAACGCTATACAAGCAAAACGGATATCATTAGGTATTATTTACCATCAAAATGTACAGTACTGAAACTATGTAACCAGAATAAAATTGCAATAACAATTGTATGTATATTGATTTTTTTGCCAAGTAAATATTCATATTTTTAAATACTAGATAATCAAAACGGATATTATTAGATGCTAATCTATAAACAAAGGTCAGTTGGTGTGTATGTATGTGTGTGTGTGTGTGTGTATGTCCGGGTGAAACTACTCATCGAGAGAGGAGCTGAAAATAATTTGAATGTTTTCGTTTTGAATTCAAATTATTTTCAGCTCCTCTCTCGATGAGTCCGGAGTAAAAACAAGCTTTTAAGATGATTTTTATAAATCGAAATATTGTTCAATATTAGCTATGAATATGATATAAAATATTTTCACTTTAACAGCATATTGTGTGTTTCATATCCTTTTATCTATACTCATATATATAATATATATATATATATATATATATATATATATATATAATATATATATATATAAGGGCTGTATTTCTTTTTGAACTGACACATTTTTTGGGCTACATTGTTATTCATGATCAATATATAGGCACCACAATTTATTGATGTGAATCAATATCAAATGTCCTTTCAACATCAAATGTTGATAATTATTAACACCACAGAATTGAAGGAGGAAAACAATGACCTCTAAATGTTCACATACCCCAAATTTTACACATGTTTCTTTCCTATCGAACAAACACTCCAGTTCATAAATAGTTTCATTCTATTCTTTCCATTGATTTTTTGTCGATTTTTGCATTTTAAAAATTACATACAGAATACCTGTAAAATAATGAGATGTGCAAATGTGGAAAGTTACTCAAATTTTGGGATGACGTGTAAAAGGCTACCTGTTGTTTTCTGATTGGCCGATGATTGTCCAAACAAAATTTTGGGATGACGTGTAAAAGGCTACCTGTTGGTTTCTGATTGGCCGATGAGTGCCAACAAAATTTTGGGATGACGTGTAAAAGGCTACCTGTTGGTTTCTGATTGGCCGATGAGTGCCAACAAAATTTTGGGATGACGTGTAAAAGGCTACCTGTTGGTTTCTGATTGGCCGATGAGTGCCAACAAAATTTTGGGATGACGTGTAAAAGGCTACCTGTTGTTTCTGATTGGCCGATGAGTGCCAACAAAATTTTGGGATGACGTGTAAAAGGCTACCTGTTTTTCTGATTGGCCGATGAGTGCCAACAAAATTTGGGATGACGTGTAAAAGGCTACCTGTTGTTTTCTGATTGGCCGATGAGTGCCAACAAAATTTGGGATGACGTGTAAAAGGCTACCTGTTGTTTCTGATTGCCCGATGAGTGCCAACAAAATTTTGGGATGACGTGTAAAAGGCTAACTGTTGTTTTCTGATTGGCCGATGAGTGCAACAAAATTTTGGGATGACGTGTAAAAGGCTACCTGTTGGTTTCTGGGCCGATGAGTGCCAACAAAATTTTTGTAAAAGGCTACCTGTTGGTTTCTGATTGGCCGATGAGTGCCAACAAAATTTTGGGATGACGTGTAAAAGGCTACCTGTTGGTTTCTGATTGGCCGATGAGTGCCAACAAAATTTTGGGATGACGTGTAAAAGGCTACCTGTTGGTTTCTGATTGGCCGATGAGTGTGGATGAAAATTTCTGATTGGCCGATGAGTGCCAACAAAATTTTGGGATGACGTGTAAAAGGCTACCAGTTGTTTTCTGATTGCCGATGAGTGCCAACAAAATTTTGGGATGACGTGTAAAAGGCTACCTGTTGTTCTGATTGGCCGATGAGTGCCAACAAAATTTTGGATGACGTGAAAAGGCTACCTGTTGGTTTCTGATTGGCCGATGAGTGCCAACAAAATTTTGGGATGACGTGTGAAAAGCTACATGTTGGTTTCTGATTGGCCGATGAGTGCTAACAAAATTTTAGGATGACGTGTAAAAGGCTACATGTTGGTTTCTGATTGGTCAGCACAAGGCGAGAACCAGAGTGAGAGAAAGAGTGAGTGAAGTGCTTGAGAGTTTTTGCTTGGTTGTTTGGAGAAAAACAAGATGAGGCCTCGTCCCAAAAGGGACATTCCTCCGACTTGGGTTTTGAAATAAAGATAAAGAGCTCAGAAAAAATAAGAACGTCTTGTGTTCGTTATTAAGAATTGCTAACGGAATCAAGGAAGAACCCAAAATGACCAAAGTTGTTCCAGACAACTCGAAGAACAGAGAGAAGCCAGGCAGTTCAACAACTGATCCAGAAATACCAGCTACTCCGATCCAGAGCCAAACAACCTGGTTCAACCCAGAGATAAGTAGAATAGTATAAGTATATAACGAATATTACAATTTCCACTCCTAATCCTCTAAATTGACCATACACACAATTATACAAGAATAGTTTGTGTTTGTAATTAAAAACTAAGCAACAAGACAAGACATCCTCAAGACGACCCAAGTAGTTCCAGACTCAAAGAACAGTGATAATGTCATTCAATCCAACAACAAGCGACACAGACAGACCCAGCCAATCCAATCCAGAATAGCAGAGATCCAACTAGATCCAGTCGAGAGATAAGTAGAACAGTATAAGTATATGACGTCACGTCACATATAAAGATATACTTACAACATCATTTCTTTTAATCGAACCCGCAATGGTACATACCGACATAATGTAAACAATTTCAAAAAAAGCACTGATAAGTCTATTAAACTTGACTCTATACGTAGGAAGGACAGACTGTGCTCTTTAACCTTGGTTAGGCAACCGGTCTAGGAGAAGGAAAACTCTGAATTCAAACTGTTGAACTCCGCTTAAGAAATTGACTTTGTGTCATATCTGCTCGTGCGGGGGTGTTGGTAAATATATATACGTAGGAAGGACGTTTATATTGTTAGTTGTTGTTTTGTTGTTAGATAAAGCGTTTGAATTGAACAAAGTTTTAATTCATTTATTTGTTGTTGTTAGTCTTAGAATTAAATGCTAGACTAACACAATACCGACAAACCGTTCGAACTGAAGTAAATTTTAATTCAGTCGACCGAGAATTGACTAAAACAGAAGATACCAGATATTCTAAAATTCCCTCTTCATCACTCTAGTAAGTCTCTGAAACTTGACTCTATGCATAGGAAAGATGATTATATTGTTAGTCATTGTTTTGTTCTTAAATAAACCGTTTGAATTGAACAAAGTTTTAACTCATTTATTTGTTGCTGTTAGTCTTAGAATAAATGCTATACTAACAAAATACCGACATAAGGTAAACAATTTCAAAAGAGCAGAATTTTGTGTGTCGTCGGTTGCCTGGTTATGTCCCAAACTCTATAAATGGAATCTCGTCAGTTCTCGTTGTGAACAGCCGTTTGAATAATGGTCATACACGTTTTGTAATGATATTAAACGAGCCATTCCAAGAGGTTACGAACATAAACACTTTGGGCAGTGCACAAGGGAGGACAATAAAATGTTTGGAGAATTTAACCCATTAACGATTATAATCGCTTCTGCTTGTCAACCGTCGATATGGTTAAGCAGGTAGCTGCTCAAAGATGGTCGTTAAGTCTCGTTTAATAGCGACTAACGCTTCAACGGCTACAGATCCTCTTCTCATTCGTGTTCTCGTAACTCGCTCGAGATTTTGACCTCTCAAACCCGATACTTCATTTTTATTAGATTAATTTTCTAACAACTATCTGGAGGCTTTCTCTACAGACCAGTTAACGACAAATCACCTAAAAACTACATTACACTCTTTAATATCATTTCCTATTCCTACACTGATTTGTTTCTGGGTTTTTTTTTCTAGTTTCTGATATTCAGACTTTTTGTAATGCTTTGTAAGATCGTTCCAAGTACTCCTGTAATGATTGGCACAACTGTCATTTCTATATTCTGCAATTGTTTTAGTTTTCTGACATGGATGCTATATTTTGCGAACTTATATGATGTATTTTAATGGGTTTGTTACCCTTAGTTAGGGAACCAGTCTAGGAGAATGAAAACTAGTCTAGATTAGGTCATCTATTCGATTCTAAAATTGCAAAATGATATCATGTTTTCATTATTTCGAACAGATTTTTTTTTTTTTTTTTTGATATATACCTCAGATCTATATATAGGTTCATCAATAGGATGTGTGTGTGTGGTATGTGTAGAATCATGGTAAATATATATATATATTTTCTCTCTCTCTCTCTCTCTCTCTCTCTCTCTCTCTCTCTCTCTCTCTCTCTCTCTCTCTCTCTCAGCTTTCTTCCTTTCTCTCTTTTTTTTTCTATATTTGCTTTCTTTTTCCCTCTGACGTATAGCACGTTCTTTTTCTTCCCTTTCTTTCCTCATAATTACAACAATAGGATCCATTATTTATCTGAGGTGATGACAGGGCATGGCACATGTAGGTAGGTACTAGTTATATACGCCCCCATTTCTCGGCTGTATATAATCGGTGGAGAGTTCATCTCGTGTATAATAGACAGACAGACAGAGAAATAAATTAGAGATGGTATATCTTACACTTCTTACTGCTACTATTTCTTCGTGTCTGTGTCTGTCTGTAGGCACGTCTTATCATACGTATTGTTGAACATATATTCACAAATCTAACTTGAACCTAATTTGTAAAATATTATAACTTGGGATTAACGTACACCATCTTGTTTTGGGGATTTGTTTTATTGGTTTTTTTTTTGGTTTTTGTTATTACTTTTTTTTCTAAAACGAATAAGAGAAGATCTTGTCGATCACATAATATTTTTTTGTAATTGTTTTGTCGATAAAACATTTCTAGTTAATCGAGAGAATTTTATTTCGTCTTTTCGAGCGATAAACAATCTAAGCATTTAATGGGACACTTTGTAAGATCTTTTTTCTTTTTCTCTGTTTTTTTATTCTTTTTATCATTTTGCCGCCAAATCATTGGATTAAAAGATAAACGAAGATATTATCGCAACTTAATCAACCTTAACTCTGTTATTACACAACTCTATAAACGATCGACAAATATTTGTTTGTTTGTTTGTTTTGCAGAAAATAATGTTTTCAAAAAAAATTATCCCGTTAGAAAATAAATCAGAATGAAATGTGTTGTTCATATCGGAACCAACTGCCAATCCCGCCATTAAATACTCTTAGACTCTTTTAGATATAGTTACAGAAATGATGGCAATCTATATTTTAATATGGAGGTGCGTGGTGTAATGGTTAGAGTCGTAGAAAATGGACTCGTCGAAAAGAGTTCAAATCCTGCACGAGGCTGATTATTGCTTTGTCCCTGTCATCTCCAAAGATATTTACGCTGTATGTAATATTTAAAAAACTTTGTATTTAAATTTTATTCAATATTTTATAGAATTGAATAGGTTTTAAAATATACGTTTTTAAATGAATAAATAATATATATATATATATATATATATATATATATATATATATATATATATAGAGAGAGAGAGAGAGAGAGAGATAGATATAAATGCACACACACACACATATATATATATTCATGCATACATACACGCACATATATACATGCATGCATGCATACATATATGTAAACACACATATACATACATTCATGCATACATATACACACACACATATATATATATATACACACATATATATATACACATATACATACATGCATGCATACATATATACAAACACACACACCCACATATATATATATATATATTATACAGACACACATATATATATATATACAGATATACATGCACATACATACGTGCACACACACACAGACACACACATATGTATATACATACATGCACTCACACGCATACATAAACGTAATTCCCCCCCACACACTCACATATATATACATATATATATATATATATATATATATATATATATATATATATTTGCATTTCACATAGCGCTAATACCCTTGGGAAAGGTTGTGAATCCATATATTCTCCTTCCAGCTATGGGTAAATAGTAGGGCAGACTGGGCCCTTTAACCTTGGATTGGTAACCAGTCTAGGAGAAGGAAAACCCTGAATTCAAACCTGTTAAACTCCGCCTAAGAAATTGACCTTGTGTCCCATCCTACTCGTGCGGAGGGGTTGGTCAATATATGTATATATTAATACACGTGTTCCTTAATTGTACGACCGTTATCATCTTGCAACACCCTCTGGTTAAAAATGAGACCGTCCAAATCGTCCAAGATGAAATGCAAAAAAGTAAATCCGGTTTATCTGGCATTGCTTATCCACCGATTTCTTATTTCGTCGTCGTCACCTCAGCTATATAAAGAAACATTCCGTTTTTTTATTATAAAGGAAGAAAGGGAAGAAAAAGGACATGCTACACAGAAAAAATATAATAAGAAAGAAAGAAAGAAAGAAAGCGAGAGGGGATGAGGGCTTGGAAGTGATAACACTAATGTGTTTCAATCGAACATAATGAAAAGAGGCAAAGAAGGAAAGACAGAAAAAAAGAGTGAGAGAGAGTTAAATCAAGATTATTATACCTTTTTAAATATTGAACTATTTGGTAATAACTCTTAAGTAACCACACCATATATTATGTAAACGTTTATTTCTTAATGATATATAAGGCGCATTGCAGAATTTTAAATGCACTAATAACAGGGGTTGTTTTGAGGCAAATCTAACTCAGATTTTCTTAGACCTCGTTAATAGATAAGATTAATTCTAATGTATACATGATTTTGACTATGAATTAAGTACTCATTGATAAACTTACGCAATTCCTGAGGGTATCGTGACGTTAGCAGTGTTTCGGTTGCAGAGAGACACTGAATCTCCATTATAATAGATGCGAGTACATACTAGTATTTATTCGAAAGTATTTTACAAAAAGCATTTTGTTTATGATAAATTTCTTTCCCTTTCTTTTTCAATGTTTTGAAATGAGATTTCTGGTTCGAGAATTTAGTTCAAGTAAAGGTACTTGAATCAATTGAATGTTGTGTCTAACTCAGTTGGAAAAGGTTTGTTTAGATGGAATGAAACGAGATAGTTTCATCCTAAATATACGCAACACTATCTCTCCTTCCCCCTCTCTCTCTCTCTCTCTCTCTCTCTCTCTCTCTCTCTCTCTCTCTCTCTCTCTTCGTTTATTTCTTTCTTCCCTCCTCTATTTTCCCTTTTCTCTCCTTTTCTCTCCTTTCTCTATCTGTCTCTCTCTTTCTCACTCTTTTACTCTCTCCCTTTCTCTCTTTCTCTTTTTCACTCTCTCTTCCACCCTATCCCTTTCTCCTTTCCTCTCTCCCCCCCCTCTCTCTCTCTCTCTCTCTCTCTCTCTCTCTCTCTCTCTCTCTCTCTCTCTCTCCTTTACACTCTTTTTCGTCCTATTCCTTTCTCCCCCTCTCTCTCCCTTTCACACTCTCTCTCCTCCGTGTTATCCTTTCTCCCACCCTCTCTCTTTTACTCTCTCTCTCCCACCCCATCCATCCCCCCCCGTCCACCCCCCTCTCTTTCACACACACATTATAAAATGCCCCCAACAGATCTGCTCACATGCTTCAGAGATTCTTTGTTTTTATTGATGCAGTTTTATTTTCAACAACAAAAAAAAAAAGCCAACTCCCCAATTTCGTTTCGGTGTCAACTCTTATCTTTAACAAAAACATTTTTAGACAGATTCACTTAACAGCTGCCAAAAATCGGCCATTAAAACCAACATTAAGTCAAAACCGTATTTATAGAATTCATATTACAATCTATATATTAATACTCGTGTTCCTTAATTGTACGACCGTTATTATCTTTTAAAGGGGGGGAAAATAGATATTTGAGTCAACAAGTTCCTGCTGAGGGGGGGGTCCAAAAAGAAGCGAGTTCACCGTCTTCTCGCAGGCCAAACTTTATTTTGGTCAACACAGTCTTCGTCTTCGACCAGCAGCTGAAAATCCGTCGTCGTCAAAATAATCTTTTCTGACTGCCGTCTCACGTAAGCCGAATGCTTCTCTGTCCACGCTCTACTCGCTTTGATTATTTATGGGAATATTACCCAAACATCCGGGCACATCAGTCGAACCTCGCGTCCGTCCAGTGCCTAAATCGCATTTGTTTTTGCATGCGGGAGGACGCGGGTTCGATCCCAGCAGGCAAGACAATGTCTTGCTCTTTTTCTTTTCTCGTTCTCCATCACACAGAAATTACGAAAAACGATCTACATTTATTTACCATTAATATGTTCGTTTATTTAAAAACTCATCAACAATGATTCATTTAAAAATAATCATATTATCATCTTCTGGAATGTTATTGCTCTCAAGTTTGTTTTTGTTTTTTTTTTTTTGTTTTTTTTTTTTGTTGTTTTTTTTGTTTTTGGGGTTTTTTTTTTGGGGGGGGGCTTTTATTAAAATCATCCTGAAAAATCCCGCTAAGTCTTATTTTGTAGGTAGGTCTTATTTTCGGGGAAACACGGTTTCGTCCGCTTTTTGAATCTAGGACATTCAATTTCACGCCTTTTGTCTAAATATGGTATCAAGTAAATGACCGGTTTAGCTCAGTCGGTAGAGTGTCTGACTAGGAACCACAAAGTTCCGGGTTCTATACCGGCCCTCGCTAAATCAACGTATGAGAAGCACTGGATATGTGCGGTAAAGTGAGGAACTGATGCTGGGTGCGGCGCCCCGTCTCAGACGCCAAAAACAATATCCTTGGTCTAGCGCTAGTGTAAAGGGGATAGACTTCCTCGCTGTCTGGCTGATACCCACTTTAGGCCATCCCGACGATTATGGTGTCAACAACTTCTAACTACAAATGTGTAACATGAAACTTGATAGTGAAAAAAGTTATATATATATATATATATATATATAAAAGAGTCGACGGGGCGGCCTAAAGTCGGTATCAGCCAATCAGCGAGGAGTCTATCCCTTTCAATAGCGCTAGACCAAGGAGATTGTTTTTTAGCATCTGAGGTGGAGTGCCACACCTACCATCAGCACCTTATTTTACCGCACAGATCCCTGTACTACTCATACGCTGAGTTAGTGAGGACCGGTATCGAACTAGGAACCTTGTGGTTTCTAGCCGATTGCTCTACCGACTGAGATAACCCGGCCCCTGGAGATTGGTATCTGTCTGTCTGTAACCGAAACTATGCCACTGCTTATGTCACAATACCCTCAAGAATTACATAAATTTATCAATCATGCTGAATCAAAGAGATTTGTAAAATTCTGCGAATTCCTGCTATTACTCGAACGCCGAACCTGGAGGTTAGCAGTCAAGTGCGTATCTATCCAACACCTCCTTCACGAGAATGATGCAACACAAGGTCATCTTTAGGTAGAGTACAGCTGTTTGGAATTTGGAATCATCCTTCTCCTAGTCTGGTAGTCACACCAAGCTTAAAGCCCAATCTGCCATGTAAAAACGCGGTCACCGTTTCTTTGAGACGTCAAGAGTAAAATTGCAAATGGCTACTTCTGTCTGTATATTTATAGTTTATCTAATCAAGGGCAGATTATCCTGTTCAGCCTAGACACAGGGGCAGATCACTCTATTCTACTTATACACCCTACTATTTACCCAAATCTGGATTGAGAATAGTTGGTTATGTGAAGGGTTATATGAAATCCAAACAGCCTCGTCCAGGAATTGAACTCGGGTCGGTATTTTCATTTCCTATGGCGATAACCATTGCACAATGAACGCCTCTGAGGATTATGAAAGTAAACTGTTGGATTTTATTATCGGTGGTCACGCTAAGGTATTACTTGCTGTCACTACTATGGGTCTATCTCCTATATTTTCCAAACGTTTACTCCCACTCAGTCATTTTCCTCCTACCCCGTGTCAATTAACATACAATTACAAACTGCGCGTCTACAGAGCGTGCGTTCTCAGTACTCTCCTCTACAGTAGCGAAGCCTCGATCACATGCTCACACCACGTGAGGAAACTGGAAAATTCCCACCTCAGATGCTTACGCCGCATTCTACGTATTCGCTGGCAGGACAAAGTGACCAACACAGACGTGCTGGAACGAGCAAACATAAACAGCATGACCGCTATCATCTGCGAGAGACGCTTGCGCTGGCTTGGTTACGTCAGGAGGATGAACAAAGGCCGCATCCCCAAAGACCTACTGTAAGGTGAATTAGTGGATGGCACCTGACCGGTAGAGAGACCACGCCTGCACTTTAAAGATGTCTGGAAGAGGGACATGAAGACATGCCACATCGACATCAACAAATGGGAGGATTATGCAGAAAACCGTACGATCTGGCGCCTCCTCGTCAAACAAGGAACGAAAAGGAGTGAAAAAGAGAGGAAAGAAGCCGCCACAGAAAAGAGAGCCATAAGGAAGGAGAGACAACAGCATCTCCAGCAAACATCACCGTTTGTTTGCAATCACTGCACCAGAGATTGCCATTCAAAAAATCGGTCTGTTCAGCCACTCACGCTGTTGCAGATTTTTTTTAAATGGACACTACGCCATCGTGTTCAATAGACGGAAGGAAAAATACTCCAACTCTGTCACTTTCCTCCTACCCCGTGTAAATTAACATACAATTATAACTGTTCTTTGATTACTCTTTCAAGTAATAGCTGATTTTATTTGAGATATTAGTGTAAAAGTTTTATTTAATTTTCTAATTATCCGAATCAGTCACGTTTTGTTCTTGAAAATATTGATGCATTAACCTCCTTTAATGGAACGCAAATTCAATTTAAAATTTTCTTTCAATTTCTATTAAATTTTAACAAGATGTCCATCGATTTTAAAGTGTATCACCTCGCAGAATTCGAGATTCCTGATGGTGTGACTGTTAACAGCACGAATAACGGTATTGGTGAACTGAGTTCAGGTTCTGGTAGAGACATTTCCCCTATATACTAATACTCGTTGGAGGTGCGCGGTGTAACAGTTAGAGTCGTGTGAAATGGACTCATCGACCAGAGTTCAAAACATGGACGAGGCTGTTTGCATTTCACATAGCGCTAATACCCTTGGGAAAGATATGCATCCAGCTACTCTATCTCTCTAGCTATGGATAAATAGTAGGACAGACTGGGCTTTTTAACCTTGGCTAGGTAACCAGTCTAGGAGAAGGAAAACTCTGAATTCCAACCTATAAAACTCCGTTTAAGAAATTGACCTTGTGTCCTATCCTACTCGTGCGGAGGGGTTGGTATAATATATATATATATATATATATATAAGGCCGGTTTAGCTCATCTGACTAGGGACCACAAGGTACCGGCCCTCGCCAACTCAGCGTATGAGTAGCACACGGATCTCTGCGGTAAAGTGAGGAGCCGATGGTAGGTGTAGCGCACCGCCTCAGACGTAAATATACATATACTAATAATACTCGTGTTCGTACGACCGATATCATCTTACAAGAAAAAAAGATTCTCACCTCCAAATATACTCACATAAGTTGCATCATCATCTATATATTCATACTCATGTTCCTTAATTGTACGACCGTTATCATCTTGGTTAAAATGAGACTGTCCAAATCGTCCAAGATAAATAGCAAAAATGAAAATCCTGATTATCTGATGTTGCTTATGTGCCCAATTCTTATTTCTTTTGAATGTCGTCACCTCAGTTAAATAATGGCTCATTCCGTTTTTTTATTATAAAGAAATAAAGGGAAGAAAAAGGACATGCTACACAGAAAAAATATAATAAGAAAGAAAAAAGAAAGAAAGTAGTGGAAATATAGAGAAAGGGGGTAAGTGTGACTAAGCGGTAACGCTAATCTGTTACAATCGAACATAACGAAAGAAAGACAAAAGCGAGTGAGAGAGAGTCAAATCAAGATTATTATGCTTTTTACATATTGAAGTATTTTGAAATAGCTCTTAAGTAAACATATCAAACGTTGTAATAATTAAATTATCATAATGTGTTATATCCATAGGTCCTGTTGGTTGCTATGAATGACAATGTATGTATTTACCAATGCCCTTCGCCAAGGACAAGATGGGACACAAGATGATTTTTAAGTGGAACACAGCTGGTTTGAATTTAGAGTTTTCCTTCTCCTCGAACGTAACAAGGCAAAAATCCCGGTATTCCTTGCTAGTTGAGATTCCCTTAGCTTGTGACGAGAAGAGAAGTATTCATGCTTTACCCAAGGGCATTAGGATGAAAGAGAAACTCACACAGCCTCGTCCAAGATTTATACTCGGATCACTGATTCCAGTTTCTAAGACGATAGCCGTTAGGCCACGCGCGCCTCCTAAATGACCGTGTAAAAGTCGATATTTTAAGCTTAAACGTCTTCCTAAAATCAGAGATTGAGACAAAAAAGGGCTGACTTCTGATTTAGGTCGGAAAATTAAAAAAAATGTTGGTGGTCCTCAATGACAGTTTAACTACAGTCTATGAATTAACATTTTGCGAATTGGGTTACGGTTTTAGGGGATTGAGGTTGTTTTTAATTATGTATTGCTTAAAAAAAAAAAAAAAACAAATTACTATACATTTAATTAACCATTGAAATTAATTATTGAATCTATTATTGAGACAGTTGTTTGTGTTAGTATTGCAATGTATAATTTCAATTAAACTTAGTTTTAAAAAAATATTTATCAACATTAAATGTATAGTAATTTGGGTTTTTTGTTGTTTATTTTTTTAAGCAATACGTAATTAAAACAACCTTAATCCCCTAAATCCGTAACCCAATTCGCAAAATGTTAATTCATAGACTGTAGTTAAACTGTCATTGGGGACCACCAAAAAACTTTCCGTTTTAATTTTCGAACCTAAATCAGTAGTCATCCCAAAAAAGCTAACTGCCAATACAAGAAAAAGAAAGGGCGAAAAAATCGCAAAGAAGAAGAAGAAGAAGAAGAAGAAGAAATTATTTACCCTACGGGTATGATTTGACACAAGGTCATAAGTAAGGGGCGTCCAGCGAGGATCGACCTCGCTTTTCAGTAGTAACGGATCTACGAGACCAGCTTGCTAACCATTACAACACGACGAGAAAGAAGAAGAAAAAGAGCAACGCTAAGGGGGGGGGGTGAAAAGGTAGGAGGAGTGAAAGGGTAGGAGGAGTGAAAGGGTAGGAGGAGTGAAAGGGTAAAGAGAAGAGAGAGTGGGAGAGTAGTAAAATTTAACTAATGATTTTCAATATCCAATTTTGTCGTAAAGAAAGAAAAATCTTTGCCTCTTGAAACTTTATTAGTGAAATGAAGCCTTTCAAACGAGATAAGAAACCTGAATTTAGATAATTAAGGTCACTTATTACGCATGCGCGTTCACTCAATACAAACAAACAGCAGTGCGCATGAGCAGATGTACTTACTAATATATCTACACTTACCTATATGCCGCATGTTTATTCTCAAGCACAAGAGATTAGAATAAAGGTGAATATATATACGAACGCAGGCAACAAACTCTCAAACAGAAGTTTGGTTAAATCCTACTTAACGGACATAAATTCCACCATTGTATGTCACTCCGCCGAAAGAAAAAAATATTAAAAATCAAGGAATTAACCGAATTTAATGAAATTTTCAGTGTTGATATATTAATGAATAAAAGATGTTATGCACCAATTATTTTATTTGAAAACACATTTTTTCAGGTCTGTTAACTCTGAACCACGTATCTTTGAAGCGTAACACAGATTCCCAAACATACGTACCTCAAAGTTAATTGGCCTGAAAAAATGTAATATTTTTTAAATAAAATAACTGGTGCATTATATTGTTTATTCATTAATATATCAACACTGAAAATTTCATTAAATTCGGTTAATTCCCTGATTTTTGGTATTTTTTTCTTTCGGCGGGGTGACATACGATGGTGGAATTTAGGTCCGTTAAGTAGGATTTAACCCAGAAGTTTTAGTGTCTATTGGATTGTCCAAAAATGTTGTTCTGTTTTTTGTCGCTAGATGGCGTAGCTCATGACTTCAACATTTAGGTTTTCATTAAAAATAACTACTTTTGATTATCGAACGTTGCGTATTTATATTTTAATACCCGTGTTCGACCGTTATCATCTTGCAAGCCCCTCTGGTTAAAAATAAGACCGTCCAAATCGTCCAAGATAAATAGCAAAAAATGTAAATCCTGATTATCTTATTTCTTATGAGTGTCGTCACCTCAGCTAAATAATGGACCATTCCGTTTTTAATATAAAGAAAGAAAGAGAAGAAAACGGACATGCTACACAGAAAAAAATAGAATAAGAAAGAAAGAAAGAAAAAGGAAGAAAAGATCTTAACGAAAACAATTAGAAATGTGAAAGAAAGAAAGAAAAAAGAAAGAAGGGAACTAAAGAAAGAAAGAAAGAAAGAAAGAAAGAAAGAAAGAAGGGAACTAAAGAAAGAAAGAAAGAAAGAAAGAAAAAGGATCATGAAAAATAGAAATGGGAAGAAAAGAAAGAAAGAAAAAAGAAAGAAGGAAAACATTAGAAAAGAAAAGAAAAAGAAGAAGAAGAAGAAAAGAAAGAAAGAAAGAAATAAAGAAAGAAAGAAAGAAAGAATGAATGAATGATTCATAATGAAAATAATTAGAAATAGAAGAAAAAGAAAGAAAGAATGAAAGAATTCTAACGTGAAGAATTAAAAATACAAGAAAGAAAGAAAGAAAGAAAGAAAGAAAGAAAAAGAATCGTGAAAAATAGAAATGGGATGAAAAGAAAGAAAGAAAGAAAGAAATTAAATAAAAAAGAAAATTAAATAAAAACACCCATAATAACACCGATAAATTTGGGTTAAATATTATTTTAAGTGTTGCTTTTTAATTTCAACTAAAATCTGTAATTAACATTAAATCATTTCAAGTTGCCCTTGCCAGTTGCTCTTAAACATTGTACTGTACAACAAGAACATTTTTATTGCATCATAAACACCCCCACCCACCCCTCATGATTTTTAGATTTTATCTCTGAAATCCGATCCCATTTCGAGAACAACACAAACTGACATATTTTTATAACCGGAATTTAGCATTTAAAAAAAGACCATTACAAAAAATACTCTCAATTTGCTCGCAGTGTCAAAACAGTAATTTTCATAAGGGGCGGGGGAGGGTCATCATTAGCATCATCATCATCATTACTATTATTCTGATTGTTAAAATAAAAAAAGAAAGAGTAGGCAAAATGATATAGTTGCATGGATATATATATATATATATATATATATATATGTGTGTGTGTGTGTGTGTGTGTGTGTGTGTGTTAATATCTAAAAAGTTTGTGAAAAAAACATCGAAAATTGACATTTTTTTAAGCCGACGCTATAGCCTTTCAGTTTTATTTAAAACCATCAACAGGGCTATTAATAATTAATCATATAAAAGGAAAACTGTGTACAAGAAAAAAGCTTGTAAGCCTTGGTTAGGATGCTTAAAGGTTTTTGTCTATACAAGAAATGTAAGAAAAAGTGCGAATCAAAACGCTACGTAACGATAGCGTTCCCATTGAAATTGGGTGACGAAACATTTTTTTCTTGATGTAAATATGTGTGGGGGGGGGGATGCGACTACGTCATTTTACTTACCGTTTCCTTTTTTATTTTTGATAATCAGAATAATAGTAATGATGATGATGCTAAGTTACTAGTATGTTGTTTTTGATACTCCCCAAGAGCTCAGTTACTGTGACCTTATGCCATGCTAATATAAAGACAGCGAAGAAGTTTCACAGTGATAATTTTAATCATTTTTATCAGCATTTACCATTATGATTACTAGTACAAAATAAAAAAACACCCTCCGGGCAATGTAAAAACAGATTTTTGAAACATATTGCCTGAGGGGTGGGAGTAAAAAATTCAATGTTAGCGAGTTTGTACCCTAAGTAAGTATAATCATCAAATTCATTAAAGGATTAAAAAATAAAACAATTTGAAATGTAAACTTTAAATATGTATTAAAATAAAACAAACTATATATAGATATATAATACCAGTCATGTATGTATTAAAAGATGTTTTAAAAAACAATGAGGACTGTCTAATGTTGCATGTTCAAATTTTGAGTGTATTAAAAAAAATATGTTATGACGATTTTGGGTAATGTGACGTAAGCAGTAACGTAATTTTTGTTACAGACAAAAACCGGAAGCGAATCTCCATTATTAATAGATATTAAAATATCGTGACGTTCGTAATAATAAAATTGAAAAATTGCATTTGCAATGTAAGATGTGCAAGTGGTGGGGTTAGGATGAAAGACGGAGTGTCTCGTCTGGTTTTTGCAAAAAAGCAAGCGTTTAAAAAATTAAATTTATAAAAAGCGTACAAGAGCGGCCATCTTTTTTAAAAAAAGAAATTTTATTCAACACTTTTTCTTTTTCTTTATTTTTTTTTCTTTCTATTTTTCCTATTTTTAATGAAAAGATTTGAATATGTTTTTCAATGTATGTGGAATGTAATTATGATGGCTTATTGTTGGAGCATAAAGAGAAATTGTCCACCGATTGAACACTCTTCAGTAACCATGACATCACTACGCGTCTCCATGATAATAATTTTGATATACCTTAATGAATATAGACATCCAGGGGTACAATTTTCAAATAAGTTTGTTTCGTAGATTAAGTTATTAGTATATCGTTTTTTTTATCTTCCCCAAGTGCTTAGTTACTGTGACCCTATGCCAGACTAATATAAAGACAGCGAAGAAGTTTTGCTGTGATAGTTTTAATGATTTTTTATCGGCGTTTTCCATTATAATTATATTGAAATATTTGAATACGTGTAAATTTTTACCTTAACTACTTGTAAACAATTTGACTCACAGTAAGAATACCGTTTGTATGAACAAGATGAATTTCTATAGACATTACAGACAGGCACTT
>CM042140.1:3582791-3587791 GCA_023376005.1 Doryteuthis pealeii
CACACACACGCACGCACACAAACTCTTGAGAAACAATTACACAAAAAATTTAAATATGAACGTAAAATGAACGCTATTTCCTAATCTCAAGACACAAAATAACCCCAGACAGATTTATGTGCCCTTAAAATAGATTAATCTACGTAAAACAAAAGATATTCTGCAGAAAGAAAAATAGATACATAAAAATGTTTGAGTATATTTGAAAGATTTGTTTTTGTTTTTGTTTTGTTTTTTGTTTTTGTTTTTTTCTTTACCATTTGTTTTTATTTCTTATTTCAGACATTCTTCCAAGTATCTCATGGGGAAACTGGCGACTGATGTTATGCCTTCTGGGTGGGATAGATAGTTGTACATTTTTCTTTCACCGGAAGTAGTGGTGGTCTCTTCTTGAGACCACGGAAAGCTCCATTATCCTATCCAAACAACAACTCTCTCTCTCTCTCTCTCTCTCTCTCTCTCTCTCTCTCATATATATATATGGTGTTGTTATGAAGTCCACGTAAGCTTCTTTGACGGTATATCTGATGAATCTATTTATATGTGTATATATTTAATCTCTATCTATCTATCTATCTATCTATCTATATATATATATATATATATATATATATATATATATATATATATATATATATATAAGATTTCTGGTATGTACGTGTCGATTTATAACTCCGGAAAGAGATGTCATTCTAATTTGAAATCTCGCAGACACATTACTATGTTTCTAACTAAGAAACACACAAAATTTGGATTTTTATTTTTACTAATTAAGTAATATAATTTAATAATTAAACAAAAATCAACAAATTTCTAGAAATATTCACAGTAAGAAAAAATAAAGTAAGGAAAAATTGGGTTAAAAAGGAAATGAATTAGGCTAATACATTTCACTTCAACTGAACAGGCTAGGTACTCTCTCTCTCTCTCTCTCTCTCTCTCTCTCTCTCTCTCTCTCTCTCTCTCTCTCTCTCTCTCTGTTCGTCTCTCTCAAATAAAATTATGTTTTAAAACAAGTTTAGAATTACATTATTAAAAATAATATTTTAAATGTAAATAAAAAAAGCGTTTCCTTAAAAAAACAAACATTGTAATATACGAATTCTTGGCGATTTTCTTTTTTTTAATTTAAGAAAATATTTTCCTCT
This sequence comes from Doryteuthis pealeii, assembly GCA_023376005.1. Lineage (NCBI taxonomy): Eukaryota > Metazoa > Mollusca > Cephalopoda > Myopsida > Loliginidae > Doryteuthis > Doryteuthis pealeii. Next base: position 3,583,940 of record CM042140.1, read on the forward strand.
TATTCTCTCTTATTCCTATTTTCTCCCTTTCTCACTGGTGTTCCTAAAAAAATTTAGTCCGGACATGAACTGCGTACTTTTGCTAGTATATATATATATATATATATAATATATATATATATATTATATATATATATATATATATATATATATAAGGATAGGAGGGTTGGAGTAAATCCGACAGAATGTGCTAAAGGATAAAGGAAAAAGTGGACAAAAAGTGCAAAACTCAAACAAGTAGATGTAGGAGATATATTTCGTTCTGCATTGAGCAGGACTTCATCACTCATTTATTCTCCCTCCCCTTCCATGATAGATTTCCTTTGACTCTGACCAATCAAATCCCCACAAATTCTTCCCTTCCTCCTGACTTCATCACTAAACTCAACCCTGCCACTCACTTTCTCTCCTATAAATACAAATGTATGTCGTACTGATGCTTTAATAAATAACTGATTAAGTCCTGCTCAATGCAGAACGAAATATATCTCCTACGTCTACTCGTTTGAGTTTTGATCTTTTTTGTCCACTTTTTCCTTTATCCTTTATCATATATATATATATATATATATATATATATAATATATATATTACGTGCGATTTTCTAACGTCTCATTCAAAGAAGCCTGCTTGGCCATGTATAGAGGATATGATTTTCAGCAATGACTCTGCAGACCGTATGTTGAAAATCTGGAAGAAAGAGATTGTCAGTGGGCAAGAGTGAAAGTAATAACCAACTGAGAAAATTGGACTATTATAATTTGTAGCCGGACCTGTGGATATATCACAGTATGATAATTCAATTATTACAACGTTTGATATGTTTACTTAAGATCTGTTGTAAAAGAATACAATATGTAAAAAGTATAATAATATTTATTTATTTGAGTACCCATCAAGAATGAATAAAAAAAAAACGTCTTCGGCATAAAATTACCCAAGAAGGGTTTACATGCCGTAAAATCCAACCAAACCAAACCTAATGTACACCTGTATATGTGTCCATAGGAAATTTATTTCATTTTGTTGTTATTTGTATAGTTTTTGTTGTAACAAGCTGTCTCTTTGGCATTAGCTTATTATGGATAGGATAGTGAGCACCTTACGTGGTGTAATGGTTAGCAAGCTAGATTTGCAGACCATTGTTAGTGAGTTCAATTCTCATTGGGTGCCCCATACTTCTGGCCTTATGCCACATCTAAGCTAGGTTTAGTAAATAACTATTATGGATATGATATATAGAGAAGCAATGTAGCGTATTGAGGATTTTGTTCGTGACTTGTTCTCGAAAACTGAAGATTTTAATTTGTTAAGCAAAAGAATTGTTAAGGAGACGTAATTTCTACATTCCCAGAAAGATAGCCCGATCTCTCTCCAGAGATCAATTTTCTTTTCTGATTTTATTATAAAGCTGCTTGTTGAAATGACTATTAAAGTTGGTAAAAGCAAATAAAAAACAGACTAAAATAAATTCTCACTGAAAATAAATTCTCACAGTCATATCACAAAGTTAGCGTATTCTGTCATTCTCACTCAAATGTTCTACGTGATCAATGTTTTATTTTGTATTATTTCTCTGAATGTTTGAGATGAGGCTTGATGATTAGTATTATCTGCGTTATTCGGACTATAGTCCTCATCTGTACAACGTTTCGGCCGATATGCCCCTAACCCTTTATTCAATCCACGGGGGTATCTTGTTCTCATTCCGCTAACCATAGCTGGGGTTGGGGCGTTGAGCTGTGTTAATTATTATTCTATTTTACTGCTGCCCCCCTCCCACACACACACACACACACACCAGCCGCTCAAGAAGAGAAATCAGGGATACCCAAATATGGCAAAAGCATTTGAATTATTAAAGCGCGCTCAAAAGATGCAACTTGAACCTCTGTCTACCTTTTCTTTAAATAATGGTTGACCAATGAAAAGATGCGGCATCAGTGATGGCGGGAATCGAATAGATATCCCCATAAAGTAGGTTTTTGAGCCAAACACACAAAAAACAAATCATCCAATTGGTGATGCACCAGTGAATTCTGTTCACATTCTGCGTTTGAATGTTTATATTTGATATACGTTTATCTTTAGATTCGTTTTGCCGTCGTTTGTCCATCAAAAGAAAAAAGAAAAAGCTTTGACCAAATTGCCATAAAAGAACATTAAACGAAAAGAGTTATTCCCCTTTAAATCACCTGAGCAGCCATTCCGTACTCTACTCCATTAAACTCATTGCATTTCTCTGTGCAAATGTTGCAATAGTCTTTTAATCACGAGTTTGGTATTCAATCTTTTCATGAGTTCTTTGCGCAAGAATATAAACAGAGAAAAAAAAAATAACATCATCCTCAAAATAATTTTGATTTTTCAGACTATTGACCTCATCTTTATTGTGTCATGTATAAACACAACAAAGGTTTTCCATGTGTATCCGAGTCTAGTAATGATCCAACCAGGGAAATCATTTGGGTCTGTCTGGGTGGGTCCCTTGGTGGATCTCTTGTTGTGCTGGCTGGCTAGCTGGTATTCTCGCTGTTCTTTAAATCTGGAACAACATGGGAATCTCTTGAGGATTGTTCGTCTTGTGTTGTTACTTAGTTTCTAATAACGAAAACAAGACATTCTTGTTTTTGTTTTTGGTTTTTGTTTTTGTTTTTTTCTTTTTGTTTTTGTTTTTTCTTTTTTACAGAGCTCATTTATTTTATTTTACCCTCAAGTAAAATGCCTAGGAGAACAAACACTCGTCTTGCGTCTGTTGTTTTCAAACTATCAATCCAGACTCTTCACTCTCTCTTTCTCTCACTCTCCTTCTCGCCTTGTGCTGACCAATCAGAAACCGACAGGTAACTTTTTACACGTCATCCCAAAATTCTGAGAAATTTTCCATTATTACATAACGTATAACTAAAATGTTGGGTCTTTCTGTCTCGTTATATATATATATATATATGTGTGTGTGTGTGTGTGTGTGTGTGTGTGTGTGTGTGTGTGAATAAAGAATTATCTCCAGTATCCGCGCAGAGGACCTGCCAGGAGTAATGAATGATAGGGGAGGTTGGCGAGAGATTGTCATGGATATCTGTGCTGCCGGCGCGACATGATGATAATGAAATGAGCTGATCTTGTTTTTCGTTCCGTTTATTATGTGTTAGTATATCACGGCTATACTAATGCTAATATTGGTCCTTGATGGATAGAACCCAGTTGGCTGGGACTTTAGAATACACCGCTTACACCTCTGCAATGGGGCTACCTGTTGACCGTGGATGGCGACCCGTTATGCTTAAGGATGGAATCCTGGTGGCTGAGCAGTTTATGACATGCAATACTCCACTTTGGCCCTTAATAGACGAACGTCGGAGAGGCCCCCTCCGATCAATCAGCTGGTCACGTCCATCCCTAGCACTATATAATTCTCCCAACCCGATTGCCCTTATGACAAGCCCCAACCACTTTTATTATATATGTGCTAGAAGGCGATGGCTGATGGTTTAATTGTCCTGAGTATGATGTTAAATCCTATCTAACGGTGAAATTCCAGTTATGGAGCTCTGGAGAATATGGAATCACCATTACTCCCAGGTCCACTCTAAACCGGAGTGGTTGTACCTGTTAGTGTCCCATCTATAGGTTAAAAATATTTTTTAATAATGTTTAAAAAATGAGTTTGAAAAAATGAGTACCCATCAAGAATGAATAAAACAAAATGTATTCTGTATGAAATAACCCCACAAGGGTTGATATGCCGTAAAATCCAACCAAACAACTTCCTTATTTGTTCTATATTTTCTTATTATCTTTTTTCTAATTTCTTCCTTTTCTTTTTATTCCTTCTTCATTTCAATTTCTTTC
>CM042140.1:3592791-3612791 GCA_023376005.1 Doryteuthis pealeii
CGAAAATAGGCTGGATGGCGCCCTGGGCAATTATGAAAAAGATGGCGCTCCTTGAAGCCAGAGTTATTTTACTTCTTAAATTAATTTTAATATCGGTAATCATACTGTGTGGTGCCTCCGAGGTTTAGCGGGCCCTGGGTCGCATTTCGCCCGACCCCACCCTCAACCGTGGTATACCAATGAATGAGAGACAAATAAATACGTCGCAGACAAAAAGCAACAAAAAAAAACACTTTCTTGTGTTGCTTTAAGATTTCGTACGACGATGAGACATGAGCGAAGGAACAAATTAAATATACATATATTGAATTATGACAAATTAAATTCAATAGACGTAAATTATATTAAAAATCCTTTTCCATCAGATAATTTGAGTGTGAAGAGGTTGAACTTGAGTTAGAGAAATGTTCTAATTATGATTTCCGCTTAAAAGAAACACTAACAATATTTTCATATTTTCTTAATTCACATTTTTGTATGGTGGAAATTGCGTCTTTGAAATCAACTTATTGGGTTTGATGATTTTTGTGAATGTAATTTAAGATTCGGGCTCAGGGCTAGACTTGCAGAACCCGTCGATCTGGTGTATTAGTCGACCTTATAATCTTAATTCTAAATTCTGGTTCAGAATTATACTTCTCTTTCCAGTCGAATAGAGTGGATATATATATATATATATGTGTGTGTGTGTGTGTGTGTGTGTGTGTGTGTGTGTGTGTGTGTGTGTGTGTATTTGGGCCGAACCCATCCGTTCTACAGACAAACCCCGTTTTTTCGCCAGTATCCCCACTAAGGATACCCACTCCTGTCTTAGAGGAATTGATCGGCTTGCAAAAGACCGTAAGGCAGTTGGTGATCCTGAATATTAGTTGAGGGAAAGGGGAAATCAAACGGTCCTCAATTTTATTTTGTTGAATGTTTTCAGTTTCTTGGGGGTTTTGTTGATTTTACCCCGCCCCCTCCATCTCCAAAAGTTTCATTCATTCGGAGCATGTTTTACGTGCTATTCCCAAACATACAAAATACTCGCAGGACCTGTGGATATTCCACAGTATGATAATTTAATTATTACAACGTTTGATGTGTTTACATAAGAGCTATTGCTAAAGAGTTCAGTGTGTAAAAAAGTATAATAATCTTGATTTAACTCTCTCTTACTCTTTTTTATTTCTATCCTTCTTTTCATCTTTTCCTTATGTTCGAATGAAACAGATTAGCATTGCCACGTCCACGCACTCACCACTCTCTCTATCTTTCAACAACTCCTTCTTTCTTTCTTTCCTTCATTTTTATTATATTTTTTTTGTGTAGCATGTCCTTTTTTCTCTTTATTTTCTCAATCTTTAACTGACAACACAAACTCCCTTGTCTTTCTGTTGCCCTATATTACTATCGGCCATTGCTCTTGGTAATTCGGCAGTGTCCACACACGGCTGATAGATATCCGTTTTTACTGGTCCATCAACACTGGTGTGTCCATGCGTAGAAGTTCATAGAAGAACGTCGTTTATGAACCCGTCATTACTTTTCCAGCAGTGCCCACCATGTCTTGAATGTCTTACATGGATGATTTGTATGATTGGAGGTAAGTGGCCGCACAACACCTGTCCCCTTCTTTAAGTAGTTTAAAGCTATAGTGAGATTGAAGTATTTTGGGGTAAGTAGGATACGCAAAGAAGAAGAATGTAAGTATTTGTTTTTGCATGGATTGGTCGGCGAGTGTACCTAGCTAGCTAGAACCGTGTAGCTGTATGACCATTTTTGTCAGCCTTCTCCTCAAACAAAACTTCCTGCTAAATGCCGAGATGGGATAATGTGGAAATGAAGTCAACGCCGCTTGGTTACTGATTTTTCGCCTATGTTTGATTGGTTTCAGAATCACATAGGCGAAAAACTGTCAGTAACCAAGCGTCGTTGACATCAGGTCCATATTACCCTAACTTAGATATACATACACTATCAACGATATTGAACGCCATTTACATTTACTTAAATATAGTCCTCTATACTATCATATATATATATATATATATATATATATATATATATATATGTATGTATGTATGTATTTATATATAAAGGGTGGCTTACAGGTGAATATGGGCACGATCGTTGGAGGTGCACAGGATCCAGGGGTTAAGTGCGTGATAAAACAAATACAAAGTGCTCAATACAAAGTAGAGCAAATTTATTAAAGAAATGGATACAATAGAAACCTACTCGAGTTTCATCGCTAGAATCATCAGGGTTAAATGCACTGAATTAATCGAGTTACCGATTAATTGCAGCTGATCACACGTATGTTCATTGAATAAAATTTTACGTAAAATTTTATTCAATGAACATACGTGTGATCAGCTGCAATTAATCGGTAACTCGATTAATTCAGTGGATTTAACCCTGATGATTCTAGCGATGAAACTCGAGTAGGTTTCTATTGTATCCATTTCTTTAATAATTAACACACACACATATATATATATATGTGTGTGTGTGTGTGTGTGTGTGTGTGTGTGTGTGTGTGTGTGTTTTCTGGTCTCATAAAGATATTTTAGTTCAAGCGATAGAGAAGTTTTATAGGAATAAGAGTTTCTCCAGGACAAAAAAAATAAATAAATGAATAAATAAAGAAAAAAAAGAAAAAGAAAAAAGAAAAGAAAATGGTGATTGGTATTAGATTTTTATTTTGTAGACTCAGTTATATTACAAATATTTTCTACGAGAGAAAAATCAAATATTTTGCAGGTGTTTCTTTTTTTATTGAGGGCGTATCTACTTCTACAATATATATATATATATATATATGTGTGTGTGTGTGTGTGTGTGTGTGTGTGTGTGTGTGTGTGTTATGAGAAATGACAGACAAGGATTTATATATATATATATTGTAGAAGTACATACGTCCTCAATAAAAAAAAGAAGACCTACAAAATATTTGATTGTAGAAGGACGTATGTACTTCTAATATATATATATATATATATATATATGTGTGTGTGTGTGTGTGTGTGTGTGTGTGTGTGTGTGTGTGTGTGTGTGTGTGTGTGTTATGAGAAATGACAGACGAGGATTTAATGTTTATCTTTTTATTCATCTTTTCTTTTTGGAGAAGCAAATGTCACAAATGTGGCTGTAGGCAGTTTAAAAACTGTCCAATTTCTCTGTTTGTGTGGACCAATTATGGACGGGTGCAACTTTGTCCTCGAAAAAGACCGAACATCAAAGTACTCGTTTTCGAACAACAAAAACAGAGACTTTGCAAAGTTTTTAAACTGTCTACAACTCAAAAATTAAATAAATAATAAAGTTATAATAATAAAACAAGTCAAACAAGAGAATCTACCGCCTTAATACACATCACACGCGCGCACACACACACACACACACACACACGCACGCACGCACGCACACACATACACACACACACACACACATTTACACACACACACACACACATATATATATATATATATATATATATATATATATACCAACTCCTCCACACGAGTAAGATGTGACACAAGGTCAATTTCTTAAGCGGAGTTTAACAGGTTTAAATTCAGAGTCTTCCTTCTCTTAGACTGGTTACCTAGCCAAAGTTAAATAGCACAGTCTGTCTAACTATTTACCCATAGTTGGAGGGAGATTAGTTGGATTCATACCTTTCCCAAGGGTATTAGTGCTATGTAAAATGCAAACAGACGCGACCAGGATTTGAACAACACACACACACACACACACACACACACACACACACATATATATATATATATATATATATATATATAGAGAGAGAGAGAGAGAGAGAGAGAGAGAGAGGGGGGGAGTGAATAAAGATTTGCTTCATGTAATAATTTATTTCAACTGCAACAAGCTTAGCTCATAACATCATCTTCAGCCATAGAGTACTAAACATGATTTTGCTTATATGAGTTTTCTCGTTCTTGTATATTTGTGGCCTTGTTTCTTCTTGTGTGAAAAACCTCCCTTCAATTAAGTCCGTGGTAACACGTGTCGATTAAAAACAAGTCCGAAACTTTTTGTCAACAAATGTTTATTTTGGCCGTGATAAATCCAGCAGTAGTCGTTGACGCGAAGAGAGATAGAAAGAATGTTACAGTAACAGAATCGCTTAAATTAGATACACTAAGCTGGTGAAACTCGCACTGTAGACTAATTCAGTCGGCGTTGCCTGTCTTCCTTAATAGACCTTTCGTAGTTAGACTTCGCTCACTCTTTTCCTTCGACTATTCACCCCATCTTTTATAATTTACCGATTATTTTCTTACGTCATATTTTAATTCCATTGTATATTGTCAAATTGCTATTTTATTTTTACTAAAACTGATCCTTTTTTCAAACCTTAATTATCCTATCCGCCCCCCCCCCAATAACTTAACAGCAGGACCTGTGGATATACCATAGTATGATAATTTAATTATTACAACAATATGATATGTTTACTTAACTATTGCAAATACTTCAATATGTCGTCGTCGTCGGGGCGGCCTAATGTCGGTATCAACCAGACAGCGAGGGAGTCTATCCCCTTTTCAATAGCGCTAGACCAAGGAGATTATTTTAGCATCTGGGTGGAGCGCCACACCTACCATCAGCTCCTTACTTTACCGCACAGATCCCTGTGCTACTAATACGCTGAGTTGGCGAGGACGGGTATCGAACTAGGAACCTTGTGGTTTCTAGACGAACACTCTACCGACTGAGCTAACCCGGACCCTTCAATATGTAAAAAGTATAATAATCTTGATTTAACTTCCTCTCACTCTTTTTTTTTCTTTTCATCTTTTTATTATGTTCGATTCAAACAGATTAGCGTTGTCACTTCGCGCGCTCATCCCCTCTCTATATCTTTTTCCTACTCTCTTTCTTTCTTTCTTTCTTATATTTTTTCTGTGTCCTTTTTCTTTCCTTTTTATAATAAAAACGGAATGGTCCATTATTTAGCTGAGATGATGACACTTCAGAATTCGGCGCATAAGCAACATCAGATAATCTGGATTTACAGTTTTGTATTTCATCTTGGACAACTTAGACCGTGTCAATTTTAACCAGAGGATGCTGTAAGATGATAACGGTCGTACAATTAAGGAACACGAGTAATAATATATAGGTTGTTATTGTTATTAAAGTCACTAACACTACATTGTATTTCCCGTACCATAATAAAACATACAAATGAATATTACCTTTGTCTGACACAAGGTACAAATATGAAGGATCCAGTAACATTTTCTTTCTTTCTTTCTTTCTCTCCTCTTCTTACACCTACAATCACTTAGTATTTCTTAATAGACAATTATTTCTTTACACAGTATTAAGTTTAGCATTAAGTCTGGAATATGGTTACATTATTTCATTGATCAGTCATAGCAATAATACACACACGCACACACACACACACACACACACACACAAGCAAACACACACGTACATCGTTTAATAATACACAATATTTCTTTATACACAATTATTTACCGCCCTGTCGGTGGGGCGTTAGAATGCACCAACTGCACCTCTGCAGAGGGGTAAGACTCCCCTAATGGGGCCACCTGTTGGCCGTGGGTGGCAACCCGTGATGCTTAAGGATAGAACCCAGGTGACTGAGCAGTCCATGACTTGCAATACTATGGCCCTATCTTGGTCTAGACGGGCGGTCGGAGAGTCCCCCTCCGATCAATCGGCTGGTCACGTCAAGCCCTAGCACCGATATGATTGCCCCAACCCTATTGCCCTTATGGCAAGCCCCAACCCTTTTTATCATATGGGTGCTAGAAGGCAGTGGCTGAGGGTCTACATGTCCTGGGAATGACGTTAAACTCTATCTGATGGTGGGGTTCCAGTTTTGGAGGTTTGGGGAATGTGGAGCATCCCTTCATCACCATTACTCCCTGATCCACTCTGACCCGGGGTGGTAGTACCTGTTAGGGTCCCATCTATGGGTTAAATAGAAAAATGTATTTATAAAAGAATTGTATTATCCATTAAGAATTGATTTATTTCAAAACTTTATCGGCATTAAATGACCCACCGAGGTTCATATGCTGTAAAAACAAAAACAAACAAAACCAAACCAAACAATTATTTAATTATTCAGTCACTGTAATAATACACACACACACAACGGTGGATGAATGAACTTTAGCCTTGAACGTTTGAAATCATTTTTGGGGGACAATAACTGTAATTAATACACACACACACACATATATAATGTAATGAGATGCATAAGAAATAAGAATTCGACGGATAAGCAACACCAGATAATTAGGATTTATATTTTTGCAGTTCATCTTGGACGGTCTAATTTTTAACCAGAGGGTGTTGCAAGATGATAACGGTCGTGCTTTTAAGGAACACGAATATTGATATATAGATTTAAATTTTCATTTCAGCTTTTAGATATTTCTATGTGTTGATTTTTATTCTTTGATTAAAATGTGCTTCAAATTGTTTTATATTGCGAAAAATTTTCAGAACATGATCAAAAAGTAAAGTCGGTATCAGCCAATCAGCGAGGGAGTCTATCCCCTTTTCAGTAGCGATAGACCAAGGAGATTGTTTTTGCGTTAGCTCCTTACTTTACCGCACAGATATCTGTGCTACTCGTACGCTGAGTTGGTGAGGGCTGGTATCAAAACTTATGGTTTCTAGCCGAACGCTCTACCGACTGAGCTAACCCAGCCATGATCAAAACTCTACTAAAATAGACGGTATACAATCTTCCAAAAGACATTGTATTGGAACACTGTTGGCTCAGAAAAATATCTATCTATCTATCAATCTCATTCTCTTTATATCTATCTATCTATATATCTATCTATCTTATTCTGTTCATATCTACATCTCTCTCTCTCTCTCTCTCTCTCTCTCTCTCTACTTCATTCTGTTTATATCTCTCATCTCTCTCTCTCTCTCTCTCTCTATATATATATATATATATATATATATATATATATATGAGGAGAGGAGGATTTTTAAAAATCCGACAAAATGTGGTTGAGAATAGAGGAAAGTGTAGATATAACAACACAGACAGCATAAATTCATCCAGACTTTCCTCTATTCTCAACCATATATATATATATATATATATATATATATATATATATATATAGAGAGAGAGAGAGAGAGAGAGAGAGAGAGAGAGAGAGAGATTACAAAAATAATCCGGCAATACGAAAAAAACAAAGGACAAAACTTGCAGACAGAAAATGGCTGCAATTTAACAATATATGCCTACAAGAAAAAATGCTGCCTAAATACACACACACACACACACACACATATATATATATATATATATATATATATATATATATAATATATCTATATCTATCTATCTATCTATATCATATCTACCTATCTATCTATCTCTCTAATTCTGTTCATATCTATCTATCTCTATATACATATATGCATATATACATTCTATTCATATCTATCTCAATATATCTATCTATCCCAATCCGTTCATATCTATCTATCTATCTATCCATCCATCTATCTGCAAACCTAAAAAGACATCCTAATAAAAAGAAGTTGCAAAGACCTTACAACTTTATTTAATAATCTCTTTCTTTTTAGGCGCGCCTTCATGGCGTCACTCGATGTCTGATCTCGGATTCACCCCCCGACCAAAAAAACAATATCGCTGCTTGATTAAAGTCACCACATCTCTCACCCACTCCTTAGATTTTCCATCGTGTTTGCGATCGCGAAAGGAATGTGCCCGTGACCAGGAATTTTGTACACAATTCAAGTCGAGTGAATTGAAACGCTTATTTGAATTTGGACACCGATGAATATATATATATACTAGAAAAAACGTGATCCGTTGGGTCACCCATTGAGCTCTGGGTAAATAATTGTGATCAGAAAAGAAGTGTTTCCAAAGCGAATTAATTTTAATAAAGCGAGTTTAATACGTGAGTTATTTTCTTTTAAAACTTTCTAATTTAATTAGGTATTTCTGCTATGGTAAATTAATATATAAAATTCATTTAAAATATGAAACGCCTAATTTTAAGTTTCAAATTTCAAATTTTTCATTGTAAAAACATATTTATTTAATAACTATTTTAGTTAATAATCGTTTTCTAATAATGTTTGTAGAAAAAACTCTATTGAGAATTTAGTCCCCCCTTTTAAACAGAACAAATATCGATGTATATTTTTTTCTTTTATAAGATTATAGCCAATTAAATAATTATCGAAAAGAGTAAAAAAAAAAGATCTCCAAAAATTATTTTTTTAAGTTTTATACCTAGTTTAATACCTAGTTGTTTGGTTACAAGTATACCTATGTAATACTAATAATTTATACGGATTAGCTTATCTGCCAAATTCTTATTTCTTGTGAGTGTCGTCACCTCACCTAAATAATGGACCTTTCCGTTTTTATTAGAAAGAAAGAAAGGGGATAAAAAGGACATGCTAAACAGAAAAATATAAGGAAAAAGAAAGAAAAAAGAAGGAAAGAGAAAGATAGAGAGTGGGTGGATGCATGGAAGCGATAACGCTAATGTATTTCAAGTTAACATAATGAAAATATGAAAAGAAAGAGAAAAGGAGTGAGAGAGAGAGTTAAATTAAGATTATTAATAGCTTTTAGATATTGAACTATTTAGCAATAGCTCTTAAGTAAACATATCAAACGATGTAATAATTAAATTATCATACGGTGGTATATGCACAGGTCCTGCTAGTATTTAAATATTTAACGATAGCTCTTAGGTAAACATACCAAACGTTGTAATAATTAAATTAACATACTGTGGTATATGCACAGGTCCTGCTAGTATTTGAATATTTAGCAATAGCTCTTAAGTAAACATACCAAACGTTGTAGTAATTAAATTAACATACTGTGGTATATGCACAGGCCCTGTTAGTATTTAAATATTTAACAATAGCTCTTAAGTAAACATACCAAACGTTGTAGTAATTAAATTAACATACACTGGTATATCCACAGGTTCTGCTAGTTTTGATCTTAATTGGTTACCGTACACCAATAAGTTTGTGTCACACAAACCTGGGGAGTGGGGAAAACATTCAATGTTTAAAGACCACATTAAAACACATTGTCTACTAATGAGGCTTCATTCAACATGTTTTTAGTTTGTTTACAACAAAATCTAAAAATGTAAACTTTTAATTAATAACGTATTCGAAAATTTAATTAATACACTAGGGGGACTCCAAAGTGTAGCAATATTTTGGTACGTGCTTGTTGACAACGCGTATATTACGTTGCCATAGTCGTTGTGGGCTGAATGCTTAGATGGTTGGATTTTACGGCATGTCAACACTTGTTGGGTTATTTTATACCGAAGATGTTTTCTTTTATTCATTATTAATGGATATTCATTTTTTTTTTCAAACTCAAACACATTTTTGTAAATTCATTTTTTGATCGATTTAAACCATAGATGAGACCTTAACAGGTACTACCACCCCGGACTGGAGTGGACCTGCGATCAATGGCAATGAAGGAGTACTCCACACTCCCCAGAGCTTCAAATTACGACTTCACCATTAGATGCAGTTTAACGTTATAACCAGGACACTAAGACCCTCAGCAACTACATTTTGGCACTTATATGAAAAAAGGGTTGGAGGTTTGCTAGAAGGGCAGTATGGTTGGGACAATCATATAGGTGCTAGGGCTAAAGTGACGTTGCATGTCATGGACTGCTCAGCCACCGGTACTTAAGCATCACGGATCACTACCCATGGCCAACAAGTTGACCCGTTGGGGGGGATTTTACCCTTTTACAGAGGAACTGTCAGCGTATTCTATAAACAGAAGGAATATCTACTGAGACTAGGAAATCGCAAGGTTCCTGGTTCGATACCAATCCCCGCCAACTCAGCACATGACTAGCACAGGTTAGGTAATTTTATCTGTGCGGTAAAGTGATGAGCTGAAGGTAGGTGTGGCGCTCCACTTCAGCAAAAACAATCTCCTTGGTTTAGCACTAACGAAAAGGAGATAGACCTCCTCGCTGTTCGGCTGATACTGACAATAGGCCACTCCGCCAAACTATATATATATATATATATATATATATATATATATATATATATATATGTGTGTGTGTGTGTGTGTGTGTGTGTGTGTGTGTGTATATATATATATATATAATATATATATATAATAGAGAAACTTGAATTTGTCTACACTACCCTAAATTAGATATACATATGTTCTATTACTGATATTGAGCACTCTTTATTCATAAATATAACAAACTATATTATATACTAGTACAAAAATTAAAAAAAAACACCCTCCAGGTGATGTAAAAATACATTTTTGAAACATATTGCCTGAGGGGTGGAAATAAAAAATTCAATGTCAGCGAGTTTGTACCCTAAGTAAGTAAAATCATCAAATTCATTAAAGGATTAAAAAATAAAACAATTTAAAATGTAAACTTTAAATATGTATTAAAATAAAACAAACTATATATAGATATATAATACCAGTCATGTATTTATTAAAACTTGTTTTAAAAAACAATGAGGACTGTCTAATGCTGCATGTTCAAATTTTGAGTGTATTTAATCTATGTTATGACGATTTTGGGCAATGTGACGTAAGCAGTGACGTAATATCTGTTACAGACAAAAACCGGAAGTGAATCTCCATTATTAATAGATATTAATATTTTTATATATATATTTAACGATCTTCAGACTGAAAAGGGAAAAAATCTATTTAAAAAATCACTCCTCAGTAGAGATTACTGCATTTCATTGTTTGTTTTTAATGAAAAGGGGATAGACTCCCTTGCTGTCTGGCTGATACCGACAATACGCAACCTACTTTAGTTTGTTAGTGAGCAAAATAACTAATAAAAGTGAGATGGTGTTTGAGTATTGGATTAAGTGGGTAGTGATAACAACAACAATAAATTGTGCCTCTTTTATCCGAGGTTCGAATACAATCCAGGCTATCAAAAAAATACAATCAGAATCATTGTGTCACTGTATATATATTTACCCAACCCCTCCCCATCCAGCGAGGAGCAGGATCTGTCACTGTATACGTAATCATTAGCGTGAATCAACGATTTAATCTATTTGTTTAATAAACCCTATCTGTGATAAAAACCGGGTTGCATAAACATTCCGTTAACAATTAGTCATGTGTTGGTCACGAATTCATTTGTTTACATTAGTTTTCGCCTTGTTTAGACCAAACATTGGTTTGCTGTGATAATATCAATATGGGTGACTGGGTGTTGAAATTGACGGTAAACACTACCTCCCGGGGATCGAATCCCGGAGAGCTTAGAGTAATTGAAATGCGATTTGATGAAAAATATTTACACAATTCATCAAATATCGAATAATGCAAAAATCAAAATAAATATTATTAAATCTGTTTGGATTGTTTATTTATTTATTTATTTATCTATTTTAAAGGCATGTTAACTTGTCTATGGTTATTTTATGCCTAAACGTTAGTGCATCACGTTCATATATATTTATATTCGGGTAATTCCATGTCAAATCATCCAGGCCATGTCACCCACGCCCTTCAATTTTGTTCAAGTGTGGATTATGATGAAGTTAGCCAATCCCCAAAATTTGAGCTTCCATTTCCAGAAATTGGCGAAGTTATGTCGATTTTTAGCTCTCCAAATTTGAGGGAGTTGCGAAAAATGGCGACTTCTTGTAATCTATTTTTGTCTGTAAAATGAGTTCTCGAGCTTCCCTACTACTAAAAATTGGTTTATAAAAGCATTTTTGCCCATGAAATCCAAAAATGCTATTTAAAAAGTCTTAGAATCAACCAATTCTATGTTATTGATGATTTCTGATTTTTTCATAGCAAGATTAATATCCCGATGTGGCACTGCATCTATGAGAAAAAAAATTATATTATTATTTCACATATATTGAACATTATTTGTACCAAAAAGATAGTTTGATATTTGCTCAACCTAAGCTACAACATTTTGCAAAAAAATTGTTAAAAATTTTGCATTTCAATTTTTCTGAAATGTTGTACAAGTGTGGACTATCTTAAAGTTGGCCAATCCCCAAAATTCGAGTTTCCAATTCCAAAAATTGGCGGAGTTATGTTGATTCTAAAATCGACATAACTCTCCAAATTTGGGTGGGGTGTCGCGAAAAATGGCGACTTTTTGTAATCTATTTTTGCCTGTAAAATGAGTTCTAGAGCTTCCCTACTTCTAAAAATTGGTTTATAAAGGCATTTTAACCCAAGGAATCCAAAAATGCTGTCAAAAAAATCTTAAAGTTAGCCAATTTTAAATTATTAATGATTTCTGATTTGCAAAATTTTAACTGATGTTGTAGCTTCGGTTCTGAGCAAATATCAAACTATCTTTTTGGTACAAATAATGTTCAATATATGTGAAATAATAATAGAAAAGATCGTTGTCGTAGACGCAGTGCCACGTCGGGATATTGATCTTGCTATGAAAAAATCAGAAATCATCAATAACATAAAATTGGTTTATTCTAAGATTTTTTTATAGCATTTTTGGATTTCATAGGCAAAAATGCGTTTATAAATCATTAATAACATAAAATTGGTTGACTTTAAAACTTTTTTGGTAGCATTTTTTAATTTTATGGGCAAAAATTCTCTTATAAACCAATTTTTAGGAGTAGGGAAGCTCTAGAACTCATTTGGCAGACAGAGATTGATTACAAAAAGTCGCAATTTTTCGCCAACCCCACCAAATTTGGAGAGTAAACATCGACATAACTCTGCCAATTTTAGGAATTGGAAGTTCAAATTTTGGGGATCGTCTAATTTTAACATAGTCCAAACTTGGAAATTTTCAGAAAATTTGAAGGGGGTGGATGACAATTTTACGTTTTTCTGGGTGATTTGACATGGAATTATCCATTTACATTTGTGTATTATTTGACATCAGGCGGTGAGGTTTCAAGTATTCTTATCTAGTACTAATGATTTATACATAATGGTTTCAAGTAATTATTTCTATTCAATAATAATCATTTCTTTGCACATAGATTTCGAGGAAAATGAAAGCTTCAAGTAACTATTCTTAATACAATTTACAGTATTATATGGTACTAAGTATTCCTATCTAATACAGATACATTACAAACATATCTATTTGACCCATAGATTGAACCCTAACAAATACTACCACTCCAGGTCAGAGTGGACCTGGAAGTAACGGCAATGAAGAGGTGCTCCATACTTTGCATATCTCTAGAACTGAAGCCTCAACATATCTAGTTTACTATCATAATCAGGAGATTCCTTGGGGGGGGGGTAATGGCTATTTTCAACGACGATAACCATTACACCACGAGACGTGCAACCAAAAAACGAATACCCTCCATCAGGCATCTGACATATTCTGAACGTCTTGCTGCCCTGGGAATAGATTCATTGAAACTCCGGCGTCTGGTAACTGACCTGGTAAACGCTCATAGGGTCATTAATCATCTTAACAACAGCAACCTTGAGCACCTTTTTGATTTCCATCTTTCTAACACACGTGGGCATGCCTACAAAGTCAGAAAACAGCATAGCTGACATGACTTTCGGAAACATTTTTTCACGCTCAGAGTTGCCGAGGTATGGAATAAACTGCCTGCATCCGTTGTAGACTGCCGAAACACTGCATCTTTCAAAGCCTCCATGCTTCCTGTAATCTGCCAACATTATACCTGATACCCCATCCACACACATATCCACGAACACGCACACATACATGTATATTATTACTGTACGCTATTCATGTTCCTGAGACTAATACATTATTCTATGTACTAGACATGAGACTTTGATGAGTTGTAGTGCACTTGAGCACTGTACACATACATGTATATTATTACTGTACGCTATTCATGTTCCTGACACTAATACATTATTCTATGTACTAGACATGAGACTTTGATGAGTCGTGGTGCACCTGAGCACTGTACACATACATGTATATTATTACTGTATGCTATTCATGTTCCTGACACTAATACATTATTCTATGTACTAGACATGAGACTTTGATGAGTTGTGGTGCACTTGAGCACTGTACACATACATGTATATTATTACTGTACGCTATTCATGTTCCTGACACTAATACATTATTCTATGTACTAGACATGAGACTTTGATGAGTTGTGGTGCACTTGAGCACTGTACACATACATGTATATTATTACTGTACGCTATTCATGTCCTGACACTAAATTATTCTATGTACTAGACATGAAACTTTGATGAGTTGTCGTGCACCTGAGCACTGTACACATACATGTATATTATTACTGTACGCTATTCATGTTCCTGACACTAATACATTATTCTATGTACTAGACATGAGACTTTGATGAGTTGTGGTGCACCTGAGCACTGTACACATACATGTATATTATTACTGTACGCTATTCATGTTCCTGACACTAATACATTATTCTATGTACTAGACATGAAACTTTGATGAGTTGTGGTGCACCTGAGCACTGTACACATACATGTATATTATTACTGTACGCTATTCATGTTCCTGACACTAATACATTATTCTATGTACTAGACATGAGACTTTGATGAGTTGTGGTGCACCTGAGCACTGTACACATACATGTATATTATTACTGTACGCTATTCATGTTCCTGACACTAATACATTATTCTATGTACTAGACATGAAACTTTGATGAGTTGTGGTGCACCTGAGCACTGTACACATACATGTATATTATTACTGTACGCTATTCATGTTCCTGACACTAATACATTATTCTATGTACTAGACATGAAACTTTGATGAGTTGTGGTGCACCTGAGCACTGTACACATACATGTATATTATTACTGTACGCTATTCATGTTCCTGACACTAATCCATTATTCTATGTACTAGACATGAGACTTTGATGAGTTGTGGTGCACCTGAGCACTGTACACATACATGTATATTATTACTGTACGCTATTCATGTTCCTGACACTAATACATTATTCTATGTACTAGACATGAAACTTTGATGAGTTGTGGTGCACCTGAGCACTGTACACATACATGTATATTATTACTGTACGCTATTCATGTTCCTGACACTAATACATTATTCTATGTACTAGACATGAGACTTTGATGAGTTGTGGTGCACCTGGGCACTGTACACATACATGTATATTATTACTGTACGCTATTCATGTTCCTGACACTAATACATTATTCTATGTACTAGACATGAAACTTTGATGAGTTGTGGTGCACCTGAGCACTGTACACATACATGTATATTATTACTGTACGCTATTCATGTTCCTGACACTAATACATTATTCTATGTACTAGACATGAAACTTTGATGAGTTGTGGTGCACCTGAGCACTGTACACATACATGTATATTATTACTGTATGCTATTCATGTTCCTGACACTAATACATTATTCTATGTACTAGACATGAAACTTTGATGAGTTGTGGTGCACCTGAGCACTGTACACATACATGTATATTATTACTGTATGCTATTCATGTTCCTGACACTAATACATTATTCTATGTACTAGACATGAAACTTTGATGAGTTGTGGTGCACCTGAGCACTGTACACAATAAATTTCATTATTATTAATGGATCTGCAAGGCTTGTGATAGGACGCCCTAAGTGAGAAGGTATTCCCGATTGAAAATTCACTTTTCGTGTGTGTGCACGCTTGTGGGTAAATACGGTTATCGTTCTTGAATGAAATGAGATGCTGTTGAGTTTTTGGCGCCATTTTCTGGGACGAAAATTAATTAAACAGAATTTGTGTTCGCTGTTGTTAAAAAAAAAACAGAAGAAAAAAAGAAAATATTTATTTGGTCGACTTTTTGTATGTCCTATGTTTGTATGACGATTATTTATTTTACGCTTAAAGCGAAATAAAAAGGAAATGCCGGGTGATGGCGGACAAACAAGATCATCGCGTTAACCCCTGTGTTAGGTAAGGACATGTTGGTATGATGGATGGGGGGGGGGCAGAAATTAGGAATTGATTTTTATGTTTCGGGCTATTTGTATTTGTTTTTACGTGTTTATCGCGGTTCGACAAGCAAAATCCCATTGAACACGATTTAATTAAGTTTTAGATTCGTATGAAGTTGTATCGTTATGAAGAACGACCTCGCCATAGATTTTAATTGTTGGATCTTCCCTATGTCTTATCATGCATCTAGAAAAAAGATAATTCACTGATTTTAATATCAACAACAATCTATATACAATGGATAAACGAAAAGGTACACACACACACACACACACACACACACCACACATATATATATATATATATATATATATATATATATATATATATATATATATATATAAAATAATAAAATTCGAAGGCAATACAATGCGTAAAAAATAAAGACAAAAAGATGTTTTATATGTCTAATCGATTTCAAAGCTAGAGCTTCATCCTCAGAGTTTATTTTCAGAAATGACGTGCTTATGTTTTTTTATTTGTGTGATTATAATTTCTCTTCTTATTTCCTTTTCCTCTCCTTTTTTTCCTCTCTTTCTTCTTCTCCTCCTTTATGAATGGGTGAATAACTGTAATTTCTTATTTCTCTCTTTCTCCTTTTTCTTTTTCAAAAGTTTGTTGAGAACAAGGCTGACCGGATGTCAGCCTTGTATGATGTTGCAATATGTTGCGACCGTGTGATGTCAAAATTTTTTTGAGAACAAAAATGAACAAATAAATAAAAACCGTTAATAGAAAATTTTTTTACATACTTAGCTTTTGTTTCGCTTTCACCTTTCCTTTCTTATTCTTTCTCCCTGTCTTTCTTTTTTTTGTGTTATTTCTCTTCTTTTTCCTTTTTTTTTTTTTTTTAGGTAGGTAGAAGAATGGTGAACAAGAAATGATAACTCAAAACAAATCTAAGAGTTGAAACGTTTCGTCCGAATTCATACGGACGTCATCGGTCAAATGATTTTTATTGAAAGCAAAATTTCGTGCAAGTACAAGTGAATTTGGTGAGGGGGTGAGTTAGTAGCGGAAGTGAAGGGAGGGAGGTTAGGGGCAAACATGAATGAAGTGAGGGTAGTATACAAGAAGTGGAGAGAGGATGGGAGTGGATGGACACAGGGGTGGGTAAAGGGAGGGTGGTAAAGTTCTGGTGTGTTTGATGTCTCCATATATATATATATATATATTTACCAACCCCTCCGTACGAGCAGGATGAGACATAAGGTCAATTTCTAAAGCGGAATTTAACAGGCTTGAATTCAGAGTTTTCCTTCTCTAAGATTGGTTACCTATCCAAGGTTAAAGAGCTCAGTTTGCACTACTATTTACCCATAGCTGGAGGGAGAGTAGTTGGATGCATACCTTTCCCAATGGGATTGGCGCTATGTAAAATACAAAGAGTTCGTCCAGGATTTGAAATCGAGTCGACGAGTCTATTTCCTACGACTCTAACCATTACACCAAGAAAGAAAGAGAGAGTATGGCAAGATATAGCGAGGAGTGAACACGCGGAAACGATAACGCTAATCTGTTTCAATCGAACATAATGAAAAGATGGAAAGAAGGAAAGAAAGATTTTTAAAAAGAGTGAAAGAGAGTTAAATCAAGATTATTATAATGTTTATATATTGAACTATTTAGCCATAGCTCTTAAGTAAACATATCAAACGCTGTAATAATTGAATTATCATACTGTGGTATATCCACAGGTCCTGCTAGTTAAATTGGTTATCGGATAGATGTTTCCTCAATTCAAAATATATCCCTGTTTCAATGTATTTCGTACTGCCAGCAGCAGCAGCAGCAGCAGCAGCCACATCTCGAATATTCAATCAAAGTGGGGTCACGTGATTGTTTCATTTGACATGAAACCAATATTATGGGTTTGTTGAAGGTAATTAGTAATCTGCTTAAATATATTTTCCTTTTTTTTTTTTTCTTTTTTTTTTTTCTTTTTTTTAGGTGGGGGCGGGGAGCAGACTCCTTTACAAGCGTCTTTAATCTCGACAAAATATAAAACGATTTTGTCAAAAATAAATAATTGTCTGCTAAAGAAATCGCCTGGATTACCAATTAACGATATTAATTGATTCATTAAAAAAAAAGATTGTACCATATATATATATATATATATATATGTGTGTGTGTGTGTGTGTGTGTGTGTGTGTGTGTGTGTGTGTGTGTTGTTTATTAATTTTTCTTCGCGTCACTCTCCGAAAACTTGTACATAAACTTTTTAAACATTTCTTCCCAAATGTTTTCAACATCATTGATCATTATCAAATATCGTGTTTCCCTCAAAATATACACAGGGCTTATACTAATTATCACTCCGAAATATTAAAACTATGACCTATTTTAGGGGGATGTTTTGCTCTTCATATATCGAAAAACAACATTAAGAAATAGGAAATTATGAAATTTCTAAATAAACAGAAATGACGAAAAACGATCTCCATTTATTTACCATTAACATGTTCTTTTATACAAAAACACATTAACGACAATTTATTCAAAAATATTGTTTCCATCGCATGATGTGACTATGAAGAATGCTTATTTCTTTCGTCTTTCTGTCGCTCTCAACTAGGGCTTATTTTAAGGGGAGGGCTTATATTAAAATCATTCTGAAAAATTACGATAGCTCTTATTTTGCAGAGAGGTCTTATTTTGCAGGACGTCTTATTTTGCTGGAGGTCTTATTTTGCAGAGAGGTCTCTTATTTGCTGGGAGGTCTTATTTTGCAGCGATGTCTTATTTTGCTGGGAGGTCTTATTTTGCAGAGGTCTTATTTTGCAGAGAGGTCTTATTTTGCTGGGAGGTCTTATTTTGCAGAGAGGTCTTATTTTCTTATTTTACAGAGAGGTCTTATTTTGCAAAGAGGTCTTATTTTGTCTTATTTGCAGAGAGGTCTTATTTTGCAGGAAGGTCTTATTTTGCAGAGAGGTCTTATTTTGCAGAGAGGTCTTATTTTGGGGGGAAACACGGATTTGGATTATTTATTAAAAACTCGACAACTCATTTAGAAATAATCATATCATCATCCTCTGGAATGATATTGCTCTCAACTAGGGCTTATTTTAAGGGCAAGGATTATATTAAAATCATCCTGAATACAAACCAAGTATGAATTTCAGTTTAGGTTCCTTCACTTTATTAACCTTGGGAAAGGCATGAGACTCCTTTTCCTGGCACTCAATTCTATCATAAAATATTGACAAAATGTTTCATCATTGTCTTGCCATACCGTGTTTTCCCGAATATAAGGTAAGGGCTTATATCAATTTCCACTCCAAAATATAACACTAGGGTTTATTTTCGGGAAATATCTTACTCTTCAGATATCGAAAAACGACATTAGGATGGAGAAAATTACG
Source organism: Doryteuthis pealeii (assembly GCA_023376005.1). Classification (NCBI taxonomy): domain Eukaryota; kingdom Metazoa; phylum Mollusca; class Cephalopoda; order Myopsida; family Loliginidae; genus Doryteuthis; species Doryteuthis pealeii. The sequence goes on from CM042140.1 coordinate 3,612,188, forward strand.
AAATGTCTAAATAAACAGAAATTGTGAAAAATGTGAAATCAAAGTCGTATATTTATGAAGTGACCTTATTTGCCTCGACAAGGAAAACTGCATTTTAGAATTTGCATGTGGGTGGACATAGCTACAACTTTTCCTGAGCATCCGGATAAATAATACAAGCAAACGTACGCTGTCTTGATCATTGACGAAGACGTCGCATTATGTGATTATGGAGAATGCTTATTTCTTTCGTCTATATGTAGCTCTTAACTAGGGCTTATTTTAAGGAGGAGGCTTATATTAAAATCATCTTGAAAAAATCACGCTTAGTCTTATTTTGCAGGTAGGGCTTATTTTCGGGAAAATATAGTAGCAAACCTCTGGAATTTGTAGAAAAGCTCATACAGTGAGGTGGTGTGGGGGGGGGATTATCTGTTCACTTTAAAAAAATGAGTATTTTCCAACTTAACAAGCTGATATTTAAACAATTTATGTCTAACAAAATAATCTTAACTATCATATAAAAAGTTAAAGAGAGAGAGAGGGGGGGAGAGAGATTTACAAACAGGCTAAACATGAGTTTACCCATACGAACCTGAGTCGAAAAAACAGTCAATATAGTGGA
>CM042140.1:3620807-3628307 GCA_023376005.1 Doryteuthis pealeii
CAACCCTATTTAGATGCAGATTATAACGGGGGTACAATTAAGAAACACGGGTATTAATACAATAGATTGGCAGCATAAGCCGAATTTTCTAAATTGCCCAGCGTATCTTGTTCGTATTGTTTGGATGGTTTGTGAGATGAGAGACCATAAGTTGAGTGTTGCATGTCATGGGCTGCTCAGCCATCAGGGTTCCGTCCTTAAGCAAACACCGCCAACAGGTGGCCCAGTTTGGGGGCTCTTACCCCTCTGCAGAGGTGCAGTCGGTGTATTCTCCTATTGGTCTAATACTTGCAGGACCTGTGGATATACCACAGTATGATAGTTTAATTATTACAATGGTTTGATATGTTTATTTAAGAGCTATTGAAATATAGTTCAATAAGTAAAAAGTTCTATAATAACTTCATCTCTCTTCTCTCCATCTCGCTCTCTATATATATATATACATATATATATATATATATAATATATTTATTCTTCATTATTTTATGAAACGACAGGGCTGGGTACGCCTTGATGATGACGATGATGCATTGAATACAGTTGAAAACTGAGGAAGAGGTTTTTTTGGGGGGTGAGAGGGTTTTTGGGTGTGCTGGAAACTTTTGCAGATGCTTTATTGTAAAGTTTGAGCTTTTGCGCATGCCTGATATCTAAGACTTTCTAAAAAGCCGTGCCAAGTTAAATCTAGCGAACACCAAAACTCAGACAGTGACGCAAACATTCGCAAGAAACAATTGTTCATTCTCATAGAAGAATGAGTGTGAAAAACGCCCTTCTCTTTTTATTTGTAGGGGTTAGAGGTGCGGGGTGGGGTGGGGGATGGGTGTTGTCGGGTGTAAATACCCAGAATAAACAAACTCTAGGAAAACGGCTGAGCCTCTTTGAATTCAAAAACGACCTTAAAGATAACTGCACAGCTTCCTGCTTTTGTCTATTCACTTTAAGCAATTTCCCCAGAGGATTAATAAGCAGAAGCTTTTACAATAGTATTTATCATTGTCCACCTTTTTGTTTCTCCTTTTGTTATCCTCTCCCTTCTACTTTTGTCTTTTCATTTTCTTCTTCTTCTTCTTTTCTTCTTCTTCTTCTCTCTTCTTCTCATTCTCATTTTCATGTCTCTTTATCTTACCTCCAAACTCTTAAATTTCTTTGTTATCATCCTTCTTATGCTTTTCCTTTCTTTTTCTTCCTCGCTTTCCCTATTCTTCCTTTCTTCTTCTTTCTCTTTCTTCTTCTCTTTACATAATATCCCCTATATTCCAGACTCTCGCTCAGTTCCCATCTGTTTAGGTTTAAAGCTTTTTTATCAATTTTGATTTCTTCTCTACGGGATTTCTCCAACCGCCCTGTCTGGTTTGGGGTTAGAAATAGACCACTGCATCTCTCTGCATAGGGAAAAGACCCCCCCCCTGCATCCCATGATGCCTTCCCTATTGGTCGTTAGTTTTGACGACCTTGTTGATTTCTTAGGGGAATGGAATCCTGATAGCTGATCAGTCCCATGACATGCCAACACCTCCCATTGGCCACTTTTAACTTAGACCGCGCACGGCGTCGAATAAAAAAAAAAAAAACCCGACCGATCAATCGGGAAGCTGGGTTTTCACGGGCGGGTTTCAAAGGGCCCTAAACAAGTAGAATTTAGGAATTTTTTTAAACATCTGAATGATTATTAGTTATCAAAATACTAGAATGAATTGATTGGAACAATTGAAAATTACCGTCTTTTCTGCCATGGCGCTTCAAACACCCCACGTACGCCGTTGTTATAACGTCCAGAAAATATATAACACACAACATACGTTACTAGTGCAAAATAAAAAACAGATTTTGAAATATTTTGAAAACTATGTCTGAGGGGTGGAGTAAAAAATTCAATGTCATCGAGTTTGTACCCTAAGTAAAGGGTAAATCATCAAATCTTAAAGGATTTAAAAAATAAAACAATTTAAAATGTAAACTTTCCTAAATATGGTATTAAAATTAAAAACAAAACTATATTTATAGGATATATAATTACCAGTCATTGTTTTGATTAACTTGTTTTATAAAAACACATGAGGACTGTCTAATGTACATGTTCAAAATTTTCCAGTGTATTTTATTCTATATTATTGATGATTTGTAAGTGACCGTAAGCAGTTGACCCCTTAATTTTGTAAGACAAAACCGGGAAAAGCGAATCGTTCCATTTATTAACGTCTCTTAAGAATGAAGAGATAACTTTGAAATAATAAAGAACCTTGGGACAATTTCCAAAATTAAACAAAATAATAAAAGAAATACATTTTGGGACTATTTATATTATTTTACTTCGTTGATGCAATTCACCTAGAATAACCAAAATTATCGCCTAGCAATCTCACGTATACGGGTCAGCACAAGCACCCTATAATAATGTGGCTAACCCACCCACGAAACAATAGGCTATATGGGATGGTGGATAGCAAAATTGCATGTTGAATCCCGTCGGCTTTCTCCCTCAATTGAGGAGTTGCCTTCAGGCACTGCGGCAAAAAACCAGCCCTGTCCCCTTTAAATCAAGAGGCTAGGTGTTGCCTGGGGGGGGGAAGGCGCTCCTAGGGTACACCGTTAACACAAATAGGACCCAATGCCAAGCCACGGACCCCCCGCCCCAAGAGCAGCTTCATTCCCTAAATATTTTCTTTATTTCTCGTCTGGCAATCATCTTTTTTGTCTTGAACGCGCGGACTATAGAATAACTGACTACACCTCTGCAGAGGCGGGTAAGCACCCACCCACCCCAAAATAATTGTGTTGTCTCTTTTCCCTTCTTTCTTCTTCTTCTTTCTTCTTCTCTCTTCTTCTCTTCCTTCTTCTTCTTCTCTTCTTCTTTTCACATTTTTTCTCTTACCTTTCTTCTTCTTCTTCTTTCTTCTTCTTTCATTCTTCTTCTCTTCTTTATCTTATCTGTCTTTTCTTTCCCTCTTCATTTTATATTATGTCATGTCTGGATAAGTGCGTTGGGATCTCTTCTTCTGTCATTCTTTCTTTCTTTCTATACACCCTCTCTTTGTTCTTTAAATTACACGACAGATTCAACTGTTGCTATGTTCGTGATAATGTAAGTGTAGTACAGATGCGATATATCAGTGTTTAATATATATAATCATCCACATGAGTAGATAGTGAGATGCCTGATATCGCTACCTATTGAGGATTATGGTTTTTGGCGTAGCGTCGCTTAACCCTTTTTTTTATTTCACTTTTAAAGACTACAAAACTAAATCATTGAACACTGTCTGCAACGTTTTTTGGGTTTTATTTCTTCTGCTTTTTTAAAAAGGCGCGGGTTCTTTTTCATATTTCTTGTTCAAATAACTGTCGCGTTTTCGTAGACGTCACATCTAAACTATTGAAAAATTTTTTACGCGAGAGAAATTAGAAAAATGCGCAATTCGACTCCTTGAAAAGTCACAATGGGCGTAAAACACAAGAGAAAAGATCTCTGTTCGAATAATGAAGTGTGTGGTACATTTCTTAGAGGTTTAGTCACGTACTGCGGTGCTCGTAATCGGACAAAGAGCCGCTATCTCGCACTGTAGAAACAACAAGCCACCGTCCCCGGTATGTGGTAATTGGAATGGACTTCTGTGCTGTTATTAGTGGCAGCGACCACCCGGAGAGAAAAGAAAGAAAAGAAAAGAAAGAAGAAAGTTGAGGGAAAACGGACAGCTATTAATAAGTAGAAAAGAAAAGAGGATGAAGGAAATGAGGAACTGGAGGGGTAAGAATTCAAAGAAATAATTATAGAAAGAACAAGGGGAGAGAACGACAGTAAAAAGCAAAAGATAAGAAAAGAAAGAAAAAAGGAAAGATAAGGAAAACGAACGAGAGGAAGGGGTGTTAAGAATTCAAAGAAAAAAAATAAAGAAAAGGAAACATGCGGGTGACAGTAAAGAAAGAAAGAAAGAAATGAAAGAAAGAAAGAAAAGAAAGAAAGAAAGAAAGAACGGAAAGAAAGAAAAAAGGAAAAATGAAAGAAAGAAAAAAAACAGTAAGAGTGTAAGAGAACGCCAAAGAATAATGGCAGAAAAGAAAAGAATGAAGCGAGTGACAGTTTAAAAGAAAGCAAAGAGGAAAGAAAGAAAGAAAGAAAGAAAATAAAAGAACAAGATATGCAAAGAAAAAAAAGGATGTCGGCGAGAACGAGTACACAGTAAAAAAAAAAAAATTTTTGACAGAAAGAAAGAAAAAGAACGATAGAAAGCAAATGCAAACAAAAAAAAAATTAAACCCAAAAATAAATAAAATATTAAAACAATAAAAAAAAAAAAAATGCCAATATATGAAATTTCAAGATGAAAGGAATTTCGGCCCCGAAGAAAGCAAAAAATCGCGAAACTCGGCCGTCCCGGTCCGCATTATTTGATTTTGCAATCATTCACAAAAAAATGGCGACGATTCGAAGTGGAAAGTGGCTGATCGGTGTCAGAATGGAACGACATGACAGCCGGGAAAGCGTTTTTGCAGTCATGCAAAGGTGTGCGGGCCCAGAAGTTCCGAGAAAGGCCAGCATCTATAAAGGGTGGGGGAGGGGTCACGTGACGTTGAAATTGGTCTGGCTGCCCAGAACATCGACGCTGACAGACTGGGTAACGACTTCCGTTTTGTGGTCATTCACAATTGAGCCGAGGTAACTTTCAATGTTTGCTGAAGGAAGTGTATGTGAAGCCAGAAAGGGAGAGAGAAGAGAGAGAAAGAGAGAGAGAGAAGGGGGGAGAGAGAGGGAGAGGAGAGAGAAGAGCAAAGCGGTTTTTAAGTAACAGTGACAAGAAGGCAGGTTCGAGGGGGATTGAAATCACAATGAACAAGGAAAGGAAGGAATGAAGGAGGAAGAAAGAAAGAAGAGCCGGTGGAGAGAGAAAGGAAAGGATGAAGAAAGATATAATAAGAATGAAGGAGGGGAGAAGGAAGCAGGAAGGAGAGGAAAGGAAATAAAGTTTGGGGGAAAGAACGGAAAGAAAGAAGGACGAGAGAAACGAAGGGGCTGGGAACAAGGAGGAGGAACGAAGGAGGAAAGGAAGGAAAGAAGGAAGGAGAACGAAGGAAGGAGAGAGGGAAGGAAGGGGGGAAGCGAAGGAATAGGAAGAAGGAAGGAAGAAGGAAGGAAGGAAGGAAGAGGTAAGAAAGGGAAGAAGGGAAGAAGGAGAGGGAAGGAAGGAGGGAAGGAAGGAAGGAAGGAGAGGGAGGAAGGAAGGATAAGGAGGAAGGAGAGAGAAGGAAGGAAGAAAGGGAAGGAGAGGGAAGGAAGGAAGGAAGGAAGGAAAAGGAAGGAAGGCAAGGAAGGAAGAAAGAAGGAGAGGGAAGGAAGGAAGGACGAGGAAGGAAGGAAGGAAGGAAGAGAGGGAGAAGAAGGAAAGAAAGGAAGAAGGAAAGAAGGGAGAGGGAAGAAGGAGAGAGGGAGGAAGGAAAGAGAGAGGAAGGAGGAAGGAGAAAGGAAGGAAGGAGGAGAGAGAAGAAGGAAGAAGAAGGAAGAACGAGAAGAAGAAAGAAGGAAAGAAGGAAGAAAGGAAGGAAAAGAAGGGAGGAGGGAAGGAAGAAAGGAAGGAATAGGAAAGGAACAAGGAAAATATAAGAAAAATAAAATAAAGAGAAACACTGATAGATTCGAAACGTAAAAGAAAGAAAAAAGAAAGAAAAAGTTATAGATGCGATGAAAGAAAATGAGTCGTGGATTAGGGGAAATTTGAAAGAATGAATGAATGAAGGAAAAAGGAAGGAAGGAAGGAAGGAAGGAAAATAAGGGGGGGGGAGAATATAACAAGAATAAAAACAAGATAAATGTTAATACATTCGAAATGAAAAAGGAAGGAAAAGAAGAAGAAGAAAAATGAATTTTAAAGAAAAAGAAAGAAAAAGATGCAGCGAAAGAAAAGTATTAAAAAAGATTCAGAAGAAGAAAGAAAGAAAGAAAGAAAGATAGATAGATAGATAGATAGATAGATAGATAGATAGATATAAAGTGTAGTTTAAATTCAGATAGATAGAAAGATAGATTAGATGTCATAGAGTGTAGTTTAAATTCAGATAGATAGATAGATAGATAGATAGATAATAGAAGATAGATAGATAGATAGGTTAGATGAAAGAAAAAAATAGAACGAAAGAGAGATAGATAGATTAAAGAAAGAAAGAAAGAAAGAAAGAAAAAAGAAAGAAAGAAAGAAAGAAGAAGAAGAAGAAGAGATAGAAGAGAAAAAGAAAAAAAATAAATGATAAATAGGTAGGTAGGTAGATAGATGAAAATAATAAATATAATAAATAGATAGATAGCAACAAACGAATGAAAAAAATATATGGAAAGAATAGGTTGAAAGAAAAAAAGGAAACAAGAAAAAAGAAAGAAAGAAAGAAAGAAAGAAAACATTGATAGATAGGTAGGTAGGTATATAGATAAAAGATAGATTAGATAGATAGATAGATAGATAGATAGATTGCAACAAACAAATGAAAAAATATATGGAAGAGAATAGGTTGAAAGAAAAAAAAATAAGAAAGAAAAGAAAGAATAAAAATAATGTTTAATACTTAAATAAACTTAAACAAAAATCCACAATGTACGTAATACCTAATAAAACAATGGTTCCAAATAGTTAATTTCCTTATCTCGTTAGAAACGAGACAATTCGTATTTCAATGAGATCTGAACTCTTTGTTCATTAAAGGAAATGTTGAATAATGCATCGACTTTTCTTATTGTAACGTAAAAATGAGTTGCAAATAAGAATTGTTTTACTAATGAATTTAAAAGTAATTAGATAAAACATTACAAACAAAAATATTTCAATTCAACTTAGAACGTATCTATGTGTCTATATGGATGATAAAAAGCCATTTTTACGACAGAAACAAAATCCTATTAGAGATAATCCTATGATACATAGTAGGGGATGTGACACAAGGTCAAAAAGTATGAGGCATCCAGCGAGGATCGAACTCACTATCGAGTAGTAAAAGATCTGCGTGAATAGCTTGCTAACCATTACACCATAATGGTACGCCTTTGTATTATATAAATTCTGTTTAATGTTAAGTTTAAGTATCTTAATGTATTAATCTATGTATCCATACTCGTGTTCCTTAATTGTACGACCGTTATCATCTTGCAACACACTCTGGTTAAAAATGAGACCGTCCAAATCGTCCAAGATGAAATGCAAAAATGTAAATTCTGAACGCTTTATATGTTTGCCTAAGAGCTATTACAAATACATCAATATGTAAAAAGTATAATTATCTTGATTTAAATCTCTGTCACTTTTTTTCTTTCTTTTTTCATCTTTTCATTATGGTCGATCGAAACAGATTAGCGTCATCGATTTTGTGAGCTCACCCCCCCTCTCTCTAGCTTTCATCTACTATCTTTCTTCTTTCTTTCTTTCTTTCTTTCTTTCTTATTATATTTTTTATTCTGTCCTCCTTCTTCCCTTTCTTTCTTAATAATAAAGTTGGAGCTGTCCATTATTTAGCTGG
>CM042140.1:3638307-3722004 GCA_023376005.1 Doryteuthis pealeii
CAGCTGTTCAGTGTTCCGCACGTCGCACGCGGTATTCGCCGAATTTGCTTGTCGTGATCATTTGATAATGTGAATTCCTCTCTATGTTTATCTATCCATCTATCTATCTATCTAACTATATATATATATATATATATATATATATATATATATATGGGTGTGGGTGTGTAGGTGGAGAAAGGTAGACAAATACGGGATGTTGTACGAAATGGATGTTTATTGTGGGTAGTGATGTCAACGTTATAACGTTTCGGTCTGTTAGACCTTCTTCAGGACGTTGGATTGAATTCTTGCTTCAACGGTGAACATGTATGAAAATGTCCACCGTTGAAGCAAGAACTCAATCCTACGTCCTGAAGAACAGACCGAAACGTTATAACGTCGACATCACTACCCATAATAAATATCGATTTTGCACAACATCCCGTGTTTGTCTACCTTTCTCCACATACTGTCAGATTAATTTCCTCTTATTTCTCATATATATATATATATATATATATATATATATATATATTGACTTAATAAAAGATACCAGATATCCTCAAATTCCCTCTCCATCAGACTGCTACGTCTCTCAAACTTTACTCTATATATAGGAAGGACGTTTATATTGTTAGCCATTGTTTTGTTGTTTGATAAACCGTTAGAATTGAACTAAGTTTTAATTCATTCATTTGTTGTTTGCCTTAGAATATGGGGGGGGGGGTAAATAAAAAAATTTTAAAATAAAAAAAAATTATATATATATATATATATATATATATATATATTTTTGTCTGAATTCTCGATCACTGATAATCTCTTTTTTAGTTAGTTTTTAAGAAACAACCTGTCGAGTTCTAAAATGAAATTTTGTTCAAAATCAAAATATTTAATGATTCATTTTTTTCTGTCACCAGAAATAAAATTTTCTTTCAGAAAAATGACAGATGGTTGCTATCATAAGAACGATTGAATGTTTTGGAATATTTGTTTAACGATTAAAAAAAAAAGGAACTTCTTTGTGAGTAGACTTGCCATAATTCATGGGCACAGCTGACTATAAATTTGTCCCTAGTTTTTATTATATTTCTATATTAAAATCATGAGTGTTGTTTGTATTTACGAAACCACTTCTCCACGGGTAGGATGCGACACAAGGTCAATTTCTAAGCGGAGTACAGCTGGTTTGGATTCAGAGTTTTCCTTTAGTAGGGTGACTAATTTAACGCTTTAATATTCACTTATAATTAGAAACTTTCATCTCTAACTAATAATACACGCAGCAGCATAATTTGCATAATTCGCGCAATCATTAGGTTAGGTTAGTAAAATACGTTTATTTCTATGCATGGGGTTAGGTGGGGGGAGAGAAATCACGTGACGCACGCAGAGGTTTTGGTGCCTATATTCAATAGACACAATCGGACCAGTTCCATGAGCAGCCGACCAGAAATTATCTCTGAAAATTATTGACTTAATAGAAGATACCAGATATTCTCAAATTCCCTCTCCATCAGACTGCTACGTCTCTCAAACTTTACTCTATATATAGGAAGGACGTTTATATTGTTAGCCATTGTTTTGTTGTTTGATAAACCGTTAGAATTTAACTAAGTTTTAATTCATTCATTTGTTGTTTGCCTTAGAATATGGGGGGGGGGTAAATAAAATTAAATCAAATTAGAGAATAAAATAATCTCCCAGGAGCACTCAGACAGGAAGCACCCTCTGGGCATGCGTAGAGAAAAGGGCCCCTTTCTGGTGCAACGAAGAACACTCGGCCATTCCGCAGACCTGACTTGGAACAGACGCTACGATTGGCACAGGAAGAAATTTCTTCTCCACGAAATAGCTATGAACCTAGAATAAAAAGCTGAAACATAAAAGCATCTTTTGTTTCTTCTTTTCCCTACCTTTAATTCTTTTTAACCTGAAACCCACAAGAAAGAAGAACCACATATAATGGGGTTTAAGAAGGGAAACTAGAGAACACGCATTAAAAAACGACCGAAAAGCCTAAAACCACATAAAACCAACACCTACGCCATAAATAAATGCTATACTAACACTACATTGTTAAATAAACGTTTAGAATTAAACTAAGTTTTAATTCATTTACTTGTTGTTAGCCTTAGAATAAATGCTATACTGACGCGATACTCGTAACAGGTTCATAAATGGTAAAGATAAAAGTGAACAAAACGTTTGTAATATCCTACCAATGTCGGGTAGGTTTACTAGTTATACAATTAAAAGGTTGAGCACTTGCTTCAGCGACTATTTGAATTGTCAGACTTGACGTTAGGCGTCTGAGATTGTATAATCTGTTTCCCAGAAGATAATCGATGTTTCCAAAAAGAAGAAGAAGAAGAAGAAGAAGAAGAAGAAGAAGAAGAAGAAGAAGAAGAAGAAGAAGAAGAAATAATCCCTCGACTGACGACAATGGTTTACAGTTTTTAATGTGGTCGACAACCGCAGGCATTTTATGTTTGTTATGGGTGTTGTTTTTGTCATTTAACGGTCGGAGAATCAGCAGGGACACACGTTGCTTTGTGACAGACTCTCTCTCTCTCTCTCTCTCTATATATATATATATATATATATATATATATATATATATATATATCCAAGACAAATACTTTCAGAAAAGTTCCAAACTTCGAAAACAGTTTTCATCAACGAGAATTCCATTTCTGGAAAAGAGATTTCTATTTTTACCAAATCTCTGTCCCTTCCGTCACCCACCCACCTCTCTCTCCCTCTCTCTCTCTCTCTCTCTTCTCTCACATACACACACACACACGCACTCTCTCTCTCTCTCTCACACACACACACACACACACACATATTTGAGTCTCTAATTCCGTTATCTCTATCTCTATTCGTCTCTTCAATTTGTTTGCCCCCACCCTCCTGTTAGCGGGGTTTATAATACGTTGCCTTTATCCCTTGTAAGGGAGTAAGACACCAACCACCCACCCACCCAAAAAACGGAGGGGGCGATCTGGATATGACACTAAACTTCATCCTAATGAGACTCAAATTGATCTGTTTTCAAATTATTCATATTTAATAGGACCGTGTGCAACAAAAAATATATAAAACAACTGCACAAAAATACGAAAATATGAACTACAATGAACGTGATTCCCTAACCTCTGGACATAAAATAACCCTAGAAGGGTTGATATGTCGTTAAAATCAATCAATTAATCAATCTTCTATACATATATAAAGGGCAGTTGTGTGTATATGTATGTCCGGAGGAAACTCCGAAAATAAAACAATTAATGTCAAAGTAAATGTATATACACATTAAATATCACCAGGGCTTGGTTTTGAGCAAAAATAATAGAGATTTGATTTATATTCGTGAATTAAAAAATAAAATTTAAATAATAACAGCATGGATTTTTTTTTTTCATTTAATATTTTAGATAGTAGATATTAATATTTCTTTTCAGAGTAGCTGGATCAATGCAAGGTCTATTTTTTTTACATAGGGATTTAAATGGGGCATCCCACGAGGATTCAACTCACGATTCAGTAATAATGGATCTGCGGGACTAACTTTTAAAAAATCCCCCTCTACCCAAGCGACGCCGGGTAGACGCTGCTAGTATATAAATAAAGAACGAGTATTCCCTTATTTTCGTTAATCAAACTCTCTTCTATTCAGTAAAAAATAAGGATGTCACAGGTAGGATGTTATGCCGGAACATTTTTTAAGCGGAGTATAGATGGTTTGAATTCAGAGTTTTCCTTCTCCTAGACTTGTTGCCTTACCAAAACCAGAGAATTCAATCTGCCCTACTATTTACCCATAGTCGGGGGGGGGGATAAAAAAAAGAGATGGATTGATACATTTCCGAAAATTATTAGCACGCAGTGAAATGCAAACAGCCTTGTCCAGGAATTGAACTTGGTTTGCCGATTCCATTTCCCTCGGCGATAACCGTTACTCAAAGCTCGCCTCCTCCAAATAAGTAGATGAGAATTTGCGGTGTATGTTCAATAATCTTTTTTAAAGTGATGTCTAGTGTGTTACATGCTTGCAATTATCTATATATTAATACTCTTGTTCCTTAATTCTACGACCGCTATGATCTTGCAACACCCCTTTTTTTTTTCAAAAATGAGACCGTCCAAATCGTTCAAGATGAAATGCAACAATGTAAATCCTGTTTATCCGGTTTCGCTAATCCGCTGAATTCCTATTTCTTAAAAGTGTCGTCATCTCAACTAAATAATGGACCATTCCATTTTTATTATAAAGAAAGAAAGGAGAGAAAAGGGACATGCTACACTGAAAAAAATATAAGAAATAAAATAAGAGAGTAGGGAAAATATAGAGCGAGAGGGTGAGCGCACAGAAGCGATAACGCTAATCTGTTTTAATGGAACATAATCAAAAGATGAAAAGAAGTAAAGAAAGAAAAAAATGAGTGAGAGAGTTAAATCAAGATTATTATACTTTTTACATATTGAACTATTTTCAATAGCTCTTAAGTAAATATATCAAACGTTGTAATAATTAAATTATCATATTATGGTATATCCACAGGTCTTATTTATGTTTTTTTTCGAGGGGTGTCTGGTTGTTGTTTCAATATATATATATATATATATATATATATATATATATATTATATTATGGCTTTGCTGTTTTTTGGGGGGGGGGGGGTCTTTTTTATGTTGGTTGTTTTTTTATTTGGTTTTGGATGTTGGTCTTAGTACTCTAATGGTCCCTAACTGTTGTAACTTAACAAAGGTTACTAAATGAGAAATAACCAAACGGAGACTGGAAATGAAATGGAATCTTTATAACATTAACAAAATACAATACTCGCCAGCGGCGTAAATAAGGTAAACCACTGCAAGTGGCATAAGACTACTCAGTCAGCATAATACTCCCGTATTTATGAGGATTGGGACATACCCATTAATGTTTATATGTAGGGTATCCCTATGTTGCCGCTAAACGCTAGTGAGTCTGCATTCTAACCATTTCCTTTCTATTCAGAAGCAGTCCAGTAGTTAAAGAAGACACGCCTTAGATTATCCAACTGCTGAACCAAAATATATCAATCCAGAATTTTATGACAATAACTAAGTTTTATCTTCGAAAGAATCAGGACTGATACGCAAATAAGCAATATCCTATATAATAATACTGATGTTCCTAAAAAATACGACCGTTATCATCTTGCAACACCCTCTGGTTACAAATGAGATTGTCCAGATCCAAGATGGAAGTGTCGCCACTCATCTAAATAATGGACCACTCCGTTTTTATTATATAGAAAGGGAAGAAAAAGGACATTCTACACAGAAAAAATATAATAAGAAAGAAAGAAAGACAAAGAAAAAGAGAAAGAGAGTGCGTGAAAGATAAAGGGAGGGTTGGGTGCTCGGAAGCGATAACGCTAATCTGTTTCAATCGACCATAATAAAAAGATGAAAAGAAAGAAAGAAAAAAAACAGTGAGAGAGTGTTAAATCAAGATTGTTATACTTTTTACATATTGAACTATTTAGCAATAGCTTTTAAGAAAACGTATCAAACGTTGTAATCATTACATTATCATACTGTGGTATATCCACAGGTCCTGCTAGTTAAAAAAAAAAAAAAAAAGAATACTAAAAATATTTAAGTACGCTGTACTCTAGGTACCACCAAACCGTTTAGGCCATCTTGAATAAAACGGAAATAGATATTTCCGAACTTTGTTTATCGAAAATCTCGTAAAAAAAAGATCGTACAGGGTTGTTACAAAGAAAAATAGTTAATTCAAAGATCAAATTATCCGATTGGGAAAAATTACATCGTTATCTTAAAAATAAACAAACCTGCCCGTATTACATGCGAAAGGGTAATTTTCAGACCGTAATATAGACAGAAAAGTTACAAATTATTTCCCTTTTACGATTAACCCGTAAAAGTATGGAATGAAAATTTGAATATTTTTTCTAAGAGAAAAACTGATAAAATAATCTATTATACTTACTTTTTATTTTAATTATTGAAAAAAGTTAAATAAAATAATTTTTTTTCACGCTAACACTGTCAGCCTAACAGGAACAAACTTCGGTTACTTAAAAGCGTCTCGTCTCTTTGTAAAACAAATATGTCAGCAATGCTCTTCCGTACATTCTAAGGATCACACATTACTATTCAACAACAAAAATTACAAATTCTTTTAAAAATATTAATCGAGCTCGTTTCGGACCAATGTTTAGTGCACCTGAATTATAAAATTCATATTTTTAAATATCCGTGAAAAATTCGATTTTTTGACGCAGGAAAAAAAAAATTTAATTTATTTCACGCAGAAAATAAAAATACTTAATCACACAAAAGATTGAAAATCTCTTAAAAATTAATTTCTTAAAAAATTTTTTTTTGTTGTTGTTGACAATTTAATAGAATATAGTACATACCAATTATAAAAGCAAAAAAAAGTTTTCAAATTAATATTATGACATTTTTTTGGACTTTTTATTTCCGATTTCATTAATTTTTCCTCAAAAAACTAGACCTCGTACATTCATACAATTTCATTGATATAGTTATTCAGACTCTTATCTTTATAGAAAAAAAGAAAAAAAAATTTTCTGACGCGTCATTTTTTTTTTATCTCATAAAATAAAATAGGGGTGGGGAATAAACCTCGTAAAAAATATTTCCCCTAATATATTTTAGAAAAAAACTATTTCAGATGTATTTACATCCAATGGTAAACATTTATGGAAATTTTCGGGAAAATCAGATTATTAATTGATTTTTCATAGAATTTTTAAAAAATCCTCTTATCGTAACTTGTTTTTAGCTACGTTAAATTTCAGTTGATTTAACAGTGCAAAAATGAAAACATTGTTTTTCAATCATAATTTTCATTATTTTCGTAAGCTGATAAAAAATTAAAAAAATCATCAGGAGTTTGTTTAATGTTTTTTCTTTCGAATGGAAAAGATTTTTCAAGAAAATATTAATTTTTCTGCAAGTTTCATTGTGTTAAATGTAGGGGGGGGGGTGAATTGCACAGGGTCAAATTGGTGGTACCTACTGTACTCGTACAAAAATCAATACTCACACAAAAAATACATTTCGTAAATTATTGCTTATTGCTAAATTAATGCATAGACAACGTTTTTTATCACAGTACCTGGATGACTCCTCTGCTGCAACATTAAGCTTCATTTTGTTATTAAATTATTACGCACAATTTGCTAAATTCAGGCTACCCTCGTAATAGGCAAGCAGTGTTTTTGAAAATAAAATCGAGATATGGAAAAGGAATAGGTTGATCAGATTTTCAGGGGAGGTTACTCACGTAAGAATAAAATTGATTTATGTCCCTTGCATAGTTGACATTTATCCGGATTTGATATTTGTCAATGGTTGTTTTTATTAAACTTGGTATGATCAAAAATCGCAAAGGAGATAATAAAAAATATTCTTATTATAATGGAGATTGTGTGTCTGTTTGTCTGTAACCGAAACTATATCAGTACCCAAGTCACAATTCCCTTAGTAATTCACCATGATTTGATTTTATTCAAACCTCAATTATCAATAAAATTGTTTTACATTCTTAATACTGTTGGCTATATCTACATACTAATAACATGTAATTGTGTTTATATATACAACAAAATAGCAGTTTACAGTGTAAACAGAAAGGCTTATTTGCATATTGATCTTTGAAATTTCATTTTAATAAATATGTGCTTGGTATTATTGATTTTTAATTGTTTTGTTTTATTTTGATAAATATGAGCAAAAATCTCAGGGATAAATCTTAAAAGAAATCCATTAACAAGAAGAAATAACTGTAATTTTATTCTTTACTTCCTAATTCAACTAAATAGCTGAATTAGGAAAACTTAGCAATGAAAAACAGGAGTGTTGGAAAATGATGGAAGAGTTAGTTTCAAAGCTGTTCTATTTTTTTCTCATACCCCCTCTGTTTCAATGACTGGCTAACATGCATTTAGTGATGTATTATTGATTTTTTTTTCATTTAATATTTTAGATAGTAGACATTAAGATTTCTTTTCAGAGAAGCTGGATCAATGCAAGGTCTATTTTTTTCACAGAGGGATTTAAATGGGACATCCCATGAGGATTCAACTCACGATTCAGTAATAATGGATCTGCGGGACTAACTTTTTTTTAAAAACCTCTACACAGGCGACACCACTTAGAATATCTTAGAATCTTAGTCTGCTAAAACTTTCTTTTCTTTTTACTTTTTTTTTTTTTGTTTGTTTTCTCTTTACCCAGAAATTAGATTACTATTTTCTTTTCAATTTCAATTTTTTTAAATTGTTTAATTATGTTACACAACCCAGACGATAGAATTCTCTCTGGGTGAACCAAAAGTAACCATCACTCTTAAGTAAATACACAAAGTAAATAATAATGAAAAAAAATAATAATGAAATTTATTATGTACAGTGCTCAGGTGCACCACAACTCATCAAAGTCTCATGTCAAGTATACAGAATAATGTATTAGTGTCAGGAACATGAACAGTTTACAGTAGTAATATGCATGTATGTACGCAGGCAGCTTATTTCATGCCTCCACAATTCTGAGTGTGAAAAAATGTTTCCGAAAGTCACATGAGCAGTGCTGTTACCAAACAAATAAATCATTGTCTGAACTTCACCCCCCCACCCAAAAAAAAAACTAATGTGTTATTCCTCGTGTGATGTATTATTGTTACACAAATTGTGTATCAATAAAAAATGTATTATATTTTTTAAAACTGAGTTTTTCTTTTTGTGTTGCCAATGCTTGGTGTAACATATTGCTTGGTCAATGAATTCCCACCCAGAAACCAGGTGCAGATAACTGGCACATGGGGGCAGGAAATGCGTGGGTGCCAAAAATGGGCCTGAACACAAAAACAGGATATTGCCTTGAATGCATTGAATTGACCTTTGACACCCGGAAAATGTAAGTGTAAATTGACACTGCATAAGCATAGAAAATGTATAGGTGTAGCCCATAACCAATAAAAACAGGATGCCTGGGCAGGGAGGTATGTCTACAGGAAAACTGCATGGGTGTCACAATCAAAGAAATGTGACCCTGTTGAGTTAAAGAATTATATTTTAAAAAACCCTTAGAAATCTGGGTTGAACAGATCGAGATTGAGATCGCTCAGAGTCATAACTCTCAAAGGCTCCTGTGTATATGCATCCTCTTGTGACGACTCTCAGTCTACACACAATTAAGAAATAAAGATATAATTTTATATTTATATAATAATATACATGTGTTCTGTGTTCTTTGACAGGTCCAGTGATGGTATATAACACTTGGGAACTCATTCCAAACAAACCACCAGTACAAGGAAATTCTAATTTAAGGTTGTGTTAATTTTCCATTTTATAAGATCCTTTAAAACTTCACAATGGGAGTACAGCATTATTAACAAAGCAACTCACCAAAAATCTAGTAATAGTCATAGACTAAATTAGTTTTTTTTTGTTTTGTTTTACGGCATATCAACCTTAGTGGGTCATTTAATGCTGACTTAATGACTTAACTTAATAAAGTTTTGAAATAAATTCATTCTTAATGGATAATCAAATTTTGTTTATAAACTCATGTTTTTCTACTTAACCAATAGATGGGATACTAAGAGATACTACCACTCCAGGTCAGAGTGGACTAGGGATCAATGGTAATGAAAGGGTGCATATTCTTCATATTCCCCAAATGGAAAACTCACCATCAGATAGAGTTTAACATCATTCCCAGGACATGAAGACCCTCAGTCACTGCCTTCTAGTACCCATATGATAAAAACGGGTTGGGGCTTGCCATAAGCGCAATAGGGTTAGGACAATCATATGTGCTAGGGCTTGACATGACCAGCCAATTGATTGGAGGGGGCCTCTCTGACAACCCATCTAGCCTAGCTAAGGGTCTAAGTGGAGTGTTGCATGTCATGGAGTGCTCATCCACCAAGACTCCGTCCTTAAGCATCACAGTCACCACCCACAGCCACCAGGTGGCCCCATTTGGGGGAGTCTTGCACCTCTGCAGAGGGGCAGTCGGTGCATTCTAATGCCCCAGCTGACAGGACGGTGGACTAAATTAAATCAAACTCATCAATTATCGTGAGTCAAAAATGTTGGCTCACATTTGGCACTGTGATTCCCAGATAATCCACTGAGAGATTGTGGTCCTCTGGTTCCATGGATCCAAAGGACCAAAATCATAACAATAAAGTAAAAGTTGTCGGGTGGCCTAAAGTCAGTATCAGCCAGACAGTGAGGGAATCTATCCCCTTTTCACTAGCACTAGACCAAGGAGATTGTTTTGCTGTCTGAGACAGGGACCACACCTACCATCAGCTCCTCACTTTACCGTACATATCCATGTGCTACTCATATGCTGAGTTGGCGAGGGTCTGAATCGAACCAGGAACCTCGATGTTCCCTGCCGGACACTCTACCAACTGAGCTAATATTAAGCAACTAGCAAAACCTTTTTTTTCTTTCCATCTTTTCATTATGTTTGATTGAAACAGATTAGCATTATCACTTCCGCACATTCGACCCCTCTCTCTATCTTTCCCCTACTCGCTTTCTTTCTTATTATATTTTTTCTGTGTAGCATCTCCTTTTTATTCCCTTTCTTTATGATAAAACGGAATGGTCCATTATTTAGCTGAGGTGACAACACTCATAAGGAATAAAAATTTGGTGGATAAGCAACACCAGATAACCAGGATTTAGATTATTGCATTTCTTCTTGGATGATTTGGACAGTCTCATTTTTAACCAGAGGGTGTTTGAAGATGATAACGGTCATACAAATAAGGAACACAAGTATTAATATATAATAATAATAATAATCACTAATCTAAGAAAATTGATATTATCGCAGAAAAAAGTGACTAATTGCTTGAAGTCTTTTTTCAATACTGATGCATATTTTGATTTACAGTAAAGAAAAAAGAAGAAAAAAAAAGAACTCTAGGAAATATATCAGTCCAAAGATTTAAGAAAGTATATTAACCATAAGATCTGAAGAAAAAAATAACATTTTAATTTATTAATTTAAAAAAAAATTATTTCTTAATTTCTTGCAAATGGCAATTCTGCATCCCCCCCCCCCAAAAAAAATGGCCTTACAGATTCACAAGAAAGCAGTGAAATATTTCTGGAAAATTCCACATTTAGCCACACACAAGTCAAGGCCAGTTCCTTGAATACAGCAGCCTTCAAAGCTATTTTGGAAAATTCCAGAAATTATTTTGATCTCCTGCATCAAGCCAAAAGCAAAGATACTTGCAGGATTATCTGCCCTTGGCTGTGGGATAAATATCCGCGCATTAAAGGAAGGTTTGGTTTGGTTAACTGCATAACAACTTTTCATGGGTTATTTAATGCCAAAAATTTGATTAATTTATAAATGTTTGATTACAATAATCATAACTATTTATATCTACAATGTTCCATTAATAATTGTTTATTGCACATTTTTTATTTGACTATGATTTGTTTGAAATGTTATATATCAAATCTTTGGATCCTCCATTGGATCCTCCATTGGATCATTTCCGTCCACTAAGGACGATGGCGTAGTGTCCAAAATAAAAAATAAAAATTTTATCTGCATCTGTGCAAGTGACTCTGCAGGTTAATTCTTGAGTGACAGTCTTTGGTGTACTGAATGCACACAAAATGATGCCCCTCACCACACACATAAGCACACACATACATGCATATTATTACTGTAAACTGTTCATGTTCCTGACACTAATACATTATTCTGTGTACTTGACATGAGACTTTGATGTGTTGTCGTGCACCTGAGCACTGTTGTACACAATAAATTTCATTGTTTATTATTATAAAATGTTGACGTGGTTCATCCAAGGATTTTCCTTACCAAAAAAAGGTGTAGTTTGCCTCCCCTTGATACGGATTCCTATCTAACAGGGACAGTTTAGCTCAGTCGCCAGAGAATCCGAATAGGAACCACAAGGTTCTAGGTTCGATACCAGCCCTCGCTAACTCAGCGTATGAGTAGCACAAGGATTTGTGTGGTAAATTGATAAGCTGATGGTAGGTGTGGTGCTCCACCTCGGATGCCAAACCAATCTCCTTGGTTTAGTGCTGGTGAAAAGGAGGATAGACTCCCTTGCTATCTGGCTGATACCGACATTAGGCCACCCCAACGACTAATCTTATTATAATGGAGATTGTGTGTTTGTCGGTCTATAACTGAAACTAGATTACTATTCAAGTCACAATTAGTTATTTACATCACATTTTCCATGATTTTATTTTTTATTTAACCCTCAATTATTAATAAACTTGTTTTACATTATTAATACTGTTGACCATATCTACATGATATTTTCCACGTACCCCACTTGTACGGGTCAGGCACAAAGTCCCTATTAATGTGGGACCACCCACAAGCCGAGACTCATGGGGTGGCAGGTGAAAAATTGCGTCGATCCCGTCGGCATTCCCCCTCAAGGGGGCACCTCAGGCACTGGGCAATAAACCCAGCCCTGCCCCTTTAAATCAAGGGGGCAGGTGTTGCCTGGGGGGATGGCCCCCTGGGATCGACGCTGTTAATTATAGCAATGGTCCAGAGGCCGAAGCCACTGTTGACCATATCTACATACACATAACATGCAATTGTATTTATATATACAACAAAATAGCGGTTTACAGTGTGAATGGGAAGGCTAATTTGCATATTGATATTAAAAATTTGATTTTAATAAATATGTGCTTAGTATTATTGATTTCTAATTGTTCGGTTTTATCTTAATGACTAAGAGCAAACATCTCGTGGATAAATCTTAAAAGAAATCCATTAACAAGAAGAAATAACTGTAATTTTATTCTTTATTTCCTATTTTAACTAAATAGTTAAATTAGGAAAATTTAGCAATGAAAGGCGGTAGAGATGTAAGAGTAAGTTTCAGTTGTTCTATTTTTTATTATACCTTCCTCCTGTTTCAAATCTTTTTATCAGCATTTTTATTTAGTTTCATTAGCCTTTCTAATCTAATATTTTATTACATTAAAACTTGAATACTTGCACCCAGCGGAGGATGCATATATTTGATTGTATTTAATAAGAATTTAAAGCAGTCCACCATTTGTTTCCCAAGGCAGAAATCATGCTTTTTTGTTTTTTTTCTTTCCCTAATCTTTTCTTTTGTCTTCTACTCAGGTGGGGTTCAAAGTTTACATACCAGACATGTATGCCGAAAAGGAGGGTGGGGTTCCTTAAGGAAAAATTGTGATATTATGAAAAGTACCTGGTACCTATTACTTAAGTATAACATTTAGATGTAGATATAATATGAATAATTCATTTATATATCTAAATAATAAATTGAAATGATTTATAATAAACTATTTCAATTCTTTTAAAATACATATCACAATGTTATTATTTTTATTAATTTTTAACTTAACTAATCAAGTCATTTTATAATTTAATAAAGATATGCAGCTCATTCAAGTGTGACACATGGAAATCTAATGGATGCAATAGAGTTCTGAGAATAATAATTAGAATAATTCTATTTATTTTGTTATTATCAAAAAGAACTACAATGGTTAAATTACAAAAATACAAATCGTACCATGTACTTTGATTGGTTACCTCATTTCAGGAATAAAACCATCTCCTTTAGAGGAACCAGATACTTTTTACAATTTCACAATTCTTTTTTTAAGGGAACCCCTTTTCAGAATACATGCTCTACTATATTTGACATTCAGCAGTGGTCCTGTTGTTCATATTACGGATTTTTTTCTGATAAGAGAAAAAAAAAAAAATCTTTTAAAAGTTTTAAATTTCATACACACAGCAAAAAAAATGATTAAATACATTTCAGTTTTCACAGTATTTTTAATAATTTTTTTTTTTTCAATATACACAAATTTTTTTAGGATTTTAATTTATATCTTTTTTTTTTTTAAATAATTTCTTGCAACAATTCAAGAATTTATTAAAAACATTTTGTTAATTGCTTCAAATATTCAAACAAATTTCCACATTTTATTGAGTACATTTCTGAGATGAAACGAAGCCATTATTTAAATTTTCTGATAAATATTTTTTTCATCTTTTAAATTTTGGCTGCTTTTTATTCCAACGATTCAGACGATCCTTCTGCGATGATCAGTTTGGATCCGAAATAACAAATTTCTGGAGAATTAAAGTCAACATCTTGGGATAAAAAGCAACAGAAATTAAGATGAAAGAAATACCATTTGAAAAATTAATATCAGATAATGTTTCAAATATAAATTCAAAATAATGAAGCTGTTTTTGTATTTTTATAAATGTGTTGTTGTCTGGCAAAAGAACACGTGCCAAAACAACTCAAGGACTCCTTAGCTGAAAATAGAGACATAGAAATTCATCTGAAGAATTTGTAGAATTTTAATCTTCAAGTTTGAATATTTCAAAAATCTCCAAGGAATTTCAAAGAAAATTAAACCAGCAGGAATTTATGGAACTGGTATTGAAATTTGATTGTGTCCTCCTCAAACTCGGACAAATAAACATGCTAAATAATGTTCGGATTAGAGTTCTTTTGTGACCTTCCTCTCTTCAGCATGTCTGCTTCATCACGGCTCGGAATGCAAGGATACAATGCCATCGGAAACCATTTTTTTCGTTCATTTTAATTTGGTGAGTCAAAAGATTTTTAAATATTTTGGTACAGGCGAGTTTGCAGCATGTATATCAAAATATATTTTGGTATATGCTAGTTTGCAGCGTGTATATATCACGTGACCAATGCAGTTCTTCAAGGTATCTACTATGGTTGGTAGTATTGTGTTAATTGGTGTGCTAACACATTGTGCATTGCTTCACTCTGTGTTTTGAAAAGCTACACAGATGAAAATGCAATGAAGTCTAAATTGGTAATATATCCTTTATCAGTTCAAACTGGGCCATAACACCGCTGAAGAAATGAAAAACATTTTTTTATGCAAAATGTGGAATGGCGCAGTTGATCATAGAAGACTAACCAGATAGAACCTCAACAAAAAGGAAAGATTAGTTAAGCCTAAAACAGTTGATTCCAAGGCTGTGCTCCAAGTCATAGAGGTAAATTTGGTGAGTAGCACTCAGAGAGTATCAGGCGAGCTTGGTATCTCACAGTCCAGTGTGATTCTTCAAACTTCACAACTTTGGCAAAAGGATCTGGAACTGCTGAAATGTGCCTCACGTTACTAAAATATTGCAAGTCTTTTGGTTCACCCAATTAATTTGGTGATCCAGTTTCCAAAACTGATATTCAAAAGACGAACCTGCCATTTTCATAAATTGTAGCAGAAAAAAATTTGGTGTTTGTTTTGTTTTTCTGCACAAATATCAAAAACTTGATTTTTTTATATTTTTTTTTCATTGGAAGAAAATTTGTGATTGTTTTAAAATGTTGTCATTGGGTTTAATTGGTTTTGTATTAGGAAAATTCCAAGAGCAGCTTGGACTGTTCGACCATCACAATTATTTTTGTTTTGTAAATTAGATGGAGAGAGAAGAAGGCTGTAGAATGAATTGGCCAATAAAAATGAGATCAATCATCTAAATAATTCTCATGTCAAAATTTGTTGGGAGTTTTTTTTTTTTCAAATTATTTTCTATGGGGGAAAGTGACGTGCATGTTTGTTTGTTCATTAACCCTTAGAGCCTGGTTTACCAGTGATACTTTTATCTCCACACACACACACCCTCCCACACACACAACATAGCATTTGTTTACCAGTGCAGAGATCACATTCAAATGACAGAGGGTAAAGTTGGTTGTTTTGTTTTACTACATATCAACCCTTTTCAAGACATTTAATACTGAATCAATTCATTTTAATAAACAAAGGACTCAGGTTTTTTACAGTACCTGCTGTTGCTTAAGTGGTCACTCAATTAAGTATTGAACAGGCTCATTGCTGTTTAACTTTGGTCATCTACTGGGAACCAGTGCTTTCAGTGTGACTTGACCATAGTTTACCCATAGCTGGGCATCTGATCATGGTGTAAAGGACTTAAGAAGCTTACAGTACCTGCTGTAGCTTAAGTAGTCACCCAATTAAGAATTGAACAGGCTCATCACTGCTTAACTTCGATGATTTGGCGAGAACTGGTGCTTTCAGCAAGACAACCATAATCATTCTTTTTGGGAATCAGTACTTAACAAGAAAAAAGGATGTGATCATAAAATGGGAGTTCCATTTTCTATTCTAACAAGTTATAAATTTATCCCCCATTATTTGGCCATTCTTGCTTTTTCTAAGATGAAATCAATTGTGCAGAACATTGTTGTTTGGTTGTTTTGTTTAACTGCATATCAACCCTTTTCAAGGCATTTAATGCCAAACTAAGTCATTTTGATAAACAATGGACTCAGGTGGCTTACAGTACCTGCTGTTACTTAAGTGGTCACCCAGTTAAGAATTGAACAGGCTCATCACTGCTTAACTTCACTGATTTAACAGGAACTGGTGCTTTCAATGTGACTTGACCATAATGATAATTATAAGTTTTTGCTGATTGGTGTTGTGTAAAACTAAGCTTAGTAAATGACTACATTAGTAAGATTGTTTCTGATTTGGTTATTTTGTTTTATGGCATATCAACACTTTGCGGGTCATTTCATGCCGAAACAAGTCATTTTAATAAACAAAGGACTCAAGTTTTTTTCTTTAGAGTATCTGCTGTTACTTAAGTGGAATTGAACAGGTTTATCGCTGCTTAACTTTGGTGATCTAGTGGGAACCAGTGCTTTTAGCATGACTTGACCGTGATTTGTTGAATTGCAGAACTCCTTATGAATCTAATGTGGTCAAGAAATGAGAGATCACTTTACAACTTGATTATAATACCAAAATGACCCCTCACTTTAAATTCAGAAACACAAATAGCTCAAAACAGTGGAGGGAGTTCGTTTGGATTGGTTTATTTGTTGAACAGGTTAGTTGGTTGGTTTATGGTATACCAACCATTTTCCGGATCATTCAAATGCCAAATCAAGTTATTTTTTATAAACAAAGGACTCAAGTTGCTTACAGTACCTGCTGTTGCTTAAGTGATCACCCAATTAAGTATCAAACAGGCTCATCACTGCTTTAATTCGGTGATCCAGTGGGAACCGAAACTTTCAGTGTGATTTGACTATAATGGTAAATTTAGGCTCAGGACTTAAAGGGTTAAGTTCCAAAATACAAAGAGAAAAACTATAGAAAGAAAAAAAAAAAGATTTGTTGTTTTTGTTTCTGAGAGAAAAATTATCTAATTTAGTGATCCTTAATTCAGGGAACAGTTTCTACCTCACACTTTTGTTTTAAACATTATTTCTTTCATTTTCATGAAAGAAATCTCTTAGATTTTTATTTCTATTTTTTTTTTTTTTTGCATTGCAATTTTCTTTAAGTTGCAAAAAAATATTCCTACCCCTCAGCTCTGGAATTTCAAATTCAAAATTCACAGTAATGACAACAAAATATAATTAATAAGAATTTAAAGCAGTCCATCACTTTGGGAGTTAATGAAAATATTCAAACACCTACAGACATCATTTGTCAGTCCTTGTGTCGTTCCATCTCCTCTCCCAATGCTATATA
The DNA here is from genome assembly GCA_023376005.1 of Doryteuthis pealeii. Taxonomy (NCBI): domain Eukaryota; kingdom Metazoa; phylum Mollusca; class Cephalopoda; order Myopsida; family Loliginidae; genus Doryteuthis; species Doryteuthis pealeii. The sequence goes on from CM042140.1 coordinate 3,655,926, forward strand.
TGTCTTTCTTCTTTTCTTTGACAATTAGTAAGTTAGTAAATATACAAAGAGCCATCAGCTGGTCCAATATAACCAATAGCAATAAGAATAACATCAACTAAGGTCCAAACTCCAAGTCCCCCAAAACTGAAGAGTTTACCAATTCCTTCTTTCCACAGACCAAGATAGAATCGGTCAACACCAAATCCACCAAGAGTTATGCTGAAATTGAGAAAAGAAAATGATGATGATGATAATCTTCAGAAATATTTTTTGAAATCCTGAAAGAAACGTTATTATTTCGTTGATTATTCAGACTAATATCCTTATCTTTGTTGTTTTTACCTCCTTTGATTAAAGTTTGGAAGGATTCTAGTTTTATTTCATCACATTGATAAGATCTTATTGATAAGTAAATATATTATTATTAAATCTTTTATCAACCCTAGAATAAGTGTTATATATATATATATATATATACATGTTAATCTCAAATAAGAATAAAGTCTAATATCCTCATCATTGTTGTTTTTATCCCTAGTTGCAGAGTTAGGGACAAAGTCACAAGAAAATTTAAGACAGATAATTGATTGATTTTAATGACATGTCAACCCATATAGAGTTATTTTATGTCTAGAGGTTAGGGAATTGTATTCTTTATATATTTATATCTACATTTTTGGACGATATGTCCTTTAGGCACCCCTTTTGCGAACTCGATTCATAAGTACATTTTTTTCATTTACACCGTCAACAACCAGTTGTTTGTTAACAGACGATTTTTAAAGTTTTTTTTTTAATCATAAAACTAACCCCTAATAAACAACCTGACGTTGACGGTGTAAATGAAAAAAAATGTACTTATGAATCAACATCGCAAAAGGGGTGCCTAAAGGTCATATGGTCTACATTTTTTGTATTTGTTTAAGAGATTTTTGCATACAGTTACATATCAAGTGTTCCTTTCTAGTAAAAATAATATTTTGGTTTTAAGTAATTATTTCTATTTAATAGTCATTTATTTTCACATAGTTATAGGTTTGAAATTATTTTTGTTTTAATAACATAATATATAAGTTATGAAATTATTTTGCCTCAAAAAAAAAAAAAAAAAAAAAAAAAAAAAAAGTGACAAGATTTTCAGACCAAACTGTATAAGGAAGCCCAGATGTTAGATCAGATCTTAATAAGTAAATATATTATAAATGACACCTCATGAAGTGTAATGGTTAGCAAACTAGATTAGCAGACGATTGTTAGTGAGTTCGATTCTCACTGGGTGCCCCATACTTCTGGCCTTATGCCGCATCTAAGCTATGCTTAATAAATAACTATATTATGAATGTTACTAAATCTGATGCCAAATGTCCAAATATACAACAAGTTAATCTTCAATACGAATAAAAGTCTTATCTGTTTATGAAGAAAAATAAATCCATGTAAGACAAATGTCATGGAATAAAGAAAGAAAACACAAAATGATCTTACCTTAGTAAAAGGGCTGTGCTCCATCTATAACCACTTGTCCAGTTACAAATTCGGTATTTGTAGAAATTTCGATTGCCTTTTTAAAAGAAAAGAAAATTAAAAATTAAAGAATACAACAGAACAATCTATAATGTTTTTGAAATTTTCTTATCTTTAATATTTTCAAATTATGCATGCCATTTGGAGAGGAGATGGGCATCACCCTTTGATTAGAGATTTTGTCAAAGAACCAATCAATCTCCATGATAAAGAATGATAAAGAATGAATATGGTTATCAACCAGCAGAAAAGGAATTGATAAACCAAATTTGAATTCTAATAGAAACTTTTATGTTAATTTTACATTTATGCTCTAAGTAAAACATGAATCCAACTCTCCCTGTGTTTTCTTTCCCCAGAAATTTGATTCGTGTTTTTTTTTCAATTTAAATTTTCTATAAGCTGTTTAATTAAGTTACAATTAGTCCCAGTATGCCATGGGGACTTCCACCCCATTTAGAATTTGTAAATTTTTTTTTAGTGAACTTTAAGACAAAATACAGTAAACATACAGAATATTTTGTTGGAATATTTTGTAATATAAGGTGTGCTGTAGCCCACTACTTAAACTTATAGACTCTGTGTGGGCGCGTGGATTAAAGACAGCCAATCAACATGCTCGGATATGTGGTTAGTTAACTATTTAAGTGTCGATCTTGTAAGCCGTTCATTTACACTTATTTGACATGGACAAACGGATCAGCAACCAAGGATTCTGCCTAACACAAAAGGAACACAATGGAACTCCCTGTAAAGGTCTTTCACCGGCAGACTAAAAAATGGCAACAAAAATCTTAGCAATCTTTTTAAGAACCTGATGAAAAAAGTGACAATATGAAAAAAGTGACAATATGAAAAAAGTGACAATATGAAAAAGTGACAATATGAAACAAGTGACAATATGAAACAAGTGACAATATGAAACAAGTGAAAAAAGAATTAATAAATTCCACATGTGACATTTTTTAAACTGATTAATCCGTTTATGTTTTTACATTGTGATTTCTGCCTAGAAAGATTTTTTTTTTTTTTTTTTTTTTTAATGGCTGCCTTAACAAGACAGTTTTGAGGATCAGCTAATCATTTGGGATACAAATTCATTCAATTAAAAACTCCAAAAATTCCAATCCTCTTTTTTTCTTTTTTCTCCATACACAAAAATGAAAATGAATGTGTCATGTAATGATAGAATATCATTAGAAAATTAATGACCATCTTTTATTCAATTTCAAATAATTTTGTAATTTATTCAGTTAGAAAGAAACCTCAGTCTTTCTTCACATCATTTTTTGTCACAAAAATTGAAACAATTTCTTTTAAGTTAAAGAAAATATTACAAAGTTAAAACAATTAAAACTTCACAGAAATTTATTTTTCCATTTTACATTTAAGTATTATGGCAAATAAAATAAAAAATAGAATCAAATTTATTTAATCTAATGTATTAAAAAAGTTTGTTTGTTTTGGGTTTTTAAGAGTTGTGAAATAGTATCATGCAGAGTTATTTCCCTTGACTTAATAAACTTGCTTTCTGGGAAAGCAACACGCGCGTTTTCTCTCTATATATATATAAAAGGAAGTTTTGTGTGTACGTGTCGATGTATAACTCCCAAAAGAGACGTCACTCTGATTCGAAATATTGCATACACCTTAATATCCTTCTAACTAAGAAACACTCCAAATTTGGTTATTGATTTTTACTGATTAAGGGATATAATTAATTGATTAAACAAAAATCAACTGATTTGCAAAACTGGCCATATATCAGCTGCTGCTGATAATGAAATATTGCTCACTGCCTGCTCTATTATAGCGATACCAGCAGTTTATTTTAAAATCACAGTCTAAGCATGAACTGCTCGGGATTTTACACGTATTTATGGTCTAATCTCTAAAATATTTATTTGGTTTGAAAGTAAATGAAATAATCTTTCTAAATATGTAATTTGTATGTGTTTTTATCGATTGAATTATTTTTTACAGCGAGTTAAAAACAAATCAAATGAAAACATTTAACAATAACTTTTTTATTAATACTTTCAATTTAGAATAATCAGTATAACTAAAATCTTTTTTGAAAAAAACTATTCATGAAATAAACATCATTAGATAAATACACAAAATCTTCTACCTACAAATAAGGTAATGTTTAGTTATTAGCTTCTTTGTTACTTTTCGGGCTTAAAGAAGGAAATAAATTAAACTGATAAATTCTCCAGCAAGGAATTAAGTACTGATTTTAAATTTATCGTATGTACAAGAGAGTTTTTTAAAGATAAAATAAAATAACAAATTTTAATATGGACAATTGTAAATATTTAATTCTCAGCATTTATTATTAAATTTTAATAGGGTAAAAAAGAATTAATTTAAATGAATACATTTCCTATCATTGTAAATCAAGATTGCTTCAAAAATGTAAACAACAAAAAGAGACTATTCTTAAAATAAATGAATATCATAATACATTCATTCTTAGCTTTGTTTATTGTCAAATCTTTAATAAACGATCAATAAAATTTTCCAGAAATTTTCCTCCTACAAATAAAGACACATGGATTTTACAACATGTTAACACTTGAGTTATTTAATGCCGAAGTCCTCTTTGTTTTATCCATTATTATTGTTTTTTAAAACTCTTTTTTTTTTTTTATTTACCCCATTGATGGGACTCTAACAGGTACTACCACTCTGAGTAAAAGTGACCCTGAGAGTAATGGCAATACAGGGTAATCCACAATTCCAAAAACTCCAGAATGGGAACCTCACCATTAGAGGCAGTTTAACGTCATACCCAAGACACTAAGAACCTCATCAACTGCCTTTTAACACATCTATGATAAAAAAGGGATGGTAGTTTGCCAGAAGAGCAATACAGTTGGTATAATCATATAGGTTCTTCTAGGGCTTGAAGGGACCAGCCGATTGATAGGGATGGGAGCCTTTCCGACCGACCGTCTAACCCAAGTAAGGATCAAAGTGGAGTGTAGCATGTCATGGATTACTCAGCCACCAGGATTCCGTCCATAAGCATAATGGGTCACCACCCATGGCTTACAGGTGGCCCAATATGAATGAGGTCTTACCCCTCAACAGAGGTGCAGTCGGCATATTATACAGCCCCAGCCGACAGACCTAAATGAATAAGGACATTTAATACCTAGCTCATTTAAATAGTTACTTTTTGGGGATAAAAAGAAAAACTAAATGAATTTATTTTTATCATTTTAACGCAAAAAGCAATTAAAAATTGAATTTAAGTTTTTGTCATATATACTAAAAAGTTTTTGAAAAAGAGGATGTTTCAAAACACTTAAGTTTAGGAAGATATTTTAAAAAATGATATTTTAAATATAAACAAAAAGAAAAATATTTCCTAAAATAAACAAACATTGTACTATACAAATTATCAGCGATTTTTAAAATTTGATTAATCATTTTCCTGTCTTTTTTAAAAATTTGATTAATCATATTCTCTCTCTTACTCCCATTTTCTCTTTCTCATTCCCTCTCTGGTGTTCCTAAATTTTTTTTTAGTCCAGTACTTTTGCTAGTATATACATTTTTTTTTTTTTTTTTCATTTTTATTTCTAAACTTTGATGGTATGAAAAAAAACCATTTGGTGCAGTTTGTAAGAAATGTAAAAGCTGATATCTGGGGGAAAATATTAAAAAAGAAAAAACCAAAACAACCATACTGTCTGAAAATAATCATCAGTATCGTGATGAATGGCGAAAAAAAAAAACACTGAAAAAGTTGTCAAAGTTAAATAGGTAAAACCTGCTCAGTACATTAAGTAAAGAAAAATGATAAGGATATAAAGAGTCAGAAACTACCTACCTAGGTTTCATCTAACGGCTCATCAGGATGATTAGGATTCAGAATTATCCTATATGATATATAGATATAGATATAGATATTTTTGGTTGATCCTTTCTAATTTTCGGGCCATCTAGAAAGGATCCGACAAAAATTGTCTGTACAGTTCAACAAAACTTGTATAGAAGAAAAAATGCTGCCAAAATACACTTATATATATATTATATATATATATATGATAATAATGAAATTTAGTGTGTACAGTGCTCAGGTGCACCACAACTCATCAAAGTCTCATGTCAAGTACACAGAATAATGTATTAGGTGTCAGGAGCATGAACAGTTTACAGTAGTAATATGCATGTGTGCATATGTGTGTGGAGAGGGGCATCAGGTATAGTGTCGGCGGACTACAGGAAGCATGGAGGCTTTGAAAGATTCAGTGTTTCGGCAGCCTACAATAGACGCCGGCAGCTTATTCCATGCCTCCGCTATTCTGAGTGTGAAGAAATGTTTCCGAAAGTCACGTGAACAGTGCTGTTTTCTGACTTTGTAGGCATGATCCGTGTGTTAGAAAGATGGAGATCAAAAAGGTGCTCATGGTTGCTGTTGTTAAGTATATATGTGTGTGTGTGTGTATTAGAGTGATAAATGTGTATATGTATGTATATGTGTTTATATATTCACACATATAGACATGTGAACAATCTCAGTTGTAAAGAGTAAAAAGAAATTAAGTTTGTTAGCACAACAAAAGTCAAAGTAAAAATAAACTGTGATATTCAATAAGCCAAAAGTTTTATTCTCCCCATTCAAAAGTGGATGTCCAAATATTTGGAATGAACAAAAGTTTTCGAAATAAATCAATAAACAAAATGGACTCACCCATGCACATGATGGCTTCTTTCACTTTACAAGTGGCAATGTAACGTTGTCTTGGAGCAGCCACAACACGACAAGATGTTGACGCATTGCATGTATAATTGGAAGGATCAAGTTGATAACAAAATCGACACTCAAGAGTTCTTTCAAAACTCACCGCACCCTGAAATTTGAAAAAATTAATTAAAAAAAAAAAAACACAGAGTCATTTATTTTAGTTGGTTTGGTTTGTTTTGGTTTGCGGCATATCAACCTCAGTGGGTCATTTAATGCCGATAAAGTTTGAAATAAATCAATTCTTAATGGATAATACAATTTTTTTATAAATACATTTTTCTATTTAACCCATAATGGGACCCTAACAGGTACTACCACTCTGGGTCAGAGTGGACCAGGGAGCAATGGTGATGAATGGGGTGCTCCACATTCCCCAAACCTCCAAAACTGGAACCTTACCATCAGATAGAGTTTAACGTCATTCCCAGGACATGTAGACCCGCAGCCACCGCCTTCTAGCACCCATATGATAAAAAGGGGTTGGGGCTTGCCATAAGGGCTATTTTAGTTGGTCTAATGGAATAAACTAATATAAAAAATATAATTCTATAAGTTATTCAAATGATCACATAACATTCACGGTTTTTCCTATAAATCCAACATAAAAAAGGGGAACCACTCTTGGCTGATAAATTATTTATTTATTTATTGATCTAATGGAAAAAAGAATACGGGGTTAGTGTTTAGGGTTAGATTAATGGGAAAATAAATAAATAATTTATCAGTGAAGAGTGGTTCCTCTTTGTTTATGTTGGAGTTATAGAAATAACCACATTCACCCACATCCTGAGTTTCATTCACATTGCCAATTCTCAGGTAAGGATCAACATATCTAGTTTTTGGGTCTTTTAGATTATTCCCCTTTGATCAGTAGGGGCCTGAGGGGAACCTGGAATCAGGGTTTCCACCATGACACATTTGGATTGGGGTTTTGTACCAAGTGCAAACATGGTTGAGCTAGTTAAGTCACTTTTAGGGTAGAAGCATTCTCTGTCCTGTGTTAAATAAAACCTTGTTAATTTCCAACAACCTGGTCTTGCATTTTCATTCAGTCTTCCGTATTTTATCTGTATGTAAAAACATTACAGAGTCAAAGACTAAGTCCCCTTAGATCAGTAACATGAAACTAAGTCATGAGTTTTTATCCTGTTTTTAGTTTTATCCTCTTGATACACATCTCAATCTTGAGGGATCTTGAAACCCTGAACAACGAACCGGTATCATGTCAAAGAACTCTCGATATGGAGCAGACATTGTGACCCTTGCGGAAGTCCGCTTTAGCAATGAAGACCAATTGACAAAATTCGGGGCAGTACATTCTCTTGGAAAGGCAGGCCGATGGTAGCTGTAAGGATTTGAGGTAAGTCAGCTTGAGCACCCCATCCTGAAGTGGCCTCTACATAAGTGGATCATGACGGACGGCACGTACACAGTTGCTAAAGTAAAGTCTGACCATATATGTGACCTGTGTGGTAGGGCCTGCCTGCCGAGGCTGGGCTTCTCAGTCACGTATGGTCGCATGCGAGGGGCCTATAGTAATAATATATATATATATATATATATATATATAATTTTCCTTTTACCCCCCCTCCAAAAATAGCAAAAATATGTGCAAAAAATAAATCTTTTAAAAAAAAAAAAAAATAATCCTCACCGTGCAATTGATTCCTTGTTTGGCCTCACATATGACTGAAGTGATTTTACCGTAAGTACATGAGTAATTCAAATTGCAGTTGATGCAGTTTGGACCCAAATCTTCGCATGGTGTCCGGCTTGGACAATGGTCAGCAGCAACATCACGGGTATACTGCTGGCCTTTATTACTTGCGTTAGATGCCTGGTTGAGTGGTGTCTGGGGGGTGCTTAAAACATCTCCTTTGTTTGATGTAGATACTTGAAAATGAAAATGAAAATGGAAACAATTAGAAAGAAAAAGACAATTACAAATAAATCAAAGATTATCGAGAAATTGACTACAATCCTGTCAAAAATCATCTTTTTATTTTTACCCGATGATACAAGGCCATTCAAAAAGTAATGCCAATTTTTTAGGACAGGTATAATTACCAACACAGGAACATGTATCATACATCAAAATGAAGCTGGTCCTCTGTGGATCACATCCCTACTTCTCCACATAGTCACCGTCTCTCTCAATAGCAATGTTCCACTTTTAAATGAGAGCATGTATCCCTGCCCCGTAAAATTCTGTTGACTGTTCTTTGAGCCACTTCTTCACTACAGATTTCACTTCTTCGTCACTGGAATAATGTTTTCCTCTCTTCAGACCCATGAAAGAGGTGAAACATTGTTATTGAGAGAAACGGTGACTATGTGGAGAAGTAGGGGATGTGATCCACAGAGGAGCAGCTTCATTTTGATGTATGATACATGTTCCTGTGTTGGTAATTATAGCTGTCCTAATCAAAATGGCATTACTTTTTGACTCGCCTATGTGGAGAAGTAGGGATGTGATCCACAGAGGACCAGCTTCATTTTGATGTATGATACATGTTCCTGTGTTGGTAATTATACCTGTCCTAAACAAAATGGCATAACTTTTTGAATTACTTATGTGGAGAAGTAGGGATGTGATCCACAGAGGAGCAGCTTCATTTTGATGTATGATACATGTTCCTGTGTTGGTAATTATATTTGTCCTAAACAAAATGGCATTACTTTTTGACTCACCTATGTGGAGAAGTAGGGATGTGATCCACAGAGGAGCAGCTTCATTTTGATGTATGATACATGTTCCTCTGTTGGTAATTATACCTGTCCTAAACAAAATGGCATTACTTTTTGACTCCTCCTCATAGAAATCTTCAAAGCAATTGTTCAAAAGAACAAAAAAATAATCTTGTGTCTTGATAATTATTTATTCAGAGTATGACAACTTGAAGTTATGGTTGTTAAGAATGTATTAATCTTATAAAAAGCCGGTTTGAACAAGTTAATTCTTTGGCTATGCGATACTCTCTACTCGAGTTAAGAACATTCTATTGTGATGTCATAATGGTGTGACAATTGACATTCACACGATTAGAAAGGTCAGCATTGCCTGGCGTGTCTGATCTGCTATTTGTGAGATGTCTGAATGTATGCTCGGTTTTTAACTTTTGTGTGGGTGTGTTGGATATTGGACAAACGGAAATATGAATTTCCAGTTAAATTAAACAAAGCAAAGAAAAGACGACAAAAATGACAAAGGACTTTTTTTCCCGGTAAAGCGAACAAAAGAAGGATGGGTAACAATAAGTTCGGAAATAGTTATCAGATCAAAAGATAAAGATGCGTAGGCGGTTGTCAATACAAAAGCCAGAGGGTCGAGTCGTCAGACCCCCAGACAGGAGATGGCGAACAGAGCATAAGTAGTGACCGTCGATATCATCGCTGCCAGCAGGCAGTGAGGCTCGCCCACCCCTTCCACCTCCCGATCGCCAGCCTGCAACATTAGTTCTCATTGTCAAGCTCACTACCCACACGCACCTGAGGGAAAGAAATAAAAGTTCAATCTCCTACTACATACAGCATGTCTTGTGTCTTCGTTAAGCGACTCCTACATATATCGTCTAGGGTTAGTGACGATACCCGCAGTATACCAGCAACGTATACGATTCAGAGTAGCGAAGAAGGCACTACGCAACAGGTGATATCTGGTCCGAGTTGTGGCACCCGGATGAAGTGTGACCATCTGCTTTATTAACGCGGTACGAGAGAGAGAAAATTTAGAGGTGGTGAGAGACCATTTTGATTCTTCACAGGCAAGACACTTTGGAACATGGTTGAAGACTGCTGTAATATTTTTGCAAGCAGAAAGACTGTCAGTAGACTTTTGCAGTTCAGAAATCGATTATCCAGATCATTTTTTTTTTTTTTTTTTTCATGCATCAAATGGTTAGCAAAAGCCAGTCTCATGGAAATATTACTACTGAATAGTGAGAATATAACATGTAGGGGATTATGAGATGTGTTCATTAATATTAGGAATGACGAATAAAAATATGACACAGTTTAAGTAGAAAACATGGAGAAATGATAAAACAAATGCATATAATATTAAAATAACAAATAAATTTATTCAGAGAATAAATTTGCGATAATCAACAAAATGTGAATATACAAAAGAGATAGAATGTGTATATATGACGTGGAAAGGTTTTCTAAGAAATGTGTAATGTAAAAGTTTGTATGTTAAGTTTGGAAAAGTTCGTTTAGATGTGGACAGAAATGAGAATCAAGTTTGTATATATGACCTGCTGAAACGGATTCTTGATGTAAGTAGAACAAAGTGGTAAGAATAATGGTAGTAGTAGTAGTAGTAATTGTTTTGAGGCAGTGAAATCGTTTGTTCGTACACCTGTTTCTTGGTCGTTGTTCTATCTGGCAGCAAGACAAGAATGTGTCTGGTTTGAACATGAGATGAAGTCTGTGTGTTTGTTGATTTCTTCTCTGTCTATTTATAATATCTAGTCGGATCAAAAAGTAATTAACTTTTTGGAGCAATTTTTGTGTAAACATTTGTTTTAATCACTTTTCCTTAAATTTAGGAAAAGGATTGTGTTTGTGTGTTCGCTTTAATCTCTTTTCATTAAGTTTGGGAAAAGGACTGTGTTGTGTTTTAATTTCTTTTCCTTAAGTTTGGGAAAAGAAATGTGTATTTATTATTATTTTGATGTAAAATATAGAATTGTATAGGTGATGTTTTTTAAGCATCGTACAACTGGTTTGAATTCAGAGTTTTCCTTCTCCTAGGTTACCTACTTTTTAAATCTATCAATAATGGAGATTCAATCTTAATTTGTCTATAACCGAAACTATGTCACTGCTAATGTCACATTACCTGAAATTATCAATACATATAATAAAAAACAACCTTGTATTATATACAATCAAATTCTAGTTATAACAATTGAATTATTTTACCAATTAAAATACGTCAACTTTAAGGGTTATAGACGCTCTACAACAGGCGTAAAAACAATAACATTTTCTTTTAAAGAAAAATTAGAATTCAATTTCTGTATCGACAGTATTTTCTTTTTTTTTAAATATATCAAAACACACGGATGTGTCGGAAGAATAGTGACTTAATGAAACAAACATTCTTTGTTTAATTTATTTAATACTGGCTTCTCCTCAACAGATACAATCCGATGCTCCAGAAAAAAAACTTTTTTGTGTTAAAATGAGACATTGTAGTTTTGGTTTTATGTTTAAAATACTTGATTTAAAAAAAAAAACATATCTAATAATAATTTTGATTTAAAAATAGATTTAATTTTGTATTTTTAATCTTTAAAAAAATCAGATAAATATATAAATGAAAGAAAATAATAATATCGACCCAAATCTTTGAAAAAAAAAAAAAACGTTCGGTGTTTACTATCATCAGCTGGTGCGTGATAAGAAGAGAAAATTGTTACATTTATCATCATAGATTTCCTTTTCTTTTTCCTTTTTTTTAAAGCTATTTATAAAATTCCAATTTTATAAATTAAAATAAAGAAATATTTTACAATATATTCAAAAGAGAAGACACTCAACTAGCAAATTCTAGTGTCATATGTGTACATACACACAACACAAATTTCATTCAAAGGCAGAAGATTAGTCGTAATTTTTTTGTGTAAGAATCTTTTTTTCTCGACACTTACCATCGATACTGCTACTGGAAATGTCGGCTCCTATAAAAATAAAGAGAAGGAAAAGGATTGAGAGCAGAAGGGGAAAGCTCCCCGTCCTAAATACATAATTTCCAAAGCAGATCATTGCAAATCGCCATCACGTAAAAAGCAACATAATTGAATATAAGAGCGAAAGGACAGGGAAACGGAAATAGGCGGTGTAATATGAATTAAAGTTCCCTGTGATAAAAACGTCAATTGTTTAGAGGCGGGTTGGTATTTTCATTTCTTCATTCATTATTGTGCGTTTAATCTTTTGTCAAAATAATTGAATGTCTATAATTAATTAATTGATTATTAACCATTCATTGTGTCATTTAAAAAACGACATCCAATTTGGAATCCATCACATGACATAATGGCAAAGTAGCTCAGTCGGTAGAGCGTTCGGCTAGAAACCACAAGGTCCTCGCCACCTCAGCGTATGAGTAGCACAGGGATCTGTGCGGTAAAGTAAGGAGCTGGTGGTAGGTGTGGCGCTCCACCTCAGATGCTAAGATAATCTCCTTGGTCTAGCACTATTGAAAAGGGGATAGACTCCCTCGCTGACTGGCTGATACCGACGACTTTACTTTTACTTTACTTACAGAACAATGTTAGTTTTTAGTTAGGGGGAAGAAGAGAGAATGAATATGAAAATTCAGGTGTAAAACCATCTTTTGTAAATACTTCTCAACATCAAAATATGTTCTCTGAAATATTTTTTTCAGAAAGAGAAACTCACACAGAGACACACACAGAGACACACACACACACACACATGTGTTCAATACTTAATTAGGTGACCACTTAAGCAACAGCAGCTACCGTAAGCAATCAGAGTCCTTTGTCTATAAAAATGACTTCATTTAGCATTAAATGACCTGAAAAGGGTTGATATGCTGTTAAACAAAACAACTAACACACACACACACACACACACACACACACACATAATATAATTTGCTATATTTATGAATAAAGAGTACTAAAATATCAGTGATAGAACATGTATAGACAAGAAACTGAGTTACCAATCATTGTTGATTATTTCTACACTATCCTAACTTTTAAACATTTTATTTGATGCTATTTTTATATATCTCACTTTCTGCTGATGAAATGGAGGGGTAAGAATACACACACATTATGTGCTATTATATTTAAGATATATATATATATATATACATATATACAGGTTTCGTTGAATTGAACAGACAATTCCTGTCTGACAAGTCTTTCATTGATCCATTCTAATCTTTCGGGCCATCCTTCTGGTGTCAGGGTAATACGTAACAATATCTCTTCCACTGACACTAATGGAAAAATCAATTTAATCATTTATTACAAAAAATTCAAAACTACAAATCTGGTCACCTGCAACAACACCTCCCCCAAAACTACCCGTCTTAATGAGACCAATATCGTGTATGAATTTAAATGTAACGTAGGAGACTGTCTCTCCAAAATCAATAATACATATATTGGCCACACGACGACTACATTATCATGTAGATTAACCCTACACTTATCAGATTCCAGCTCCATTAATCAACATCTTAAAACACATTCATGCCCCCCCCCCTCTACCTACCGCAAAATTCTGACTGAAAATACATTCACACTACATAGAGAAAAAAACAAACAAAAACTTAAAATAATTGAAGCTTTATATATAAAACAAAAAAAAAACCTACCCTAAACAAAATAAACTTTGAAGTAAGTCAACATATCCTAAAATGCTTATAATTTTCTGCTTACATTACTTCCATTATTCCCCCCCCCAAAAAAAAAAAATCACCACTGCTTTGTTCAAACTACCATTCCAAAAACTTCCCACTACCAATTGATATTACCTCCCACTAATTCCTTGCTACGAGACATGAAAACTATTCCATCATTTCCCACCTGAGGATGGCAAAGTGTATTGCCGAAAGCGCTAGTGTTGAAACATTCGGTGGACTGGTATACCAGTTCCACCCTGACACCAGAAGGATGGCCCGAAGATTAGAACGGATCAACGAAAGACTTGTCAGACAGGAATTGTCTGTTCAATTCAACGAAACCTGTATAAAAGAAAAAATGCTGCCTAAATACACTTATATATATATATATATATATATATATATATATATTGAGACCATTCTATCACAACGACAACTACGATGGTTGGGTCATACCATCCGCATGCCTGCAGACAGACACCCCCTTAAACTACTTTACAGTGAACTCACAGATGGCACGCGGAGGACCGGAGCACCCCAAAAGCGGTTCAAAGACCATATTAAGAGAACGCTGAAGAAATGTAACATCACACCTTCAAGCATGGAAGATCTGACCTCCAACAGACAGGGTTGGCAAGACGCCTGCTACACAGAAGCTAAGCAGCTCAATATTGAAATAAACAGGACTGCATAGCGACGATGTCTTCGTCATCATGAACAACCAAATGTAGATGGGAATTTCCCCTGCAATGTGTGTGATCGCATCTGCAAGTCCATAATTGGACTAAATGAGCCACCAGAGGATCCACAAATAAGGACATGGAGTGACATCTGCGATGGACTTCGAAAAGAAAGAAAGAAAGAATATATATATATATATATATATATATATATATCATAGATGATTGCAATATTGACTTCTGCAATTAACTGTAATTAATCAATATCTTGATTAATTCAGTGGAATTAACCCTGAAGATCTTTATGGTGAAACTCTAGTAGGTTATTTCCGTACACACTATAATATATAATATATATATAACTATATATATATATATATATATATATATATATATATAACAAGAAGTTTATTTTCATCCAACTATGAAACAGGTAGTACTGGATTACATGGTACCAGTAGTACTTTAACCCTTTTGCCGGCTAAAAAATGTAATTTTGCTTTCAAAAGTGTTGGTATTTAACCAACCCATTCACCTCAGGTAGGATGTGACACAAGGTCACAAGTATGGAGCATCCAGTGAGGATACCCTTCTGCCTGTCATTGAATGGTTAACATAAGAAATTTTACCAGTCACATGACCATATTTTGGGAAATAAAATCTAAATGGCTTTTACAATATAAATAGGGACCTGTTTAGCTCATTTGATAGAGCATTCACCTAGGAATCACAAGGCTTCTGGTTCAATACCAGTCTCCCCAACAACACATGAGTAGTACAGCTTGAGCAATTTGATCTGTGTGGTAAAGTATCTGGGAGTTTGGTGGTAGTAAGAGGAATTTTACAGTCTTTAGGGGAGCTCTTATCTCCCAGTTGTAGGCAAATTATTCAGACGAAAGAAGACAAACAACACAATGGAATTTAAACACATATATTGACAAAGGGTACAAGAATATTGTTGCAAATTTTGTTGGCATTTACTACAAGACTTATCTGAGAGGTGAAATTACAGTTCGATGGAGAAGTGGCTCTAGCAATGGATTCTGGTCGCCATAGTTTGTAGAGTGCTGTTAGATGTTTCTCTTAGAAGTTCTTAGAAAGTCAAGTGTTTGGAATTGCTTTTGTCGCGTCCGTGCAGCCGGTTCTCATGCAATAAGTAAAAAGTGTAGGGAGTGCTTATTAGAAGCTACACGCCTGGGTAACTACCCTTTTTATGGGCAAGGTGTTGGGAATGCTTATTCTAGCGACTCGCTGCCAATCTCCAGATAAGTGATGGGCTTTGATTCTCCCACCAACCTCGTGTTGGCGATTCGCCCCCTAGCGGCAGGGGAAGATAATTTAACTATCAGATTTCCAACAGTTGGTACTCTACCTCAGCAAAAACGATCTCCCTGGTATAGCACTAGCAAAAAGGGGATAGACTCCCTTGCTGATAATGAGAATAGGTCACTTCCCAGACTTTACTTTTTATAATCCAAATCTAGATTGTTTTTTTTATTCCAACAAAGGCAGTTTTTTCTAGACCTGGGATTCTTCCTGGCTTGATACTGGGACATCCCGTGTTGTTACTTTGTTTTTAATTAACGACACAAGAATTGCTTCTTTTTAGAGTTCATATTTTATTTCCTAAGTATCCTAGATCAAGTGAAACGTGCAGAGAAATAGGCTATTGTCTCAATATGACATCATATGTCTTACTTGTCCCAGCACTCAGCCAAATCTGACTTTCCTAGCTACTTTCATGCAGCTTGCTCTGGTGAACCAGAAGAGGTCAACACAGGATTAAAAAGTGTCAATCATCTTTCCTATGTTTCTCCACTAAACTGTTATTTTGAATCTATGCTACATTAACTATACATAATTAATAGGCCACCTATCAGTTATGTAACATAACTGATCTTTGAATTTCTTAGTTTAATTTTTCCTCTGAAATTTTATCAGATGATTAGCAAAAAAATTAGCAAGAAATAATTTTTTTTTTTTTTCATGAATCTTTGGTGAAATACAAAAAAGTAATCCAATCCTCAAGAACATGTGATAAAATATGTGTAAAAGAAGACAGAATTAAAATAACAAATTTGTTTATTCCCATAAAATAAATGTTTCACTAACTGAGATCAGTATGATGTAGTCATTGCTCATAATAGGTCAGAGAGGCATGTGGTGTAATGGTTATAGTCATAGGAAATGTTCAATGATCTTGAGTTCAAATCCTGGACGAGGCTGTTTGCATTTCACATAGCACTAATATCCTTGGGAAAGATATGAATCCAACTATTCTCCCTCCAACTATGGGTAAATAGTAAGGCAGACTGGGCTCTTTAACCTTGGCTAGGTAACCAATCTAGGAGAAAGAAACCTGTGAATTCAGACCTGTTAAATTCTGGTGGCTATGTCATGAAACACTCCACGAGCAGTTGGAGAGACTCCCTCTGATCAATCAGTTGGTCACATCAAGTTCTAGCACCTATACGATTGTCCCAAGCCTATCACCATTATGGCAACCCCCAACCCTTTCTATCATATATGTACTAGAAGATCTTAATGTCCTGGGTATGATGTTAAAATCTATCTGATTGTGAAGTTTCAATTCTAGTGCTTTGGGGAATATGGAGTATCTCTTCATCACCATTACTCCCAGGTCAACTCTGACCCAGAGTGAGAGTACCTGTTAGGGTCCCATGGGTTAAACAGAAAAAAAATGAGTTTAAAAAATGTGTTTAGTACCCATCAAGAATGAATGAAACAATGTCTTCGGCATAAAATAACCCAACAAGGGTTAACATTCCATAAAATCCAACCAAGGGATCACTAACCCACTCTTATCAACAGAAGTACCCAGTCTATGATCAGACTAAAAAGGATTTTAGGAACACCGGGGGTGAGATAGAAATGAGGAAGAGAGGAGGAAGAGAAATTAATTCTAATGACAAAAGAAACAAAGAATTGGCATATCATGATATTTGTTTATTTTAGGGATTGTTTTTTGGGGGTTTTTTTTACATTTAAAATATCATTTTTTTAAATTTAACAGTCAGTTCCCCATCCTAGCCCATGCGTGTTCAGAATTCTAACTCTGCATCCTTGAGGCAATATATTTAACATCATTCAAACCAGAGCTCTGAAAACAGAAAGAAATTGTCTACCATTTACAACTCAGCGGCAGTTCCAGCATGAGAGTACCTGATCCAGGGTAATCACAATTTTTTTTTCCACTGTTTATTATGATATTTGCGTTCTCTTTCTTAGTTCTTTTTTCCTGTGGTAATCCTCTGATGAGACTCAGATGAAGACAAAGAATTTTTGTTAAGGATGAATCTGCTTAATATTGCAATTTTAAAATTTTGTACCTACAAAAATTTGTTCTTTTTCCTGTGGTAATCCTCTGATGAGACTCAGGTGAAAACAAAAATTTTAACACACAGATCAAATTATGCAATCTGTGCTACTCATGCACTGATTTGTTGGGAACTGGTATTGAACCAGGAACCTTGCAATTCCTAGGCAGGTGCTCTACTGAGCTAAACGGACCCTTAATATAATTAATACACACAAAGTTATTTCTTCTGATTTATTAATACATTTGAAGGTAATGAATAAATGTTAACAACCAGATGGAAATCTGATCTCTGATAAAATAAAACAGGAATTCTTCCAGGCTGTTGCTATGTCCGTACTTTGTATTGTCATACCACCAACACCTGGAGCATGATGGAAACCACACGAGAATGCTACGTTGTTTTGGACAAATCTTGGAAGCAGCACCGTATAAAACTGAGGCTGTACAGCCATTTACATGGATGGTCTGTGAGAAAGGAGGTAAGACATGTTTGAGGAAGTAAAGATGAACTCATAAAAAGCAACCCATGGATTCCTACACATGGACACACCAGTGTTGACTGACAAGCAATAACTCACACTCATCGGCTCTGTGCAGACACTGCATGCTATCTAAAGGACTTACCAAAAGCAATGGCCGATAGGGACAGATGTTGAGAGTTAAAGGAATCTGTGTTGTCAGCACACCTAGATGATGATGATGATGGCTGGATGATTTCCCTGGAATATGAGCGAGGAATCCCAAACACTTCAAAAAAGGAAGTTTTTGTTCAACTTCACTCTCAAACTAGAAAGAGATCTAAAATCTGGTGAGTGAATATTGTCTGAAAATTTGACAATATTTACAGCTTCAAATTAATTAAGCTATCTCGCAAGATTATACACCCCCTGGGTATAAGCATTTAAGTTTTAATGTAATGAAATATGTTAAATTAGAAAGACTAACAAAATTAAATAAGAACACATATAAAAAAAAATATACTTTAATTAAATTTTAATTGGTTTCTATATAAAATCATTCATAGGATTAATTTTAATATTTTATTGATTTTAAAACAATATTAGTGATCAATAAACACCAAGTAATCATTTACTAAACCCAGTTTTATTAAAACCAGTATGCAAATTAATCACACCATATTTATCTTCATACAATGACTGCTATTTACACAGTAGCATTGCAACCAACAAAACCTTCATCAGATGATGATGACTGGGTTCAGGCATGGTTTCAGGGGTGAAGCATCATTACCACTAACCCAGAGCGCCCCAGCACTATCTCACAATACCACCAGATTGTCGGTTTGATGTCACATTGTAGGATTGCCATAACCACGTTGATGTGGTTAGAGCTTTATCCTGGATCTTTTTGATGTATTTCTTCTTGTCTGGTATATATTATGTAAACCTTTATTTCTTAGTGATATATAGTGCACATTGCAGGATTTTAAACACACAAATAACATTGGATGTTTTGAAGCAAATCTAATTCAGATTTTCATAGAGACATCATTAATAAATAAAATTTAATTATGCATTATTGATTTGGACTATAAATTAAATACTCATTGATAAACTTACACTATGTAACAGGGCGATATTTGTCGCATAGGCCAACTCAAGTTGTAGTAGCCATTAGGTCAGAAACAACATACACGCAAGTTGTATAGTCACAAGAGCTTTGTATTTAATTCCAGGCATGTGGGCTCTTTTTCAGAGAGAAAGTATTGTCACACAAGGGACGAGGAGCAACGTTTGACTCCCATTATAGCTGAAAGGAAAAGAGCCAGATTTTCTTTCACCATTTCTCATCACTGTGTCACAACTGTTTCCGGTCAACACCCAGAACTTCGTTTTTATTTTTAACTCTATTTTAAGGGGTCATTCTTCGGTCAAATTACTTGTATCCCGCTTAGTGTTTACTCATCCTGATTTTAACCTTTGTTCTTATTTCTTTTTCCTCTAGAAATCCGAAGTTTTATTTTCAATCCCAAATTCCGGTATTGCGATGCAAGCAGTGAGGTAGTTTCAGTTATAGACGGACACCAAATCCCCCATTATAATAGCTTTTACTCCACATAAGTATTTAAGTTTTAATGTAATGAAATATAATTAGAAAATCTAACAAAAATAAGAATGCATGTAAGAAAATTATTTTAATTGGTTTCTCCATAGAATTAGATTTTAATATTTTGAAGAATGAAAATAATATTAGAGGTCAATAATACCAAATAATTATTAAATCAGGTTTTGTTAAAACCACTATGCAAATTAATCACACCATATATTATGTAAACCTTTAATTCTTAGTGATATAAGATATTGTAGGATTTTAAACATTAATAACATGGGCTGTTTTGAAGTAAATCTAACTTAGATTTTCATAAAGACATCATTAAATCAGATGAATTCTATGTACTAATTATTTTGACTATCAATTAAATATTCATTGATAACTTATGCAATTCTTAAGGGTATTGTGACAGTTTCAGTTAGACAGACAGACACCAAATCTCCATAAGAGATTAACATTTGTTGAACAAACCAATTTTAATCGTATGCACCTCAGAATTCATTACATTTTTTTTTAAATAAATTCAAGAGTCATTCAATAAATAAGGGGAATTTATTTTTAAGATAAACAAAATAAATTTTTCAGAATTTTTTTCATATATTTTAAAACTAACTCTGCATAGTTTATAGCAAAAATTTTAATCTCACAAAAAAATTGTTTTAAGGCAAGTCAAACAGTCTTGAACAGAGGTTTGTCTTAATTTTTGGTGGCTAAGAAATGAAAACCATCTGTAATTTACGTAAGAATGTGTGATGTGCAAAGAGAAGTTTTTATGAGGTTTTATTTTTTTTAAATATATTTACAAATGGGCTAAATAAATATGGGTTTGCTACTACAAGCCAGAGTTGAAAGTCCATAGAGTGGAAATACACCAACTCACTGGTAAAGAAAAAGTTCCGGGTGCAGCAATCAGTAAAAGTTATGCTGACAGTTTGAGACCTGAAAGCAACAATCACTTGATTTCCTAGAAGAGAAAAAAAAGTGCAACTGTAAATTGAGCTTCCTATTGACTTAAGGAAAAATCCACCTTATTTATTGAATGACCCTCATATATATAAATAAAATTTTATAATTTGCTTGAAGCATTGCATAAAGCATTTTTTAAAGGCTATTGCAATGCAAAATTAATTGTGGAAGGACTTAATTTCAAAGTATCTTCAATGACATTTTTAATAGGAAAGCTGTGTTGTGTGTACATATTTCTGGATGTTATAAACACAAAGTGGCACTCAAACACCCCATGTGACACTGTGTTTATAAGTCTTGAAATATGAACATATAACACCATGTACATATTGAGAAAAAAAAAAAAAAAAAAAAATTATATTGAAAGTGTTTCTTTAGATTCCTCGAATTCAAAAACCATTCATGATTGTTAACTATATAGGAAAAAAAAATATAAAGAATTTGAAATTATTCAAAAATTAATCCAGATTAAAAGTTTGGTAAGAGTTACTGTATTATAGAGTTTTAAAAAAATTTTTTTTTTTTTTTTAAACTGATTCAGCTAAACAATTTCTCAGCTGAAAAAAAATGTGATTATATCTTTCTACCTGCAATAATATTACATTCTTCAACCACATCATAAAATTCTTAGAATTGTCTCCATCCCAACCTTCACTGCTGTGTACTGTGTTAAAGCGGGGAGGGAGTCGCATCAAATCCAGGTGCTTCAATTCATAGATTCTAATATCATGACATGACAATCTTAACACCGAACATGCATTTGGTTCATAGAAGTCAGACACACTAGGCAACACTGACACTTTGAATCGGGTGAATGTCTACCATTACAGTAATCCAAAGACAAACTTTTTTTTTTTTTTTTTTTAGACCTTATTTCTCATTCCCCAATGAGGCCTGCACTGGAAAAATAAGGTCTAGAGGAATGGAGAGTCTTCACATCACCCATAACTGTTTTCTTTAACCTGGACTAAATTGATAGTTAAGTTTTATCAAAGTTTTTTTTTTTTTCTTTGTGGAGGAGTGCACTAAAGAAACACCATTTTAATAAGATACAAAACAAAGATTTTAAATTGATTTCAATGCCAATTTATTATTGAACTGGCTGCTTTGTATTTTTTTTTTTTTTTTTTTTTTTTTTTAAATTTAAATTCATACAACCATTCTGCAAACACTCTTAGACAGAGGGACAAAAAAAAAAAAAAAAAAAAAAAAAAAAAAATTAAATTTTAATTAAAATAAAAAAAATTAAAAATTAAAAAAAAATTTAAAATGTCCATTTATTAATGGGTTAATAAATATGAATTTATAAATTTAAAAAAAAAAAAAAATTAATACACCAACTCAAAAGTTGAGAGGGCAGGGGTGAAAATAAATTACGAAAAAAAAAAATAAAATTGATTTTTTGCCCAGTACTTAGTTTGGGTGGGGGAGTATATTTTTTTTTAAATTTGTAAAAACTGAATTTAGTTTCATAAACAGATGAATACACACAGCTGTAAAGTGAGGTGAGCCATTAAATAAAGAGGGGGGTGTCAATTCTTAGAGCTAGCAGTGGGAAAGAATCTTTATGAGGTGAAAGAAAGAATGTACCACAGATGTAAGTGACCCCACCCTGAAACCCCACTGCCTAACCCACACATACGCACCAGTGATTCAGAAGAAAAAAAAAAAAAAAAAAAAAAAAAAAAAAAAAATACATTGCTGGCAAGAGAACAACACTTGAGAGGCTTAAAAAAATAAAAATAAAAAATTTTTTCAAATAAAAAAAATATCCGTTTTAGTCAGTTTTCTTGCCTAAAAGAAACACTTTTAGGCAAGAAAACAGACTAAAAACTGAAGACAAATTCAACTTTTTTTAAATTATCACACGAGAAAGAAAAAGAAAATTTTAATTTCTATCCTGATGGAAATGTTTGAATGTGCAGGAATAGAAACTTTTAAGACATTAAATTATTAGACATAAATTTAATGTCAACCTTTTATACAGGGTGTCTAGAAAATCCTGCAGCAGATTCAGAATGAAACAAAAATGGCAATCTTGTTGAAATACATCTAGAAAAACTACAAAAGTTGAACTTTCATTTGGTTTTTATGAAATGATTCTATCATTTTTACAAAACAAGTTAATAGGTTTTCAATTTTAAAACTGCTGCAAGACTTTATGAACACCCATATACATACATATACCTTTACGTAGATGTGTGTGTGTGTGTGTGTGTGTGTGTGTGGAAGGAGGTATGCATTAACTCTTTGAAGGCAAGTGATTTATATAAGTTTTCAAACTTTAGAAAATGACAATTCTCATCTGATATTTCTAGACGAAAAAAAAAAAAAAAAAAAAAAAAACTATTTGCACATAAAAATGGTCTTTTGTTTAAAAGAAACAAAACACCCTACCCATCCTTACCCCCTATTCAACAATTTTATCAAAATTTTTACAAATATTCTGAATGGAATAATGTAATTTCATTTCTAAATATTTTGGTTGACTGGATGTTGCATTTTTGCAATATCCAATGTGCAGAAATGTAGTCTACGTTAGACCAACTATTATAAAAGTCTGATTATTATCACTGAGGCTGCATTAACACTTGATCCTTCACGATGGGGTTGACTTGGTGATGGAGAGTACAATATTGAAAGACCCAAAACTCCCTGATGACCTAAGTCAATTTATCTCACTGACGACACTCCTCTGGCATTAGAGTTGGAGCGTACATTTAAAAGGAGGTATTGCCAGAAAATTTAGGCAACAAGGATTTGGTTGTTCAAACAGCAGTTCTTCATGGCATTCTAAAGATTTTTCTTTTCTTAATTTCAATATCCCTCCCCCAACCCAACTTGGTATAAAAAAAAAAAAAAAAAAAAAAAAAAAAAAAAAAGATTTTTTTAAAAAACAGATGCCCAAAACTATACAATGTTTTACCGATACATTTATTGAAATGGCAGCACAGGTGTTTTTGTTTCTTGGAAACAGAAGAAAATCAGCTGACCAAGGCTACCAGAATTTGATCAAAACTTTTGGATTTTTTAATTAGTCGAGAGGAGAGGTTTCTTGACATCTTCATTGAAGATATAAAAGCAATAAGGACAAAAAAAACTCACTTAATAACTAGCAAGAATATACACCCCATGACATAAATGTTATAAATCAAAACTTATAGAAATCCTAATGTTATTTATATGGATATTTACAAATAATATTCAATCCAAAAGTTGCCAACAATATTTGAACCTATTTTGAAATATCCCATTAGTCAAACACTGATTACTTGAACACTTATATAAAACTTTATAATCTGAAGTCTTTTGCATTTGCACATTTTGTTTTGAATAATTTAAATAAATCATGACACCTACACAAAATTCTAGGAAATATAATTCTGAAGTCTATAAAAAAATTTAAAAAAAAAAAAAAAAAAAAAAAAAATTTTCTTAAAACGATGTGAACTTTATATTCAGGTAGATGTATAGAAATGTTTGATGCTGCCATGTTGATTTCTACCTT
Source organism: Doryteuthis pealeii (assembly GCA_023376005.1). NCBI lineage: Eukaryota > Metazoa > Mollusca > Cephalopoda > Myopsida > Loliginidae > Doryteuthis > Doryteuthis pealeii. The sequence continues at coordinate 3,680,148 of CM042140.1, forward strand.
CTTATACCTGCTGTGTCTATATACAAATTGTCTTTTCACAAAAATTTATAAAATGGTTCAAAACGGAGGGACAGGTATTGCAATCACAGTCCAACCCAACCACCTTGGACTTTTCACTGATTTAATAGCGAAAATATTTTTTAAAATTGGAAAAAAAAAAAAAAAAAAAAAAAAAAAAAGTCCAAAAGTATATATTTGACCCTAAGAGTTGTTCAACACTAGCAATTTCTTTTTACTTTTTCAATGCTGATCCATTCTTCAGTGTATAAATCCATATGGATATGGAAAAGCTAGGTACACCTTAAAAAGAAAAAAAAAAAAAAAAAAAAAAAAAAAAAAGCTGGGTACACCCTATAAAGGTTTAACAAAACAAAAATTCAATAATCCAAATAAAATTCCCGGAATGAAGACTCGTCTCAAAATTCACAGAATCAGATTTTCGAAAAAGAAATTTTTTAATATTGAAAAAAATAAATGAATAAATCAAATAAAAAATAAAAGATTTGGAGATAATCTAGAAGCTTCCACAGTTTTTCTGATTTATGTGGGTCACTTGGTGCAGCAATTTTTCTGAATATTATAACAAAACAATTATCTGCTTGAAAAAGAAGGAAAAAAATTGAGGTGGCAAATGGCGAGTAATTTCATATGGAAAATTAAAATGAACTTTGTCATTGGTACTTTTATATAATGAATCAGAAGAGTGTTCAAAAATTATTGGACATTAAAACAAATTGTTTTAAATTGTATGAAGTGTTAAATTTCAACTAATAATTTATGAAAGAAATTTGACCAAAATTAAATATTTAATGCTAATTCTAAGAATTATTCTTAAGACTAGTGATTTCTTTCTTTATTTTTCAATGCTGATCTGTTCTGCTGAAAAGCAGATTATTTTCATAAACATAACTTAAAATTTAAATTATAAGATTGATTTAATTTGCAATGTTTTCTTTCATCCAATAACATTTTTAAAATCTAATTTTTTTTATTTCTATAAAAAAATTTAAAAATTTTAAAAAATAAAGTCTAGAAATGTGTTTAAGGGTGATCATGATTTTAATTATATGAAATGTATTATTGATGAAAGAAAAAAAAAAAAAAAAAAAAAAAAAAAAAACCCAGCTCTTTACAAATTGTAATTCACCCTTTATAAATTAAAACTAACATACATAAATCACATTCCAATATGTCAGCTTCAATTTTTCTCATCTGGTTTATTTAATAAGAGGATTAAACTAATACTTACTTGGTAAGAGGAAAGGATTTTTTTTTTTTTTAAATCATCTTTACACACTGCAGAAATATTCTGTTGGAAATAGAAGTTATTACAATTTAAATATTACCTCTATTCCATTATGATTGTTATATTTATCATATGAAATTCATATGCAACTCTAACTATTATGGGAGGACAGAGTTCTTTTTCCTTATTAAAAAATCTAGATTAGTAATGTTTTGTTTTTAGGTTGTTTTTATTCCCCTTTAAAATTAAAAATTTTATAAAAAAAAAAATTTTTTTTAAAAGATTTTTCTTTAAAGTTAACATTTTTGGAAAGAATCCTTTCATGAATATTTTCAAAAGGGCAACAAATGTACAAATTATATTTTAGAAAAAAATATTTGTTCCTCTTTAGTATTAGCATCCCATTTTTGCAGTTTTTGTTTTTTCATTATTCAACCCCCCACCCCACCACCCAATAGCTTTTGAATTTTATAAATAATTTTTTCCTTCTGCATAAAAATAAAAGAAAAGAGAAAAAAAAAAAAGAAGATAAAGTCACATCCACCCCATTTTTTGTTTTTTTCTCATCCAGTTTAGTCAGCGGGACAGCATAGAGCGTCAGGTCAGGAGGAGATCTGCTCCAGCATTGACAGAATTGCTACTTTGAGGCCATAGGCCAGTTCTTCGGCAGTGTAACGCTTATCAAGTGTCGGAACATGAATGAAAGCACAGCGTCTCCGATTTAGGTTAAGGGATGTGAAGTAGGAATAATCACAAAGGTACCTAGTTAGAAAAAGAGAAAAAAAGTGAATTAAAAACAACAAAAAAAAATATGGTTGCAAGTTTAAGAAAATAAAATGAATAAAGCAAGAGAAAATTTTTTCATTTACTTAAAAAGAATTTTTTTTTAAATCCTATTAAATTATAATAATGTAATTTATTGTGTACAGTGCTCTGGTGCACCACAACTCACCAAAGTCTCATGTCTAGTACATAGAATAATGTATTAGTGTCAGGAACATGAATAGCATACAGTAATAATATACATGTATGTGTGCACGCATATGTGTGTGGATGGGGGGGTATCAGGTATAGTGTTGGCGGATTACAGGAAGCATGGAGGCTTTGAAAGATGCAGTTTTTCGAGAACCTACAAGGGATGCAGGCAGTTTATCCTAATTATAATCTAGTTTATACCATTTATCACCAAGAAGGGGGGGGGTCCATGAGGTTGAAGAAAAAATATAGCTAGCAAACAAATTTTTACACTGATAGATTAGTGTCTACATTTTGACTAGAGACAATAGTAGCATAATTGTCAAATCCTGAACAAATCCATTTGCATTTCACAGTGCTAAAATACTTAGGAAAGATATGAATCAAACTATTCTCCCCTATGGACAATAGTAAAATATACTGGAACCTTGGCATGGCAATACCCCTAGGATTGGTTTGTTGGATTTTACAGCATGTCAATCCTTGTTGGGTTATTTTATGCTGAAGACATTGTTATTTTATTTATGCTTGATGGGCATTCAATTTTTTTTTTTTTTTTTTTAGACTCAATTTGTTTTTTAACAAATTTTTTCTATTTAACCTATAGATGGAACCCTAACAGGTACTACCACTCCGGGTCAGAGTGGACCTGGGAGTAATGGTGATGAAAGGGTACTCCACACTCTCCGGAGTTCCAGAATTGGAATTTCACCACTAGATGCAGTTTAATGTCATACCCAGAACACCAAAGACCCTCAGCTACCGCCTTCTAGCAAATAAGATTTGGGGCTTGCCATAAAGGCAATAGGGTTGGGAAATCAAAAGTGCTAGGGTTTTACGTGACCAACCGATTGATCAGAGGGGGCCTCTCCAACCACCCATCTAACCTAAGTAAGGACCAAAGTGTTATACTACAGAAAATAAAGAAATTAAATAAAATCATTGTTTCAACAAATGTGACTGGCATATTTACTATTCCATTAAAATTTTTTAAAATTTTAATTAAAAAAAAAAAAAAAAAAAAAAAAAAAAAAAAGCTTCCAAATTCACAGGCGTTACAATAATTAAAAATAAATTACTAGGGGTGAGTCAAAAGTTTTGCTATATTTTGCTATATGCTAGTTTGTGTACATAACCAAATCAGTTCAAGTTGGGGGGAAAGTATTTGTTGTGGTTGGTAGTATAATGGTAGTTGGTGTGCTGACATGTTTTGCATGACTTCATTCCAGGTGTAATTTGAAAGCCACACAGATGAACATGCAACAAACTAATTCAGGAACTTGGTTGTGGCAACATTCACCCAGGATGGGGTTGTGCCAGCTCCATCTATAGAATTTGCAAAGTCCCTCACAAAGGTCAACCATGCTTGGCAATCCAATGCAAGCAAATGGGTGATCTCCAGCCAGTCAAGGTTCAGGCGGCACAATTTGTAGTTCGATATTTCATTCAAGTTCAGCCCTCACCTTCATTAGCCACGTCTTTTGTCGACCACCACGTCACTTCTTCCAGTCCAGAGTCTTGTGCGATTGCCTCATGGATCTATTTTCCTGGTTGATGAACAGCATCACCGAACCAGCACAGATGTCTCAAGACTACAGCTTGCTCAATTGTGAACTAGGCTTTATAAGTAAACTGGATCATAATACCATGGAAGTAACAAAAAAAAAAAACATTTGTTGTAAAAAGGTAAAGGCACAGTTGATCACAGTATAATAACCAAATGGTTGAAGAAAGTCAGATAGGCCTAAAACCATAAATTTGGAGGCAAACCCAGCTTGTAACACAGTATCATGCAAGCCTGGCATTTCACAGTTTAGTGTGATTAGTCACATTCACAACCTCAGTAAAAGCATCTGAGCCAATTTGGGCCTAATGTTACCAAAATATTGTAAAATCACAAGAGATTATATCTATAGTCACAGCATTTTAACATCCAGTGTGATTAGTCACCTTCATGACCTTGGTAAAAGTAAAAGCAGAATTGGGTCATTTTCACCTTTAGTTAGCTAAATTCCTAGTATAAAATTGTGCATGCGCATTATCTGAAATGAACTTAATTGTTATTAAGAACACATTTTATGATATTTTTGTGTTAAAGCATACAGTTGTATTGTTTTTGAAAAAGTTTCTTAGATTTATTTATTTTGCACGGAAACTTTCAAAATGGCTACTGGCTTGTTTCAAAGTGAAAGTCAAGGGAGGTTACATTAATTGCCTTATTTGCTAGGAATTTAGCCAACTAAAAAGGTGAAAATTACCCAGAATTGTGCCTCAAGTTACCAAAATATAAAACTTTTGACTCAGCCTGAAGAAATGTAGAAGTTTGGATTTTTGTCATCAACCTACCTGCCAGCATCATCAGATACAATGGCCGTTATTTTATTGGTGTTATTGACAGAGTCACAGACCTCCTGCATGTCAATGTCTGAAATGATAAGAGTTTCAGCCCCATCAACACAGCAGTTACCTGTTGGACGATTACCAGTGATGTCATCAAGAACATAGCCATCATTGTGAGCACACTGTTCAAGGGTCAAATCATTGGCAATACCAGACACACCTACATGAATGACCAACTGCAGTAAAAGAAAAAGAAATATATATATATATATATAAGTAATATATAATTACTAAGTAATATATAATATAAAAAAATATATATATTGCTGTGTAGATTTAAAAGAAAAACAATCCGATATTTCACAGTATATAAAGTTACAGAAATTTATATTAAATAAAAATTACATTAATAGTAAAACTCATCTTTTTGTTTCAAGATCCATACGCAAGTTAAAAATGTACAAGGTATTTAAACTTATTTTATGAAATGTTGCTGAATAAAATAATGTGTACATCGATTTATTCAGAAATAAATGGGCAGTAAACAAATTAAATTACTACATAGTTCAAATGTATATAATTTGCGTATGAATTGATATGAATAAATGGGATACAAATTAATAAAAAATAATTGTCACTTCCCTTATTTGCTTAGAAAAAAAATAAAAAATAAAATTTTTAACAAAATAAATAAAGATAAAATAAAAAATAAGATAAAATAAGAAATAAATAAAGAAATAAAGAAATACATCACTAATTCTTGGAGCAGTAAAAAATATCCATCTGCCAACATTCTTATAATATAATGGACCATATTACCTTTAGGCACCCCTTTTTGATCTCGATTAAGAAAGGACATGTTTTTCATTTACACCGTCAATATCTGGTTGATTGGTAGGGGTTAGTTTTATCATTTTTTTTTAAATTTAAAAATCAGTTAAAACAACCGGATATTGATGGTGTAAATGAAAAACATGTCCTTTCTTAACAGAGATCAAAAAGGGGTGCCTAAAAGGTCATATGGTCCAATATAATATATAATTTCAAGAATAAATATAGAAGCATTTACAAGTAAAGCATTTAACATTATGTAGAAAAAAAAAAAAAAAAAAAAAAAAAAAATCTACAAACATTCTGCCAATCAAATGCTCTTAATACAAAAATATTAATGTAATCTACTTTACACTTTAAGAGGCTGGTTTAGCTCAATTGGTAGAGCATCCACGTAGAAACCACAAGGATCAAGGTTCAATACCAGCCCTTGCCAACTCAGCAAATGAGTAGCACAGTCTGGATCTGTGCGGTAAAGTGGGGAGCTGATCAGATTTCCATCCATCATCAATCCTCCAATGAGGATTTACTCAGAGGATACTATTGATAGTAAGACAGTAATAAAAGTTACTTAACTCTTTGCCTACAAAATTTCCACCACAGCTGTACCAAATTTTCTTGGTATTTTTTACCCGTATGATGGGATATTTCAAAGATCACCATTTGAATAGAATGAGTTCTGAGGTGAATTATTGTTATTGTAATCCGAGTCCTTTTCAGTGTAAACAATTGACACAAGTAAGAGTTGTTGCTAGCAGTTTACAGTAGGATCGAATTGGTAGGGGAACCACTGATTGGCTAAAAGTAGGCAAAGAGTTAAAGTAACTCTAGACTATTGAAGGATTAACAAGGACAGAAAAATCAGTAAAAGTACTGTATATAAAAAATTTTAAAAATGTTAGGTTGAAATGTCTAAATCCATTAGATATGGGGGGGGGGGGGGGCAGCAAAAAAAAAAAAAAAAAAAAAAAAAAAACAGACTTAAATTACCATGACCAGAAAATCTAGCAAACGCTGTCTGCAACATACAGGAATACTGGATAGCTGTTTCAACATCAGATCTTACAAGCAATATATACTGTGATCTTCCCCACAGGAGATCGAATCAGTAACCATAGAATGCAGAGCCGAAACACTGAGCCACCATACCATGTCACACGAGGATCACCAAATCTACTTGTCATGTTAAACACGCAACCACTTAACCTTAAAATTTAAAAAGTAAATAAAAATAAGCATTACTTACTACAGGATCAAATTCAGACCACAGGGATGGTATGACAGTTTTGACACTTTCATATTCAACTGGAATTTCTCTCACCACAAGCCGGACATCATCGCCAAGACCAAGTTTAGCAAAATGCTGTACTACCACCCAGCTGGCATTTACCTTGTGGGCACCAAATGGACCAAAGCCTAAAAATAAAAAGTCAAGAAAATTAAATTAAAATTGATAAAATTAAAAGCAGTTTTAAGAGGTTAATAGACATTTGCTAAGAATACTCAATTATGACAAGCCAGACAGTTAATATGCAGCAAAACCGAAAGGGAGTATTATTCAGACTATTGTCCTCATCTTCATTGTTATCTGGACAACATTTCGGCCAATGTGCCCTCCAGCCTTCTTCAGGTATTTCTTGTCAGACGCGGGAACTTTCTCAGACTCAGGAACCTTTGTGTCATAATCAGGAGCCATCACAGAATTTTGAACCTAACCCTTTATTCAGTCCACGGGGTCATCATGTTCTTAGGATGTGACACAAAGGCAATTTTTAAGCAGAGCATAATGGTTTTCAGAGTTTTCCTTATCTTAGTTGCCAAGGCTAAAAAATCTAATCTGCCCCACTATGGATGGTGGTGGGTATGACACATGGGGGTCGCGTCGTCATCATTCCACCATTCTCTTCGAAATCGTCTGGGAGAATATCGATCACAGTCAATAGCAGTCTCCCAGATCGATGCTCTTAATTATTGTGTACAGGACATCCGGAGAGAATATTGATGATCAATAGCAGTCTGTCCGGATCATCTCTGTCACTTCTGTCACTGGCCGTATCTATCGTCCCACAACCCCAACGCCGTGTCTGGAACACACCCATGTGTCATAAGGGAAATAAAACAACAACAAGACAAGACAATGTAAGGTGAACTTCAGAAATGGCAGGGAGATATATAATACGTATTCATCCACATCAGTCTCTCCTCTGGTTCTAATTCATCTGTTTCTATGTCTGTCGAGAGGGGGGTCACCCCCTGTTCCTTTTGGAGACCTCTTCTAAAGCTAGCTTCTAGTGGGCAGCTCCTGTCCTCTGCGGTGTCCAAAAACTAACTGCCCTCTCCGCTGTCCCAAGACTAACTCACTAAACTTTTCAAATCTCCCAGAATTCCTCAGATCTCATCTGCGAGATTTGTGTCTAAACCCTGCGTTATTTGAAAAAGTTCTTTGTTCTAACAGACCACCCTCATGGTGTTTTATGACCCCCTAACCTACGGTCAACTCTCAAAGTTATTGAAAACCTAGACTCCGTCCTCTAAGAAGAGATTATCATCCTTCTTGATCTTCCTTGAGTTTTAATGGTTTCTTTAACTTATCATTGACCCTACTTTACACATACAATATATGTAGACACACACACATGTATATATACACACGCACATATATATCTATATCTACATACACACACATATACTTATCTTATATATGGGTTTTACTACTACTTATTCGGTCTACCACATACACACACATGTGGTTTGACTTACTATTTATTAATTCAATATAACTACTACTACGTATCTATATAACTAAGTGTGCATTTATATGCACACACACACACACACACACACACACATTCTTGCACCCACCGTTGTATTATATGGGAGATGTGATCAATTCATACCTACTTTGCTAACTTATGAACCTGACTGACAAGTTAATAGACACCACCTCGTTAAATTTGAATGAGCAGATAAAACATTGCCCACATCAAATAAAAAAATATTTTAAAAAAAAGAAAAAAAAAAAAAAGAGGTTCAATTATCTGGCCAATTTTAAATATTCATAACTTATCAAATTTATAAACAATTCATTTACTTTTATTCTAACAAAAAAAAAATAAATAAAAATAACAAACCAGTTATCTTGCTTCTACCACCAAAGTAAGGACTCACACTTGACAATAGGTGGAACAGCATGGTTGCTTGGGTTTTATGGCATGTCAACCCTTGTTGGGTCATTTTATGCGAAGACATTTTGTTTTATCATTCTTGATGGGTCCTCAATTTTAAAAAAAAAAAAAAAAAAAAAAAAAAAAAAAAAAAAACTTATGTCTTTATTTAACCCATATATGGGACCCTAACATGTACTACCACTCCATAACAGCATGGTGTGATGGCATTTACCCAATGCATAAACCATTGGATCTTACCAGTGACAAGATATTAAGAGAGCACAGCGAGTGTAGATAAAAAAAAAAATTTTTAAAAATGTATCTATATATTAATACTCATGTTCCGTCATTTTGCAACAACCTCTAGTTGAAAATGAGAGTCCAAATAATCCAAGAATGTAAATCCTGATTATCTGGTGTTGCTTATCTGCTGAATTCTTATGAGTGTCATCACCTCGGCTAAATAATAGAACAAGCTACACAAAAAAAAATATAAGATAGAGGAAAGAGAGGGGGAGGGGAGCACGCGGAAGTGATAATGCTAATCTGTTTCAATCTAACATGAAGAAAAGATGAAAAAGAAAGAAAAAAAAAGTGAGAGTTAAATCAAGATTATACTTTTTACAATAGGCCTTAAGTAAACTTATCAAACGTGATAATTAAATTATACTGTGCTATATCTACAGGGCCTGCCAGTAATAAATTAATCAATGAGCCAACATTAATTATTCATCCAAATATACAACCAGCTTTGAATAAAACTTTTGGAAGAAGGTCTACAATTACTTTCGGAAACAGACACAATAGAACCCATTGCCAAGGAGAAAATATAAGCAAGATAGAATCAAACTATGGAGGAGGAGTCCAAGTGAGTGTCTCATTAATGGCCTTGTGCCAGACGAATCTAAGTGAATACATATATGGGTATCACATAGCGCTAATACGCTGGAGAAAGGTATGAATCCAACTATGGGCAAATAGTAGGTCAGACTGGGCTTGGTGAGGCAACCAGTCTAGAAGGAAAACTGAATTCAAACCCGTTAAACTCTGCTTAAGAAATTGACCTTGTGTCGTATCCTGCCCATGCAGAGGGGTTGGTAAATATATATATGGGTATCTTAATATATGGGTATGGGTTAATGAACTAGGTCTGGCAGAAAATCATGTAGTGAGTTCAATCCTCACATGGCAGTTGAGAACATGTTCAAGATGTAAGTGTTTATACTTTCCTCTGTTACTAGCAGCCTCAACACTACTAAAAGACTATTTTCCTATTAGGACATTTCTCTTATACAACTATGAATAAGCTTACTTGTACCGGTCATGTCTATTAAGTTTTCTCAGGAAATAAAATTGCCTTATTTGTTATGAATTATTCTTACATTTATTTCATACTAGAAGTGGCTACCCAGTGTTACCTGGGTAGGGGGGGGGTAAAAAGTCTTGAAGATCCATTGATTGTTTTGGTCTTCTATAATCAATTTGTTTGTTTTAAATCAAACACATTAATGGATTTCCTTTCTTATCCTTCAAATTCTAATTTTTAAATATCTTCATGAATATAAATAAAATCATTATTTTTGCACAAAAAAGCAAGCTCTAGTGATAGTGAATGTGTACATATATATTTGAGTGAGTTCTGTTTAACAGCATATCAACCTCTGTGGGTCATTTAATGCCAAAAAGGTTATTTTGGACTTTAGTCTTTAAAGTAGTGGTTCTATGGAGATAATTGGTTATGTTCTGTTATATCTTGTTGAAAAGGTTGCTTTTTTTTTTTTTTATAAAATTTAAAATGTTTTCAGGGTTTGTATTCTTAAAAGATGTCTTTCAGGTTTCTTGCTTGATAGTAATTGACACGAATATGTTTAAGTGTTACAATTTAGAAGGATATGCTTGGTTGTAAGTTGCATGACATATTTACTTTATCATTAATTGTTTTCTTTTTGTAGTCCCGTCCCCCCCCCCCCCCGAACATAGATGCATACCCACCAACTGCCATTTATATATGAATAGAGGATGAAATGATATATTCAACAAACAATCATTCAATACAAAAGTTTCACTCTGATAAACTAGAAATTCAAAAGACACCTGCAACTGAATAATTCATGAATGTCATATCCTAATTTAACTGGCCTGTATGTCCTATCATGGTTTAATGGTTAGCAAGCTAGTCTCGCAGATCCATTACTAATGAATAGAGCTTGATCCTTGCGACTGTCACATACCACCTGTGGCAAACTAGTTGGGTAAATACCTACCCTAAGTTAAGTGACCTTACCCAACTTATTAGATTAACCACCCCTGACCCTCAGAAAGTTCATTCCCAGCATCAATGCCATGTTGGAGATGGGGGAGGGGGTATTGAACCAAATTAAGTTACAAAGACTATTTTCAAATCAATGTTAATATCCACTACCTCTGTCCAATAATGAATGTTACATTTACATATAAATTTCATATACTAAATCTAACAAATATTAGGGCCGTGTAAATTTTGTAATGTCAGAGCCATGCCATCAGAAACTCTAGTTCCTGGTAGAGTCACCTCAAGGCAGACTAGTTTATCTCTCAGTGGTATTAGGGCCACAACCCAGCCAAAGGGGTTCTGGCAAAAATACAAAAGAGCTTTGGCATACTTGTCACTGCGTCTGTGAAAAATCTGCAGCAAACAAGGGTATCTCCTTCCCCTGACCAGGATATGCATGTGGGGTTTTGGGACCGCTTGTAAATTTCATATTCCATTGTTACTCCTTCCATGAATTCACCACAGGTGAATTTGTTGGATGGACCTGGCTCAACTGATCCAGGGTGAATGGTGTAACAGAAACAGAACAATTACAATGGGATAACGGTAGTGTGTCAAAAAATAAATAAATAAATAAAATGGTTAATTGAGATAATAGAAAATGCAAACAAACCTGTAACTAAAACTGTTCTCTTTGTGGTCGGCATTTCTTCCCTGAGAAACCTGTAAAACATGACAAAGATATTTTAAGTACACAACATTTACAAAAAAACGTAAATAAAAACATTCAGGAAGTTTTAGATGTTTGTTAAGAATTGGTATCTGTTGAGGAATGCAAAGAAATATGCACACAATAAAGTATGTCATCACAGAATGGATACCTATTTTTAGGGTTATTTATTGGCACAGCTTTTAACTTTAAAACTAGGACAATATCTTTATTGTCGGCTCTTTTATATTTAAATGTTTGACACAATGCTAATGTGTCTTCACATTCTGTTGTACACATTATTTGCATTCTTGGTTTGGTTTATTTGTTTAATGGAATATCAACTCCTAATGGATTATTTAATGCTGAAATTCAATTCATTTGGAAACTTATGAATTAAATAGTACTACTTTGCCAAGAATAGCTTTAGCAATTAATAACTCACAAGGGTTGTTATACCATTAAATGAAAATCACGTAGCAGAAGTTGTAGGATCTTTTTATTTTATTTTAAATTATATAAAAAAAAAAAAATTTTTTAAATTAAAAATACACTTAGGTGTAAATCCTGAATTTAAAAGAAAATGGTGGCAGTGTTTTGTCAAAACCCTAATAAGACCTCATCAGATATGATTTGAATAAAATTTTAAAATGTAGAAAGTTATCAAATGAAGGACTAGGATTTTTAAAAATGTAATAAAAATAAAACAATTGTAATTTGTATAATTTTGACTATTGTCCTTATTTTTTATTGTTATCTAAACATTTCAGCCGATGTGCCCTCCAGCCTTCAGGTGTTTGTCAAACTCAGGATCTTTAAATATATACGAGTGGCTTATCCCATCAGGGGAAATTGTAATTTTTTTTTTTTTTTAAATGGACCAGTCATGTACAGTGAATGAATAAATAAAGGTAAGAAACAATGTAGTTATAATAGGTAATATGTATAACACAATATATGATGCAAATTTGTAATGTTATAAAAAGTTGGTGAAGTGGCCTATTGTCAGTACCAGCCAGACAGCAAAGGAGTATCCCCTTTTCATTAGGACCAGGGAGTGTTTTTTTCCATGATGGAGTGCCAAACCAACCATCAGCTTCCCCACACAGATCAGGATGACCTAATCTGTGCTACTCCTGCACTAAGTTGGAGTGAACCTTGTAATTCCTAGACTGGTGCTCTACTGACCAAGCTAAACCAACCCCCCTAATTGTTAAAGTTACTTTGGCAGAAAGAAATACAAGATGTAAGATCTACATGCCCCAAAGTAAAAGATCAATGGGTTACAGCTAAGTCACTCTTATAATATTGATCCTTTCCGAACTTGAATATAGGATTGGGTAAAAAATTATATATATATTCCTTAAGGTTAAAGATAATATCGAATATGCCTTTCTACATTTTGTGAGGAAACAATATCTATGAAATTATATAACCATATTTCAAATACTATTTATTGATGTTGCAAGTGCAGTAACCAACGGTGTGAATGTAGTAACCAGAGAAATACAGAGAATTCACTAATCACAATAGTAACAGTGACTATTTACATCTATAGTGACATAGTAAAGTAAATGTTTTGTTTGTATATTAAAAAGGTTATAGAATTCAAATCCATTTAAAATACTGACCTTTTGTCACATCCTGCTCGTGGCAGAGGATTGGGTAAAAATATATATCAAAATGTTATAGTTATGTCCTAAGCTTAGCTTAGATGTGGCACAAGGCCAGAAGTATGGGGTACCCAATGAGAATCATACTCACTAACAATGGTTTGTGAATCTAGCTTGCTAACCATTACACCATGTGAGGTGCCCAAAATGTTATAAGATATGAAAAACAGTCTGCAAAAAGTCAAGAAATTTACACAAAAAAATAAAATAAATCTTATAATGAAGATTCAGTGTCTAACTAAAACTATGTCAATCCTTACATAACAATACCCTCAGGAATTGTGTAATTTTATCAATGATTATTTAATTCATAATCAAAATCATTAACGCAGAAGAAATCTTATTAATGTCTATGAAAATCCGAGTTAGAATTGCCTCAGAACAGCCCATGTTATTAGTGCATTTAAAATCCTGTAATGTGTCTTATCACTAAGAAATAAAGGTTTACATTATATATAGAGTTGTTAATTTGCTTAAAAAAAAAAAAAATTTAAAAAAAAAAAAAAAAAGACAAATCTAATAATTACTTGGTGTTATTGATCTCTAATGTTTTATTCTCCAACGTATTAAAATCAATAAATCAATCCCTTGAATGATTTTATATAGAAACCAATAAAAATATAATTAAAATAAGTAATCTTTTTATATGCATTGATATTTAATTTCATTAGTCTTTCTAATTTAATATATTTCATTACATTAAAACTTAAATATTTATGCCAGGAGGGTGTATATTCTTGCTAATAAAAACAAAATCTCAATTGAATCTTTTCTTCTGATATTCAAGTTGTCACCTGTTTTTTTTAGGTAAGAGAAAATTTAAAAGATTCTCTTCAGTCAGGTAAACAAAATGTATTTTTAGAATCAACCGATCTAGATCAATAACCTCATTCCATTTGGATTTATAAAAAAAATGAAGACTGACAACCAAATCTTAAAATGGCCCTTACCATAAAATAGGCTTTGTTTTGTTTTACAGCATATCAACCTCAGTGGGTCATTTAATGCCAGGCCATAAACAACACTACAGACAAGGCCAACACATACTAACTCTGAACCACCTGAACACAGGGTGGTTACACGCCTGCTTGGGAGCCTCAGAAGGACAGCTTTCATATATTTTCTATCTATACTGCTTCATGAAAATTCAAGAAGGGGCCCATATAAAATAGCATGAGAGACTGGCACCAGCCCCCAACTACACGCATACATAGCATGAGAGAAAACACATTTTTTGAAGAGAAAAAAAAAAAAAAAAAAAAAAAAAATCCTCCGGGCTGTGTAAAAATTAATTTTTAAAAGATATTGCCCGAGGCAATATCTTTTAAAAATTAATTTAAGAGTTAAAAATTCAATGTCAGAGTTTGTACCATAAGTAAGTAAAATCAAAATTATTAAAGGAGTAAAAAAAAAAAAAAAAAAAAAAAAAATTTGAAATGGAAACTTATTTCTGATCACTTTAAATATATACTAAAATAAAACGAACTATATATGAATATATAATACCAAGCATGTATTTATCAAAACTTGTTTAAAAACAATGAGTGGGAAATTTTGCATGCTCAAATTTTGAGTGTATTTATTTTATGTTATGATGATTTTGGGTAATGTGACATAGTTTAGGTTACAGACAAATACAGACCTAATCTCATTAATAGATAAGACCTAGTATGATTTTAATGTAATCCCTCCTATTAAAATAATCCCTAGTTGAGAGTGTCAGACAAAAGAAATAAGCATTCTTCACAATCACAGTGTGACATAAACACTGATTATTTTTGAATGAATTGTTAATGAGTTTTTCGAATAAAAAGACGCGTTAATGGTAAATAAATTTAGATAGTTTTGTAATTTCCATTTTAGAAATTGTAATTTTCTACTTTGTAATATCGTTTTTCGATCCCCTGAAAATAAGCCCTAGTGTTATATTTTGGAATGAAAATTAATACAAGCCCTGTCTTATTTTGGAAAAACAGTATAAAAATGAAGGTTGACAACCAGACCTCAAAATTAACCTTCCATTAAAATATGGACATAACCAACACTACAGATCGGACTGGCAAACCATCTGAATGCAGGGGGGGGTGAAAGCCTGCTTGGGAACCCCGGGACAGATTTCATATTTTCTATCAATACTTTATGAAAATTGATATGTAGTAGAGTATTGGCCCTGTATAATAGATTGGGGGCGGGGGGTCACAAGATCTTGCAGCAGGTCCAACTACATAGCACAAGAGAGAATTCAGTTTTTGCCAAAAAAAAAAAAAAAAAAAAAAAAAAAAAAAGGTATAACCACTTTTAGATAAGCTGATAAGGAAAATTAGAATAAAGTTATTTACTTTTAAGAGAATAAATATTAGGCTAATGTCTTAAGTAAACACAAACTTCTTTTTTATATCACTTCACCTGTTATAGTACAATAGGGTTGGTTGGATTTTACGGCATGTCAACTCTTGTTGTGCTATTTTATGCCAAAGGCGTTTTGTTTTATCTATTCTTGATTGGTATTCAATTCTTTTTATAACTCATTTTTTTCTATTTAACCTATATATGGGATCCTAACAGGTACTACCACTCTGGGTCAGAGTGGACCTGAAAAGTAATTGTTATGAAGGGGTACTCCACATTCTCCAGTGATCCAGAAATGGAACTTCCCAGATAGTTTTACATCATACTCAGGACATTAAGACCCTTAGTCACCACCTTCTAGCACATACATGATAGAAAGGGTTTTCTTTAACTGCCCACATTGCCTAAGTGAAGGGCATTCGCAATAGGTACCTTGTGCCAAATGATACATGTTAGGGTTCCATCAATGGGTTAAGTAGAAAACAGTGTAAAAAAGGTTTTAAAAAATATTGAGTTTAGAAAAAAGTTTTGAATACCCATCAAGAATGATTTTGTTTGTTTTACGGCATATCAATCTCAGTGGGTCATTTAATGCCAACAAAGTTTTGAAATAAATTCATTCTTAATGGATATTCAATTTTTTTATAAACACATTTTTCTATTTAACCCATAGATGGGCCCCCTAACAGGTACTACCACTCTGTGTCAGAGTGGATCTGGGAGCAATGGTGATGAAGGGGTGCTCCACATTCCCCAAACCTCCAGAACTGGAACCTCACCATTTGATAGAGTTAAAGTCATTCCCAGGACATGAAGACCTTCAGCCACCACCTTCTAGCACACATCAAGAATGAATCAAATAAAATGTCTTCAGCATAAAATAACCCAATAAAGTTTGACATGCTGTAAAATCCAACCAACCAATATATTAGACTACCTTTTTTATATTTTTAATTAAGAGGTTTTGAACTTGGAAAGTGCTTTTTCCATTTCACACACACACACACACACACACACAAATAAAATCTTATTTGAGTCTTTATCTGACTTTCCATTTTATCTGAAGTTTTTTTTCTATGTAAAGAACAAATTGCAACTAATATTTAAGTGTTCATAAAAAAGCCGCCACAGATGTCGTTGATGTGAAACAAGAGGACACAAATAATGACAAAGGGATTTTTTATGAGCTAATTATCTGTGGAGATATTCTTAACAGATACAGGACAAAAAAAAGGTCAAAGTTCACTCTTTCAGATTAAGTTATTTGACAAACAAAAATAAGGAATTCTCTTTGGTGGTAACCTTAATCTTCTTTTAAGAAAAAGGAAAAAAAAGTATCATTTCCAAAACATCTAAAAATACAACAATCCATTTTGGATAAGAAAATTACAATTTAAGCATTACTATATTTAAGTCAAATAAAATAATTTGACAGTGGACATTCAGGTAAATTTTAAAAGATCCATTTCACTTTCATACATAAAATGAAAGTCTTATAAATGGAGATTTGGTGTCTTGTCTAACCAAAACTATGTCAAATACCCTCAGGTATAGCCTAAGTTTATCACTGAGTATTTGATTTATAGTCAAAATCATTAATACATAGAATAAACTTTATTAACAAGGTCTCAATGAAAATCTGAGATTCACCACAAAACAGCCCATATTATTAGTGTGTTTAAAATTCTGCTATGTGCCTTATATATCACTAAGATATAAAGGTTTGCAGAATATATGATGTGACTAATTTGCATACTGTTTTAAAACCGGGTTTAATAAATAATTACTCGGTCTTATTCATCTTTAATATCATTTTATTCTCCTATGAATCAATCCTATGAATGATTTTATAGAGAAACCAATTAAAATAAGTAATCATTTCATATACGTTTTTATTTAATTTCTAATTTAATATATTTCATTACATTAAGACTTAAATACTTACACCCGGAAGGCGCATATTCTTGCTAGTAATTTTAATGTTTTGGACTGTTGTCCTCATCTTTGTGGTATGTATAAAAGGTAACATTCAGGCTGCTCTATCCTCAGGCCTTGTTCAGGTGTTCCCTGTTTACCTTAGACTAAAGTCATCAGACAATAACCTCCGAGTTCAAGCGTGGTTTCAGAGATCTAATATTGTTACCACTTGTTCAAGGTGCTCTCAAATTCCAGTAGATTTATTGACAGAAAATGCCATTAATATATTGGCTAGATCTAAATTTATAGTAATGATATTAAAGCTCCAAAATCACACTTGAACTCAGGGTTATTGTTTGATGATAACTTTAATCTAAGGTAAATAGGGAACACTTGAAGGCTCAAGAATACAGCTGCCTGAACATTGTGTTTATATATACACCATGAAGATGAGGACAACAGTCCAAAACATTAAAATTATTCACATCAAGCCTCATTTCAAAAATACAAATAATAAAATACAAGCATAATGCATCATAGAAGATGACTTGGCGAACAGAGTTCAAATCCTGAAGGAGGCTGTTTGCATTTTAAAAGCACTACCATTGGATATGAATCCAACTATTCTCCTTCCAGCTATGGGTAAATAGTAAAAATCGTTCTTTAATCTCAGTATGCCAACCAATCTAGAAGGAAAACCGAATTCAAACCAGTTTCACAGATGTGGCTGGGGGGGGGGAGCACCCTCAGACATCAATCCCAAGAATATACGTGTACAGAGCTGCTTAACCCACATTGGATAAATGCCATCACACACAGAGTTGGTTGGGTTTTACAGCATGTCAACCCTTGTTGGGTTATTTCATGCCAAACACGTTTTATTCATTCTTGATTGGTATTCAATATTTTTTTAAACTTATTTTTTTCTATTTGACCCATAGATCAGACCCTAACAGGTACTACCACTCTGGGTCAAAGTGGACCTGGGAGTAATGGTGATGAAGGGGTACTCCACATTTTCCATAGCTCCTGGATTGGAATTTCCTCATCAGATAAAGTTTAATGTCATACCTAGAACACTAAGACCTTCAGCCACTGCTTTCTAGTGCACACCCACACAATTTGGCAAAATGTCATCTATTTTGAACAATAAAACATTTCTTCATTGGAGATTTGATTATTTCTCTCACAATTATTGGTTCACCCTTCAACAAGATGGTGATCATCTACTGTGGCTTCAAAACTGTTTTTTTTTTTCTTTCTTTAATTCTTTTTTTAAGGGGGGGGGTGAGGAGAATAATAATGGCAGTTGGAGCTCATTAGTTCTTCAAAAACTAAAAGACAGTCTTCCCTATTTGATTATAGCTGAGAAGTTGGGGGGGGGGGGAGAATGTGCTCATGTATTTCCCCAAAATGTATTAGTACCAAGTGAACAGAAACAGTCTCAATTGAAACTCATTCGTTTGAATGTTCCTTTTTTTCTATAAAAATAAATACCTAACCTGCACCTCGAATTCAGTAAGGGGATTTTTTAAATCCAGATTTTGAAAACAAAAATCTAAAAAGCAATGATTACAAGATAGTATGATTTGTTGATATCAACTGGACAGTGGGAGTATCCTTTTTCACTAGCACTAGACCAGGGAGATTAATTTTGCATGAGGTGAAGCAACATACCTACCATCAGCTCCCCATTTTATAACACAGATCCAAAATGTGCTACTTATGTGCTGAGCTGGCAAGGGCCAGTATTGAACCTGGATCCTTGTTGTTCCTAGGCAGATGCTTTACCAGCTGAGCTAAATCAAATCTTGATAATATAAAATAATTATTTCAAGATTAAAATGGAAAAAGATTGCTTTTTTCATGTCAACAAGGAATTCAGACTTAAAGACAATGGTTAGCAAGTCTGAGTGCGCCACCATAATGACCTTGTACCAGACTAATCTGTGCTCAATAGATAACCAATATGCTATTGTGTATTTGTAAGTGACAGTTATAAGTGTTCTACCATTAAAGCTTTCACTCCTACTGAGCCAATCCTACTGAGCCAATCCTATTTGTTCCACTTAAAATCTACTCAAAGCATAAATTTTGCACACACAAAACAAAATTTAGTAATATAAATCAGTTTTTGTTTTTTTTACTCTTATGCACAATCTTATTTGTTCCCTCCAGCTATGGTAAATATAGTGGGTTAGGCAACCAGTCTAGGAAAAGGAAAACTGAATTCAAACCCATTAAACTCTGCTTAAGAAATTGACCTTGCGTCACATCCTGCCCATGCAGAGGGGTTGGTAAAATTAGATAGATAGATATATACATACATACATACACACTGATTAGATGTGAAAAAGTTAAATACCATGTTTCCCTAAAAATTAGATCTAGTGTGATTTTTCAGGAAAATTTTAATATAAGCTCTCCCCTTAAAATAAGCCCTAGTTGAGAGCAGCAGATAGACAAAAGTAATAAGCATTCTTGACAATCACATCATGCGACACAAACACTCAATATCCCCCCAAAATAAGCCCTAGTGTTATATTCCCGAGTGCAAATTAATATAAGCCCTATCTTATTTTCAGAGAAACACAGTAGCTATTTGTGATTAAAAGGAAGAAGAAAAAAAGTTTAATTTAAAATGTTTAATTTAAAGTGTTCAAGCCATTTAATTAAAATGTTGATTACTACATGATGTTGATTTCAAGAGCAAATATATCAGAAAATAAATTTTTTTTTTTAATTTTAAAAAAGGAACAAGGTAGACAAAAAAAAAAAAAAAAAAAAAAACAAAAAAAAAAAAAAAAAAAAAAAAAAAAAAAAACACTAAAAACAAAAAATATATTCATAGAAGGCAAATAAAAACTAGGTATAAGATTCCAGCTGTGACCATTCAATTTAATTCTTAAACATTTTTTTTGTAGAGGTTCTCTTCATATTTTAACCTATTTATATCTAAGCACATCTGCCGTCAGAAGAGGGTTCACACATTAGATTTACAGACAATGAGCTAATAAAATGAGTTTGATCCTCACCGAGTACCCAGCTTATTAATATTAACACATTCAGTAAAGGATGTTAATGTTTTGTTAATATTAAATGTTATAACCTCCCCTTTTTGAAATTCACACCTTGTCTTCATTCTGTCCTCTAATTAATATCCGTTTTCAAGTGATGCTATTTAATATTCTTGGCCTATACACATCAGTGAAGAAGAGGTTAATAAAAGTGGTTACTGTAAAAAAAGTTGACGGTGGCCTATTGTCGGTATCAGCCAGACAGCAAGAGAGTGTCCCCTTTTTGCTAGTGCTTGATCTGTATTTTTTTTTTAGGTGGTGCCACACCCATCACCAGCTCCCCACTTTACTGCACAGATCAGATCACCTAACCTGTGCTACTCATATGCTAAGTTGATGGTGACCAGTATTGAACCAGGAACCTTGCGATTTATAGGCGGATGCTCTACCAATTGAGCTAAACTGTAAAATGTTTATTCTTGAAGACGACTAAGGGCTGAAGGTTCAATCCTCATTGGATGCACCACTGACAGATTTAAGTTTAGTAAATATCAGACAGACAGAGACAGAGAGACTACTATTTTGTGACTTAGTACTAAATGAGACTAAAATTAGTATCACTTGATAGGTTTAATATAAAAGTAATTGTATCACAGTCAGACTAAAGTTTAGTAAATGTCTAGGAGGATACCTACACTAGAGATGGTTGGCAAGGTTAACTCGGACTATTTTAATGAAAGAGAAACAAGTTGGTGCACTATTGTGACCTAGTACTAGATATGACCAAGATTAGTATCTCTTGGTATAATGTTTAATTAATATAAAATTAATTGTGACTCACCAAATCACCAAAGATAAAATTCAGAAATTTGTTCTAACATAAATATTCATTGTGTATGTGCATGTACGTGTTGTGTGTGTGTGTGTACGTGCGTGTGTGTGTGTATGTATACGTGCGTGTGTGTGGATGTGTGCGTGTGTGTGTGTGTGTGTGTGTGTGGATGTGTGTGTGTGTGTGTGTGTGTGTGTGTGTGTGTGTGTGTGTGTGTGTGTGTGTGTGTGTGTGTGTGTGTGTGTGTGTGTGTGTGATGTGTGTGTGTGGATGTGTGTGTGTGTGTGTGTGTGTGTGTGTGTCTAATCAACTTGTCATCTGTAAAGTCAAGAAAATCTATTTTCTTGAAACTAGACCAAAAGTCTTATCACCAGAACATATTTTTTTTAACTTTACTTATTTTCTGTTTTTATAATATATAATCACAATACCCACAGGAATTGCATAAGTTTATCAAAGAGTATTTAATATAGTCAAAATCATTAATACATAGAATAAAGAACAACCCTGTATTATATATACTCAGAAATAAAGTATGCAACATTAAACAGTCCACATGCCCAGCTTTATTGATTTATTGTTTGTTTTATCTTAATATATATTCTAAGTCATCTAACAGAGTTTTACGAGAAAATTATTTATAAACAAGAAATAGTCACAATGTGCTACTACATTAAATTTGAAGATTTGTGTATTTAACTGTATCTGGTTTAGGTTTGCACATGTCCGCTTTTCATTAAGAGTTTCAATCATGCTTACCACCTATACTTTTTTTCAGATTTGATGACAGGGATTTTAAAAAAATAAAATAAGGTGTTCTATAGTTAAATTTAATATTCTGCAATAAAATTATTAATTAATATTAAGATTGTAATATAATAATATTAATTTATATTTTATCATAAAGTGAAAAAAAATAACGTTCTGCTTTGATTACATCTATCGTAAAATAAAAACGTTTTTTTCATTTGAATTTAACTGTTAGAAACTTGGTTTTATTAGAAAGAAAACATTTGAACTTTGACAGCAAAACTATTGTCTATTAGAAAAATTAGATTTCAAAGATCTGTTTCTTTTTTTATGCAAGAGCATGACAAACATTTATTTTTACACCACCCATAAGGAGGTTTTTAGTTTTTTGCTATCATTAATTAAAATATAATCTATTTCATTTCCAGCAGCTTATGTCATAATTATAGTTAATTAAGAGTTATATTTCATAATGGGTGACAAGACTTTCGTAGCACCCTTCATATTCAACCTTTTCAATTATTCACACGATCTCGAGTATTAGGTTGCAGGTCTTAATTGCAACCCCTTAAAAATCAAATTGGGCCCCTGTAGAGCATACATCCCACATTGGAACTACTGATATAGATGAACCAGTCATTTACAAATGCAAAATTGTAAATTCACATCCATTCTCGATAGGTACTAAAGAAAAAACTTTTTAAACTCACTTCTATTTAACCAATAGATAACCTAACTGATACCACCACTCCATGTCAGAGTGGGCCAGGGAGTAATGGTGATGAAGGGGTACTCCATATTCCTTCATCTTCAGAACTGAAACTTCACCAGATAGAGTTTAACATAATACCCAGAACACCAAGACCCTTAGCCACTGTCTTCTAGCACACATAAAAAGGGTCAGAACTTGCAAATAGGGTTGGGACAATCATATAGGTACTAGGGCTTGACGTGACTAACTAGTTGATCAGGGAGGCCTCTCTGACCAACCGTCTAGCCTAGGTAAGGGCCAAAATGGAGGATGGCATACAAAAATGTTGATAAAAGCATCATTACTGGTTTCCCCGATTTGATTTGGTTGTGGGCCACAACTAATGTTGTGTGCCTTGAGCAGGAATACCCCATCCCTCTCCAGGTTTAAAACTGAATTGAATTCCGTTTTCAATCTCCCAGACAGTGTAAATTACAAAAAAATAAAAACTAATAGTACCAGGTACTTGCTCAGTTACCACATTTTAGGAATGATCCCCCACAACTTTACTATGCATTGTGCATGCATATGTGGCTGCACAGTTACAGTCACATATTTTTCTTCCTTTGGCACTTAATAGTTGACCAGTTGGTCATAAAAATGACAATCCGAAATTGAAAACTTCTTTCCTTTATGGATACGGCCTTTTCTGAATGACTGATAATCTCTTTTGTTCATGATGACAGAAGTGACAGCCTTGCCATCCCTGTACATCAGCGATCTCTGCTGGACTGGGACAATTTGTGAACAACAGTATTTGTGGCCAACACCTCCATCATGAGCAGGATGTAACTCAAGGTCAATTTATAAGTGGACTACAACTGGTGGCCAGAGAGGACCCCCTCCAATCAATCAGCTGGTCATGTCAAGCCCTAGCACATATGATTGTCCCAACTATTGCTCTTAAGGCAAGACCCAATCCTTCTTTATCATATATGTACTAGAAGGTGGTGGCCGAGGGTTTTGATGTCCTGTGAATGAAGGTGAAGTTCCAATTCAGAAACTCTGAGGAATATGGAGTACTCCATCACCATCACTCAGTTCCCCTGACCTGGAGTGGTAGTACCCATTAGGGTCCCATCTATGGGTTAAATAGAAAAATTTGAGTTTTAAAAAATTGAGTACAAGAATGAATAAAACAAAACGTCTTCAGCATAAAATAACCCAACAGGAGTTGACATGCTGTAAAATCCAACCAACTGCTGTCAAGTGTTTTTGGCAGTGTCAAAATGACATCTGCTAAATTCCAATAAAAGACCTGATCTCTAAAGTCAAGGTACCACCATCAACTGGTGCAATTTTATCACTTGATATGATTTTTATTTTAAGTCATAATATATTGTTATTGTGATGACATTTACCCTGGGTTGGTTGAACCAGCTCCATCCAACAAATTCACTGTATCCTCAATGAACGAGATTTTTAGTGAGAAGAATAACAAGGGAATAGGAAATTCACAAGCAGTCCTCAAACCCCACTTGCATATCCAGTCAGGAAAAGGAGATGCCTTGTATTGCTCAAAGACATTGGAGAATTTTACATAAACCCTTGAAAGATAAAATATCCATTTTGAGTTTGACCCATACAAGTGACATGAGCACCCATAGTTTTTGTGCAGATTTATTTTCTTGCATTTTTATCCCTTCCACAATTAAAGATGAAAGGTTTCTAATTAAATAAGTTTTGGTGTTTTGGTTGACTATTCCAAGTTTATGATTAGAGTTTAGTAAATGGAGTGCTTTAAACAAAGTCAAAGAGTAAAAGCTGATTACACTTTAATTTTTTTTTTTAATAAGAATGATTAATATGCTATCTGTTGGAATATTTTGACATAAGGTGTGCTGAAGTCCACCACTTAAACTTATAGACTCTGCGTGGGTGTGTGGATTAAAGCCAGCCAATCAACAGCTCAAATACGTAATTAGTTAACTATTTAATCACCAATCTTGAAGGCCGTTCATTAGCACGTATTTGACATTGATGAACAGACCTGCAACCAAGGATTCTACCCGACACCAATGGAACACTGGGGAACAACCAAAAGGGTTTTTTTCACTAAAGATCAGCCTTTGCTTAACAAGGGATCTCTAGATACAAACAAATATGGTTCATGACTTTCTTTAAAAGAGAAATGTTAATACAAATAACTTCAGCTGAAATTTAAACTGAAAAATATTTTTAGTTGATTTGTATTAAATGGATCTGACTATTAAAATCTGACTTCGTCTGAGAGAGCCTTATACAGTTCCCAACTGACAAATTTTAATATGCTGATTTTTAAGGCTACCAGTCTCCCTTCCCCGGTTGGAAAATTGGCCCAACACTCTACAGCTATTTATACTACCAGGAAAAGTAAATATTAAAACTATAGCCAAACAATCCCTAAATCATGCCTTGACAATAAGCAGAGAGAAAACAAAATAGAAATTATCTTGGCTGGTGAGAAATAAAGTCAAAATAAATTTATTGCGCATAAAGATAAACAGGTCAATGCTAGAAAAGTTTTACCTGTAAAAGGTAAATTACCAATGAGCAAGTGTGTAATAATATACATACACACACAGCAGATAAAAAAAAACTTCATTTAAAAATGTTGGATAAATCAAAGTGCTCATATGCCAGCCAGCAGAGCAGGATAAAAACTAAAAAGACTCAAATCTCATCTTAGACTCATTCCATTACTGATAGTTTCAGGTGTTTTTGTTTTCTTTTAATTTCAAAGAAAATGCATGGAGCTACTAACAACGGGAAGTTAGTGAGGGTGGAGGGGTATGTGTTAGTAATAATGAAGTAATAGTGAAGAAAGAGTTAAGGGT
This sequence comes from Doryteuthis pealeii, assembly GCA_023376005.1. Classification (NCBI taxonomy): domain Eukaryota; kingdom Metazoa; phylum Mollusca; class Cephalopoda; order Myopsida; family Loliginidae; genus Doryteuthis; species Doryteuthis pealeii. The sequence continues at coordinate 3,705,772 of CM042140.1, forward strand.
CTACAATGGTTTTAATCTCACCAGGACCCTACCTAATACTTAACTAAGTCGATGTAATACTTTAGTTAAACAGATAAAATTCTTTTCCCTTTATCTCGATTTAACAAAGGAACATCAATTATTTAAGTAGAAGTATCCTGGCGAGATCGAAGTCTCAACCATGGTAGACCCTTAACTCTTTTCCACAACTACTAACATTATTATTGCTGTTTTTTTTGTTTTTTTATATATTGAGCCTTTTTGGATAGTTTACTAAATGCCACGGAAAAATTAAACCAGTAATTGGATACTTTAAAAAAATGCCTATATAATGCCTAAGTGAACATTAGATTAGTGAGGAGTATGGTCTTCATTTAAGTTAAAAATGTCACTTTTTGAAATGCATATCTTTTTTCTTTAAGTCAAAGGCTATAATAAATTTGAATGTTAGGTCTTATGTTTGTTAGATTCAGGTTAGATGTAAAAAAGAAATATTCAACTTCTACAAACTACTGAATGTAAAATACACCCAAAGGAAGGGGAGGAGTATACTAACAAAATAAATAATGGGATAAAAAAAAAAATCAATCTCAGTTGTTCAGAAAAAGGACCATTACTGGATAGAAAACTTCTGGAAAGGTTTAGAAAAGTAGATTAAAAGTTTTTAGAAGTCTAATAACTAATCTTTAAAAAAAATTAATAAAACCTTCATTCTGGGTAATATCAGTTCATTTATACATTTTTAAGGTTATCTTGTATACTAAATAATTTACTTTATTTTTAAGGAACTCCAGTTGAAGGAGCAAGAATTTAGGTTAGATATGAAAGTTATCCCTGGTAGAAAAAAAAAGGGGGAAAGTATCAATTTACATCACCTAAACCCAGATTTCTTTTTTTTTTAAAGGATTCCTATTTGGCTCTTTCAGGTTTACAAGAGATGAACTTTGTCTTTTTCACCCACCCACACACTTTTTTCTTTGGATTTGTCATTCCAGGGGAAAAAGTAATGGGTTAGTCTACCTCTACTTTTGATTATTTAGAGAAGTCATTTATTTTTTGGTAAAATTACAACATACAAAGAACATGAAACAGACAAGTATTTTTTAAGTTACAATTTTTTTTTTGGGGGGGGGGGGCTTATATTGCCTTTCAATAAATTTGAACTAATTTAACCTTTTTAGGTCCTCCAGATAAAGTTTTAAAAAAAAAAAAAAAAATAGAAATAAAAAAATTTTTTTTTGTTTTTTTTAATGATTCTGCCAAATTAATATAAAAACAAAGTTTGAAATATTCATTTACAAATATAAGTGAAAAAGTTAATTTTCGGAACTTTGGTTAAAAAAAAAAAAAAAAAAAAAAAAAAAAAAAAATTCTCTTTAATAAGAACTTAGAACTTTTTTTCTTTTTTTTTTTATAAATACTCAAAGTTCCAAAATCAAATATTTCAAACCCTTGGTTATCTATTGCGCGCTATTCTGCATTAGTACCCTCTTATCAACTAGGTAAGTAATGCAGAATAGCGCGCAAGAGATAATATGTAAAAGTATTACATTTCATAGAAATACCGGAATACCCCAAACCTTTGAGACGTTAGGGTTAGACTACTATAAGGAGTTTCTGTAATCTTAATGTTATTTATGTATATAAAATGCGATTCTAATGATATTAACTCTTGCGCGCTATTCTGCATTTGTACCAAGAAATACAAAATTTAATAGATACACTTGTGGCAACAGAGTCGCTGTCTCACAGCCAAATTCTTAATGATATAATTAAAAAAAAATTTAAAATTAAGTCAGGAAAGAGGACAATATTTTCAGATTTTTGTTATGCTTTAATGGAAAAAAAAAAAAAAAAAGAAAATATGATCAAGGGAAACTCTTTTATACTATGCAGTCAAAATATTTCTTTAAAGCCCCTGAGGTCTTCCCCCCCCCCTTAGGGACAAATTGAGTCTTCTAAGAGAAGGAATAATCAGCATGGTATTAAAAGAAATTTACTACTACTAGATACTGTAAATATACTACTAGCTTTTTAGTACTACTACTACTACTACTAAGTCACTGCGTATATTTTTACCGTACCTCATGAGTAAGCTTGAAATGTTACAGACTTTTTTTAATTAAAAAAAAAATTAAAATTTTTGATAGTTTGAGTTTAAAGGGGAGGGTGTACAAGAGTAGGGTGAAGAAGAATAAATCGATCTTCTATTAATATTTCCTTGTTGTCTCGAGTACGTTTTACGTCAAGGTGATTTTTTTTTTAAAAAAAGAATTCACACCTTTTTTTTTTCAGCTGGACATTCGATATCGATTTTGTTGATTAAGAATTTTTTTTTTATACCTTTCTTTTGTTGGAGATTAAATCTAATATTTATAAAATTAGAAAAGAAAATTCAAGAGTTTAAAATTAAAAAAGAAATAATTCTAAAATACCAACATTATTCATGGCCAGTTCAAAATAGTAAAACTATGAACATGCCTATTTTTTTTTTCTTTAGATATTTATAGAATCATCAAAGGGTTATGGTTTTATTTATTCGACAAATTCATTTAATATCAACAGCTCACTTTTATTTCAAATTCAGATTTTCCAAATATTTCTTTAACCCTAGCAATCTAAAGTTATTTCTTTTTAAATTAATAAATACAGAGCAACTATTCAAATAAAACTAATTTACTTTCGTGAAAAACAAAACGGTAGAGCAAAACGCCAATCTTTTCAACAAACCAATTTACGGTACTATGATCACGTGGCTTTTACAGCCTTTACCAAAAACTCCATGTTTCATTATATAACAATATTAGGGATTAAAAAAAAATATATATTTAACTATTGTAAAAATAATGCTAACATTTTAAATATAAAATATTTCGTCATTTAGAGAAACCAGTTGTTTTTCTGTAAATAAAAACAGATTTGTTTTTTGTTTTTTTTTAAATAAATGAAAATGCGAGATTAATTATAGTAACCAAAAATAATAAAGGTTTTATTTTAATTAAATTTGAGCTTAATTTTAAATTTTCGGTTCATTTATTGGTCTAAGACCAGAGTTTGTTTTTTGTTGTTTTTTTTTTATAGTCACAAAAAAAAAAAAAAAAAAAAAAAAAAAAAAAAAATGATATTTAAAGTGTATTACCTTGTTTAAATAAAGTTAAATCTTATGACAATATTTTTACCTTTTTAATTGATAGTCTAATGTCTTATTTTATAGACAAAACTTTTCAAGGTATTACGGGTAAAAAAAAAAAAAAAAAAAAAAAAAAAAAAAAAAGAAAACGTGAAGCAGAAAGAAATCTGTTGACAATTAAAAGTAAAGGATAAATTCAATAAATTTACACAAACTTGGTTATTCCACAATTTAAAGATTGTGTTAATTCGGCTTTTAGCAGTTAAATTAAATATTGTCAACCCTGGATATTTAAGGATTAAGTTTGTGTGTGTGTGTGTGTGTGTGTGTAAAAACACAAAAAAATAAAAGAACTGGTTTTCATCTTTTGACCTATTAAAGAAAGCAATTAAAAAAAAAAAAACAGAGGTGGGGGAATACAAAAAAAAATATATCTCACCTGGTTATTTAAAAAAGTTTCCAGGATACGTAAATAAAAACAGATTAGCTAAAAAAAAAATTTTTAAATAGAAAATTAAAGTTTTAAAAAATAGGGGAGGGGGGTAAAATAAGGGGTGGGGATAAGATGTTTTCTACAGAATATTTCTGTCTTTCCAGGAATTCACTTGTGGAGTTTAAACGGTCAATTTTGGAAAGCAGAATAAAAAGTTTTTTGGTGGACTTAAGAATTAAGAGAAGAATTATTTTTCAAAATAAGGGTAATTAAAATTTAAAAAAAAAAAAAAAGAAAAAGGACGGGGTGTGGGTTGTTTAAATGATATAAAACTAGTCGTTTCTTTAGTTTTTTTACTGGTCCATACTAAATTACGAAGTCCATTTGGTGTATGTAAGCAAGCCACAATTCTCTGCAATCTCCTCCTCCGCCTGATGCTGCTGCTCCGCTGACACCGGTGACTTTACCTCATTTAATCAAATTTTTCTAGCACACCGCATTATATAACACAAACGGTGTACAACCAAAAAGTAGTTCCTTATTTTCAAAAGTCTGGGTTGTCATCTAACTGCAAAAAAAAGTAACTGCATGTTTTTTAACTGATTGGTAAGTTTTTGTTCTAATGCATAGACCACTCTATACTATTTTAATAGTTTTATTATCCCTGTTTGCATTATAATATACTCATCTATTATAATATAGATTATATATATAGTTAAAAACTATCCATGATGATTATTATGCTTCTATTTAGGAGGGAGTGAAGGATTCTAATTAGCATTTCAGAATTATCTCTGCTATATTGAGAATTTGGCTGATTAAAAAATTGAAAATGGCATTAACACAATTTGCAAACCCAACAAAATTATCATTCAATTATAAATTACATTGGAAATTCCTTTATTCTTATAGGATAAACTCCTGTATTTCATAACCAATAAAGGACCATATATGACCTTTAGGCACCCCTTTTGCGATCTCGTTTCATAAGGAAATTTTTTTTATTTACACCGTCAAAATCCAGTTGTTTGTTAGGGTTAGGGTTAGGGTTAGGGTTAGGGGTTAGGGTTAGGGGTTAGTTTTATAATTTAAAAAAAACTCTAAAAATCATCTGTTAACAAACAACCTGATTTTGACGGTATAAATGAAAAAAATGTCCTTATGAAACGAGATCGCAAAAGGGGTGCCTAAAGGTCATATGGTCCCCAATAAAAAGATAAATGTAAAAGACGCATCAACCATAACTCCTAACCAAATTCGCAAACACTTCCACAATTTTGGACAAATGAGATTAAAAAGAATTAATTAAACAATCTCTAGAATCTGATTGGATAAGGCAAGTTGTGTGGCTATGTTAAGTATTCTATGTTATTATAACCCTTGGCCAGGATTGAACCTGCAACCTACAGATGATTGTCACTTAGAACTTAGAAAATAATTTGTCATATAATGAATTTTTCCTGTGCCAGCAAACTACAGAGTGAAGTGGAAGAAGGCAAAAAGCTGGACAAATACCTGGACCTTGCCAGAGAACTGAAAAAGTTGTGGAATATGAAAGTGACAGTAATACCAAGCATTGTCAGAGTCCTTGGAGCAATCCCCAAGAACCTGAAAAAGAGACTTGATGATCTACAGGAAGAATTGAAACTACCCAGACGAGAGATTTATCAAAATTGACCCAGATACTTAGAAGTTTCCTGGAGATCCAAGGAGACTTGCTGTCACTTAGATTCCAGTTATTTCACATCTGTAAAACAAATGTGAAAAACTCAATAATAAAAATCTTGAATTTTTGAGATTTGATAATTTGGATTATTTGGATTTTTTTGACTGCTGTCCTCATCTTTATTGTTATATTCACAATGTTTCAGCCAATGTACTTTCCGGCCTTCTTTAGGTGTTTCTTCTCAAACGCAGAAACCTTCTTGTTAAATTCGGGGACCTTCATGTCATAATCAAGAGCTTTCATGGAACTTCAAACCAAACCCTTTATTCAATCCACAGGGGTTAGACTGTTCTCATTCCATTAACAATGACCGGGTAAAAGTGTTAAGCTATGTTAAGTATTCTATGTTATTATCGCCCTTGGCCGGGATTGAACCTGCAACCTACAGATGATTGTCATTTAGAACTGTATTAACTCAACCCTTATATCTGTTGTGCCATGTCTGTGTTCAGGCACCTGATTACAACATGAAGGTTCCCGAGTTCAAAGATAAGGTTCCCGAGTTCGAAGAGAAGGTTCCTGAGTTTGACAAGAAACAGCTGAAGAAGGCTGGAGGGCACATCGGCCGAAACATTGTTATATAACAATAAAGATGAGGACAGCAGTCCAAAAAATCCAAATAATACAATAAATAAAAACATTTGAAAATAATAAATTAAACATAATAGAGTGAATAGATTAAAAAATCACAAAATTAATAGAATACAACAACATCAATAAATTAGATGATGGTTAATTATCCTGTTGAATGAGCAGTCCATGACATGCAACACCCCCACTTTGGCCCTTATTTAGACTAGACAGGCAGTCAGAGAGGCCCCCTCTGATCAATCGGCTGGTCACATCAAGCCCTAGCACCTATATGATTGTCCTGACCGTATTGTCCTAATGGCAAGACCCAACCCCTTTTTATCATATGGGGGCTAGAAGGCAGTGGCTGAGGGCTTCATGTCTTGGGAAAGACGTTAAACTCTAACTGATGGTGAGGTTCCAGTTCTGGAGGTCTGGGGAATGTGGAGCATCTCTTCCACTCTGACCTGGAGTGGTAATACCTCTTAGGGTCCCATCTATGGGTTAAATAGAAAATTTGTTTACAAAAAAAAATTGAGTTTAAAAAATTTTCTTCCAAACTATCGCTACAAATCTTTCAAAACCCACCAAGATTTGATATGCCGTAAAACAAAACAAAACAAACAAAAAATCAATAAAATAGATCACTCTTCCTAGAATGACCCAAAGATTAGATTGCTCTTACCACCCTGCCTCACACAGCCCTGTCGATTGAACCTTTAGAATAAACTGACTGCACCTCTGTAGAGGGGTAAATCCTCCACCCAATGGGGCCACCTGTTGGCCTAATGTGGCAACCCGTGATGCTTAAGGATGGAACTCTGGTGGCTTAGCAGTCCATGACATGCAACACTCCACCTTGGCCCTTACTTAGGCTAAACAGGCAGTTGGAGAGGCCCCTATATGATTGTCCCAACTCTATTGCCCTTATGGCAAGCCCCTACCCCAATCATATGCATGCTAGGAGGCAGTGGCTGAGGGTCACAGTGTCCTGGGTATGACAAACTATTTGATGGTGAGGTTCCAATTCTGGAGCTCTGGGGAATGTGGAGTACCCCTTCATCACCATTATTCCCAGGTTCACTCTGACCCAGAGTGGTGGTAACTGTTTAGGTCTCATCTATGATTTAAATAGAAAAACATGAGTTTAAAAGAGATGTGTTTGAAAAAAAAGAAAAATTGAATATCCATCAAGAATGAACAAAACAAAAATAACCGAATCAGTTGACATTGTTGGGAATATATAAACTTAATCCCACAGAAAAAAGAGACATACCTTATTTGTCTTTAGCAAGCGCAGTTATTCATTGAGACATATTCCAATTGAGATACCTTCCATTAGATTAACAAGGCAACACATTACGACTGCTTTTCATAACACAAGGTGTTTTATTTATTTAAAAAACAATGACTGAAATTAATAGGTCAAAGGGCAAGTAACTCAGCCGTACAATAAATGGATTAGGGCAGATAACTTCTGACCCCATTATTATTATTAGAGTCTGTTAGTGTTAATTTGTACTGACTAAAGTGAATTTCAACAGACATGCCATAAAACTCAACCAATAAACCAGTCACCATGCCCCACACTATATGAAGAGATACTGACAGTCACCAAGTGTCATTGACTCTGTGTTGATGGTCTACAAACTTCTCTCTCTCTCTCTCTCTCTCTCTCTCTCTCTCTCTCTCTCTCTCTCTCTCTCTCTCTTTATCTGTCTATCTATCTACAATTTTATAAAGGGACATTGTCTTCTAAGAAACAAATTTATGAATAAAAATTGATTGAAATAATTTTGATATTTTGGACTGTTGTCTTCATCTTTATGTATAAACACAATGTTCAGGCCACTGTAACCTCGGGCTATGTCTAAGTGTTTTTTTTACTTTAATTAAAAAAAACACCTAAACAGATCCCTGAACATTGTGTTTATACATACCACAATAAAGATGAAGACAAAAGTCCAAAAGATCAATATTGTTTAACTGAAGCCTCATCTCATAAATACAAACAAGTATAAAAATTGATTTATTTGATTACTCTGAATTTAAATAACCAAATTTAAAAAAGGATTTATTTTATTTAAGTGATGATTATTTATAGTGAAATAGTTTAATTAGTTTTTACTTTTTTTGTCCTTTCAAATTTTTCATGACTTGGTCTAAATTCCCCTATCATTATTTTTTATAATTTAAAAAAATTTCCTTTTTAATAATCTGACTGCCAATTGAGACCTGATGATCCTGATGTAGTCTCAAGTTTTTACTGCTCAATAATCTTTATTGTCTTTTCTCTCTCTCTCTCTCTCTCTCTCTCTCTCTCTCTCTCTCTCTCTCTCTCTCTCTCTCTCTCTCTCTCTGTCTATCTATCTATCTATATCTCTCTCTATATATATATGTTTGTGTGTTTGTGTATATATATATGTGTGTGTATGTGTGTGTGTGTGTGTGTGTGCATGTGTGTGCATGTGTATAATGAATAATTTATATGGATCTTAGCATGTTCATCATGGCATTTTATGGGGTAGAAGAGGTTTTGGGTGTTTTAAGGTTTAAAGGATATTCTTATTGCATGTTCTTAGGTTTTTTGCTTTTTACCCGTCATAGTCACCACTAGCAATGGAATATCTCCCTGGCTAGTAGGAGCAACTAGACCCAGTTACAGCTTAAACTAGAATAGCCAAGATATTCTTTTGGGGGTGGGAAATCGGCCCCTTTTCACACACATGCGCAGAGGGCTCTTCCAGGGAAGGCCCATGGGAGTTTGTTGGTTTTTTTTAATTTTAATTTTATCTTAGTTTTATTTTAATCTCCACAATTTAAAGATTTTAAAAATTGCCCTCTATATATGTGTGTATTATGAATATTTTAGCAACAAGTTATTATTCAAACTGGTTTGGTTGAATATCATAGAATATTTCTTCCTAATTATTTTCAATTGTTTATTAATTCTTTTTGGTTATGGAAAACTTTATATGAATAAACCTCACACTACAAAAAAATAAACAAACAAACAAACAACAACCACAACAGATAATCCCCCTGAAGACAATCGTTGACATGATCAAAAGCACTTGAGAAAAAAATATGGGGCACATTTTCTACCATTTGGATCCCCATATAAGAAAAATTACATGATGGTTTGAACATAAGCAACTTCAAATTATTAAGAAGAAATATTCTGTGGTATTCAACCAAACCTGTTTATATATATATATATATATATATATATATATATATATATATATATATATATATACTTTCTTTGTTGTGGTACCAAGTTTCTTGGTATAAGGTGATTCTAGGCTGGTCCTATTTCCTACCAGTAGTTTGTTGTAGAGTTCAGGTTCCGTATGAGAGCTCAATGAGAGTTTAATTATTGTAAACAGCAAATTTATTTGTGAATAAAAAGGCCTTAAATACCATGGGTATCGTGATTATGGACCATTTCCACTCATGGGTATCTAGGGTCCACAGAGCTTCTTCAGACAACGTATATCTTTTATTTAGACCTAAATCGTCTAAAGAAAAGATATACATGGTCTGATGAAGCTCTGTGGGCCCAAGATACCCACGAGTGGAAATGGTCCATAATCACAATACCCATGGTATTTAAGGCCTTTTTATTCAGAAATTATTCACAAATATATATATATATATATATATATATATATATGTATATATTTAAACAGGTTTGGTTGAATACCAAATACCAATATATATATATATAAGTCAAGGTAGTGTGGACATGGAGTCAACGGTGCCAGGTTACTGACAGTTTCTCACCTATGCAATCTTCAGTCTGAAGATCTCATAGGCAAGAAATTGTCAGTAACCAGATGCTGTTGACTCTATGTCCACGTTACCTAACTTAGATATAAATGCTCTATCCCCAATATTGAGCACTGTTTACTTATAAATATAGCATCCATATTACACACACACACACACACATATATATATATATATATATATATATATATACATACATATATATAAAGTAAAGTCTCGGGCAGCCTAATGTCAGTATCAGCCAGACAGCGAGGGAGTCTATCTCCTTTTCACTAGTGTTAGACCAAGGAGATTGTTTTTGCATCTGAGACGGAGTGCCACACCTACCATCAGCTCCTCACTTTACCGCACAGATCCCTTCCCTGTGCTACTCACATGCTGAGTTGGAGAGGGCCAGTATTGAACACTCTACCAACTGAGCTAAGCACAATGTTCCACTCTCATATTGTTTTTTCAAATATATGAATGTTCTCCAGCCGTCTTTTCTTGTATCACAAAAACACCAACATCACCAGGCGATATTTGAATGTCCTGATGAAAATTATAGATATATATTTAGTATCTATTAATAATGGAGATTGTCCGTATTTCTGGCTGTAACAAAAACTACGTCATAGCTCTATGTCACAGCTTATGTCACAATATTCTTATGCTACATACACCCAAAATTTGGGTAAGCAATTTTAAAAATTGTTTTTTACTCTCGTCCTTTTTTTTTTACAGTAACAAATATTTAACTAAAAAGTTTACAAATAAATAAATACCTACGATTTTGTGGAAAATTGATGTGGAAAATATTCAAAATAATTGTTTGATTATTACATGCATGCAACATTTTATTTGAGAGGGACGAGGCTCAGTTTTCATTTTAAATTGTTTTATTTTTTTTTTACTCCTTTAATAAATATGAGGATTTGTCTTACTTATGATACAAACCCTCTGACATTGAATTTTTAACTCCCACCCTCTCAGGCAATGTCTTTCAAAAATTAATTTTTCGACACCTGGTGGGTGTTTTCTGTTGCTAGTATATCTAATAAGCAAAACTTTTTAAACATTAGCAATAATTTTCAAATATTAATAATTCATACTCACAACTCTTATTTTTCACCTTTATTTATTGCCTTTCCACATACTGTTAGATTCATTTCAATTTGTTCTTAACATAAATAGATATACATATATATATATATCTGTTTGATGACACAGACATAATTATAGAATATCTGATAAAGATAAATCTGATGAAAAAAATAGTGATAAGATTTTGGTAGCCATTGTATTATGTCATGAGGTGATTAAAAGATAATATCCAAATTCTATGTGTTTACCCAACCCCTTCATCACAGTCAGGATGTGACACAAGGTCATTTAACTCAGTCAATAGTTCATCCACCTAGGAATCACAAGGTTCTGGGTTCAATACCAGCCCTTGCCAACTCACTCCATGAGTTACATAGCTTGATTCTGTGTAGTAAAGTGGAGAGCTGATGGTAGGTGTGGTGCTCTATTTCAGACGAAAAAAACAATCTCCCTGGTCTAGCACTAGTGAAAAGGAGATAGGCTCTCTCGCTATCCAGCTGATACAAAAAATAGACCTCTCCGCAGACTCTTACAGCCAGTTTGAATTCAAAGTTTTCCTGGTTATTTCCTATAAGTCTAACACGATCAAAGGGGAACCACTCTTGACTGATAAATTATTTATTTATTTATTGATCTACTAGGAAAAAGGAAGACGGGGTCAGGGTTAGGGATAGGGTTTAGGGTTAGGGTTTAAGGTTAGGGTAAGGGTTAGTTTAATGGGAAAATAAATAAATAATTTATCAGTCAAGGGGGGTTCCCCTTTGATCATGTTAGATTTATAGGAAATAACCGTTTTCCTTTTCCTAGACTGGTTGCCTAACTAAAACTAAAGAGTCTAGTCTGTTCAAACTGTATATTATTAGTTATCTGTCAATGTTGACTTTAAAGGCAACAGTTTTATTTCATCTATTTCGAATTTCATGGTTGGTTGGTTGGTTGGTTGGTTGGTTTACAATTTATGAGGAGTTATAAATTGATAACAGACCAGTATCTAGAAATATTTGAATTAAAGTCTGTTAATTTAAAATCATGGAGTCTATGGAAAGCCACCCAGTGGGCAGTTAATAAACTTTGACCCCTTAGATGCACATGATTGCAGGCCATGACAAATACACGGGAATAAGATAGTTAAGTTTAACAGGTGCGACTCGGTTTCGAAGGAGAGCAGATGCAATTGTCGGCTGTCCTGAGATACATTCTCTCTCCGCGACAGAATCAAATATGGGCTAATAAAACTTGATCAATTAAAACCAAGTCTTGTGTAAATTTTCAAGACAATGTTAAGCCCAGCCCAGAAGAAGAATTAAGAATGAAAGTCAACATCCAGCAGAAGTTAGCCCAAATAAAATGACGTCTGACAAGATTGAGTCAACAAGCAGCCTAGACGAAGAAATAGAATCAACCGAAGCAGTAAGAAGTGTATCAAGTAAGATCTATCATCTCTCATCTAAACATATCTCTCTCTCTCTCTCTCTCTCTCTCTCTCTCTCTCTCTCTCTCTCTCTCTCTCTCTCTCTCTCATTCTCTCTATCTCTCCCTCTCTCTCTCTCATTCTCTCTCTCTCTCTCATCTCTCTATCTCTCTGTCTCTCTCTCCCTCTCTCTGTCTCTGTCTCTCTCTCTATCTCCCCCTCTCTCTCTCTCTCTCATTCTATCTCTCTCTCTCTCTCTCTCTATCTATCTATCTATCTCTCTATCTATCTCTCTTTCTCTCTCTCCCCCCCTCTCTCTCTCTCTCTATCATCTCTCTCTCACTCTCTCTCTCTCCCCCTCTCTCTCTCTCTCTCTATCATCTCTCTCTCCCTCTCTCTGTCTCTCTCTCTGTCTCTCTCTCTCTCATCTCTCTCTCCCTCTCTCTCCCCCTCTCTCTCTCTCTCCTTCTCTCTCTCTCTCTCATCTCTCTCTCCCTCTCTCTCCCTCTCTCTCTCTCCCTCTCTCTCTCTCTCTCTTTCCCTCTCCCCCTCTCTCTCTCTCCCTTTCTCTCTCTCTCTCTCTCTTATATACCTGAGAATGTCACAAGGATATATATGATTATCTAACTGCTGAATATTCTACCATGTCAATCAGACATTTTGTTTTTGTTCATTCTTGATGGGCATTCAATTTTTCTTTAAATTCAATTTTTTCAAACTCATTTTTTCTATTTAATCCATAGATGGTACCCTAACAGGTACTACCACTCCAGGTCAGAGTGGACCTGGAAGTAATGGCAATGAATGGATACTCCACACTCCCCAGAGCTCCAGATGTGGAACTTCACCATTAGATGCAGTTTAACATCATACCCAGGACACTAAGCCCCTCAGCCACTGCCTTCTAGCACATATATGATAAAAAGGGTTAAAGGTTTGCCATAAGGGCAATAGGGTTTATGTATTGGAGGAATCTTGATTTATAATCAATCAATCATTAATTCATGAATAGATTGGTTTGGTCTGGTTTCTTTGTTTAATGTCATATCAACCTTTGTGGGTTATTTAATGCCAAAGCCATACTTGTTGAAGAACATAATGGTAACGGTACTATTTATCCCATAGCTGGGGGATGAGAGGGTTCATGCCTTTCCTGAGGATGTTAATCTGAAAGTGAACGTAATAGCATGACTGGAGTTGGAACTCGCTTACTTTCTTCAGTGTTGCAGTTCAGCACGTTACGCACTATGCCACACCCCACACCCCACCCCACATATAGGTTGACGCTATGGTGATCCGTATATGGATCGCCTTGGCTGACACCAAAACATACAATTTTTTTTTTTTAAAGATAAAATCATGGCATATAAAATATGTTTGAGTTTAATCTTTGACATTATCGAAAAAATTATCAGATGATAACTCAGTAAATATTTCCAACTTTGGACTCACCATTATCAGGAATGATATCTGTCTTGGAAACAGTGTCAATATTACCAGATAACTTTGGAAATTCCATGAAACAAAGAAAAAAAATCATGAGAGGTTATTTAAGCAAGAAATGATGATTTGCAATTTTATTACATATACATTTTATTGTTGCCATCATTATGTCATGCTAGTAGCATGGATATCCATGAAAATCTCTCACAAAACAGTTTAAAAAGCAGCTTGGGTTATTCTACTTTGTGGAATAGGCAAGTCTATTTCCAGCATTTTGATTGGCTGGTGTTTTTAGTGTGTATATTTGTATCCATATATACTGAACACTTGACCATGTCCTATCAGTTGCTACAGAGTGTATTCAGTTACTGTCTTTTTTTCTTTGTCTGGTGACTGGACGCTTATCACAGCCTTTTTGTGAAGGTCTTGACTATTCATCGAATCATAGAAGGGGTTCAAGCAAAGAATCTTGAGGTAACATTGCTATTTGTAGATTTCACTATAGAATAATCATACTAGTTCCAATTACCAGTAGCATGGATATCCATGAAAATCTCTCACAAACCATATTGGAAATTCCATAACCAATTATCTCCCCCTACCGCTAGGGGGCGGGTCGCCAACATCGTATGTTGGCACCAAAAACCAAAAACTTCACTTATCGCAAAGCAGCACTGGAAGAGAGACGTAAAAACACAAAGCTCTCATCACCAAGCCCCAAAACAGGCCCCACTTAACACAGAACTCTACAACCAGCCCACTTCTAAGGCATTGTATCTGCATACGTTAAAAGGCGGGTACAATAGCACACTTACTGAAGGACGAGAAACTACCGAGATGAAGCGTCTTATCAACATTTCCTACCGACGAAAAGAATATCCTGTTATCACCATTACTCCAAGAAAATTACTAACTCAGATAAGTCAAGTAGCAAATACCATTAAAATTTGCAACAATTTTATGTAATTTCTGTCAATACAAGTGTCTGCATTTACTTTCGTGTTTGTTCCTTCTTTGTCCGACAATTTGCTTACAACTACGGAGAAATAAGAGCTCCTTCGAAAACCGTAAATATTCTTAACCATCCCTATTATTCATTGCCCTCGTATGGTTTTCTACATAGCATCCAGTATCCACGCAGAACTAGTCAATGTAGGTCTTTGCTGGGCGACCCGCATTGGTATGCCCATGTGTTGGTTTCCACTAGAAGACGTCGTTTATGAGTTTGTCCTTGCTTCTCCAGCAGTGTCCAGCATGTCTTATCCGTCTCATTTGAATGGTCTGCGTAATTAGGGGCAATTAGCCATACAGCTCCTTCCTCGTGGGGCGGGGGGATGATGAAAATATACAATAACAATCTATATAATACTTAATACATATATCATTTGATGGTAAGAAGTCATTCAATAAATAAAGTGAATTTTGTCTTGGAGTTGGCAATAGAGAGCACCGTTTACAGTTGCACCTTTTTCAAGTGTGGGGATTAAAATGAAAATAAAATAAAATTTTTAAAAAAACGGCAAACTCCCATGGGCCTTAACCGGAAGAACCCTCTGCGCATGTGCAAGAAAAGGGACCGACTTCCGACTCCCAAGAAAATATCTCGGCCATTCTAGTTTAGGCCGTAACTGGGTCTAGTGGTTCCTACTGGTCAGGGAGATACTCCCTTTCCACAGGCGACTATGACCAGGCCAATAAAGCCTAAATCATAAATACTACCTTCTGTCTCCGTCTTTTTCTTTTTCATTCCTTAAATTCCTTTCTTTTCAGCGTGACCCCCAAATGAAATTAGGTAAAAAGCGAAAACCCTAAGAACACACAGCAGTGAATATCTAGCCACCTTTAAACATTTAAAAAACCCAAAACCTCTTCCAACCCCATACAAGAAAATCAATAATGTTGGATCCTTTTATGTCTCAGAAGATTGTCAGAATGACCTTTGTAGTTGTCATCTTAGTTAGACATGTAGGGATTAATTAAACTAAATCAAATTAGATAAATTAAATTAGATAAATAAATAAATAAAAAGTTCTTGGCGTCTGGACTCTGGCGTCCAGAGTAATGGTCTTGTCAATAAAGTCTCTATCTATAATTCTAACCAGTTGTGTTTTTTTTAAATCTCTCTTCATTTCTTCATTAATTCCGCAAGACTCATTCCCTATAGACATATTCCTTTTCCCTTTTAGACAGATCTGTAAATGAACCATTTAACGTGAACAGTGTAAGGGAAACAACTATGTAGGGAGTGATATCTGTTAGACATCCCATAATACAGCACAACTCTCTTGTAGCCTAGTAAGTTTTATTAGAGATCCCACAAGACAACTTGACTTTCGACCAGGCTAACAGCAGTTCAAAGATTTAGAGGGAAATATGTTCTATAAAAAAATTCTTCTTAGTAGTCCATTGACACGAGTTACGCGTACAGGTAAATTTATTTCCCCAACATTCCCATGAAATTTCTGGAAAACACACACACACACACACACACACACACATATATATATATATATATATATAATTCTGTCCGATAGGAGGTATATGATTCCTACGTGGACATATACCTAATCTCCGTTCAATAGTCTCTCTCTCCCCCCCCTCTCTCTCTCTCTCTTCTCTCTCTCCTCTCTCCTCTCTCTCTCCTCTTCTCTCCATCTCTCTCTTTT
>CM042140.1:3722104-3739604 GCA_023376005.1 Doryteuthis pealeii
AACTTGAATTTCCAAACTGGCTTAAGGTTGCGGGATTTTTTTCGTATCAAAGAGCTGGATAGCGAGAGGTGCTATCTCCTTTCAACTGAAGCACTTTTCGTCTGAATAGAGCACAACACCTACGCATCAGCGTCACCACTTTACACAACAGAATAAGCTATCGAATCATCAGGGAAGTGAGATTGGCAAGGTGATTAACCCAGACCTTTGATTCTAGTGGAATGAATATGGATAGTTTAAATGACTTGGTTCAATCCGACTGTGACTGGAAGGGGTTGGGTAAACACATGACGGTATTATCTTTTAATCAACTCATGAATAAACAGGCTACCAAAATTTTATTCACATTTTTTCCATCAGATTTAACTTATATCAATATTCTATAATATTATGTCTGTTATCAAACAGAAATCTAATATATGGTAATATTTTGTTAAGGAACAATTGAAATGAAATCTAAACAGTATGTGGAAAGGCATAAAAAAAGGTGAAATAGAGTGTTGAGTCATGAATATATTATATTGAAACATATTGCTGATGATTTAGAAAAGTATTGCTTTATCTAGATATCTCGCAACAGAAACACCCACACGTGTCGGAAAAATCAAGTTTTTGAGGCTTGCCTGGAGAGGGTGGGACGTTAAAAAATCAATCGTCAGAGGGTTTTGTTCATATACTAATCCTCCACATTTATAAGGAGTGAAAAAAAAAATTAATAAACCCATTGAAATAGAATAAATTGGCTGTCCCTTCAAAATAAAATGGTTGAGTGCAGTATTATACAATATTTTGAATAATTTAACATCATTTATTCCACAATCGTTAATTTAATATATTGTAACTTTTTAGTTAATTCTCTTCGCGTATATTGTTAGAAAAAAAAAAAAAAAAGGACGAGAGTAAAAAAACATTAAGAATTGGGCATAATTGTGTATAATATATAGCAATATAATTGTGAATAGCTGGTGACCATAGAAGGCTAATAGATGTGTTTTTTGTTACAGACAGGAAAATATTACAGACCATTCCTTTAATAGATTTAAATATATTCTATAACTTTCATTTAGAGAATCAATCTGCCTGGTGAAATGTGGCATATTTCTTAAATATAATATAAAGTATTAATCAAGTGTACAACAAATAGGTTGTGGATGAATTTAATTATAATTTAGAAATTTTTTGTGATATATATTAAATAGGTAATTCAAATTAATGAATATACTCTAATCATTCATCAGGACATGTAAATATCTCGCCTGGTGATGTTTGGGGTGATTGCTGATACAAGGGAACATGGTGGAGACTCTATGTATTCGAAACATATAGAGAGTGGAAACCGAATTGTAGCTATAGGTCAGCTGGTAAGGAGTCTGACTCGTATAGAAATACAAGTCTTGGTCGTACTGGCCCGATACACCAAATCAGCATGTGAAGTAGCCACAGGGACAGGGATCTGTAGCAGTAAAGTAGACGGAGGCATGGATGGTAGGTGTTGGCATCGTTCAATGCAAAAAACAATCTCTTGGGTTCTAGCACGGGTAGTAAAAAGGAGATCTAAACACTCCCTCGCCATGTCTGGATGATTACTGAACATTAGGCCGAGACATTTATAATAATGTATGTACTGTATATTAATATATAATTATTATACTAGTGTGTAATATGGGTGCTACATTATAAGTCAACCAGTGCTCATATTGGGGATCAGACATTTATCTATTTTTTTGGTTAGTGTGGGGACATGCGAATCAACCAGGGCTGGTTACTGAGATTTCTTGCATACGAACAGATCTTCAGACTGAGAATTGCATAGGACGAGATGTAACCTGGGCCACCGTTTGACTTTCCTGTCCAGCACTACCTTTACTAACTTTTTATATAGCGTTATATAATCTTATATATACTTAACAGGATATGGTGATACCAGAGAAATATCTTCTTAACACTGATTTGGAGGTTGCTTATTGTTTAACAATCAATGTCATTTCATCCCTTACACCAGGGCGGAATTCCAATTTGTAGAAACAGGCGCACCCATATTTTTTTCAAGTGCTGTCGTCATGTCAACCTAATATCTCTAGGGGGCATTATCTGTTGTGCATATATAGTTTTTTGTTTATTTTTGTAGTGTGACGTTATTCATATTAAATATTCCATTACCAAAAAGATTGATAAATACAATTTGAAATAATTAGGAAGAAATATGCATGATAATTCAACCAAAACACACGTTTGAATAAATTAATTGTTGCAAACATATACGATAATACACAGTATTAGAGGGCATTTTTAAAAAACTTTAAATTGTGGGATAAAATAAAACTAAAATAAAATTTAAATTTAAAAAACCAACAAACTCCCATGGGCCCTATCCCTGGGAAGAGCCTCATGACGCAATGTTTGAAAACGAACGATTCCCACCCCAAAGAATTAATCTCTGGGTTTTAGTTTTAAGCTGTAAATGGGTCTGTGATCTATAGCCAGGGAGATATCTCCTTGCCTAGAGGTGACTTATGACTGGAATAAGCCTAAGCTTAACCACCTTTTGATCTCATGTCTCTGTTTCTACTCTCGATCTTCCTTAATTTTACTTGCTCTTGTTATAGCGCGACCACACACAATGAATGCCATGAGGATGGGGTATATCAAAAACCTAAAGAAATGCAATAAGCAATATACCAGCCATATTAAGCATTAAAACACCCTAAACCTTTTCAACCCCATAAAAATCATGCATCGAAACATGCTAAGTACCATATGAATTAATTCATTATACACATCTGCGCACACCAACACAACATTCCACAAACACACAAACATCTATATATATATTATATATATACTAAAAAGTGTTTGTTTCTCGTTGCCACGGGAGAAAATTCATATTTTTAGGGAAAAAAGGACAGGTCCGCCAACTGTATTTTGTTCTCAGAACAATTTCTTATTTAAAAGTCTTTTGTACATGGTGACAACACGTGTTTCAAATCGTCTGGTATCTTTCTTCAGCTTTGATTGATACTCATGAAAATGAATTTCTATAATGAATGTGTTATATTATATTAATACACATGGTATATTCACCCTCCTCCTTTTCTATTATGGAAGTGGAAATGAATCAATTTATTTAACATTAGTACTTTAAACAGGTGTTTCTGTGTCATTTTGGGTGTTACCCAATTAAAGGTCATTACGCTGAATTTCTTTATAGCTTTTTTTATAACTTTTTTTATTTTTTTAATTACTATTCTTATTTGGGTCATTGTCTTGATAAAAGCTCAATCAGATGTTTCATTTTCGACTATATCACGGTGGTGTGGTAGTTTTGTAATTCAGTCTTCTTGTTCCGAGAAGACTTTCTACTAAATTTATACTTTTTTAGGGTGTGTATATGTGTAGTGCTACGTAATATTGATGCGCCATATGCTTTATGTATTGTGTGTGTGGTGTGTGTGTTGGTTGTGTGTGGTGTGTAGCGTTGCGTCATGTATATGCAGTTGTATTTCGGTGTGTTATTATGATGTACATACTATATACTACTAAAGTTGATTTTGAAATTAAGAATAATTTAAGTCTAATTCATAATCGTTTCATCTTATTATCTATTCTATCTTTCTTAACTATTGTTTATTAAACTATCTATTATACTCTATTCCATCCGATCTGTTATATATCTATTATCTATCTAGCTTTCAGGTCTGTATATCCTATTGTCTATCCTATTATCAGTCTGTTATAATCTATAATAATCTAATTTATATTCAATTGAATCAATTATCTATCCTGTACTACATGCTTAGTACAAGTTGATATTCTATCTATCTCCTCTTTAATATATATACCATTTACTTACATTGGCAGACACAATACATATAATATATTATATAATATACTATTTACACATACACCATATATTACATTACCGATACAAAATGCATGCATAATCCCAGTATGTACTGGGGCATCATATCTATACTATCCATTTCTTTTTTTTTATCTAAATCGAAGATATAGCAATCTCTATCTCTACCTATCCATATTCAGTGTGTTGATATGTCTATTCTGTCTATCTAATCTATCTATCTCATCTAACTAATCTATATTCTTACAGGTCTGTTTCATTACTTTATCAATCTATTTTTACTAATATAATTCCCTCCTGTGTTGTCATATCTATCATAATCATGGATCTAATGAATCTATCCTATCTATTTCATGTGTTATATCATCTACATCTCCCGTACTTTTTCATATTTGTCTTCTATATATCCTATCTTTATTCTTTATTTCTCTGTACATATCTAATCATCTGATTCTTTATCATTTATCTATCTCTATTAATATTACCCCAGTCAGCCTATGTAATTAAAGTCTATGTACTGATGTAGGTAATGATGATATGCTATGTATGTATGATCTTTGACTTATATTACATTTAATAAATTTGTATTTTTGTTTGTGTTACCTGTATTCATGTAGGATAAACGTTGTTTTATTTTGTGTATAATGTAATTTGGCTCTTGAGTCTATAGTTTCAAGTAATTGGTGGTTTTGTTTGCTTATATTGTGTTTTCCTAATATGTGTATTTTACACAATAAACTAGGTATTGCTGGAATTACTATTTAGTAGATCATATTGTTATGAGTAGTGATTTTGTGTGTTGTGTTTAACTCGATTTATAAATCGGGGTTTTGTTATATTTCATCTATGAAATGGTATTTTCTTTAATTCGGAGTGGTTAAGTCAATCGAGTATTGGCATATATCGGCGTTCACTTTAATTTCTCGATTTGATTTCAATGCGTGGAATATGTTTCGATACGATATAGGTTTCTATTGTTAGTAATCTAAATGTTAGATTTCTGTTACGTGCATCGATTTCTTCGTTCAGTGGTGATTGTGCAATCCCAATGTTATTATTTTCTCGCAGTTTTGGACATTTAATATAGATAAACTACTTTTTGAGAGCTTACAAGGCAAAGATTCTAATTTACTTTTGGAAAAGTTAGTTTAGGAGTTCTTGAATGTGATATTAATTAATATATATATAATATATAGATATATATATATATATTCAAGATGAAGAGAGAGAAGAGAGAGAGAAAAGAAACGACAATAAAGATTATCTTTGAGTCAAGTAAAAACTTGAGACTAAATCAGGATCATCATGTCTATTGGCAGTTAGATATATTAACAAGGACAATTTTTAAATCAACTAAAAAAATAATGATAGGGATTTAGAACCAAGTCTTGAAACATTTTGAAAAGAGACAAAAAAAGTAAAACTAAAATAAAACTATTTCACTATAAAATCATCATTTAAATTAAAATAAAATCCTTTTATTTAAATTGGTTATTAAATTAGAGAATCAAATAAATCATTTTAATACTTGTTTTGTATTTATGAGAGGTGCAGGCCTTCAGTTAAACATATTGGATCTCTTTGGACTATTGTCTTTCAATCTTTATTGTTGGTGTATCTAAACACAATGTACAGGGATCTGTTTAGGTTATGTTTTTTTTTAATTAAAGATAACAAAAAACTTAGACATAAGCCCGAGGGTTACAGTGGCCTGACATTGTGTATCATATAGGATGGAAGACAACAGTCCCAAATATCAAATTATTCAATCCAATTTTTATTTACATAATTGTGGTCTAGAAGGACCATGTCCCTTTATAAATGTAGATAGAAGACGATAAAGAGAGGAGAAGAGGGAGAGAGAGAGAGAGGAGAGAGAGAGAGAGAGAGAGAGGAAAGGAAGTTTGAGACCATCAACAACAAAGTCACATGACACTTCTGGTAACTGGTCAGTATCTCTTCACATTAGTTGTGGCATTGGTGAAGGGTTTATTGGTTGGTTTTAGGATGTCTAGTTTGAAATTCACTTTTTAAGTCAGTAAATTAACACATATAACCAGGACTACTAATATTATTATGTTAAGTCAGACAGTTATCTGCCGTAATCCCATTTAATTGTCGACAAGAGTTACTGCCCTTTGACCTATGTTTCATTCCAGTCAATTCGTTTCTTTATATAAATTACACCTCGTTTATGAAAAAGCAGTATAATAGTGTTGCCTTGTCTAATAACAATGGAAGGTATCTCCAATTGGAATATGTTCTCAATGAATAACTGCAGCTGCTAAAGACAAAAAGTTGTTCTCTTCTTTTCTGTGGCGATTAAGTTTAATCCCACAATGTCAACGTTCGGTATTTTGTTTATGTTTCATTCTTGATGGGTATCAAATTTTGTGTCTTTTTTTTGCAAACGCAAATCTCCTTATTAACATCATGTTTTCATTTTAAATCATAGCATGGAAGCCTAAACAGTTACCACCACTCTGGCGTCGAGTACACTGGAAATGGGTGATTGAAGGGGGTACTCCACTTTCCCCAAGAGGCTCCAGAATTGGACCTTCACCTCCAATAGTTTCATTACACAGGACACTTTGACCCTCAGCCAACTGCCTTCTTAGCATGCATATGATTTTGGGGTAGGAGACTACCATACAGGGCAATAGGTTGGCATACATTATTAAGGGGCCTCCTCCAACTGCTGCTTGCTAATGTAAAGGGACCAGGTGGAGTGTTGCATGTCATGACTTGCGGTAAAGCCACCAGAGTTCCATTTCCTTAAGCAATCACGGGTTGCCACATTAGGCAACAGGTGGCCATTGGGTGGGGATTTACCCCCTACAAGGGTGCAAGTCAGTGTTATTCTGAAAGGTTCGAATGCGACAGGGCTGTGTGACGGAGGGTGGAAAGCAGCAATCTAATCTTTGGGTACATAATCCTAAGGCAGACGTGAATCTATTTTATGGATTTTGTTTGTTATTGTTTTGTTTTACGGCATATTCAATCTTGGTGGGGTCAATTTAATGCCAGAAAGTTGAAAGATTTGTTAGCGATAGTTTTGAAGAAAATTTATTTAAACTCAATTCTTTTTTTGAACAACAATTTTCTATTATTAACACATAGTGGACGCCACTAAAGTACTTTACCACATCAGAGGTCAGAACGTGGATGTAGGGAAGGCAATGCATTAGATCGAAGGATGCGTCCACCATTCCCCCAGACTCCAGAAACATGGAAACCTCCATCAGTTAGAGTTTAATCTTTCCAGGGACATGGGTGAAGACCCATCAGCCACGCCTTTAGGCACCCATATGATAAACAAGGGGTTGGGTCTCTGACCAGTTAGAACAATACGGTCAGGACACTCATTATAGGTGCTAGGAGGCTTGATGTGCGCAGATGCAGAGGGGCTCTTGCTGCCTGTCTACGTTAAAAATTAAGGGCAAAGTGGGTTGTTGCATGTAGGTGCTCTTCAACAGATAATTAACCCATCATCTAATTATATTGATGTTGTTTGTATTTATTATTTTGTAGATTTTTTAATTATTTCACTCTATTATGTTATTCATTATTTTCAAATGTTTCTTATTTATTGTATTATTTGATTTTCGGACTTGAATCCTTCATCTTATTGTTATATACACACTGTATTCCGGTCGATGTGGCCTTTCAGGCCATCTTCAGCTTGTCTTTGTCAACTCAAGAGAACCTTCTCTTCGAAACTCGGGAACCTTATCGTTGAACTCGGACTGGCATGTTTGTAATCAAGAGTGCCCATGAACACAGGACATTCGGCACAACAGACATATAAGGGGTTAGTTAATACAGTTCTAAAAATGACAATCATTTGTTGGTATGCAGGTTTCATCCGGCCACAAGGCGGATAATAACATAGAAATCTATAACATAGCTTACATTATTTACCGGTCATTGTTAAATGGGATATGAGAAACAGTCGTAACCGTTGGATTGAACTAAAGGGTTTGGTTTGAAGTTCCTTGACAGCTCTTGATCTATGACATTTAAGGTCCCCGAGTTTAACAAGAAGGTTTTCTTTGAGTTTGAGAAGAAACAGCCTAAAGAGGGCGGAAAGGTTAACATTGGCTGAACCATTGTGAATATAACAATAACAGATTTGAAGGCAGCAGTCAAAAAAATCCAAATAAATCCCAAATTATTTCAAAATCTCAAACAATTCAAGATTATTTATTTTATTGAGTTTTTTCAGATGGCTTTTTAACTGGATTAGTGACACGCACAGTCTCCCTTGGATCTCCGAGGGAAACTTCTAAGTATCTGGGCTTCAATTTTGATAAATCTCTCGTGCTGGGTTATTTTCAATCTTCCTGTCAAGAATTCATCAAGTCTCTTTTTCAGGTCTTGGGATTGCTCCAAGGACTCTGAACAAACGCTTGGTAATTACTGTCACTTTCATATTCACAACTTTTTCAGTATTCTCTGGCAAGGTCAGGTATATTTGTCACAGCTTTTTTGCCTTCTTCCACTTACACTCTGATTAGTTTGCTGGACAGGAAAAACTTTGATATATGAACAAATTTATCATTCTAAAGTTCTAAGTGAACAATCATCTGTAGTTGGGCAGGTTTCAAGCCTGGCCAAGGGTATATTATAAATAGACATACTAACATAAGCCACACGACTTGCCTTATCAATCAGATTCTAGAGCTGTTTAATTTAAATTCTTTTTTTAACTTTTCTCATATTGTCAATTAGTGGAAGTGTTGGCGAATATTGGGTATAGGGAGTTATGGTTGATGGTATCTTTCAATTTATTTCTTATTTGGGGACCATATGAACCTTTAGGCACCGCCTTTTGCGATCTCGTTTCATAAGGGGACATTTGTTCATTTATACCGTCAAATCAGGTTGTTTGGTTAAAACCAGAATGATTTTTTAGAGTTTTTAAAGCATTATAAATTAACCCCTAACCCTAACCGCTAACCCTACCCCATAACAAACAACGCGATTTTGACGGATGTAAATACAAAAATAACTTCCTTATGGAACCGAGATGCAAAAGGGGTGCCTAAAGGTCTCATATAATGGTCCTTTATTTGGTTTGAAATACAGGGAGTTATCCTATAAGCACATAAAGGAATTTCACATGTGATTTATAATTGAATTGATAAATTTTGTTGGGTTTGGCTTTGATTAAAAAATCTGAAAATGGCATCTAACACAATTTGCAAAACCCAACAAAATTATCCATTTCAATTTATAATTACATTGAGAATTTCCTTTATTCTCTTATAAGATAAACCTGTATTCATAACCAATAAAGGGACATATGGGACCTTTAGGCCACCCGTTTGCATCTCGTTCCATTAAGGAAATCTTATCTTTTAGTACACCGTCAAAAATTTCCAAGGTTTTTAGGGGTAGGGTAGGGTTAGTAGGGTTTAGGGGTTAGTTTTATAATTTTAAACTCTAAAAATCATCTTGTTCAACAAACAACCTGGATTGTGACAGGCTATTTAAATTGAAAAAATGTTCCTTATGAAACGGATCGCAAAGGGTGTGGCCTAAAGGTACATATGGTCCCCAACTTACGAAAAGAATAAAATGTAAAAAAAGACGAATCAACATAAATCCTAACCAATTCGCAAACAGCTTCCCCATTTGGAACAACATGATGATGTAACAAAGAATTCATTAAGACAATGCTCCTAAGAATATGACTTGGTAAGAAGTCGTGTGGCCTATTGTTAAGTAATTCTAATCGTGTTATTATAACCTTGGCCAGGATTGAACCTGCAACCTACAGAATGTGTACTTAGAAAACTTAGAAAATACTTTGTCATCATAATGGAACTCTTTTCCGGTGCAGCAAACTAACCAGAAGTTGTGTGGAAGAAAGGCAACAAACGCTGGGAAAACTACCTGGACCTGCCAGAGGAGAGCTGAAAACAGTTTTGTTGGTATGAAAAGTTGACAGTAATACCAGCGTTGTCAGAGTCCTTTGGAGCAATTCCCCGAACCTGAAAAAAGAGACTTGATGAATCTCAGGGAAGATTGAAACTTACCCAGCGAGGATTTATCAAATATGACCAGATACTTAGAAGTTTCCGGAGAATCCAAGGAGGGGACTTGCTGTCACTGATATTCCAGTTATAGGCCATTCTGAAACTCGATAATAAAATTCTTGGAATTTTTGGAGGATCTTGATAAATTTGGATTATTTTGGATTTTTTTGATGCCTTGTCCTCATCTTTATTGTTATAATCACATGTTTCAGCCAAATGTTCACTTCCGCCTTCTTTAGGTGTTTCTTCTCAAAACTCAGGAAACCTTCTTGTTACAAAATCGGGGCATCTCAATGTTCATGAAAATCAAACTTCAGTGAACTTTCAACCAAAACCCTTTATTTCCAAATCCAACAAGGGTTTAGGGACGTTCTCATTCAATTACAATGACCGCGGTGTAAAAGTGTTAAGCCTTATGTAAGTATCTCTATTTTGTTATTATCGCCCTTGGGGCCGCGATTTGAACTGCAACTACAGGATGGATTGATCTTTAGAACTGTATAAATTCCAACCCTTATAATCTGTTGTTGCACATGTTCTGTGTTCAGGGCACAATTGTATTACGACATGAAGCGGTTCCCGAGTTCAAAGAATAAGGAGTTTCGCCGATTCGAAGAGAAGTTCCTTTGAGTTTTGACAAGAAAAACAGCTGAAGAAGGTGAAGGCCACATCGACCGAAACATTGTGTATATAACAATTAAGGATGAGGACAGGAGCCGAAAATCCAAAAATAATACAATAAATAAACATATTGAACTAAGAATTCAAACATAAATAGAGTGAATAGGATTAAAAAATCACAAAAATTAATGACTTACAACACATCATAAATAGATGGTGGTTAATTTTCTGTTGAGTATGTAGAGCAGTCCTTTGCATGCAACACCCCCACTTCAGGCCTTATTAGACTAGACCAGGCAAGTTCCAGGAGGGCCTTCTGATCAGTCGGTGGTTTACAATAGGCCTAGACCTATATGATTTCCTTGAAATATTAGTTACCTAATGGAAACAAGGCCCAACACCTTCTCATTAATTCACAGTCACAATGAGAATAGATAGAAGGCCAGTGGCTGACGGGTTTCATATCTGGGAAGACGTTAACAACTCGTAATGAATGTTGAGGTTCCCAGTCTTGGAAGGGTTGGGGAATGTGGAGCATCTCTTTCTCAGCATTGGCTCCACATCCTTGACCTGGAGTGGTATACCTCTTAGGTCCCATCTATGGTATAAATGAGAAAATTTTGTTTACAAAAAAAAATTGAGTTTAAAAACTTGTCTTCACTATCGCTCACAAATCTTTCAAAAACTTTTTGGCATTAATGACCACAAGATTTTGATTGCCGTAAAACAACAAAACAAACAAAAAATCATAAATAGATACTCTTCCTGATGACAAATTAATTGCCTATTTTACCACCCTTGCCTCCCCCAGCCCTGTCGATTGAACCTTTAGGAATACACTGCACTGCACCTCTGTAGAGGGTAATCCTCCACCCAATGGAGGCCACTGTGGGGCTAATGTGGCACCCGTGATGCTTAAGGAGCTGGAACTTGTTGCTAGCAGCCACTGACATTGCAACACTTCCCCTTTGGTCTTATTAGGCTTACAGGCAGTTATGGCAGGGCCCTTATTGATTGTTCAACTCTATGCCCTATGGTAAGGCTTCCTACCCAATCATTTGCATTTGCTGAAGGCGTGGTGGGTAAAAGTGTCTGTGTATGAAATATTTGATGGTGAGGTTTCCAATTTTGGAGGCTCTGGGGAATTGGATACCTTCATCCACCATTATTCCAGGTTCCTCTGACAGGTAGGTGGTAATGTTTAGGTCTCATCTATATTTTACAATCAGAACAACATGAGTCTTACGAAGAGATGCTGTTTTGACAAAAACAATAGAAAAATTGAATGACCAATCAAGACATGAAACCAAACACAAATAACCGAAATGGGATTGACATTTGTTGGGACATTTAAACTTAATCCACAGAAAAAGGAGACATTACCTTTCTTTTTGTCTTCAAGCGCAGCTCTATTTCCATTGAAGAACATTTCCATTGAGATACCTTCCATTTGTAATTAACAAGCGCACAACTTAATGACTGTTTCATTAACACGAGGTGTCTTGATTTATGATAAACAAGATTGAATGAATAGGTCAAAGGGCAATTAACTCTTGCGTACACATAAAATGGATTAGGGAGATAACTTCTGACCCATATATTAGTAGGATTGTTGTGTTCAATTGTTACTGACTAAGTAATTTCAAGAATGCCATAAAACTCCAACAATAAACAGTCACCATTCCCACACCTATATGAGATACTGCACAGTTACCAAGTGTTCTTGCACTCTTTGTCATGTTGATGGGCTACAACTTTCTTTCTCTCTCTCTCTGCTCTTCTCTTCTCTCTCTCTCTCTCTCTCTTACTCTGCTTCTTCTCTTTATCTGTTTACTCTTCTAACAATTTTATAAGGGACATGTCTTTCTAAGAACATTATGCATAAAATGATTGTAAATATTTGTGTATATTGGACTGTTGTCCTCTCATCTTTTAGTATACAACACAATGTCAAGGCGCACTGTAACCTCGGGGCATGTCTAAATTGTTTTTTTTTACTTAATTAAAAAAAGACCTAAACGATTCCCTGAACATTGATGTTATACAACCACAAATAAGATAAACCCATAGTTCCAAGATCATATGTTTAACTGAGCCTCATCTCATAACAAACAAGTATAAAAATTGATTTATTTGATTACTCTTGAATTTTAATAACCAAATTTAAAAAAAGGATTTATTATATTTAAGTGATGATTATTATACGTGAAATAGTTTATCATTTTTACTTTTTTTATGTCCTTTTCAAATTTTTCATGACTTGGTCTAAATTTCCCTATCCATTATTTTTTTATCTATTTAAAAATTTCTTTTTATATCTGACTGCAATTTGAAGACTTGATGATCTTGATTGTTAGTCTCAGTTTTGGTTAGCTGCTCAATAATTCTTTATTGTCTTTTCTTTCTCTTCTCTCTCTCTCTCTCTCGTGTGGTATATATATATATTATAATATTATATATTATTATATATATATACACATTGCAAAACCCACAAACTTTCAAATAAATAGAATCTTGACTGTACCTCAAAAATGTTGAAGTTTACAATTAGATGCACAAACTTTGCGAGAACACTTCATTGGATGCACATCATCAATGAAAAAAGAATCTCACTACACAAAAGCAACATTAGATTAGCTAAAACAATAGAAACCTATATGTATCGAAAACATATCCACGAATGTAATCAAGGAAAATTTAAAGTGATGCCGATATATCAAACTGATGACTATACTCTACTCGAATTAAGAAAAAACATTTCATAGATAAATACAAACCCGAATTAAATCGGATTTAACAACACACAAACAATAACACTTACTCCAGTAAGCAAATATGATCTACTAATGAAATCCACAACTATGTGTATGTGTAAAACACATATGTAGGACACATAACAACAAAACACCACAAACTGAACTTAACCAAGCAAAATACATATACACAACAATTAAAACAACTTTACTACATAACATGTAAACCAACAAACAAAATTAACAAATTATTAATTAATATAGAACAGTCCAAGATACATTACATACATACATTACTTACATAATATTACATATATTTCATAGGAACTGATGGGTTAGATAGATAGTGATAGATAAAAATGAAAGAATAAGATAGTAAGATTATGTACAGAATAAGATAGATAGATAGATACTATAGATAGACAAATATTGAAAAACGGAGTAGATAGATTATAATTGAATAGATAGATAGATTCATAGATCCATATTATAGATAGATATGAACAACACAGAGGGATATATAGTTAAATAGATTGATAAATATGAACAGGACTGAGATAGATAGATAGATAGATAGAGATAGATAGAACAGATAGACATAAACCACACTGAAATAGGATAGAAGATAGATGCTATTCATTAAAAAAAAGAAAAAATGGGATAGATAGATAGATAGATGCTCACAGACATTACTGGGATATATGCATATGTGTATCTGTATATGTATATATGGGTGTATATTGTATATATATGTAATTTATATATTATATATGTATGTGTGGCATGTATATGATTGTATATATATAGAGGAGATAGATGATATCAACTTACAAAAGATAACAGTAGATAGTAGATTATCAATTGATTGAATACATATATAGATTATGAACAGCTGAATAGATAGACAGATAAGATATAAACAGATGAAATAGATAGATAGATAGATATAAAAGACTGAGATAGATGATAGATAAGATAGTATAAACAAAGTAAGATAGATAGATAGATAAATAGATAGAAAGATAGTTATGAATGGACTTAAATTTAATTCTTAATTCAAAATTCAACTCTTAAGTATGTATATATATGTACACATATACACACCGAATACAACCATATATACGCACGCACCACCACACACACACACACACACACACACACAAAAAGTAAACATAGGCACATATACGTAGGCACACACATATACACACCAAAAAAGTATAAATTAGTAGAAAGTCTTCGGAACAAAACAAATTACAAACAACACACACCTGATATATCAAATGAACATCTGATGAACTTTATCAAGACAACCAAATAGAAAAGTAATAAAAATAAAAAAAAGTTATAAAAAAAAAGCTATAAAATTCAGCTAATGACTTTATGGTAAACCACCAAAAACAAAAAACACCTGTTTAAAAGACTAATGTTAAAAAATGAAATTCCATTCCACTCCATAAAAAGGGAAGGAGGATGAAATACTCATGTGTATGTATATATATACACATGCATGTAAAATTCATTTTCATATTATCAATCAAAGCTGAAGAAGATACCAGAAGATCTGAAACACGTGTTGCACATGTAAAACAAAAGAATTTTAAAAATTTTTCTGAGAACAAAAATACATTTTGCGGACCTTCCTTTTTTATTAAAATATTGAATTTTCTCCGTTGGAACCAGAAACAACACTTTTTTTATATATATATAATATATATATATGTTTGTGTGTTTGTGTATATGTGTGTGTGTGTGTGCGCATGTGTATAATGAATAATTCATATGGATCTTAGCATGTTCATCATGGTATTTTATGGGGTAGAAGAGGTTTAGGGTGTTTTAATGTTTAAATATAGCTGGATATGCTTATTGCATGTTCTTAGGTTTTTTGATTTTTACCCCATCTCATTTGGCATCTCATTTGGTGGTCGCGCTAAAAAGGAAAGAATTTAAGGAACGAGAAGTAAAGAGACAGAGACAAAAGGTGGTTTTAAGACTTAGGCTTTATTCCCAGTCATAGTCACCTCTAGCAAGGGAATATCTCCCTGGCTAGTAGGAGCAACTAGACCCAGTTACAGCTTAAACTAGAATAGCCAAGATATTCTTTTGGGGGTGGGAAATCGGTTCGTTTTCACAAACATGCGCAGAGGGCTCTTCCAGGGAAGGCCCATGGGAGTTTGTTGGTTTTTTTAAATTTTAATTTTATTTTAGTTTTATTTTAATCCCCACAATTTAAAGTTTTTAAAAATTGCCCTCTATATACGTGTGTATTATGTATATTTTAGCAATTATATTCAAACTGGTTTGGTTGAATATCATTGAATATTTCTTCCTAATTTTTTCAATTGTTTATCAATTCTTTTGGTAATGGAAAACTTTATATTGAATAAACGTCACACTACAAAAATAAACAACAAACAACAAACCACAACAGATAATTCCCCCTGAAGATAATTGTTGACATGATCGAAAGCACTTGAGAAAAAAAATATGGGGCGCCTTTTCTACCATTTGGATCCCCATTTAAGAAAAATTACATGATGGTTTGAACATAAGCAACTTCAAATTATTAAGAAGGAATATTCTCTGGTATTCAACCAATCCTGTTTAAATATATATATATATATATATATATATATATATAAGTTAAGGTAGTGTGGACATGAAGTCAACGGTGCCAGGTTGACAGTTTCTCGCCTATGCAATCTTCAGTCTGAAGATCTCGTAGGCAAGAAACTGTCAGTAACCAGGCGCTGTTGATTCCATGTCCACACTACCATAACTTATATATAAATGCTCTATCCCCAATATTGAGCACTGTTTACTTATAAATATAGCACCCATATTACACACATATATATATATATATATATATATACATACATACATATATATAAAGTAAAGTCTCGGGCGGCCTAATGTCAGTATCAGCCAGACAGCGAGGGAGTTTATCTCCTTTTTACTAGTGCTAGACCAAGGAGATTGTTTTTGCATCTGAGACGGAGTGCCACACCTACCATCAGCTCCTCACTTTACTGCACAGATCCCTTCCCTGTGCTACTCACATGCTGAGTTGGTGAGGGCCAGTATCGAACCAGGAACCTTGTGATTCCTAACTGAACACTCTACCAGCTGACCTAAGCACAATGTTCCACTCTCATATTGTTTTTTCAAACATATGAATGTTCTCCAGCCATATTTTCTTGTATCACAAACACGCCAACATCACCAGGCGATATTTGAATGTCCTGATGAAGATTATAGATATAGATTTCATAATTGAAACCTTTTAAAAATCGACAAAAATTTTCAAATATTAATAAATCATCACAACTTATTTTTTACACTTATTTATTATCTTTTATTATTATTATTTAGAAATATGCCAACATCACCAGGCGATATTTGAATGTCCTGATGAAAATTATAGATATATATTTAATATCTATTAATAATGGAGATTGTCTGTATTTCTGTCTGTAACAAAAACTACATCATAGCTCTATGTCACAGCTTATGTCACAATATTATTATGCTATATACACCCAAAATTTGAGTAAGCAATTCTTAAAAATTGTTTTTTTACTCTCGTCCTTTTTTTTTTTTTTTTCACAATAACAAGAAGTTAACTAAAAAGTTTACAAATAAATAAATACTTACGATTTTGTGGAAAAAATGATGTGTAAAATATTCAAAATAATTGTTTGATTATTACATGCACGCAACATTTTATTTGAGAGGGACAGGGCTCAATTTTCATTTCAAATTGTTTTTATTATTTTTTTTTTTACTCCTTTAATAAATGTGAGGATTTTACTTACTTATGATACAAACCTCTGACATTGAATTTTTAACTCCCACCCTCTCAGGCAATGTCTTTCAAAATTAATTTTTCGACACCTGGTGGGTTTTTTGTTGCTAGTATATCTAATAAGCAAAACTTTTTAAACATCAGCAATAATTTTTATTATAATTCATACTCACAACTCTTATTTTTCACCTTTATTTATTGCCTTTCCACATACTGTTAGATTCATTTCAATTTGTTCTTAACATAAATAGATATACATATATATATATCTGTTTGATGACACAGACATAATTATAGAATATCTGATAAAGATAAATCTGATGAAAAAAATAGTGATAAGATTTTGGTAGCCATTGTATTTGTCATGAGGTGATTAAAAGATAATATCCAAATTCTATGTGTTTACCCAACCCCTTCA
>CM042140.1:3744604-3897104 GCA_023376005.1 Doryteuthis pealeii
TTCTGTCTCCGTCTTTTTCTTTTTCATTCCTTAAATTCCTTTCTTTTCAGCGTGACCCCCAAATGAAATGGGGGGAAAAGCGAAAACCCTAAGAACACACAACAGTGAATGTCTAGCCACCTTTGAACATTTAAAAATCCCAAAACCTCTTCCAACCCCATACAAGAAAATCAATAGTGTTGGATCCTTTTATGTCTCAGAAGATTGTCAGAATGACCTTTGTAGTTGTCATCTTAGTTAGACATGTAGGGATTAATAAAAGTAAATCAAATTAGATAAATTAAATTAGATAAATAAATAAATAAAAAGTTCTTGGCGTCTGAACTCTGGCGTCCAGAGTAACGGTCTTGTCAATAAAGTCTCTATCTATAATTCTAACCAGTTGTGTTTTTTTAAAATCTCTCTTCATTTCTTCATTAATTCCGCAAGACTTATTCCCTATAGACATATTCCTTTTCCCTTTTAGACAGATCTGTAAATGAACCATTTAACGTGAACAGTGTCAGGGAAACAACTATGTAGGGAGTGATATCTGTTAGACATCCCATAATACAGCACAACTCTCTTGTAGCCTAGTAAGTTTTATTAGAGATCCCACAAGACAACTTGACTTTCGCCCAGGCTAACAGCAGTTAAAAGATTTAGAGGGAAATATGTTCTATAAAAATAATCTTCTTAGTAGTCCATTGACACGAGTTACGCGTACAGGTAAATTTATTTTCCCAACATTCCCATGAAATTTCTGGAAACACACACACACACACACATATATATATATATATATATATATATATATATATATATATATATATATATATATATATAATCTCTGTCCGATAGGAGGTATATGATTCCTACGTGGACATATACCTAATCTCCGTTCAATAGTCTCTCTCTCTCTCTCTCTCTCTCTCTCTCTCTCTCTCTCTCTCTCTCTCTCTCTCTCCGTATATATATATATATATATATATATATATATATATACAAGTTAATCTAAAACAAGTGTCTATTGTTTATATTGAGTCTCATATAAAACGATTCGTGATAAATCCACTTAAGATGACTTTTTGTATAAGATCTTTTAGCAGAACTCCCAGTAACCCCCTCCCATTCCAGTAGTGATACCAATATATTGTTTTAATGGCAATTCTGCCCTGCGTTTGCAGATACTTCTGGAGGGAGACAATAAATGATTGTCTCCCCTTGAATTTGTGAGCGTGTCACTCACGTTTTCCAATGCTCACAGGAAAACCCGGAACCATTTCTCTTCCTGTTTTGGTACCTTCCTTTCGAATAAATAAGATCTCTTTTGATATCTATGTTAATTGAACAAGTTTGTTCTCAACATCCGGCGAATGACGTTATAAGAATAGTTGGTATTAGTTTAGAAATAAAAGTCTTTATGATGCATTAGTGCATCCATTGATAAACTAACACTGAACATTCGGTGAGGAAATCATTGGCATCCATCCGTCTATGGAGACGATGGCCTAGTGTCCAAAAACAAGTGAAATTACGTAGCCTGCGTGGTTGAGGGGGGATTAGCAGTTGCCCAAGCAGCAGGTCTCTTCTCTCCACACTGCTCTTGGGGTCCAAAGGAAAAGCAAAAACAAACAATGCATTTTGGCAACGATAGTATCGCAAGAGTTCTTGTGGGGATTGAAAAATACAAAAATAAAAATAAAATAAAAAGAACAAACTCCCATGGGGCCTTTCACCGGAAATACGATCTGCGCATGTCCGACAAAAAGGCTTGACTCCCTGCCCCAAAAAGAATCCCTCTGCCATTCGAACTGAGACCGTAATTGGGTCTAGTTGGTCCCTTTTAGCCAGGGAGATTTTCCCTCGCTACAGGTCACTATGACCCCCGTTCACGTGACGGAGAGCGAGTACCACCGTACTCATTTGAAAAAAGAGTGAGAGTGTCTTGCCTGCCGGAGTCGAACCCGCGCCCTCCGGAATGTAAAGAAATGAGATTTAGGCGCTGGATGGACGCGAGGTGCAATTCAGGTGCCCGGATGTTGGGGCCTACACGCGTCCATCCGAATGCACGAGAATTGTGCACGGGCGCGAGGTTCGCCTGATGTACCCGGTGATAAGGGGAAACGGCAGTATAAGTAGAAGTGGGGTGACGACAGTAACAGTGTTGCGACTTCAGCTGCTAGTAGACGACGACGACAGTGTTGTAGCCTGCGAATAAGGCGTTTGACTCCCCCCTTAATGAAGAACATTTACTTGAAACCCCATAATTGTGACTGGAGATCGAAAGACTGATCATAAGCAGAACAAACAAATATTTATTTCCCCCCTCTATTTTT
The DNA here is from genome assembly GCA_023376005.1 of Doryteuthis pealeii. Classification (NCBI taxonomy): domain Eukaryota; kingdom Metazoa; phylum Mollusca; class Cephalopoda; order Myopsida; family Loliginidae; genus Doryteuthis; species Doryteuthis pealeii. Next base: position 3,746,923 of record CM042140.1, read on the forward strand.
TCCTTCTATAAAAGCCTAAGTCGTAAAACTACCTCTTGCCTTTGTCTCTTTCCTCTTTTGTGCCTTTTCGTTCCTAAATTTCAGCGCACTGGCCCACAAGAACAAAGAACCAAGCTTTTATTGGGATTAAGATACCAGTACAAACAACCTTGACTCAGTCCCATAGTTGCTAGATAGCGATGAAGTTCAGCATCACACCACCTTAGGTACCCTAGCTCTGGATTTGATTCCGGGGTTTACTCCTCTATGTGGAAACACAAACAACTAACTCGCATGGAATGTTTAATGTAGACAATATGTAACAACAATATAATATCATACATATGTCCCAGAGAGGTTAATTATACAATATGAACAATGTGTAATGAAAAGGTACCAGAAAATTGTTAGAAATGACTTAATGTGTCTCCAATGGTTTTCATGGTATAACACCTACGATGGTCGGGAATGGCATTTGCACGTCTTTTGCTGCATCACTCTTGCATTCGCTGCACTTATCTCGCTGGCCATGAATCGTCCGTGTCATCTGCTATCTCACTTAGGACCTGTTGTGTCTGCGACAAATGCCTCACGCCGAAAGGTGAACAAACAAATATTACAAAGAGAGAAAGAGGAGAACAAACAACCAAGACAAGCCAAAGTCAGGTGAACATCTAAAATGATCAGAGAGATACACAGCTCGCATTCATCCTCATCAGTCAGTCCCATCTGCTACTATCTCCACTTCTCCCATGTCTGTCGAGATGAGAGGGGGCAAAATTCCCCCTCTTGTTCTTTTAAGGACTTCTGCTAAAGTTCACTTCTACTGGACAAGTCTAAGGGGGATTCTTACTCGTCCCACTGCTCGGTCCTGACTGACTAACTCCTTTCAAATTCCCCCCTTCTGGGACAATGAATGGTTAGCGAGAGATTGTCATGGATATCCGTGCTAATTGCGCGACATGATGATGATGATGATGATGATGATGATATGTACCTTTTTGTTGGGCTTTATTAGGTTATTTCCTAGTTGAGTAACATGATATTACAGGGTGTCCCAGAAAAAAAGAAAACACAGATTATTTATTTTCCCATTAAACTATCCCTAAACCCCAACCCTAACCCTAACCCTAACACTAAATCTACCCCCCCCGTTGAGTAACATAATATTACAGGGTGACCCAGAAAAAACAGAACCCACAAATTTTGTAATAAAACTGTTAATTTTAATTTTTTTAAGTTTAAGTCCAACAAGGGTTAGGGTTAGGGTTGGGGTTTAGGGTTCGTTTAATGGGAAAATAAATAAATAATTTGGGCTCTGTTTTTTCTGGGTCACTCATGTTACTCAACTAGGAAATAACCTTTTATTACATATATGTTCACCTACGTTGGAGACTTCCCTATAGCCTCTGAACGTATTATACAAAAAGCCAAAACTACATTTAATTCTTATAGTAGTGTCATGATAGTTGATGTGCAGAAATGTTGTGAATTGCTTCCCTCCGTGTGTGATTGAAAACACACAAAGATGAAGGAGCATGGTCGTCTGATTCGAGAATTTACGCTTTACAGTTCAAATTCGGTCACAACGCCGCGGAATCAACCAAAAACTTGTGGAAATGGGATACGCAGCTGATCACAGAATGGTAACCAGATGGTTGCTGATTTACGCTCTGAATGTTAAACAGACAGGAGTTAAAAGCAGAAAACACATGAACACAACATGGAATTTCAAATAACATTTATTAATACATTTACACAAACAAGAAATTACGCTTGAAATAATTGTGGTTTGCAAATGATAGTATTGTCTGCGGGAAATGTTAATTATATAATTATAACGAATACAATTCCACTTAACTGAGTCCTTGTAAAGTTGGTAAGTTATCGCACTTAAAACGACCCCTTTCTTATATCTGATGAATTAGGGAGCGACGTGTTTTACACTTCCGGTCCCCAAGAGACGCTGGTATCAAAGAGGAAGAATTCTTATCTTCAATTTTGCCGCTAAAGTTTGCGGATCTGTGATTGGGTGGTTTGAAAAGAGGCATATAGAACAAGGGAGACAACCCACCTACCTTAGATATATTTTTTACAATGGTTAAAAAAATTGCCCAGGCTGTAAGAACCTCAACGATTAGGCAATGTCAAGTAGGCCTAAAACCGTGGATTCCGAGGCCGTGCTCTAAGTCATAAAATGTGTTATACTTGGCACTTTAATCATGAAAAGGTAGGAGTTGACACATAGGTCGCAAGCGAAACTAGCTTGCTAACCATTACACCACGATAGAACACCCTCTATTCAACCCGTTCACCACGTGTAGGATGTGACACAAGGTCGCAAGTATAAGACATCTAGAGAGTATCGAACTCGCTATTCAGTGGTAGTGGGTCTTAGAGACTAGCTTGCTAACCATTATACCACGATGGGACTACCGAGTCATTAAAGATTAATGTTTGGTAGAAGATCTAATCTGGACCAATGAACTTCAAAAAATGTATATGTACTAGAAGTGGCTACCCATCGTCGCCTGGGTAGAGAGGAACGTCAGAAAAAAATAGTGCATAGACACCCTGAAAAGAAAAAATGAATGTCATGGGGCCGTTTTAGCTCAGTTGGTAGAGCGTTCAGCTAGAAACCGCAAGGTTCCTAGTTCGATACCGTCCCTCGCCAACTCAGCGTATGAGTAGCACGGATCTGTGCGGTAAAGTAAGAAGCTGATGGTAGGTGTTGTGCTCCACCTCAGACGCAAAAAAATCTCCTTGGTCTAGTGAAAAGGGGATAGACTCCCTCGGTGATTGGCTGATACTGACTTTAGGCCACCCCGACGACTTTTTAGAATATTAAATGCGAAAAGAAAAAAAGAATTCCATGCTGTTAATATTTAAATGTTATTGTTTAATCATTTGACTGAATATAAATCAAATTTTCATTATTTTTGCTCAAAAAGCAAAATCTGGCGATAGTGAATGCGTATATACATTTACTTTGTCGTTAATTATTTTCTTTTCATAGTTTCCTCCGGACATACATACATAGATACACACCAACTGTATGTGTATATGTATAGATGGATCCTGAAGATTTTCCCAAATGTTGACTTTGTTGTCTGGCCAAAGTTCCTTGAAATAGCACATAAGCAAATGTTCTCTTTCACCTCTGACCCCAGGTAGATTTTCTTCTTTTTTTTTTCGGCATTTTCTTTCTTTCTTTCATGGTTGAAATAGAAAGGCTAAAGGGTTAATTATCACTCAATAATCCAATTTTGTTTCTGGAGTTAAAATAATTTAATTTGTAAGACAAATAAATCTCATCGAAATCAATAAGAAAAGAAAAAAGGGAAAGAAAAAAAAAGAAAAAAAAGAAAGAAGAAAAAAGGGAAAAGAAAAAAAGGAAAAAAGAAAAAGAAAAAGGTGGAAAGAAAAAAGAAAAATGAAAAAAAGGGAAAGAAAAAAAGGAAAAGGAGAAAGAAAAGGGGCAATTCCATGACAAATCATCTAGAAAAAAATAAAATTGTCACCCACCCCCTTTAATTTTTCTGAAATTTTGTACATGTGTGGACTAGATTAAAGTTAGACGATCCCCCAAATATGAGCTTACAATTCCAAAAATTGGTCGAGTTATGTCGATTTTAAACTTAAAGAATTTGAGGGGGCGAGAAAAATGGCGACATTTTGTAATCTATTTTTGTCTATAAAATGAGTTCTAGAGCTTCCCTACTGCTGGAAATTGGTTAATAGAAGCTTCTTGGCCTGAGGAATCCAAAAATGTTATCAAAATAGGCATAACACCTTTTAAGTTGTTAATGATTTCTGATTTTTTCATAGCAAGATCAATAAGTGGAAAAATCGTAATGTGGCACTGCATATAAAAAAAAATTATTATTTTTTACATATATTGAACATTATTTGTACTAAAAATGGAGTTTGGTTTTTGCTCACAAGCAAAGTTATAACATCAGTTAAAATTTTGCACTTTTATGTTTTGAGTGTTTCCGTTCAGCCATTGAATAAGCACTATATGGAGCAAAATAACTGTCAGAGTGCGATAGAAATTATCAGGATTGTGTTGGTGGTTTGATATATTTAAAATATTATATAAACAATATATTTTCCTTGTATCAATCATATTGTCTGCAAAATTCTGTCAGAAATTAAGCCAATCAAAATAAGATTTGGTGTTGAAACTGACTGGAGAGTGCAGTAAGGTGAGATAATAATTGACACATCACCATTCTCCAGCCACAAACTTCTTATGTATATTACCCCCCCCCCGGTCTTGTCAAGGTCACATCTATGGGTCACGTAGTTCTGGAGTTCTGGAGCCCAGGGAAGTGTTGGGTACCTCTTAATTGTCATTACTCCCAGGTCCTGTTAAGGTCACTCCCAGGTCCTGTTAAGGTCACACCCAGGTCCTGTTAAAGTCACACCCAGGTCCTGTTAAGATCACTCCCAGGTCCTGTTAAGGTCTCTCCCAGGTCCTGTTAAGGTCACATCTATGGATTACATATGTTACATGACTGCAAATGATATATCTTCTGATTTAGCCAACAAAACAAAATGTTAACATTTCCACCTAACAGGCCAGGAGAAAACTCACCGGATGTTGCCTGAGTCGTGACTTTTGAGAAAAAAAAATTCGTTTTCGCGCATGAGGCTCCGTGTATGCTAAAATGTTGAAAAGCAAAATCAACATTTTCGGCCAATCTGTGACCATTGCGGCAAAATTAAGAAGGACATAAACTTGATCCAAATTCCAGCCACCTGGAGTTATAAAACAACGATCTTCAACGACCTTCAACGACCAAAGCAGCGGCAAGACAACAGCCGAGAAGATAGGAGAGGAAGGCGTTCGAACACCACACTCACCACACCAAGACATCACACGTCACCTCCTTACCCTCCTCCATCTTGACACTGTTGATCGTGGCCCTCTTTCCTCACATTCTCACAATGTCACGCCACATCATCAAGATTTGAACCAACACACGTACTACCAACATCACTACAGGTTTCGACCATCATACTATCAGGACTTGAACTGCCACACATATCAATATTATTAGTGACATCGCTAGAATTTACGACCTTTTTCTTTTCCTCTTAATACAATTTATTGAAACCTGTGGGGATTAATAAAAAATAAAATTAAACCAAATAAAAATAAATAAAACAAAAGTAAAACAAAATTAAATTAAATTTTTAAAAATAAATAAATAAAAGACACAAAAAGTAACAATCTCCAAGAAGGCTTCAGACCAGAAGAGCCCTCTAAGCATGCACAAAAAAACGAATTCTAGGCGCTAAAAATGTCTCTTAGGCATTTTGACTCAAAGACTTTGTAGAGGAAACACCTATTGACTTACTCGAGGAAATATTTCCCCTCAACGAAATAGTGTGAACCCACTAATAAAGGTCTTACTCTAAAGTCATCCTCGTCTCTGTTCCTTCGCTTCTTTCATTAGATTCTATTTCAGCTTACCAGCCCATAAGAAGGAAGAACCAGCTTTATTGGGGATAGGATACAAGTACTGTTATCACAGAAATAGATATCTCTTATGATTCACAATCCTTATTCCACAATATATCCACTCGCTAACAAAGCAAAACAAAACACGAGTCACGGACGCCTACCAGCGGAAGTTAACCCAATGGTACCCTAAAACAAAGTGACCAATTTAACATGGATCTGCGCATAGACTCAGAAATAACTTCCGGTCGAAGGGACAATGTTGATAAACAAGAAAAATATACTCTAATTAATGTTTTTTCAACCAATGAAGGGCCTTCCCGCTAAACGCTCCAAAAGCATTTCTGGAGCCTATCTCGTTACTATATAGGTTCGGCATTTTGAGGACCAAACCAGTTGACCGAGGACCCCCCACGCCAGGCAAGACAGCAGAGGCACCCGGGCGTCAGGACAGATCAAACAAGGGGAAGCCGACAACAGAACCCCCTTACCAATCGCCTAACCTTAACCTCTTAAGGGCACGAGCGAGCCGCAACATCTACCCACTACCGCGCACACCGCGTCTACCCAACCAACTCAACTTTGCTTCCTCTTAACCACAGCCGGCACGATACCCTTACCTTCCCTGACCACCACGGCACTACCCACTACAACTCACTAGGCCACTGGGCCCTTCCTGACTTATTACCCACCCCAAGTGACCCTACCAACTTACATCGCACCCTACCGATACCAACTATAACTACCACACCAGGTCCTCCTGCCTGCATCACCAACCCCACGCCACTCACCGGCCACTGAAAGATTCTTGACGTATTATCATACGATACCCACACCTTACTGCACCTCACGACCCCGGGCCATTCCTGACTTACTCAGCTCGGCCATTCCAGAGATTACTACTAATTCTTCTGACGACAACACCAACGTTTTCAACCCTTGTTTATTTTTAATAAACGATTTAAATCAAACCTTCTCGTCCATTATTTCTTCTTTGCATACCATACGCTTTAGAGATATACCATTATATATCAGTACGAACGAACCAAACCTATTCACATAAACCTTCAACCTGTGTTTGTCTTTTCCTTTGCTACCATACGCTTCATATAACAGTGGGTTTTGGATTTTTGTCATCTTTGGAGCGTGTTTGCGGGTTATTGCTAATTTCTTTTTTTAAACCCCAAATATACGTGGGTTTCTTTCTTGTGGGTTGTCAGGCTGAAAAAGAATTAAGGACAAGAAGAGAAAAGACAAAGATGGTTTTAGGGTAAGACTTTTATTCGTAGATTCACAACTATTTCTTGGAGAGGAGATGTTCTCCCGAGCCAGTTAATAGCGTGTGCACACAACTAAATAAAAAAAAAAGAGATTCCTTTTTGGCACCAGGAAGTTGTCCTTTTTTTCTGCACATGCCTAGATGACTCTTCCTGTCTGAGGCTTCCTGGGAAATTGTTATTTTTTGTGTCTTTTTTTATTCTATTTTTATTGAATTGAATTTTGTTTTATTTTATTTGGTTTTATTTATTTTTATTTGGTTTTATTTCTATTTCTATTTAATCCCAACACATTAATTCATTGATGAAAGGTTTAACTTAACTACCAACATTAGCCAATGAGAATAAGCATGAACTCTAGTTAAAAAGTTAAGATAACATTCCATGAATTCTTTTAAAACTAGGACCTCATGCCAACAAAGGAATCTTGTAAAATCTTTATATTGATGTCGTTTCAATCAATTTATAAACTCAGAGATAAAAACACTTTTATCAAAACAAATGATCAATATCAATGAATTGACTCAGCATTATTTTCTCATGTGATTTTATTATTCTGTATCGAAGTTGCGTGAAAGTTGTGGTGAATTATTCTTACTGAGTTCGTAACGGAATTTAGCAAAGGAGTTATCCGAGTGCCGTGATAAAAACGTACGGGGAAGGTGATTTTATGTAGGTTTATGCGGTAGCAAGAGGTTTTGGATGTTTTAAGGTTTAAAGGTAGCTGGATATTCTTTTCTATGCATGTTCTTTGGGTTTTTGCTTTTAACCCCGTCTCATTTGGGTTTTTAGGAAAATAATTCAGGGAACAAAAAGGAAAGAGACAAAGGCAGAATATAGTTTTATGACTTAGGCTTTATTCCCAGTCATAGTCGCCTGTGGCAAGGAAATATCTCCCTGACCAGTAGGAGCGACTTGACCCAGTTACGGCCTAAACTAGAATGGTACATGCGCGAAGGGTTCTTCCGGTGAAGGCCCATGGGAGTTTTTTTTTGTTTTTTTCTTAAACCCCATCATATGTGGTTTTCTTTCTTGTGGGTTGCCAGGCTGAGATGGTATTAAAGAAGAGAAAAGACAAATACAAATATACTTTGAGGTTTCAGACTGTATTTCTAGGTTCATGGCCATTTCGTGATTATTAAATTTCTTCCTGACCCAGTCATAGCGTCTGTTCCCCGTCAAGGTCTGCATTTGAGTGGCCGAGGGCTCTTTTTGGTGCCAGGGAGGGGTCTTTTTCTGCGCGTCTTGTGCAAGAAAATACGTCTTGTAGTTAATCAATTGCGTGACGAAAAGAGTTAGCCCAGAAGAAGCTCTTAGAAGTGAGGATGAAACAGCCAGATTCAGCAGAAGAAGTAACATACAAGTAATATTGGAAATTCCATAGTTAATTATTTCCCCCTGTCGCTAGGGGGAGAATCGCCAATATCGTATGTTGGCGCCAATACCAAAAACTTCACTTATCACGGAGCACCCACTGAGGGTAATCGCGTAAATAGCGGTCCCTAAACTTCACTCATCACTTAGCCCAAAAACAGGGCTCACTTATCTACGGACCGTTGACCTGGACGGAGGCATTTTTTCACACCACACTTTCGAAGGCACAATAGCACACTATAGAAGGCTGAAGACCAAATAGTCTACTTGAAAAAGGCCCATTCACCGCCATTAAAAGAATCTGTTACCAGGGCGAGAAGCTTCTAAAATAGCATCCACCATCACTTATCACAGAACCGGTTACGAGGAAGAACCAGAAACGTCCGAAGAAACGTCCTATCAACATTTCCTACCAACGAACAGAATACCCCTGTTATCATCATTACTCCAAGAAAATTACTTAACTCAGATAAGTCTCGTAGCAAATACCAATAAAATTTGCAACCAGTTCTTGTATTATTTGTCAATACATGTATTAAATTTCCATTGTGTGTTTCTCTTCTTTGTCCGACAATTTGCCTACAACTATGGAGAAATAAGAGCTCCTTCGAAACCCGTAAATACTCTTACTATCACTGAGTCTCTCTCGATTATATACCCGATGTTGGGTATATACGACGATGGCTGTACAACACATTGATATCATTTGATTGCGGTATTAACAGATACGAAGATATTTCATTTTAAACACATCTCTAAATTAAGAAAATGAATTTTATTTAATCTATATAAAATCTTTAACAGCCCTGTCGGTTGTTGCGTTAGAATGTACCGACTCCACCTCTGCAGAGGGGTAAGACTCCCCCAATGGGGCCACCTGTTAGCCGTGTGTGGTTACCTGTGATGCTTAAGGATAGAACCCAGGTGGATGATCAGTCCATGACTTGCAATATTCCACTTTAGGCTTTTCTTGGGCTAGACGGGTGGTCGGAGAGGCCCCCTCCGATCAATCGGCTGGACACGTCAAGCCCTAGCACCTATATTATTGCTCCAACCTTATTGCCCTTATGGCAAGCCCCAACCATTTTTATCATATGGGTGCTAGAAGGCGGTGACTGAGGGTCTACATGTTCTGGGAATGACGTTAAACTCTATCTGATGGTGAGGTTCCAGTTCTGGAAGTTTGGGGAATGTGGAGCACCTCTTCATCACCATTGCTCCCTGGTCCACTCTGACCGGGAGTGGTAGTACCTGTTAGGGTCCCATCTATGGGTTAAATAGAAAAACATGAGTTTATAAACAAAAATTAATTATCCATTAAGAAAGAATTTGTTTCACAACTTTGTCGGCATTAAATGACCCACCGAGGTTGATATGCCGTAAAACAAAACAAAACAAACTAAAATCTTTTAGAAGTCTCTTATTTTCAAAATTGTTAATATCTCACTCTTCAGATAAATGATTTTCTACCGTGGCATTCTGGTTGGCCTTTCGAATTATTGGCGCTTACCATTTTTTCTATCAAAAGCATTTCTTTTTTTATTGTTTACCATATTTTTGTACATTTTTGTCTGTGTGTTTTTTGTTTGTTTGTTTTTTTTTGGGGGGGGTCTTTTTTTTTCTTTCTTTTTTTTTTTTTTTGCTTTTTACTTATTTTTGCATTCAACATAACAAGCTTCGCTATCATTTGATTGCTGTATCAACTTTGGAAAGAAGAAAAAAAAAAGTCTCCACTTCGCTACATAATGTATATCCTAATATAGAAATCAATCTTCTATGTTGTTCGATCTTTGGTTTTTGGCCAAGAAATCAAAAATTGATGATTTGCTTTGTGGACAGTTTGACCCAAATATTTTAGAGGTCAACAAATTATGGGAGAAAAACAAGGGAAAAAAAAACTCCTTTTTTTTTTTTTTTTTGGGGCGGGGGGGGGGGGGCAATTTCGGAGTATACTGAAAATTCAAAGTTTTATGAACATACGGGGCGATATCCTCCCTCCCGCCTCCACACACACACACCAAAAACGTAAATCAAGGGCCGGTTTAGCTCAGTCGGTAAAGTGTCTGTCTAGGAAACACAAGGTTCCTGGTTCGATACCAGCCCTCGTCAACTCAGCGTACGAGGAGCACAAAGATCTGTGCACAAAGATCTGAGCTGATGGTAGGTTCGGCGCTCCATCTCAGACGTAAAAACAATCTCCTTGGTCTAGCACTACTGAAAAGGGGATAGACGCCCCCCACACACACACACACACAATATGGCTGGTACAGACTTTAGGCCACCCCAACGACTTTATAATCTATATATTAATACCTGTGTTCCTTAAAAGTACAACCGTTATCATCTTGCAACACCCTCTGGTTAAAAATGAGACCGTCCTAATCATCCAAGATGAAATGCACTAATGTAAATCCTGATTATCTGGTGTAGCTTATCCGCCAAATTCTTATTTCTTATGAGTGTCATCCCCTCAGCTAAATAATGGACCATTCCGTTTTTATTAGAAAGAAAGAAAGGGAAGAAAAAAGACATACTACACAGAAAAGATATAATAAGAAAGAAATAAAGAAAGAAAGAGAGTAGGGGAAAGATAGAGAGAGAGAGAGAGAGTAAGAGTGCGGAAGCGATAACGCTAATGTGTTTCAATGGAACATAATAAAAAGATGAAAAGAAGGAAAGAATGAAAAAAAAAACGCTGTGAGTTAAATCAAGATTATTATACTTTTTACATATTGAACTATCTAGCAATAGCTCTTAAGTGATCATGTCAAACATTGTAATAATTAAATTATCATACTGTGGTATATCCACGGGTCCTTCTAGTATGTATGTATGTATGTATGTATGTATGTATGTGTGTATGTATGTATTATTATTATTATTATTATTATTATTATTATTATTTCACTCTTTGTGAGTTTTTCACACCAGCAATAGCTGATGGTCTTTCATTGGAGTCTGATTGACAGCAAGTCTCCTAAAGTCTCCAGGACTCTTCTGAGTATTCTAGCCAATTTCAACAATGCTGTTGTCTGGATGGTCTCAATTCTTCCTTTGATTTCCAGTTCCTCTAGTCTCTTTTCTACACTTTTTGGGGCTGTTCCAAGTTCACCACCTACAATAGGTATCACTTTCACCTTCATATTCCACAGCTTTTTCAATTCTCTAGCAAGGTCCAGGTATTTGTCTATCTTTTCGTTTTCTTTCATCTTCACCCTGTGATCTGCTGGAACTGCAAAATCTACCATTTGACAATTTCTGGTCTTCTTGCTGGGATAAGGCGATCCGTCTTTATGTCAAAGTCACAGAGAATTTTATGTGTTTCATTCTCAAGATCAGATTCTGGTTTATGCACATTCCATTTTGTGGTCAAAATTTAGTTGTTTGCATAATTCTCAGTGGATTACCTTTCCAACCCAGTCATGCCTTGCTTTGTATTCCTGTTGTGCTAGTTTGCTGCATTTGCTTAATACATGCTTAATGGTGTCATCTCTGTCACCACACATTCTACATTTGCTGTTTTGCTGTATCTTATCAGTTTTTGCTTTCATATAATTTGTTCGGTTATTTCCTAGTTGAGTAATATGATATTACAGGGTGACCCAGAAAAAAACAGAACCCAAATTATTTATTTATTTTCCCATTAAACTAACCCTAAACCCCAACCCCAACCCTAACCCTACCCCCCCCCCCTAGTTGAGTAACATGCTATTACAGGGTGACCCAGAAAAAACAGAACCTACAAATGTTGTAATAAAACTGTTAATTTTAACTAGGGGGGGGGTAGGGTTAGGATTTAGGGTTAGTTTAATGGGAAAATAAATAATTTAGGTTCTGTTTTTTCTGGGTCACCCTATAATATCATGTTACTCAACTAGGAAATAACCATTTTTTCTTATGGCATTGAATTCCCAAACAAAACTTTCAAGAAAGATGGGGGTGTGGGTGGGGGGTAACTCAAACTCAATATAGATTTTTAAATATTAAAAAAGATTTATTCAAAAAACTAGAACTGCACATGCCACTTTTTTCCATTTAATTTCTGTACAAATTAGTCCTATCTTAGCAATTTTCTTCAAAAAAGTACCAGTCCTCCTGTGAGTAGTGGGAGGACTCCAGCAAATGGCAATTTATTTGCTTTCTGTAAGAATTAGACTTTTGTGATCAATGTTCTGGGCAACCCTGGGAACAGGGGGGAGGGATTTACTGTGACCCTCTTCCTAGACTCCTTCCTGTTTAATTAATAAATTTATACAAACAATAAATGAAATTTATATTTACGCAAAATAATGGCAAAAAATTTATAAAACGATATAAGTAATCATCATCATCATGTCGCGCATGCAGCACAGATATCCATGACAATCTCTCGCCAACTTTCCCTATCATTTATGGCCCCTGGGAGGTCTTCTGCGCAGCAACCAGCATCCTTGCATTGTTGGTCAATGTAAGTCCTTAGTGGGCGGCCTACATTAGCATGTCCATATGTTGGCTTCTACAGGAGAACGTCACTTATGAGCTCGTCCTTGCTTCTCCAGCAGTGTCCTGCATGCCTAGTCTGTCTCACCTGGATGGTCTGTGAAATAGGGGGCAGGTGGCCATATAGTTGCTTCCTTGTGGGGTGCTGTTTCCACGACTTGTTCAAGACTGCACGTAGCATTCTTGTGCAGTTCCCATCTAGCTTATTCTCAAGAAGCTTCGTTAGGGTCCAAGTGGTGCAGCCATACAGCAGTACTGATATAACCACAGCCTGGAAGAATTATCGCTTTAACTTGTCAGTGAGATCAAATTTCCATATGACTGATAATTTGTTTGTGGCTGACCATGCCTTTCCTATACGTGTATTAACATCGATTTCTGTGGATGAGATATTACTACCTAAGTAATACTAACAAAAAATGCACCCTCTGTGCACAAGTATTTAAGTTTTAATATAATCAAATATATTGTATTAAAAAGATTAATGATATCAATATTTCTCTGAATTTTTGAGATGGGGTTTGATAATTTGTATTAATTAGATTAATCAGGCTCTTGTTCTCATCTTTATTATTATCTGTACAACGTTTCAGCCGATGTGCACTCTGGCATTCTTCAGGTATTTTTTTGTCGGATTCAGGAGCCTTTTCGAACTCGGGAACCTTCTTGTCGTAATCGGGAGCCATCACATAATTTTGAACCCAACCCTTTATTCAATCCACGGGGGTATCCTGTTCTCATTCCGCTAACCGTAACTGGGTACAAGTATTAAGCTGTGTTAATTATTATTCTATGTTACTATAACCATTGACCAGGATTGAATCTGCAACCTAGAGATAACTGTCACTCAGAGCTGTCTTAACCCAAGACCTTTATCCACTATGCTATGTGTCCAATTGGATTTAATGAAATTAAATATGAACACAAAAAAGTTACACTTATTTTTACTTTATTCTAATTGATTTCAATATAAAATTATTCATAGGATTGTTTTTAATACATTTGGGAATAAAACAATGATATTAGAAATCAATCACACCAAGTAATTATTTATTAAACATGGTTTTATTAAAGCCAATATGCAAATTATTCCCACCATATACTATGTAAAGATTTATTTGTTAATGTTATATAACACGCATTGCAGGATTTTAAACATATTAATACTGTGGGCTATTTTGGGGCAAATCTATCTAAGCCGGAATTAATCGAGATATTGTTAATAAATAAGATGATAATTAAGATTAAATAAGGATTATTTGATAACCATTGTAACATAAATAACTAAGGAAATTGTGACATTTGTGGTGATGTAGTTTCAGTTACAGAAAGACAGACACATAATCTCCATTATAATAAAATATCATATACTTATTTATTTAGAATGGTGCATGTCTACAAAGAGATACTGCAGCGTTTGCTTCATTTAGTGCTCGAGAAGAGGCGAGAGATGTGGCAGGACAACTTATGGGTGCTTCACCATGACAACACACCTGCCCACACTGCCTTGAGTATCCGAGAGTTCCTGGCCCAGAAGAAACATCACTATGCTGGAGGAACCTCTCTACTCACCCGAGCTGGCTCCATGTGATTTTTTTCCTCTTCCCTAAGCTCATGGGTGTCATCAAAGGAACCTGTTTTGTGGATGTGCACAACATCAAAAAGGCCATGAAGACAGAGCTATGAAGAATCCCAGAAGAATCCTTCCATGAGTGCATGCAAGTGTGGCAGAGAAGGATGGGAAAGTGCATTAGACTCCATGGGGATTACTTTGAAGGGGATAACTTGTAGTTTGTAGTTTGGATTTGAAATAAATTTCTTGTGACACCAGTCCTGGAACTTTTCTGACATACCTTGTATTTACATCTTTTCTGTATAGTTGCTTCTTAAGAGTTTTTTGGGGGGGGGGGGGGCACATGATCCTATCAAACTGAAATCATTTTTAAACAGATCTATTTTACCCATAGATAAGAACTTAACAGGTTCTACTACTCCATGCCAGAGTGGGCCTGGAAGTAATAGCAATGAGGGGGTACTCCACACTCCCCAGAGCTCCAGTTTAGTATCACCTCTTTTTCAACATATTTGACAGGGTGACAAATATTTCTTGAGGAATATAGGTAGTTAATTATTGAATAATCAGGTCTACACAGACTTGTTATAAAATAAATATTTTATTTAAATGTTTTTCTTGTATAATTTTTCATGTTTATTATTGCAAATATACCTAAAAGAAATTTCCAACATTTCAAATTCTATGTATTAATACTCTTGTTCCTTAAAAGTATGACTGTTATCATCTTGCAATTCCATCAGGTTAAAAATGAGACTGTCCAAGATGCAAAAATGTAAATCCTGATTATCATATGGTTTTGCTTATCAGTTGAATTCATATCTATTATGAGTTGTCATCACTTCAGCTAAATATAAAGATAGAAAGGGAAGAAAAGGGACATGCTACTGAGAAAAATATAATAATAAAAAAAGAAAGAAAGAAAGAAAATAGGGGAAGATAGAGAGAGGGGTAGAGCGTGCAGAAGCGATGAGACTAATCTGTTTCAATGGAACATAATGAAAAGATCAAAATAAGGAAAGAAAAAAAAAGTGAAGGAGAGTTAAATCAAGATTACTCTTTTTCTTTTTTTCTTTTCATCTTTTCATTACGTTTGATTGAAACATATTAGCATGATTGCTTCCACGCGCTCACTCCCTCTCTATATATTTCCCCTACTCTCTTTCTTTCTTTCTTTCTTTCTTATCATATCTATCTGTGTAGCATGTCCTTTTTCTTCCCTCTGTTGCTTTATAATAAAAACGGAATGGTCCATTATTTAGCCGAGGTGACGACACTCATAAGAAATAAGAATTCGGGAAATAAACAATACCAGATAATCAGGATTTACATTTTTGTGTTTCATCTTGAACGACTTGAATGATCTCACTTTTAACCAGAGGGTGTTTCAAGATGATAACGGTTATGCAATTAAGGAACACGAGTATTAATATATAAATTGTATCTAATCAGTGAGTCTAACATGAAATATATCATGAAGAAAATAATGTCGGACATTATAAGTGTAAGGGACAAAACTCCTTGAGATTTGAATAAAAGTCGTTTAAAGTGCTTAAGTTTTTACAGAGTTATCTCCCATGTGCTATTTCAGAAATTTAGTCCCAACAGTTTTGTTTCTTTTGTTTTTTTTTTCTCTCTTTTATCAGATTCGTCTTTTTCTTTTTCTTTTTCTTTTTCTTTTCAAAAGTTCAAAGAATACAACGGTGAGCTTCAAAAAGTTCAACAAGTTCTACGGTGAGCTGCGCGAAAATGGCTCTTTAGCCCTGCTAAAGTCTTGCACATCTTCCCACATTTACAAGTTATTCCAGGAAGCACAGGATATTTTATTGGTCCATCTCGGCGATGCACAGTTTGGTGACTGATCAAGCCAGCCTTGCTCTGACATAGCCTTCCACACTGGTCACACAGTAGACCGATTTGAAGCCCTTGATTGTCTACTTCTTTATTCTTGCGAACATCTCGTTTCAACTGCTCATGCTGTATACGGTTGGTCTCAAACTTTTTTGTGCCCTTCTGTAAAGCTCTTCTCCCCTGCCCACGGTCCAAAGACTTACTCTCCCAGGTCTTCTCATCGATGTTACACCTTTTCAATGTCGTCCTCAGGCAATCCTTGCATCTCATCTTGGGCCCTTGAGCCAAACGCTTTCCGTTTATAAGTTCCCCATAGAACAGTTGTTTAGGAAGTCGCCCATCGTTCATCCTTACCAAATGCCCACTCCATCTCAATCTATGCTTGGTTATAATACGAAGAAGACGAATGATAATCATAATAACTTGAAAGACTTGTACATATACCTCAGTATGAACCACAAGGTTCCTGGTTCGATACCGGCCCTCGCCAACTCAGCGTATGAGTAGCACATGGATCTGTGCGATAAAGGAGCTGATGGTAGGCATGGCGCTCCACCTCAGACGCAGAAACAATCTCCTTGGTCTAGTGCTAGAGAAAAGGGGATAGACTCCCTCGCTATCTGTCTGATACCGACCTAAGGCCACCCCGACGACTTTACTTACTTTATTACGTTTGTTTTGTTTGATTTAGGTATTGCTAAATAGTTCAGTATGTAAAAAGTATAATAATCTTGATTTAACTCTCTCTCTCTCTCTCTCTCTCTCTCTCTCTCTCTCTCTCTCTCTCTCTCTCTCTCTCTCTCTCTCTTCATCTTTTCATTATATTGAAACAAATTAGCGTTATCGCTTCAACACGCTTATCCTCTCCTCTATATTTCCCCTATTCTCTTTATTTATTTATTTATTTATTTATTTCTTATTATATTTTTATATGTGTAGCATGTTCTTTTTCTTCCCTTTCTTTCTTTATAATAAAGACAGAATGATCTATTAATTAGCTGAGATGACGACACTCAAACAGAAATCAGAATTTGACGATTAAGCAACAACATAATCAGAACTTACATTTTTGCATTTCATCTTGGACAATTTCTACTGTCTCATTTTTAACCAGAGGGTGTTGCAGGATGATAATGGTCGAAAGATTAAGGAACAAGAGTATTAATATATGATTGCATTTCATCTTGGATCTCATTTTTAACCAGCAGGATGATAATGGTCGAAAGATTAAGGAACAAGAGTATTAATATATTGATTGCATTTCATCTTGGATGATTTGGATGGTCTCATTTTTAACCAGAGGGTATTGCAGGATGATAATGGTCGAAAGATTAAGGAACAAGAGTATTAATATATTGATTGCATTTCATCTTGGATGATTTGGATGGTCTCATTTTTAACCAGAGGGTGTTGCAGGATGATAATGGTCGAAAGATTAAGGAACAAGAGTATTAATATATAGATAATAGAGACAATCGATCATGTATAAAGCGAATGCAGCAAACTAAAAAAAACGAGAATACATGGCTGGGAGGCACAACTGGGATGGAAAGGTGATCCACTAGGAATTGCACAAGAAACTAAATTTTGACCATCCAAGAAAAATGGTAGATGAACAAATCAGAATCCCTTCTTGATAATGAAATACATCAAATTCTTTGGGACTTTGAGACAGATCGCCTTATCCCAGCCAAAAGACCCGACATAGTATTGTTTAACAAGATAAAAGAGAACTTGTCAATTGGTAGATTTTGCAGTCCCAGCAGATCACAGGGAAGATGAAAGAAAACAAAAAGAGAGACAAATACTTGGACCTTGCTAGAGAATTGAAAAAAAAATTGTGGAATATGCGGGTGAAAGTGATACCATTTGTAGTCGGAAACCTTTAGACCTGTCCCCAGAGTTTAGGAAACAGACTAGCGAAATTGGAAATCTGAGGAAGAATCGAGACCATTCAGAATACTGCACTGCTGCAATCTGCCAGAATACTCAGAAGAGTCCTGGAGACCTGAGGAGTCTTGTTGTCACTCAGACTCCAGTGAAAGGCCATCAGCTAACGCTGATGTGAAAAACTCAAAATGAGTGAACAACAACAATAATAATATCGATTAACGAGAAGAATAAGAGAACCTGTCATCTCGTGGATTTTGCCGTCCCGGACGACCACCGAATGAAAGTGAAAGAAGGCAAAAACATAGACAAATACTTGGACCTTGCCAGAGAACTGAGAAAACTGAGGAACATGAATGTGAAGGTCGGGATAATTGTAATTGGTGCCCTTGGAACGGTCCCCAAAGGCCTGGAAAAGAATTTGGATGAATTGAAAGTAGGCATAACAATTTGGCCCTAAATAAAGAGGGGAATGCTTGTGTTGAAATGATAGATACTAAAGGAAAAATGCATAGTAACATTTTAAAAGATGCATTATATATTCCTTTTTTTTTAGAAGAATATTTTCTCAGTTCTGGCGGCGACTGAAAAAAATGTGCCAACATAGAATTTAGGCCTAACTCTGCAACACTTAATGCTAGAGGCACTAAATTCAAAATACAAAAGAAAGGAAAATTATATTATTTGAATATGCAATTACCTAAAAAGCTAATAGAAGTAAATAAAAATTACTAGGTACCACCAAAATACGTCACGTGATCAGTTTAGGCAATATTGAAGGAAGAAACCTCAATATTTTTGAATTTTAAAAAAATCTCACTAAAAAGAAATAACGAACATAAAGAGTTGTTACAAAGAAAAACAGTTAATTCAAAAATCAAATTATCCGATTGATTACTCACCGTCATCTTGAAAAAATAAGTAAACAGTCCGTTTTTTTTTACAACAGGGTTAGTTTCTTTGTTGATATTTTTTAGCAGAATTCTGTATTTATGGTTCTTTTACTAAAAAAATACCCGTATAGAAACTTATAAAAATCTTTTGATATAATTATTCAGACTTTTATCTTTATAGACAAAAAAGTAAAGATCGTTTTTTGTGGGTTCATTTTTTTAAATATTTCCTAAAATATAATGGGGGGGTATACCCCATAAAAAAATATTTCCCCTAAAATATTTTTAGAGAAAACGTATTTCAATTTTCAAGATAATATTAACCTTTATGCAAGTTTCATTGTGTTAAATATAGAGGGGTGGGTAAATTTCACAGGGCAAATTGGTGATACCTATCTAAGATTACTGTTATCATATTAAGAAATTGCCAAGAACGTTTGTGGAAGCGATAAATTCTGAACACTTTAAAATGGAAGGTAGCAATGCAAGAAGAAGAGGATATCTTAAAAGAAAATGAAACGGTTTGAATTAACCTAACTACCCCAGAATAAAACTCTAATACCCACACGTGGGGCATATTCTACCAAAACAGAAAATATTTTTTGTCTACCTTTTAATATCACTTACTTCGTATCTTGATACGAAAATAAAAATTATACAAAATAACTTTAAAAAATAAACAAATAAAATATCTTAATTTGAAATCCTTATCTAAAGCACGGGAGGATTGGTGTATTCATTCAAGAACGATAACTCCTTAGCTTGCCTAAAGAGTTACCTCCCTTATATAAAAGAACGCCCTTGTACAAAAAGATACTCGCGTTTGAGATTTGATTTGTCAGTTAATACCAACATATTGTCTTAACTTTCAGCGCGGCACTGACGACAGTCCGTGAGAAAGTTATATGCAAGGACACTGGCCGGTCGATACCTGATACCAACCCAAATTCCTTGAAGGGTCTCATGTGTTTCTAGCGAAAATCTTTTGGCGAGAAAAGTTACAACAGCAGAATATCGCAGAAACCTAAAACTTCAGAATGCACACATGCCAAGAGAATAGAGCGTTTGTATTCTGGCGAGAGAAGCAAGAATATTATAAGAGACTTTGCCATTTCTGGTTAGAAAAACTTAGGGACTGGCATTTTTATCGTCTGCTACAAATTTTAAAGCGAATTAAAAACAATTAAATCTACTATTTAAGGTCAAACTTTGTCTAAATCGATAAGTAGTAACATAATAACCATCATTAAAAAAGAAAAATGTCATTACATATGCAGTTTATTTTTAATAGATTTAAAACTATTTGTTTTGGTCAATTTCGACGCGATCCGCCATTCTGTCTCTTTTTCAATGGTTTTAAGCGCTTGTTTACAATTTTAATGTAACATTGTCGATCGCCAAAGAATTTACCCAAAAATCAAATAATTATCCGATTTTAATGAAATTTTCAGTATTGATTTAACAATTAATGAATTTTATAATGCATCAGTTATTTTATTTCAAAACTTTAATTTAGTATTTTTGCTATGAAAAATTAATATATAAAATTCATTTAAAATGTGAAAAGCCTGATGTTCAGTTTAAAATGTTATATTTTTAGATTTTAAAAATAAATATCTACTTAATGCAAACCTTATTTTAGATACATAAAGTAATAAGTTTTGAAGAAAAACTCTATTAAAAAAGTCCGAACTTATGAATAGAAAACATTTTTTTTTTTTTACGGTGGCTATTCTATGAGAAAATAAGTACCGAAAATTAAAAAATAAAATGTAAAAAAATAATAAATAATAGATTTTTGGGATATTTCTTTTTTTACTCATTTCGATAATTATTTAATTGGCTATTATCTTATAAAAGAAAAAAATGATACATTGATATTTTTTCTGCTTAAAAAGGGGTGGGGGCCTTCATCAGAAGATCCCTCTGGGCATGTGCGAGAAAAAGGACCCACTCCCGACCCCAAGATATTCTCTCAGCCATTTGAGTGAAGGCTTTAATTGTCTCTAGACGCTACTACTACTGGCCAGGGAGATATTTCCTTGTCATGTGGTAGCTATGACCGGTGAATAATGGCTAAATCATAAAACCACCTTCTGTCTTTGTCTCACGAGAGGTGACAGACAAGCTAGAGTTAAAGAAGTAAAACACAGACACAACTTAGAGTTCGAATAAAGACATGTACTACGGACATAAATAACATAAATTGTTGCAAACTAAGGTTTGTCTGCGGGAATGTTATATAAAATAATAATCCACTCAACTGAAATCCTGAGGTAGGGTGGGTTATCGGAGCCCCTTTGCTACGGTTATCTGCTCGCTCTGTTGGATATAAGAGACGCTCTTAAATACACAGTTAATATGTACATCCGGGCTTCTTACTCTGGTCTGGCATTGCCCGTTTAGAACTTCAATATTCACCAGCATTTTGAGTACGCGTCAATACTGTCCACATCCGGGTCACTGCCAACAGCATTTCAGCGACAAGGAGGTAGCGATTTCAAATATCCGTGGCCACTCCCCCCCCCCTCGCACAGGCCAAACATATCGGGACGCGCTTTGTTTGTGGGGGCTGGGAATCCGCTCGTCCACAGTTCTGCCCTTCAATTTCGCTATAAGTTAGTTAGTTAGTTTGCAAGAGTTTAATCCTGCTAGAAGAATAATCTTTGGGACTAGACTTCGTGTATCAGGTTCTTTGGGGATAGCTATATCCGAAGTTAATTGTAGCAAATAGACGAAGGTTTTCTAAATCTCCTATGATGGGTTCAAATGTTTATCGACCGTCACGGGTGTTTGATGATAGGATGCCTTAGTGTGACCGCTTTTATAAATGTCATCACGTGACCATAAGGAGGCTGCTGCTGCTGCTGCTGCTGACCGATGAAACCGGAAGTATATCTCTTAATAAATTTCAACAAAGAAGACTGGAGAAACTGGAAATCAGAGGAAGAATCGAGGCTATACAGACCACATCATTGTTAAGATCAGCTAGAATACATAGAAAAGTCCTGGAGATCTGAGAAGACTTGCTGTCACTCAGACTTCAGTGAAAAACCACCAATCAAAAGTAGAGTTAAAACCTCATATATAATAATAATAATAATAATAATAATAATACAACGAGAATGCAAAACTAGGCACGACTGGGTTGAATAGGTGATCCACTGGGAATTGTGCAAAAACCTAAATTTTGACCATACAGCAAAATGGTATATGCATAAACCAGAATCTTCCTTGAGAATGAAACGCATAAAATTCTCTGTGACTGAGATAAAGATGGGTCACCTTATCCCAGCCAGAAGAATAGAACTAGTATTGATTAACAAAAAAAAAAGTTGTTGCACTTGGAACTGTCCATAACAGCTTAGAAAAAAGACTAGAAGGAAGAATTGAGACCATTCAGATAACAGCATTGTTATGATTGGCTAGAATACTCAGAAAAGTCCTTGAGATCTGAGAAGACTTGTTGCCACTTGGACTCCAGTGAAGAACGATCAGCTTATGGTGGTGTGAAAAACTCACAAGGAGTGAAACAATAATTCAAAACCAAAACAAAATCAAGACATCTGGCAACAGGAAGAAATGAGTTCATGTCTTTTTGTCAAGGAAATTAATTTGAAGTTTAGCAACCTCAATCGAAAATTTAACTCGATTCGAGTTTCGAGGGGTAACAGCGTCAACTTGCAGTAACTTCAATTTTAACTTGATTATTTTTAACTGCGCGAGGCTGGCAGAATTTCAGATATCCCGAATACTTTTTGAAACGGTATGCATCCAACTATTCTCTCACCAGCTATGAATAAATAGTAGGGCCAGCTGTAAAAAATATCTGAGGTAGGGGTTATCGTCCTTGTTCTACGAGCCTCGCTATCAACCAACCAATCATGGGCCAGCATTCTTTGGTGGTAAAGCCAAAGAGGCAAATTCTTTTTTTTTTCTGATCCAGCAGCTCCGGGAGTCGGACGACGAAAAGGGCGTCTCTTATATCCAACAGAGCGAGCAGATAACCGTAGCTAAGGGGCTCCGATAACTCACCCTACCTCAGGATTTCAGCTAAGTGGACTATTATTTTATATAACATTCCCGCAGACAAACCATAGTTTGCAACAATTTGTGTTATGTATGTCCGTAATACATGTCTTTATTCGAACTCTGTTGTGTTTGTGTTTTACTTCTTTAACTCTAACTTGTCTGTCACCTCTCGTGGTCTGAATCACCACACAACTGGTCTCTTTAATCTTCGTATGGCAACCAGTCTAGAAGAAGGAAAATTCTGAATTCAAACTCCGTTTAAAAATAGTTCTTGTTTTTGTTTTCTTTTTCTGTTGTTTCTGTGACGGCATTCACCCTGGGTCGGTTAAGCCGGCTTCATTCAACGTATTCACCGATGCATATCCCTTTCAGGGAAGGAAATGCCCTTGTTAACCGCAGATGTTCCACAGACGCAGTGACAAGTACGCCAAAAGTCGTTGATTCCTGACGATGATGGAAACGCCCTTTGGATTTTCACCAGAACCCCATTGCTCGGATTGTGACCCTAATACCACTGGGTGCCAGACCTGTCCACATTTGGTGATCCTGTCAGGAACTTACGTTCCCGACAGCATGGCTCTGACACGGCCTGTCGCGACGAAGGGGAATTTCTTTAGAAATAATGTACAAGATAGCCATTGAGTAAAGAGCTTCCTCCGCCCTTTTAAATGTTTTGTTTTTCGTTTTGCAAGGTATCTAGCCACCCTCCTCACCAGACAAAATCTATGGGGATTGCCAGTATAGTCTATGAAACCGGTAGTACTGTGTTACATTGAGCGACCTGACACAAATATATCTTGTCTCACATCCTGCTCGTGTGGAGGGGTTGGCAAATACATTAACTTAAACTGTAATTTAGTAATTAAAAAAAAAACTTTTAAAGATCAGATGCTTCTAAAACCCTTAGATATAAATAAAATGTTAATTATTTCAATTGAAAACGTTTGTGTTATTTTTTCTTTTCTTTTTTTTTTTTTTTTTTTTTTTTTGTCAACGCTTTGACGTCATCGGCTAATTTACTTCCTGCTTTAAAAAAAAGTAAATTTAACAACGAACACAAAATTAGGACATCTATTTTACCTGTGACTACCTGGGCGTAATTTGTAGCGAGAGGAGAGACGACTTACTTCATGGGTAGAACCGGGCGTGCACGTGTCTTGCATGCAAGATATCCGGAAGTGGAGAAACAGGGTCACTTTCGGAGTCACAACTTATAAGTAATTGGTATTGTATAAATCTCGCGAGATGAACTGGTGACGTATGCAAATTTCGATTCGCTTTGCTGGTCAATAAAAAGCGGATTACTGAAAGAAAAACAGTTTTTTGTTTTTTGGTATTCGGACTGACTTCATCACACTAATAGGGACTGATTGTATTGAGAGTAAAACGAACCTCACAGACCAAGAAATCACAACCCATATGAAGGATTAATCTTATCTATTCTTATACTGCCAGGATGTAAGAGGATTTACTGGGTACGCAGGGAGCTCTTAATTCTCCCGGTAGTCGGCAATTATTCGGATGAAAGAAGACAAACAACACAAAGGGAAATTATACACATGTATTAAACAAAAGGTACAAAATGCTGCAAATTTGATGGGTTTGCTACCAAACTTATCTTGAGAGGTGAAATTAACAGTCCGTTGGTGAGTTGACGCTAGAAAGGGATTTCTACTCGCCGTCGTTTTGGAATGCTTTTGAGACGTCTCTCCTGGTGAAAGTTCTTAGGATAAGTAAAGTGTTGGGGGGTGCTTTTTTTGAACGACTCGCCTGGTTAACTCCCCTTTGAAGTGGGCGGTGGATGGAGCCCTTGTTAAAATGACTCCTCAAGTCGACAGCCTTCAGATAAGTGATGGGGTTTGGTTTTGCCGCCAACATCGCATGTTGGCGATTCACCCCCTAGCGGCAGGGGAAGATAATTCGACTATCGGTTTTCCGATAGATGAGTGGAGAATGAGAAGCGCCTACCTTGTTTTTGGTCATATTTATTACCTTATTTATTCGCATTGAAGTTCACGTGTTGACCATATATGTCACATATCAATCTTACCCTGAGATATAAGGGGCTTATTTTGATGTGGATATCACTCCGGGTTTGTTTTGTTTTTTTTTGTTTTTTTTTTTGTTTTTTTACCATTCTACCTAAAAACATTTCGATTGTGCTTATAGAACTTCAGTGATCCTCGACTAGTAACCGTGGTACCGGATTTCCGAATCAAGGTTGCAACACCGGCAATCGGTTGCAAGACTAATTCTGCCTACTTCAGATACGAGGCAAAGTGTCTCTGTCAGTTGTTGTTGTTGTTGTTGGACATATGGCGAGTTGCGTTTGGCGCAAATTAGAAGGCCACCCACCATTTAAACTGGTCTCGTTCTTAAAGTAAATCCCGCGAGACTAACTTGTGTTACATATTGTGTGGGTGTTGACAGACCCTGTAGCGAGAATTCAAGGGGGCCAAGTGGGAAAATACCAGGACCGTTGGTAACATTGACCCCAGAGGCGGGAATCTCATACGTCACGTGATTTAGTTAGTTTAGATTTTAGTTTCAACCTGACGTTGAGCAGAGAGGATGTCTATCTCTCTGCTGGGGTTGTCAACTCCTGCATGGAAGAACATGGGCAAGAAAAATAAATCTTGATCAAGAAAATCAAAGTCTTGTGAGCTGATTAATTGCATGACTCTAAACTGGCCCTTAGAAGAAGCAGTTAGAAGAGACTAGACAACATGACGGCCAAAAGAAAGAAGAGGAGGAAATATGGCGACTAAACGTAGCAAGAAGAAATGAAGAACAAGTGAGTCTCTCTCTCTCTCTCTCTCTCTCTCTCTCTCTCTCTCTCTCTCTCTCTCTCTCTCTCTCTCTCTCTCTCTCATCACCCGAGTCTCCTCTCTCGATTATATACACGATGCTGGGTATATACGGCTATACAACACTTCTGACATATGCAAATTTCGTCCTCCTCCCCCTTCTAGTCAATAAAAAAAACAAATTACTGAAGGAAGAACTATTTACGTTTTTGGTGTTCTGACTGTGACTTAAGTAAACGATTACGGACTGATTGTGTTGAGAGTGAAAAGACGTCAATGGCTTCTAAGACTAAGTAATCACGACCCAGCTAGAGGGCTTACGGTAAAATCACGTTGAAGGCACTGGTTCCCGCTAGATCAACGAAATTAAGCAGCGATGAACCTGTTCTAATACTTAGATGGGTGATTATTTAAGCAACAACCGGTACACTTAGCAAACTGATATCAAAATTACTTGATTCGGTATTAAATGACCTGAAAAGGGTTGATAGGCCGTAAAAGAGACCAACCAACCAACCAATCAACCAAACTAAGAGAATTAATCTGATTTGGAAAGCAACTCTTATTTTAATACGAGTTATTTCGACAATTCAAACGAAATGAACACATTAGAAATAAAATTGATACCTGAGAGGATTAAAATAAAATTAGAATAAAATTAAATTAAAATTAAAAATAGCCATCTCCCCAAGAGGCACTAGACAGGAGAACCCTCTAGGCATGTGCAAAGAAAAAAGACCCTTCCTGGCAACAAACGCAATTGACTGGCTCAGGAGAAAATCTCCTCTCCAA
Source organism: Doryteuthis pealeii (assembly GCA_023376005.1). Taxonomy (NCBI): domain Eukaryota; kingdom Metazoa; phylum Mollusca; class Cephalopoda; order Myopsida; family Loliginidae; genus Doryteuthis; species Doryteuthis pealeii. The sequence goes on from CM042140.1 coordinate 3,773,340, forward strand.
AAAATAGTCATGAACATAAAAATAAAATCTGAACTTTGAATGTATCTTTTGTCTTTGTCGCTTCTTTTCTCTTTCCTTTAATTCCTTTTTCAGCCTGACAAACCACAAGAAGGAAGAACCAAATATAATGGGTTGTAAAAGAAAGAATCAGCGAACACGCACTAAATAACCAAAAGCCAAATCGCTCACACAAAAAATATTAAATTCCATAAGATCAATGGTTCTTCCATTGGCCCGTCTGTTTTTGAGTGGGTTAAGAAGGTGCAAATTGTGCATTATATATATATATAGTAAATGAAGAAAAACTCTAAACTTGCTTCATTACAATAATTTATTTCAACCGTATTAATACGGCATCTTCAGGTAATCACAAGAACATGACTCTTACTGAGAATTTCCCAAAGTAACATCGCTTTTAAATCTGGGGGCGGGAGGGTTGATGTCTTAGTTTGAGATGAGCAGGATTAGTTTCTTTGAATGCGGCGGGGGGGGGGTCTATGGAGCTCTCCTTATGGTCTACCTGCATCAGTTTGGTTAAACCACACGTGGAAAGATCCTAACTACGGAAAAAAACTATATATATATATATATATATATATATATACATACATACCAACCCCTCCGCACGAGCAAGATGCGACACAAGTTCAATTTCTTAAGCGGAATTTAACAGGTTTGAATTCAGAGTTGTCTATCCCCTAGACTGGCTACCAAGCCATGGTTAAAGAGCCCAGTCTGTCCTGCTATTTACGCAACAATGCCAAGAGCTTCGTCCAGAAATTGAATTCAGGTTGACGATTCCATTTCCCACGACTCTAACCATTAGACGACGCGCCTCCATTATGCATTATAAAGGTGCCACCAACCGTTATCCCTCTGAAGTTATCGGGGGGGGTTTATGCAGTTTACTGGCAGCTCGGAGATTAAACAAACTTATAAAAGATAAAGCGTGCCCTTTATAAAGCCTTAGGAATTGACTCATTTCTTAGCTGGAAGCAGTTCATTGGGCGCCCCAGTGAAACGGTTGGTGTCTTCCCGACTGAATTAAGAAAACTGTCCGTGCCATTCGGCGATGTGAATGACCGTAAACTGGGACGTGCCTTTTGAGCAGGATTATCCGATTATGTCAGTCGGCTCTTGTGAACATCGTCTAGGATGGACGAATTAGGGACTGGCTGGCTGGCTGGCTGTTGGACAGGACCCAAACCATTCTCAAAGAAATGGGGCCAGTTCCAGCAGTTGTAAGAACGAACGGAGTGGTATCCCAACCAGAAGTACTGCATGTGTATAGTGAGAGTTATGAATTATCTCGCCAGGCTACAGAGATTGAACTCACAATCTCCAAGTTGTGGTAAGCATCCTGTCACCCCTGTTGGTTAGAGTGGTTCGGCCGGTGAGGAGGAATAAAAACCGAGGCAGTTTCTCTCGGGGAAAATTTACTGTTTTCAGCTGAGAGACACTTTGGAGCGTGGTATTGCGGATGCGTTGATGGCTGTTGTCATTTTTGCAGGCGGAAAGACTTTGTCGTCAGACTTTTGAAGCTGGGAAAGCGATTACTCGAATCAGTTTCGATTTATTAATGTGATTCCCCTGTCCTCAACAATCGTGAAGGCTCCGTATGCTACAAATGTGGTGGTTCAAACTACTTTTCCAAGAAGTGCCGGAGTCGAAGTAATACGGGAAGCATGAATCAGAGAGCACGAGGAAAACTGCGTTGCCACTGCTGTAATGAACTGGGCCACATATCACGAAATTGTTCGGGAAACGGATCCGTGGACAAAGTATCGTCATCACCTTTGCCCTTTTTCAGTCAGTGAATGCAGCATTACCTGTAATTGGTATCCATACAGACGGGATATTTCCGATGAATAACACTGGGGAACAATTTTGGACATAATTTCTGTTGAGTTTGATTTTTCATTTGATTTAGACTAATATTGACATGCTGATTTCAAAACTGCAGTCAGTTTTCTTCTATCACGTCAATTTTTTTTCTCTACAGCTTACTCCCAAAATAAGCACACTTGTATTGTTGGTCAACTGATTGCGTTGATTATTTTATTGAAAATGAAGGAGAATTATTCAGAACTGGTGACTAGGTTGATTTCCAGTCAAAGAACAAACATCAGCACATTTGTGAAGCTAGTCTATTTTGCATATTTTGAATTAAAACTTGGTGATTAAGACAAGTCTTGGGTCCCTTACAAGATGTGAAAGCAGTTGCTGAGAATTTACAGATGTGGATCAAGGGAACATGTAATAAGTTGGCATTTGGTATACCTATGATTTGGTGAGAGCCACAGAATGTTACTTTTGTTTAATAAAAACTTCACCATATAACAAGAAAAACAAATGTAAAATTTAATATCCTAGTCTACCATCAGTTATACGTCCAGTACCTCATTCAGTTGAAATCCCAGTGTGTGGCAGTATAGCTTGAGAGAAGCATTGGATGGAGAGGAATTGGCCTCCAAGATCTGATCTCAAACCTGTTGATCCCTACATTCTACATGAGCCATTTGTTGACATGAAGAAAATTATGTTCACACCTGAAACTATGTTTCTTGAAGCAATTCCTTAAATCATTATCAATTGAAGGCAAGTGTTTCAAGTACCATATTTCGGCATTTCCTGGCCTGTCAATTGAAAAAATCATGGCCGGTGTGTTTGATGGTTTACAGATTCTGGGAGGTAACAAAGATGAACATTTCATCGTGATAATGTCAGAACTCGAAAAGAATGCTTGGTTCTTGACAAGTTCTTTACCTTGTCAAGAAATTTCTTGAAAATGCATGAGCAATGAATTACACTGAAATTAGATTGCCATAAAATGTTCGATTGCAACATGAGCATCAAGTTCCATTTTCTGCATAGCCATCTTGCTAACTTCTTAAAAAACCTTGATGTGGTCAGCTACGAGCAAGATGAATGATTCCGCCAAGATTTGAAATTCTTGGAGGAATGGTATCAAAGTATATGGGATATAAATACGATGGCTGACTATGGAGCATAAAGGGAAATTGTACACATATTGAACAATCTAGAAAAAAACCATGTGTAAATTTTTACCTTAACTACTTAGACACAATTTGACTTATAGTAACAATATTTGTATGAACAAAATGAAATTGTACAAACATTACAATCAAGCAATTTTTAATCCATTGTAAATTTTTAAGATATTCTATAAAATAAGCTCAAATTCGTCACATGCAGTTTTTTAAAATGTTTTTTGAGACCAAGCGAGGTATCCTGTTATTTAAAAAGTTTTTGTAATAGAGAAAAAATGGGGAAATTTTTGGATTCAGAGTCCAAAAGTTTGTCAAAAACAAGGGTCAGATCTAGCTCAACAAAATTTGTGATGCCCACTGTATTGTTTTATTATTTCCTATTATATATACATTTTTTTTTAATTCCATAAAATAAGAAAAAAATTGTTAGATGCTGTATTTTTACGGTTTTTACGAAAAATTGAGGGTATCCCGTGACTCAAAAAGTTGACGTGATATAGAAAAACTGGGGTCATTTTTGAATTCAGTGGTAAAAAAAAATAGTCAAAATCAAGTGGCAGATCTAATTCAACAAAAATTGTGTTCCCAGTCTAATTAGCACGAACTCCTGCCGGGGAGTAAAATTTGTTTTTTTGTTTTTTTTGTATTTTTGTTTTCCTGTGACTCGAAAACCCCACAGAAAAAGCAGCTGTACGGCCACTTGCCCCCATCACACAAACCATACGAGTGAGACGAACAAGATATGCTGAATACTACTGGAGAACTCATAAATGACGTCCTCCTGTGGAAATCTGTTCATGGGTACGTCAGTGTGGGCCGTTCAGCAAAGACCTACATCGACTAGCTCTGTGCGGATACTGGATGCTGCGCAGAGGACCTTCCGAGGGCATGAATGATAAGGAAAATTGGCGAGAGATTGTCATGGATAACCGTGTTGCTAGCCCAACATGATGAGGATAATCATCATCATCATCATAATCATCATCATCATCATCATCATTCTGATTATTTCTACCCCACCCTAACAACTGATGGTTCATATGTTCTATCATTCTTTAAATAAACTATTCTTTTAACCCTCCCTCTTTCGGTGTCTGTCTGTCTGTCTGTCTCTGTCTGTCTCTCTCTATCTCTCTATCTATCTATCTACCTATATATCTATCTATCTATCTGGAGGATGATATATATCTAAGTTTTAGTTTTGTTTGTTTGTTTTTTTTTTTTTTTTAATTTTTTTAAAAAGATGATATCATCGTAACCGCTATGAAAAGTACTTCAAATTCCCGTCGTCGCTGTTTGCGGCTAAAAACTACGAAGTTGTGGGAGTTTACAGGAAGTAACTACTTCATAGGCTAAAAGTCATCTGACAAAATTTCGTTTGTGCGCAAGACGCTCGACGCACCCTTTCCGGTTGAGCTTGGTAAATTAATTGTATTATTTAACCAACCAGAGTGATTCCTATTAAAGGTCAAATACTTTGAATAAGATCCACTTTGGTCGACGACACGGGTATAAATAAAACCAAAATTTGTTTATCAAACACATTCGGTTTTCACCTCACCACCGAAGTCTGCATGGAAAGAAAATGCACAACGATTCAAACTGATGTTATCAAGTTTATTTAATAAACACCGTAAAAACTGTACAAAAAAAGAAATATATAGCATTCAATAAAAGATAACAACAAATACATTTCAATAGAAAAGGAAATACAAAAAAGAAATGGACACGCAATGTCTTATACAAATTATTACCGTATTGCCTCTTTGACCAGCTGTAGTAAACTAAGTAGGGTTTGTATATAGACTCTGCTTTCCTTGCCCAATTCCATTTAATCTTAAATTCGGCAATGACTTTAAGGGTCGGCAGCAACTGATAAAATGGGATTTATAAAAATCAACTAAATTATTCTAAGATTAAATATTGTGAAGATAGTTAAACTGGTAAACAAAAAATAACTATATAAAAATAAAGTGTAGCTAACCGGTCAATTCAGTGACCGTTACAACACGGGTTCATCGACGTCCAAACAGCTGATACACTAGTTCTTTTTCTTTTTTTTTCTTTTTCTTTTTTTCTTTTCTTTTTCTGTGTCGACCAAAAACTAACTTTTGTAAGCAGACAACTTGGAGACAACTTGAAGATGACTTTTGACCGTAAGAACTTTAATGCCATTTGAAATTACTCCAATTTACAAACACGTATACAATGGAATTTTAATCCATACAAGTACTTGTTAATACACGTACACACTTTATCGTTTATTCTTTTGTATTTCTTGACACAGATTATTTTGTTATTTATTCAATTTGTTATTGCCAAATAAAATTGGCGATTTTTAACTTAATCACTTTATCTTTGTTCTCTTTGCTTTAGTTGTCGTCATTTCGTTCAAACGTTTGATTGGTTGGTTGGTTGGTTGGTTGGTTGGTAGGGTTTTTGGTATGTCAACCCTTGTTGTGTTATTTTATGTCGAAGACATTTTTGTTTTATTCATTCTTGATAGGTACACAAATTTTCTTATTAAATACATTTTTTCAAAACTAACTTTCTTCTATTTAACCCATAGATGGAACCCTAACAGGTACCACCACTCCGGGTTAGAGTGGACCTGGGAGTAATGGCGATGAAGGGGTACTCCACATTCCTAAGAGCTTCAGAATAAGAACTTCACCATCAGATAGAGTTTAACGTAATACCTAGGACATTAAGACCCTCAGTCACCGCTTTCTAGCATATACAAGGTGTGTCATAAAAGTATCGAGATTGAAGCTGTATTTACCAAGATAGAAATGAACAATGAATGGAACGTTATTTTTTTCAGAATACAAGGTGTGTCATAAAAGTGCAGAGTTTGAAGCTGTATTTACATGTATAGAAATGAATAGTGAATGGAATGTTAATTTTTTCAGAATACAAGGTGTGTCAAAAAGTACAAAAAATGTCGATACTTATTTGACACACTTGTATATGATAAAAAAATCAGACGTTTGCGCGGTTCGACGTCGTCATTGACCCTGCAACAATTTCGGCGAACCAAGTTATATCAACGTATAAAATACTTTTTTATTCATCTGCATTTCGAGGTAACAAAAAAAATTAAGGCCTCTTTTTGTGTGTGTGTGTGTGTGTGTGTGTGTGTAAAACAAAGTTCTGTAGACTCTCTAGACGCGGGGGAATCACATGACACAATTGAAGTGACATAATGTGGTGTGGGTGGGGAGGTCATGTGACCTTTTGAAATTTCTAAGAAAGAAAATCGTTTTCTCCACAAATTAACTTCTTTTTTTTCTTTCTTTTACTTCTTTCTTTCATTCTTTCTTTCTTTCTTTCCCTGTAACACTTTCTTTCTTTCTTTAAAAAAAAAACGCTAATTTGATTATCGATTTCTTTATTCAATTTTGTAATTAATTAATTAATTGCATTGTAAATTGTATTATTACTTTACTATAATGGTTGATTAGTTAGTTTGAACCTCAGAAAAGGCACCCGGTGTGGATCGAACTCACTAAAACATCCGCGAAACTAAAACGTACAAACCACTGTGTTCAACGATGATCACGCTAATTTAAATTTTAATCTAGTACGGCACAAGGCTACAGGTGTGGGGAGAACCTAGTGAAGTTAGAACACATTAGACCTAGCTAACCACTGTGTTACGATTTTAGTGGCCATTCTTTCCGTCCTGTCGGCTGGGGCGTTAGAATGCACCGACTGCACCTCTGCAGAGGGGTAAGACTCCCCCAATGGGGCCACCTGTTGGCTGTGGGTGGCGACCCGTGATGCTTAAGGATAGAGCCCAGGTGGATGAGCAGTTTATGACATGCAATACTCCACTTGGGCCCTATCTTGGGCTAGACGGGCGGTCGGAGAGGCCCCCTCTGATCAATCGGCTGGTCCCGTCAAGCCCTAGCACCTGTATGATTTTCCCAACCTATTGCCCTTATGGCAAGCCCAACCCTTTTTTATCATATGGGTGCTAGAAGGCGGTGGCTGCGGGTCTACATGTCCTGGGAATGACGTTAAACTCTATCTGATGGTGAGGTTCCAGTTTTGGAGGTTTGGGGAATGTGGAGCGCCCCTTCATCACCATTGCTCCCTGGTCCACTCTGGCCCGGAGTGGTAGTACCTGTTAGGGTCCCATCTATGGGTTAAATAGAAAAATGTATTTATAAAAAAATTGTATTATCCATTAAGAATTGATTTATTTCAAAACTTTATCGGCATTAAATGACCCACTGAGGTTGATATTCCGTAAAACAAAACAAACCAAACCAATGGCCATTCTTTAGGCTTCAAGCTAGAGCGCTTGTCCAGCGGAGATCCTTTGTCTTTAGCAGAGCGCGATCCTTGGTAAAGAATCCTTTCGTTGTTCCTTGGTGCTCCTCAGTCTTGCAAGTCCTTCGTCAATGATTGCAGATAGACGTCTCTCAGTATCAGTGATTAAGTAGTCAACCAGCCACGCATTCGGGCTGTTGATTGGCTGAGGTTTAAAACACGTGACTCGTTTAGTCTATAAATTTAAGTGGTGTATTGTGTGCTACAATACACCACTTAAATTTATAGACTAAATTTATATACCAAAAATAATCCAACACACTGATCCACGTCCTGTTTGTTGGGACTATAGAATACACTGACTGCACCTCTACAGAGGGGTAACCTCCCCCCCAATGCGACCACATGTTGGTCGTGGGTGGCAACCCGTAAGGTTTAAGGATCGAATCCTGGTAGCTGAGCCGTCCATAACGTGCAACACTCCACTTCGGCTCTTACTTAGGCTAGACATGCGGTCAGAAAGGCCCCCCGATCAATCAGTTGGTCACTTAAAGCACTAGCACCTATATGGTTGTTCCAAACCTAGTGCTCTTATGGCAATCCTCTAACCCTTTTTATCATATGTGTGCTAGAAGGCGATGACTGAGAGTCTTAATGTCCGGGGTATGACGTTAAACTGCATCTAGTGGTTAAGTTCAAATTTTGGAGCTTTGGGAAGTACAGTACCCTTTCATCACCATTACTCCCAGGTCTACTCTGACCCGGAGTGGTAGTACATGTTAAGGTCCTATCTATGGGTTAAATAGATTTAAAAAATGAGTTTTTTTTTAAATACCCATAAAAATGAAAACAAAACGTTTTCGGCATGAAATAACCCAACAAGAGTTGACATGCCGCAAAATACAAACAAACAAACCACTGATCTGTGTATATGCATTCATTTCGTTTATGTGGGCTGAGGAAACAAAAGTATAAAATATTTCCTACTATAGAATCTAAGTCATACTTAGTTCAGGCATGCATAGTCTAATCGAGAAATGAAGTCTTCTTAGTATTGATTAGTCAGATCATTGGTTGGTTGGTTGGTTGGTTGGGTTTTACGGCATGTCAAACCCATTGGGTCATTTTATGCTCAAGACGTTTTTGTTTTATTCATTCTTGATGGGTACTCATTTTTTTAAACTCATATTTTTCTATTTAACTCAAAGAATGGACCCTAACAGGTACTACCAATCAAGGTTAGAGAGGACCTGGGAGTAATGGTGATGAAGGGGTACTCCACATTCCCCGAGCTCCAAAAACTGGAAATTCACATCAGATAGAGTTTAACGTCATACCTAAAACATTAAGACCCTCATCCACCGCCTTCTTTTCCGGAAACATTTTGTTTTCATTTTTGTTGGGTATTCATTTTCCACAGTTTTTTAAAACCCATTTTTTTCTATTTAACCTATAGATGGAACTCTAACAGGTACTACCACTTCGGGTCAGAGTGGATGGGAGCAATGGTGATAAAGGGGTGCTCCACATTCCCCAGAACTCCAAAGGAACCTCACCATCAGATAGAGTTTAACGTCATACCCAGGACATGAAGACCCTCAGCCACCACCTTCTAGCACATATATGATAAAAAGGTTTGGGGCTTGCTATAAGTGTAATAGGTTTGGAACAATCATACAGGTGCTATGACTTGACATAACCAGCCGATTGATTGGATGGGGCCTCTCCGACCGCCTATCTAACCTAAATAAAGGCCAAACTGGAATGTTGCATGCTATGGACTGCTCAGTCACCAGGATTCCATCCTTAAGTACCACGGGTTGCCACCCACGGCCAACAGGTGACCCGTTTGAGGAGGTCATACCCCTCTACAGAGGTACAATCGGGGTATTCTAAAGCCAAGCCGACATGGCTGCATTAGTCGGGTACAAGGCTAATTCAATGTATGAAGATTGTCTTGCGTCAACCTCCTAAGTTAGAAAGACTTGGCTTTCTTTCAAAAATTATGTTGGAGACAAAATAGAATTGGCCCCCTTTTTACATTAAGGAGGGGCTCTCCGACGTCACGTGTTCTTTTTGTTCACGTGACAAGGCGAACCCAAGAATCTTTCTCTTTATGAACACTACGTTAGAAGCGACAGACGTAGTCGTTTTCGCGTCCTCAACAGTGTCGTTGTACCCAGACCTCCTGAGAAATAGTAAGGGGTTAAGCTTTTATTCATGTTCCTCGAACACCTTGTGACTCTTTTGGGGTTTGGGACGGGGTCCCTCCTTGTATGTTGTATAATTAAAAGTTATATTGTATTAATTGATTTGTCTTTTTCCCTACCAAATATTCTATGTTAGGTTACCCTCTTTTGATAAACTATTACATAATAAGAATACGAGGGTTTAGCTACGAGTTTACACCACGCGTTTTCTTATAATTATAATTACTATCGGGACCTGTGTATATACCACAGTACGATAATTTGATTATTAAAACGTTTGATATTTTGATATGGGTACACATCCTCTTGGAAAGACAGGCCGATGGTAGCTGTAAGAAGTTTGAGGTAAGGCGGCTCGAGCACTCCATCCTGAAGCGACACATGACGGACGTCATGGAAACATTTCCTACATTTAAGTCTGACCTGTGTGGCAGGGCCTGTATGTCGAGGGCTTCATATGTGTGACAGGGTACATAAAAAAAACAAGTTGGATCCGTGGGCATCTGCGTGCTCACAACTGAACTACTTGTAGAAATGGCCTTATTCTGTTAAGAAGTGGCAATCACTATATATATATATATATATATATATATATATATGTACAATACATTTAAGGTGGCATTGTTACCATTGGTTTCTAGGCAGCATGTTAACCACCTTCATCAAGACAATGCGCCTGTTTAAGAAATACAGTGAATGTCCTTCATTTATATATGCACATATCTTCTGTTGGTAGTGGGAGGGATCTTCTTAATTTCCCGTGTTTTTTTTTTTTTTGTTTTTTTTTTAATCCATGGCACGGGAAATTAAGAAGATCCCGCCACTACCAACAGAAGATATGTGCATATATAAATGAAGGAACATTTACTGTATTTCTTAAACAGACGCGTTGTCTTGACGAAGGGTGGCTAACATGCTGCCTAGAAACCAATGGCAACAATGTCACCTTAAATGTATTGTACACTATAATGAGTAAATAAATAAATAAATAATAAATACAGCTATTACACACGTAATCGAGCACTTTATTTTCAATTCTCCAATACTAACGAAGGACTACTATATATATATATATATATATATATATATATATATATATATATATGATAAAGAAGATGACTTACTGGGAAATAGAATATCGAAAATTGACAGTCGATATAAATATTAACCGAATAAGTCAGGGTTATAAAGAATATGAAGTGCTCAATACGTTAGTAGAGCGGATTTGGTAGAAATGTATATATAACCTCCTTAAGTTTCTTTGATTTATTCATTACAATTAAACTTAAGTAGGTTATTTATGTATACTTTTCTACTATATATATATAGAGAGAGACAGACAGACAGACAGACAGACAGAGAAAGCATGTGGAGAAATGGTTATCATCTTAGGGCATGGACACAGAGACCCAAGTTCAAATCTTAGGCTAAGCTGCTTGCGTCTCACTTATCCCAATGCATGAATAAATCCCTTCCTCCCAGAGCAGACTTGGTCCTGTTAGCCTTGGTTATGCAACCAGTCTAAGAGAAGGAAACACTGAATTTGAACCAGTTTTATTCCTGTGAGAATACCCGGTTTGCACTCCTGCACCTTCGTTGCATAATGTGTAGACTTCAACGTTGTGATATTATGTGCTGGCCGATTCGAAGTGCACGAGTCAGAGACAGGTTCACAATGATTATAAAAAACAAAACAAAACACAAAGTCTGATAACAGGACGCTGATGGAAGAGGAAGTTGTGACACTTGTTGTTATGACCTGTTTAAGGGTCAATAAATAATAACTCAACACGGCGATAAAATGAAGAGAACAGATGTATTCAGTAATATATATCAACGTACAATGAAAGGGTTTCTTTGTTACAGCGTACACGAAGAACATGTATCTGCTATTTCTCCCTTAAGTAGCTTTGCTCTGTTAATATATACCCTTTGGGTAAGTCTATGTTCGTGTCATAGGTGAGTCACCTACAACACTTGTGTAGTTTGTGGTGGAGTAGTGTACACTTGGGTCTATCTCAGCTGGCAAGAAAGTTGTTATAGACTAAGTTGATTGCTGGCTTCACTGATGTGGGTCCCTGGCTATATTCTAACTCTGCTGCTACTGATGATACTATCACCAACTACCGGGCTCAAAACAGCTAAGGGCTGGAGCTTCGCTGAATTTATGTAAAATTCCCACCCCCACATCCACACGGAACCGACCACCCAGATGCTCGGTACTTAATTTACACTCAGACTTTCTGCCTGTATTATGCCTTAAAATTAAAACACTTACTCTTTTCTTCAGACTTCGTATTTTTATTCATTTTTTTTTCTGACCATGTCCACCCTTAATTATAGTGTCACACTCCGCTTAAAAATTGACTTTGTGTCGCATCCTTGTCTGTGACAGTGGGGGTGGGTAGATAAATACAAATTCCCAAAAATATATTTTTCCGCCTGATCCTAAAATCAGATTCAACAATTAAACAAAAAAGGAGATGCCTTAATCTGCGTCGTGTGGTTGAGAGAGTTGTATGTTCCTAGTCAATGGTGGAGTCCAAGTAATATTCAGGATTTCGAACGAATACTGATTTTAATAGCATATAAAAATATCTGTACCATTTACCTAGCACTAGAAGCGACTACCCAGCGACGCCTGATAGAGGGGGTGGTGTATTGATTTGTTTACTTTTGAGATTTACAAATACAGGACATTTTTAAGTAGAATTTCAATGCTATTTCTATGTATATTTTAATTTTTAAATATCTTCAAATATATATCAAATCTTCATAATTTTTACATAAAAAGTAAGCTCTGGTTATAGTGAATGTGTATATATATATTTACATTGTCATTAATTGTTTTATTTTGTTGTTTCATTCGGACATACATACATACACACCAATTTCCTGTATATATGTACTAGAAGCGCTTACCCATCATCACCTAGGTATGGGGGGGATAAAAAAACGTGGTGTAATGGTTGGCACGTTAGTCTAGCAGACCCATTCATTTTTAGATATATTCGTAAATATATAAATCAAATCTTCACATTTTCGCACAAAAAGCAAGAACCGGTGATATTTAATGTGTATATCTGTATCTATATATTTACTTTGTCGTTAATTGTTTTATTTTTGTAGTTTCATCCGGACATACACACATATATACATTCACGCCAACTGCCCTTTATACATGTACTAGAAGCGGTTACCCGTCGTTGCCTGGGTAGAGGAGGAGATAAAAAAAGTTAGACTCGCAGATCCATTGATTGATTTGGTCTTCCATAATTGATTTGTTTATGTTTTAATCACAAACACAATCAATGACTTTTCCTTCTCTTACTATTCAAATTCTAATTTTTAAATATCTTCACAAATATAAATAAAATTTTCTTATTTTCCCACAAAAAAAAGCTCTGGTGATAGTGCATGTGTATATATATTTACTTTGTCTTTAATTGTTTTATTTTTGTAGTTTCCTCCGGACATACATACATACATCCTTTATATAAGTATAGATAGATAGATAGATAGATAGATAGATAGATAGATAGATAGATCAGAATCAATCATTCTATTCGCATACTTGTAAAATTGGCAATACCGATTGCAAATTGATCTATCGATTTAATAATATGTCATCGACTCATACATAAAGCGAAAATTTTAAGCATAGCCGTAAAAAGTATCAAATAAAGGGGAGTGTAATGGGAAGATTGTGTTGCGCCAGTCTGACGAGTGATGATGGTCTGCCTGCCTAGAAAATCAACATTAACCCGGCCATGCGCGATTCGCCGAGGCTGGAACTATAAAATAAATAGTCTTGTTTGAATCTCAAAATGCTCTCCACACTTGTGGCCTTGTGTCTGACTTGACTAAGCTAAACTTTTGGTTATAACTGAATTTTTTGTGTACTTATGTGTACAATACATACACGACACACATCCACACATCCACGACTCGTTCGTTTGAAATGAGAGAAATATCAAACTGGGAAGATTGCGTTACCCTAAATATACAGGTGCTTTCCACGAAAATCAGCATTAACTGTGTTCGTGTGCTCGTTGAGACACGCTATGATACGGACACACATACATATCCACGTGGTCTATCGTAAACTCGTTCACCATTACATATTTAGTCTTTCTTTCTTTTTCTTTTTCAATGTATATTTTTCTGGCGTCAGATTTTGATTGTGATATTTTAAAGCTGATTTGAATAAATTTAATTAATTCATTATTATTATTATTATTATTATTATTAGCCGTAGCCGACGATTCACTGGAGGCTGAGTGACAGCAAGTCTCCTCCTGTCACTCAGCCTCCAGTGAACCACTGGCTACGAATAATAATAATAATAATAATAATAATAATAATAATAATAATAATAATAATTATCTCGGGGAGATAAAAACGGATCACCTTATCACAGCAAGAAGACCAGACCTAGTATTGATTAACAAAAAAGAAAGAACTTGTCAACTGGTGGATTTTGCAGTTCCAGCAGATCACAGGGTGAAGATGAAGGAAAACGAAAATATGGACAAATACCTGGACTTTGCCAGAGAATTGAAAAAGCTATGGAATATGGAAGTCAAAGTGATACCAATTGTAGTTGGTGCACTTGGAACGGTCCCAAAAAGTTTGGAAAAAAGACTGGATGATCTGGAAATCAGAGGAAGAATTGAGACCATCCAGACTACTGCAATTTGCCAGAATACTCAGAAGAGTCCTGGAGACCTATGGAGACTTGTTGTCACTCAGACTCCAGTGAAATACCATCAGCTAACGGCAACGCTGATGTGAAAAACTCAAAAGGAGTAAATAATAATAATAATAATAATAATAATAATAATAATAATAATAATAATGATATGATGATGATGAGACCATTCAGAACACTGCACAGCTGTAATCTGCCAGAATACTCAGAAGAGTCCTGGAGACCCGAGGAGACTTGCTGTCACTCAGACTCCAGTGAAAGACCATCAGCTAATGCTGATGTGAAAACTCAAAAGGAATGAATAATAATAATAATAATAATAATAATAATAATAATAATAATAATAATAATAATAATAAATAAATAAATTAATTAATTAATTCTATTCAATTCAGTTTTAAAATATCACAATCAAAATCTGACGCCAGAAAAATATACATTAAATTTTTAAAAAAGACTAAATATGTAATGGTGAACGAGTTTACGATAGACCACGTGGATATGTACGTGTGTCCGTAACATCATCATCATCAACATCATCATCATTATCATTATATTATTATTATTATTATTATTATTATTATTATTATTATTACATTTTTCTTTTACTTTTCATTGATTTTCGGTGAGGGGGGGACTCGACTTATTGCAATGCTCGTTTTTATTTTGATATTTTTTCAAAAAATTAATCAATTTATTTATTTTTCATCTAATTCTAATTTGATCCCGAAAATTTCCATTAATTTAAAATCTTGAGGCGACTTTTGTGTGTGTATGTGTGTGTGTGTGTGTGAGAAAATGTTAATGCATTAAATAAGTAAATAAATCATTCTTTAAATTTATCTTCTATTTATTCATCTATTTTTATTTATTTATTTTGTAAAATTGTCTTTTCTTTGATTTTGGGTTTGAACCACACACCTTGTAATCAGCAGGAGCGAGTGTTTTACCAGTGAGCTATCTCCAATGTCTTAACGTTTTAAATCATTTATTGTCACCCAGGAGAAGTGTCACGCGATTTTAATAGCCCAACTTCACCTTACCCTTTTTTTATATTGTTGTTGTTTTCTTTAAACTTTATTTATTTGTTTTATTTTGTAGTTATTTTTAGAATAATGTATACTTTATTCTTTCTTTAAGGAGAATACGTGCACACGTGCGTGGGTGCGAGTGTGTGTGTGTGTGTGTGTGTGTGTTGGAGGGCGAAATGTATTGGCGTGTCTGTGTAGTGTCACAGTGTCCCTGATAAAATACGCCCTTTCAACACACACACACACACACACACACACACGTGTGTGTGTGTATGTGTGTGTGTGTGTGTGTGTGTGTGTGTGTATGTGTTCGTGCAACATTTGTATGCATTTCCTTTGATTGTGAACAATTTTGAAATAGGTGAAGATTATTTTGCATTAAAAAGAAAATGCATAATGGTACGATACACCATTATTTTCCATCCTAATACAAAACACACACACACACACACACACACACATAAAAATAAAATAAAATGGAAATTTTAAGAAAGACATTTTCACTGTTCAAAATAAAAACCCCAAAACTTTTCTTTTAATTCAATTTAATTTATTTATATAAATAAAAGTTTACCCCCACCACTTTTTAAACAGAACAAATATCGATGTATAATTAGAGTAAAAAAAAATCTCAAAATACTTTTTTTTTTTTACATTTTATTTCCAGATTTTGATACTTATATTCTTCCAAAATCTTTCCTTTAAAATTTTTTTGTAATCACACCTTCGGTCTTTTGTCTTTTTATTCAAGCAGAAATTAGTATCAATTTTGCGCCCTAAATATAGGAGGGGTCAAAGTTAAGTGACCTGGAAAAAAAAATCAGAAAGTTTTTCAATAATAACTGATGCATTATAAAATTCATCCATTGATAAATCAACACTGAAAATTTCATTAAAATCGGATGCCCCCCCCCACACACACACACTTTTCCCCAATCAGGGGGATTGATTTGTTTTTGTAAAATACATCTTAATTTTGTTTGGCACCCAGTGTGGATCGAACTCAGTACAGTAGACACCCTTAAGGCATATAAACTAAATTTTTTTACAAGTATACGAATGTAGTAAATTGGGCTCTGTACCAATTGAAGAAGACTTGGTTGATTTGAAAAATTATTATTCGGGGCGAAAAACGCAACTATCTTAACCACCAAATTTATATACATTTCAGTATGTACCGTAAACTATTATACAAATTATTATTTTCTAGAAATACAGATTATCATTTTCTAGAAGTACCAACGAATAAGTTATTGTTACTTATTTATATATATGAGTAAGAGTGTAATTTAGAGTTGAGAACCTTGTGCCTGACACGTGCGTGTATATATATACACACAACATACATACATATATACATACATACATACAAACTTATCTTGAATTGGTGTAAAACTTAAGTAAAATTACTTTTCTTGTTTGCTTATTTATGGTCACCATTGCTTAAATTTACCTGATTTAATATGAAAAAAAATCTATTTTCTCCTTCATATAAACGATTACAAAAAAACTCATAAAAAATAATCAATAGTCAGATATTTAAAAAAAATCTGGAAGTTCCCGAGTATTTACGGAAATTAACGAATATCTTTTCGACGTTTTCCGGAACTCACCGAACAATAGTAAACATGGCTGCGCCCTAACAAACAGCATTGGATATAGAAAGGCAAGGTAAGAAACAATTTTAAAAGTTTTTATTAGAAGTTAGCTAAAAATTCGATTTTTTTCATATTCTTTTTTATATCAGGTCTTTTAGTTTTTGCTCGTTGGTGTAGAAGTCGTACTTTCTCTACTATTTAGTTATTTGCTGTTTTTTTTTGTCAAAATCTTGAGCGCCGAGAAAGAAGGCTTCAAGTCGAAGTCTCTTTCTTTTCCATTATTTATTTTTATTTTTATTTAAGTATTTGAAAGAAAAAAGAAAAGTAATGTCGTTTAAATACCTTATACTTTAGTCTGTTTGCTATAAAATCATTAATGTTTTCAGATTGGATTTTCGGGCCGTATTTAATTTTATAATTTAATGATTATTCGAGCCGCTTCTGAATTTTTTTAAAAAAAGGTTATAACAGGATATCGCGCCGGAAGAAATTGGATCGATCCACTTTTCTTTTCTTTTTTTTTTCGGCTACGGATGGCCAGTGTTGCCAAAAAAATAAAATAATAATAATAATATAATAATAATAATACTTGATTAAATAAGTAGACTAATAAATGCAGATAAATAGCTTAATAATACAGAAAATTTAAGTCTTAATAATTATGTTTTATACCAGATTTTGAAAGTAAATTTGTGATAGAAAGAAAAATTAAATAAAACTGTTATGGCGTATTGTAGAAAAGACATTTAATTCCATAAAAATAAAGGAAAAACAAAGTTTGTTTTTTGTTTAAATAATACTCTACATGTGTATTAGAGATACGGATAACTTTATTTATTTTATTTTATTTTTTTGTTAACCTGAAATATTATATTCTTTTTTTTTTTTAGGGGGGTAGGGTAAAAAATTAAAACAAACTTAGCGATTAATTTTCTTAAGCGTGGAAAATATAGGGAATTAATAAAATGATTGTAATTATCATAATTTGGATTTACCTTTTTTATCTATTTATTAATGGAGAGTCCCTCGTTTTTCTTACCTATTTAATTTAGGGCGAAGGAGGAAAGGTGTGATCATCCATAGTTTTAACTCTATTGTTCTGTCAGGAATATGAAAAATTTATTGCTTTTTACGACCTTGAAAAAGACTTGTTATAAGTTTGTTTTTTGTTTAGTTTTATAAGTATTTTAAAATTAGGGAGTCAGGTTTAAAATGGCTGTGTTTTAATCATTATGATACATATTTAAAATGATTTTGATATATATTTTTTTTTAATTCCAAAAACTTAGTATCGATAAAAAAAAAAAAAGGGAAAAATCTTAAAAATTCAAGAAAAAATGATATTGAAAATTGTTGTAATGATTTTATTTTTTTTTAAGTGAAAAAACTTGTCTTAGGCCTTCAATGATGGCTAAATAAATTTTTTTTTTCTTATATTAATTGGGTGCGGTCAAAATATTGGGGGGGGGGAGTTCCCGCAATTTTTCTTCGTATAAAATAAACTAAATTTTCATTCATTTTTTTTTTCTCTTTCTTTTTAGTTTATCGTAATTTGAGAAAAAAATGTTTAATTAAAAGTATTCTCAATATAAAGGATATTTTCTTTAAATTTTTAAATTATTATTATTATTATAAATAACTAAGATTTATTTTACTTTTTTCCACCTTTTGATTCTAAAAATCTTTTTTCGGCTTTAAAATTGTGATTTCACTTCGATTAGTTTTTGCGACGTTAAAAACACTTGAAGTTTTTAAGGAAACGAATTTATTAATTGATAGTTTAATTTAAAATATATTCAAATTTTTAATTATGAAAACGAAGGAAATATTATTTTATTTCTCTATGTAAAACATTTTATTTATTGTTTCGTTCCTAGAAAACCTGATAAAATCCAAAATTTATCGTAAAAAGAATTCAACACAGATTTTTAAATATTTGAAATTGTAATTGTTTTACTATTTTCACATTTGATATGTATTTTTTTTAAATTAATCTGTCACCAATATTTATGAGATTTTTTTTTCTTTATCAATTTTAAAATTTCTTTTCCTGGTTAGAATGTCAATTTAACACAATCATTAAACGAGATATTTCATTTGACAATACACAACCAACTTAAGTGGGTTCGATCCCAAACTTCGTCTTTTTAACATTGAAATGAAACTCATCGATTGAGTTTTTTTTAAGGAGTTTTTTTTTGTATTTGTTTTTTTAATATATTGATTTTTTTAATTAAAAAATGAAATACGTCTTTGAACAATTTCTATTCTACCGATTTTATTTTCGAATGAAATAAAATGTAAAAAGTTGTTAAAACCTTTGGTTATATTTGCTGTGAGAGTAAACTAAAATTATTTTATTTTATATACAACCCCTTAGGTATTTTTCTGACATACACTTGACGCAAAATATTAAAATCTAATCTTTTAATGACAATATTATTCATTTAGAAATAGACTTGTCGTGATTTTTAATAAACCGCCATTTTTGCTATGGACACTAGTTGTCATAAATTAAATTTAGGGTTGATTTATTTTATAATTAAAAAAAATCATGTCTGGGTTTTTGTTCCCCGGCCTTTTTCGAATTGGTGTCTTGTATATTGTGAACAAACAAAAAAGGGGAAATATTAGATTCTGTCGGTTATATAAAATGCCATTGGAATTGAATAGACGAAGAAAAATATAAATAAAAACAAACTTTAAAATTATAGAATTTGACTTAAGTTATAAAAAAACATATCAAGTTAGCGAATTATTTTTAAATGATGAAACTATAATAATGTTTAATTAAAGTTTTATTTTCTTAAAATTTGAATTATTATATAATTAGTTTTACTATAATATTTTTTAACTTATATTTTTATTTGTAACGTGTTCATTTTAATATCAACGTTATTTTTAAATGGACATTTTAACTTAATTTTGTTTAGTATTTTAAACAATGAGTCCAGAAAATATTTTTTAATATCATATAATTGGTATTCATAATTAAATTACCATGAATTAAAACAGCAAAAAAGAAATTCAAATGACGCTTCTTTCAAAGTATTTCTTTATAAAAGGAACATAAGTTTTTCTTTTTATACTTTATATATAGCCCCCCTCCTCTCCAATTTTTAAATGGATTTGAGACGATTAATTATTTTAATTTCATCTATTTTCTGTTAAGATTAATTCAAGTTCGTTTGGCATTGTAAGTAATAAGCTAGAAAAAAAAGTTTTAAAAATAATTTAAAATACACTTCATTATTTGATATTTACCCCCCCCCCCATTTTATTTATTTTTTTCTAAAAAAAAAAATGAATTTAAAATCTACACAACTTTCATATCGGAAAAAAATTACGATAATCAAAAACTTAAGGAGATTGAAATTCGTGTTTGTATTTTTAATGTAGGCGTGAAGGTTTTAATGGTTTCTTTTTTGTGTGTATGGCAGCTTCATTCATCGGGTTAGATTTTAAATTATTGAACAATTTACGATCTGTTGTCTCTCTTTCTCATACAACGATTGTTTCCCTAGTCTCCAAATAATTTTTTTTTATTTCATTTCGTTGCCACACCGGCTTCGGATTTTTAATTAAAGTGTGGGGTGATATTAAAAACCCCTCTGAAGTTGCCGTCCACTCTCTCGCGAGAGTGGTGGTCATAAAAATATGTTTTGGTTTTCAGATGGTCAATCTTTTGAAAAACGTGGAATTGCGATGCGGAGGGTGAGGGTAACAGGCCTTTTACTCTCAATGATGAGAGCTGTTCTTAGCCTTTCAAAATGCCTGTCAGCCTACCGACCTCTATTTCCCCAGGTTTGGTAGTTTTGTCTGACTTTCAGTGTGTGTGTGTGCTTGAACTGGCCCCTACAAGGACGTTTTTTTTTTTTTTTTTTTCCAACAAAGTTGCTGCTTGATAACTGGGTTCTTGTTGCCTCAAGACTGTTGGGCACTTTTTAGAACCTCAATATTAATCATCTTATTCTGCCAGTTAATGTCAATAATTAAGCGAACTTTCTGCTGGTTTTAATATTTTGGCAATTTAACGTCCAGATCTCACAGTTGAAATGACCATTAGGTGACCGACCATGAACCTAGTGTCACTCAGCAGGTTCATGTTTGAAAACACTAAGCTGTTGTCCAATATTCCGTAGGCTGCATGTGCAATGTTTTTTTGTTTTTTTTAGTTCCAGTTACTGTCTTTGGTTTGATTTGTTTGTTTAAGGGCATATCAACCTTCATGAGTTATTTAATGCTAAAGCAATCCTTGTGGAAGAACAGTATTGGTACTATGTAATCTATAGCTGGGGGTGAAGAGGTTCGTATCTTTCCCAAACTAGGGTCCTATCTATAGGTTAAATAGAAAAAAAGGTGGGTTTTTTTTGGGGGGGGGGTAAATTGAAGATAAATTTTGCATGCTCATCAAAAATCAATAGAACAAAACATCTTTGACATAAAATAACCCAAGGGTTGACATGCCATAAAATCTAACCAACCAGCTTTTCTCAAAGGTATTAGTCTGAAAATGAACGTAATAACGTGACTGGACCGGTTACTGTGTGGTTGGTAGATGGAAATCCTGGATTTTATTTTGAAGTCATATTGATTTATACAAAACCCGTTTCTTTCTGCTTAGAATAGTTATTCATTAAGCTTAGTTGTGGCACACGGCAGGATGTATGGGATGCAACACTCCATTTTGGTCCTTAGACTAGATTGCCGGTTAGAGAGGCTCTCTCCAATCAATCGGCTGGTCACATAAAGTTTTAGCACCTATATCATTATCCCAACCCTATTGGGTTAAACTGCAAATCGTTGTCAAAATTAAAACAGAAACTTTTTTGGTGGTGCTCCATGACAGTTTAACTACAGTGTATGAATGAACTTTTTTGTGAATTGGGTTACGGTTTAGGGGTTTGGAGAATAAGGTTGTTTTTAATTATGTATTGCTTTAAAAAACTCCAAATTACTATACATTTAATTAACCATTGAAATTAATTATTGAATCCAACGGTAGATGCATAAGTCTCAGTTGTTTGTGTTAGTATTGCAATGTATAATTTCAATTAAACTTGGTTTTAAAAAAATTATTTTTCAACATTAAATGTATAGTAATTTGTTTTGTTTTTTTTTTGTTTTTTTTTTTTAAGCAATATGTAATTAAAAACAACCTTAATCCCCAAACCCCTAAACCCAATCCGCAAAAAAGTTAATTCATACACTTGTTAAACTGTCATGTATCACCAAATAAGTTTCAGTTTTAATTTTTACGACGATTTGCAAGTTTAACCTCCTATTGCCCTTATGACAACTCCTAACTCTTTTTATCATATATGTGCTAGAAGGTGGTGGCTGAAAATCTTAATGTCCAGGGTATGATATTATACTCTATCTGATGGTGAAGTTCCTATCCTGGAGTTCTGGGGAATGTGGAGTACCCCTTCTTAATCATTACTCCCAAGTCCGCTCTGACCTGGAGTGGTGCTACCTGTTATGGTCCCATCTATAGGTTAAATAGAAGAAAGTTTTGAAAAATGTATTTTTAAAAAAGTGAGTTTAAAAAAAAATTAATTATCAAGAATAAATAAAACAAAACATCTTTGACATAAGATAAGGGCAATTCCATGTCAAATCACCCAGAAAAAAGTAAAATTGTCACCCACCCCCTTCAATTTTTCTGAAATTTTGTCCAGGTGTGGACTATGCTAAAGTAAGACAATCCCCAAAATGTTATCTTATCATGGTCAATTTTTGGAATTGGAAGCTCAAATTTTGGGAATTGTTTTATTTTAGCATAGTCCACACTTGGACAAAATTTCAGAAAAATTGAAAGGGGTGGGTGACATGGCCTGGATGATTTGACATGGAATTACCCATAACCCAACAAGGGTTGACATGCCGTAAAATCCTACCCATCGGATGTATGGGATTACCAAAACGTCTTGAACAAACTAATAATGGTTTGCTTGTCTCGCCATTGAGACGCCCAATATGCTTTAAAAATGGTCTTATTTTGATTTATGGGAGGTAAATGTGCCTCCCCTCTTTTGATTTCAATAGGTTTACCTTTTGTTAAACTGAGAGGACCCTTTCATAGTTGACAATAAGAGTAACAGCTTTTAAGCTATAAGTACAATCATCCACCCCACCCCCACCCACGCCAAGGCATTTGTGGAAATCAAGCAATAACAACATTGGGTGAAATTAAAACTTTTGTGTAAGTTCCCCCTTTTGTACTGCTTTTTTTTTTTTCTTTCTTTTTTAAATCCCACTTACAGCTTCTCCCTCTCTCAGAAAATGATTAGTAAATACTTGTTTATTAAAGATTGTTGAATAATGACTTCAAAAACGTCACTATCTTAATAAAAAATTCTGTCTAGAGAAGAATTTGTTAAAAGAACTATCAAGAATATGCACCTTCCACTGAGCATAAGTATTTAAGTTTTAATGTAATGAAATATATTAGAAAGACTAAAGAAATTAAATAAGAATGCATATAAAAATATTACACTTATTTTAATTAGTTTCTATATGAATTCATTCATAGGATTGATTTTAATGTTGGACAATAAAATAATATTAAAGACCAATAACACCAGTGATTATTTATTAAACCCGGTTTTGTTAAAACCAGTATGCAAATTAACCACACTGTATATTATGTAAATCTTTATTTCTTAGTGATATATAAACACATTTTAGGATTTTAAACACACTAATAACATGGGCTGTTTTGAGGCAAATCTAATTCAGATTTTCATAGAGACATTATTGATAAATAAGATTTTATCTATGACTATAAATTAAATACTCATTGATAAACATACACAATTACTGGGGGTAGGGACCAAGTCACGTTTAAGCACCCCAGGGGTGAGCTGGATTCAGAAGGACATGTTTCGCCACCGTCAACATCTGGTTGTTTGTTGGGGTTAGGGTTATCGGTTAGTTTTATAATTAAAAAAAAAAAAGCGTCTAAAAATCGTCTGGTAACAAACAACTGGATGTTGACGGTGCAAAGTGAAACATGTCCTTCTGAATCCAGAAGGTTGCCCCTGGGGTGCTTAAAGGTGACTTGGTCCAAAGGTAGCAATGACAGTTTCCTTTACAGACAGACACCGAATCTCCATTATAATAAGATGTGTTTGAATCATTGGAGTTTACTTTGATACAATAGTGAAACATCCACAGTGGTTTGAATTGGCTACAATCTATATTTCCAGAGAATTAAAACGTTTCTAAATTTCATTCATTTTATGTGTTCATCAAAAATGAAATTATTTGGTTTAACTCTTAATGTCCTATACCGCCTCATTCCGCCCGTCCGGAAGTCACATTCATTTTCCTAACCCAACCCAAATGATAGCCTTTATTTAAATGTAATAATAGATATATTTACAAGTCTTTGATTTAAGGGAAATAACAGGTAACTTTAGATGCAAAGGCCATTTTTAGCCATTTTTTGATAAATCCTTATAGGAATGGGGCTCTTGACTTGGAAAATTCTCAACAGGATGTTAAGAGTTAATAGAATTAACCATAGTTTGTGATGGTCAACAAATAAGTTCAGTGCTTACTATTGCGGAAAATATGATTAATTATCTGCCCTTGGAAGTCGGGGGGCAATCAATACACTACCGTAGATTGGCGCCCATTTTGACACTTTTTGATTTTACTTCACTTTTAGTGCTGACTGTACATCCACCGAGACATTTCTCAAGTCACTCCCAATACCAAGATGGACCTCAGTAGATAAATCTGGATGCAATGCCATTAAGTTTTCAAAATATGGTCCTTTTTGCTGGGCCCTCATATATTTTCCACATTAAAAAGGTTGGCTTTCAATTCAGACCAAGTATCCAATAGGCACTCCAGCTGGGAGCCGCCTCGAAAAGAACACCTTTTGCTTTTCACCACACACCTTCGGTTGTGGTATGAGAGGTGCATGGAAAATAAACTTTATAAATTGTGTGGTACCATTTCTGAACAACATCATTTTATCTAAATAAACATAAAAGATATTTTGTAAATAAAAACTATTTTCATTTAAATAAACATATCTGCATTTCTCTTCTGATTAAACAAAAACTATTTTAATATAAAAATGTGTCTTTCATTTAAAGTTTTATATTGAAACATGAAATAACTATATTTTTTTTATTAAAATCGAAAACTATTTTAGTATAAAAACATGCCTTTGGTTGTAAATATACATGAACAAACTTTTAAAAAATCTTACAGTGAAATTCTAATGCAAAAAAAATCATCTGTTTGTAAACAAACAACCGGGAGTTTACAGTGACAAGCAAAAAGTGTTCCTTTCAAAACATATCTCAGCTGGGGTGCCTATTGGTAACTTGGTCCTTCAATTTGAATGAAGAAGATTCAAACAAAATATAAAAGTACTAACATATATTTTGCAAATTTAATGGCATTGCATCCAGCATTATTTACTGAGGTCCATCTTGGTATTGGGGGTGACTTTAGAAATGTCTTAGTGGATGTATAGTCAACAATACAAGCAAAATAAAATCAAAAAGAATCAAAAATGGGCACCAATCTACGGTAGTGCATTGACTGGTCCCCCTTAACTACCAAGAGCAGATAATTAATCATATATTTTCCCTAATATCACTGCTTACAGTTAAGTCACGTTGAAAGCACTGATTACCGCTAGATCACCGAATTAAGTAGCAATGAGCCTGTTCAATACTTAAATGGGCAAAGATGTTGATAGGTACGCATCATGCGTCCCTGCCGCACAAAAATCTAAAAGGATACAGTAAAATCATAACCATGTGTCCCAGTGTTTTTTGGGTTTTTGTTTGTTTGTTTTGGTTTTTGTTTTTTGTTTCTGTTTTTTTAATTTTAAAAAAAATTCCTTCACCATTTCAAGCTAACAGTAAATACATTTCAATAGTTTCTTAGAAAGAATTACACAGGATAAGTTCCAAGGTAGGAGTTATACAGCTTTAGTTGGGACTCATAAATTCTCCCAAGGACTCATTCAAAGCAAATATGTGTGTCCCAGGACGCACTAAATCAAAAGGTTATCAGCGTCACTAGATGGGTGACTATTTAAGCAATGGCAGGTACTGTAAATAACCACATATCAAAATGACATGATTCTGCATTAAATGACTCAAAAAGTGTTGATATGCCGTAAAACAAACCAACCCACCTAATATCACTGACTGTTTCATTATTGTAACTTTGTGTCAGAAATATCTACATAGCTTCTTGGCTTAATGTATATTCCAGGTTGTTAGTTAAATAACAAGAATATTAATAAGGATAAAAAGCATTTTAAAGTTTTGAAATAAAATAAAAATACAGATTAACGACCATATGGAAATTTGATCTCTCTAAAATAAAACGGAATTCTTCCAAGCTGTAGCCATGTCAGTATTATTATATGGTTGCACCACTAGGACTTTAATGAAATACCAGGAGTAAAATCTAGATGGGAACAACACAAGAATGCTGCATGTTATTTTGAACAAATCCTGGATGCAGCACCTTACAAAACAGCGGCTGTATAACCACTTACCTTCTATCTCTCTCTAACCCTTCAAATAAGACTAGCAAGACATGCTGAGCCACTGCTGGAGAAATAAAGACAATAAGCAATATTCTCTTACACATAGAATCCATGCTGCCAGCATGATACTCCCATTAATGGTTGAGTTCTCTGAATAGGGATTTAATTGCAGATTCACCATTCTGGCGTCTAGCTAACCCTCGCGTTGTTTACAAATGTTTGAGAACTCTAGTGAATTCATTTCTGCTTAGAAATGTAGCGATTAAATATTCTCCTATATTTGACAGCTGCCTCTGGCTGTACGAGTTAAAGGTTTGGCGAACGAAAGTCCATTCGGGTCTCGAACCCGGCCAGGGGTAGCTGTTATGGTATAGCCACACTGATGAAAGGTGAAACTTGAAACACGTGTCTGTGGCTTACTTATTTATTATATATATATATGGCATATGGTTAGAGGTTAGAGTCGTGGGAAATGGACTTGTCGACCCGAGTTCAAATCCCAGACAAGGCTGTTTGCATTTCAGATAGTGCTAATACCCTTGGGAAAGGTATGAATCCATATATTCTCCCTCCAGCTATGGGTAAAATAGTAAGGCAGACTGGGCTCTTTAACCTTGGTTAAGTAACCAGTCTAGGAGAAGGAAAACTCTGAATTTGGAAAAACCTGAGGTCAGTCATTGATTGGGTTTGTAGCATTCCTTGATGCACCAATTCTTTCCTATTGACTGTACCAAAAAGTGTGGATGGTCCAACACAAGCCTTCACCACTATAAACAAATCACTAGGTGGGTGTTCATTGTATGAACCCTCATGCGTCGAAAATCGACGAGAGAGTCCATATATATATATATATATATATATATATATATATATATATATATATATATGGACTCTCTCGTCGATTTTCGACGCATACAATCTCCACCCCAAAACAAAAATCTTAATTCTTTAAGAGAACTTTTAAAAGCTTCATATTTATCAAAGGAGCCAATTCAGCTCAGTTGGTAGAGCATTGGCCTAGGAATCACAAGGTTCCTGGTTTGATGCTGGTCCCCGTCAACTCAGCGCATGAGTAGTACATATTGGGTAGTCTGATCTGTGTAGTAAAGTGGGGGAGCTGATGGTAGGTGTTGCGTTCCACCTCAGCAAAAACAATGACCTTGGTTGAGCGCTAGCGAAAAAGGGATAGATGCACTCACTGTCTGGCCGATGCCAAAAATAGGGCGCTCTGCAAACTTTACTTGCTATTTGTGGCTTGTTAATATGGAATATCTTCTTGTCTATTGTTCTTATTTACTAAGCTTAGTTGTGACACAAGGCCAGAAATATGGTGACACCCAGTGAGAATCGAATTCACTAACAATAGTTTGCTAAACTAGACTGCTCACCGTTGCACCACGTAAGGTGCCCTATCTTGTCTCATGTAATTTAAAGAAGAAAAATATTTAGGGGTACCCCCTCAAAACTCCTTAATTTTAACAATTTCTAAAATTTGATAAATGCCTTTTAGATATGGCAATAAAAACAATGATATTTTTCATAAAATATGTAATTAAAAAATTTTAAAAATATTTTGCAATAAAAAACAAAACATAGCTTGATGCTCCTTAAAATATATATTGAAAAGATTTGGTACTGTTTAAATTATATTTAACTAGCAGGCCTGTGGATATACTACAGTATGATAATTTAGTTATTACAACGTTTGATATGTTTACTTAAGAGCTATTGCTAAATAGTTCAATATGTAAAAAGTATAAGAATCTTGATTCAACTCTCACTCTTTTTTTTTTCTTTCTTTCTTTTTCATTGTTTGATTGAAACAGATTAGTGCTATCTCTTCCGCGCGCTCACCCCTCTCTCTATCTTTCCCCTACTCTCTTTCTTATTTTTCTGTGTAGCATGTCCTTTTTCTTCCCTTTATGATAAAAACAGAATGGTCCATTATTTAGCTGAGATGACAGCACTCTTAAGAAATAAGAATTCAGCAGATAAGCAACACCAGATAATCAGGATTTATATTTTTGCATTACGTCTTGGGCAATTTGGACGGTCTCATTTTAACTAGGGGTGTTGCAAGATGATAATGGTCGTACAATTAAGGAACATGAGTATTATATAGATTTTATTTACTTTCTATAACCTCCTGAACATATGCAATTATTTTTATGTTATTTTGATTTATTAAATATTGTCAATGTAAATTCTTTAAAATATATTTTTTATCTTTACGATTTTTGGCAGTCAGATATATTTTCTCAATTCTTTATCTCTTAACCCTTTCATCCCATTCTACTGGAATCTTCAAGATTCCCTTAATTCAACATTAAAAAGTTTCTTGTAGAATGAACCTTGCTTAAATGGTGGCCGGCAAATTAAGGGAGGTTACTCCTATTAATAAGACAAATAAATAAATAAATAATTTTAAGAATATAAATTAAATAAGATAATTAGTTTTTGTTATTATTTTTAAACATTGGAGTTTGTACAAGTTTTTTTTTGTTGGTTTTTTTTTTTTTTTTTGTCGTTTTTTAGTTGTTAAAAAAAATGTATAATACAAACGCCAATAACAGTTTGGAAGATTGTTTTAATTTAGATAAAGCCGGTATGATTTCTTGTAAAAGAGGTAATTCTAAAGCTTAGTAATTTTTATTATTGTGCAACTGGTCATCCATAGTTGTAGAAATTGGTCAAAACAAACTATTGTTTTCCTCTTATTGTCATTTTTTCTTTCTTTCGAGAAGGGCAATTTTTGTTTACAAGTTTGCTAGTTTATCTTCTTTTCTCTTGCTGTTTCTTTTTTTTTCTCTTCTTTTTGGATTTCAGTTTCTTTTATCAGTTATAAACTTTTTTTATTAAACAAAAAGCCTTTAATAATCCCGGAGTATTTCAGACTCTTAAACCAGATTTCTGGTGAATTTGATTTTTGATTATTTTTTTTCCCCCGATTCTTATGCAAAATTACAAAATATTTTTAAGCCTATTAGTTTAGTCAAGTAACATTTATTTATTTACCTACCCGATGTAAATATTTTAAAATCATTATTTTGTTTTATACATTTGAAGTGTAAATAAAATATTGAAGGCTTTATAATTGCGGGATATTAAAAAAAACAAAAAAAACATGATTTGTTTTTTTTTGTTTTTTGTATTTGGTTTATTTATTAAATGTTGTTTTATTTCATTTATTTTCTTAATATTTCAAATAATTTACGTTATTTTTTCCTTGTATGAAAATTTAGAATAGAAATAAATTAAAACTGTTTATTTCGTCGTCAATACAACGTGCATTTCAATTTTTTTCAAAATCAAATGAAAATTATTTTCAAAATTAAATCGATAAAACATATATGTATCTTTTTAATTAAAAGTAATAAAAATATAATTGTTAAATAATATTTTCATTGAACTATTTTAGTTTGTTAATTTTGATAACGATTGTTGAAATAAATAGAATATAATTTTAATTTGTTGATGATGATGATGATGGAGTCTTGTTTGCTTTTAAAATCCTTTTTGACTTAAAAATAAAAAGATCTTCTCAAGGACTGTTTGTGTTTTTTCGATAAATCAATAATTTTTCCTTTGATTTCTAATAATCTCAACTCTTTCTTTCTCTTTTTTTTTCTATAATTAATCTTCCCAACAGTTGCCCTTCCTCAAATCAATTTATCACAATCGAAAGAAACAATACAATAATTTTAAATTCAATTATTTGCTCTTTTTATTTTCATTTATTTATTTTATTATTATATTTTTATTATATATTATTATTTATATTATTACATTTTAAAAAATTATTTTATTTTATTTTCCTTTTTATTATTATTTTTTTTTAATTATTGACAATTATAATTATTTTTTAATATATCAAATTCTCCCATATTCTCGACTCTTTTTTTTTTTTTTTAATTTATTTTTAACCACCACTTTTTACTTCAACAAACAAGCTTCTTTATTATTTTTTATTTTTTATTTTTAACTATATTTTTTTCTTTGCTCATTTGAATAATTGAATTAAGAAAGAAAGAAAATCCAACCAGGAAGAAAAAAAATGAAGGAAGGAAAGAAGAAATTAAGAAAAGAAAGAAAAGTGATTTTTAGAATTATATCCAATAAAATTTCATCATATTTTTTTATTCTTTTATTTATTTTAATTTTACCTTGTAATAATTATTTCAAAATATTTGCGTCAAGAAATAAGTCGACGTTTTCGGGTAAGCAATTTTTGAAAATTTTATTTTTATCATCTTTAGTCGTCATATTTTCTTTTTAAAAACAAAGATAGGAAATTATATATTAAAAAAACAAAAAAAAAAACTATAAACCCCCAAAAGGAAAACTTATTGTTTGTTAAACAAAACACCCACATTTTAATAATATTGTAATATTTTCTTTTTTTTTTCTTCTTTTTTTTTTTTTTAAATTAATTTTTATCTTTGTGTCATATTGTTTAAAAAATGTGCCTAATATTTTTTAAGCATTTAATTCTTTACGTATTGTTTCTTTTTGAACTGATGACCCCTGTTTTTGGGGGGTTTTGTTCTTTTTTTTTAATTTAAGGGACAAAACTAAAAGTATCTGTCTTATAATTGGGGATTTTTTTTCTTTCTTTTATTCAATTTATCCTTTTCTTTAAAAAAAATAACATCGTCATTGATTTAAAAAAAAAAAAAAAAAAAAGGACGCATTTTTATTAGCCTTTCTTTTCTGTTTCGTCTTTTTAAAAATTCATTTTGTCTCTCTATCCAAATCATCTCTTCTCTGTGCATTTCGTTCGACTATAATTCAGATTCAAAATTTAAATTTTACACATATATATCAAATAATAAATAATAATAACTATCAACTATATTTGACAAATATATATTATTGATAGTTTTTAATTACTATTTATTATTATTTTTATTATTATTATTTGAAGGTTTACACAGTGCACGATTTGTGTACTGTAGACATTCCCTTTTTTTATTCGATATTTTAAAATTAAAATTATTTTCATTAACCTGATAATCGTATTTTCTTAATCAATTTAATGTTGTTGTTGTCTATCGACCCTCTTTCACATTAGTCCACGATTTTTTTCTTCTTTCTTCCCCTTTAAGGCCCAAATAATCAGTTTGAATTAATGAAATAAAAAAAAAATAATAAGCAATTTAAATTTTAAAAAAATCTATTTTAAGATGATGTAAGAAAATCAATATCGACGTTATTTTATTTCTGTTTTATTTTTAAAATTTGAGTCCCTTAACTTCTTTATTGACAGAATAATAAAGTTTTGTTTTTTTTCCTATCGTTAATCAATAAACTATCAATTGATTTGTCATGTTCGATATTTAATATCAATATTATTAAAAAGGAGCAAATGTCAGTGTTTACTATTTTGGGGATTACAACGAATCTTTTACACCAGGTTCAAATTCTATCCATCCATTAAAAAAAAAAAGTTCATTTTCATTTTAAAAATGTCTAGTTATTAAATGATCTTTTCTTTTTTTAATTTTTAAAATTTACGCAAGCGGATTTAAAGAAGAAAAGGGAGGGGGCTGAACGATAGGAGACAATACTTATCAGTCGATTTTGTGTGTGTGTGTGCTGTGTGTATGAGTAGGAAAAAAAATCGGCATTGGGGGAGGGGGAGACTGTTTTTTGTTTGGTCACTTTTGTGTGTGGGGGGGGGGTAAAGAGTTGTGAGGGTAACACTCTAAGCTTTTCTTTTCAAAACCATAAAAACATTTTTGTTTATTTATCCTTTTTTTCTTTCTTTTTTTTTTTTGTAACCAATTTAAAAAAGAATATTTGTATATGAAATCCGGTAAAAAGTAAATTAGTCATTCATTATTTTTATTTTTTATTTATTTATTTTTTTTTTTTAGTTCTGTGATGCCAAACATCTGCAAACTGTTAAGACGGGGAAAAAGCCATTCACTTAAAAAGGAAAAAAAAAAAAAAATGACTGATGGGGAAGGCGGGAAAATGTTTTGTTTTTTTTTTTTTTTTTTTTTTTTTTTTTTCCCCAGGATTGAAATTTATTACTTCTCCACCTCTAAAATTTATTCATATTTCCGCCCGTCCCTAAAAACAGGTACCCTTAAATAACAGATATCTATCTTTCTATCTGTCTGTCTTTGATAAAAAAAAAAATTCTTACCCCCAACATTTTGGGGGGAGAGGTGGGGTGGGTGATCTTGTGGCCACCTTTCTTCTTTTTTTTCTTTTTTTTTTTTTTTTTTTTCCTTTTTTTTTTTTTTTTTTCTCAGTAAAATACCATATTGCGGAAACGCCTACACTTTTCTTTTTAACATTAAGAAGAATTTCTTACTTTTAGAATCAGGAAAGAAAATGAAAATAATTTTGAGATGACAGTTGAAAAAAAGATATGGTTTAGTTTTGACCCAACTTTAAGGTTACTATTTTAACAAAATTTCTTGTGCCTATAAAAGAAGCCTGTAAAAAGGTGTGTCGATGTACGATTATACTAATCTATGTTTTAAAAGTTTTTTGTTTTTTCACTGTTTTAGACTTTACAATGGAGTTGAATTTCTGGTAAATTTAGATTTTCTTTTAGATTGAAAAGATTATTACCTGTCTCAAAAAGATGAAAATGAAAAAAGAAAAAAAATAGTTACTTAACTATTTTCTTATTAATCATATTACTATATATATTTTTACTTATATTACTATATGCTATATTTTTAATTAAATTACTATATACTATTTTTTTTAAATTTTTTTTTTTTTAGAAATCTATTTAAATTAATCCTTAAAAACGATGTACACAAAACAATACTATCTAAAGATTTAAAATAAATACATAAGTATTTATCTAAAATCTTTAGATAGTATTATTTGTTTTATATACATTGTTTTAAAGGATTAATTAAAATAGATGATTAAATTTCGGTAAGAAAAATAAATCCTTTTTTTTTTACTGTTCAGTGAAACTGATGGTTATATAAAGCAATGTGTTTTTTAGTCTTTATGTCTCTTCGTGGGTGTGGGGGGGGATAGGCATCTCAGTTTGGCAGTTTGAATTGTCACTGTCATAAGTGACTTTTGACCTTTTAATGTCTTATCAATTGGGAGATTTCTTTTTTTTTTTTTTCTTCCTTTTTCAGACAACCTCCAAAATAATGAACAGTTTAAAAATTTGGAATAATAAAAAAAATATGTAGTAACAAAAAATATGTATATAAAAAATAGAAATATTTATAAAAAATATGTGTAATGATATAAACAAATATGTATAATAATACAAATAAATATGTATAAAAGAAATTTAAAAATTCTCAATAACTTTTTCCTTTTTTGGAAGATTCCTTGCTTTTTCTTCTGTAAGGACATACAAGGAAAAAGAAAAGAATATTTATTTAATTATATATTATATATATATATATATATATATATATATATATATATATATATAATGTGCGCCTTTTAATAAAGATTTATTTAAAATCTGTTTTGTAGAGTAGGAGTAAGAAGAAAATGTCTATAGGGATTTTTTTTTAAATCTGAGTAGGAAATGTATGAATTAAGGAGAAAGGTAGCTTCAAAAATCAATAAAAATCTATTTTTATTTTTCTGTTAGAATTAAAAAAAGAAACAACTTATGTTTTGCAATGTATGTGAATGGTCTTTGCATAAAAGAGACTTTCTTCAGTTCATTTCTATATTTGGGAAAAATTTGTTGGAAAAAGGAAAGGGAGAAAAATATTGTATCTTCTTTTTATTTTTTATTTATTTTAAATATTTTTTATTTTATATTTAATGTTATTATCTACCAGCCATTTTGGAGAGAAATTTTTAAAATTATTCAGGTTGGAAGCAAGGTTTTGATATTGAATTTTTATTTTTTTATTTTATTTTATTTTATTTTTTTTATCATTCTTCTTTTTCTTTTTTTTTCTTTCTCTCACACAATTTTTTTTTATATGTATTTATTTACTCAAGGTCAGTTTTCTTTTTTTTTTTTTTCTTTTTGTAGGTGGGTGGTCATAAAAAGAAATACTTTATTTAATTACATTTTGTTATATCACACATTCAAGATGATTAAAATGTTATGAATTAATTATGAAATGAATCTTCAATTCTTGTAACTTTTTTATTTTAATTTTCTTTTTAATCTGAAACAATAACAACTCATTGTCTAGTCAGCCCCAGACAAAGAAGCATAGAAAATTGTATGGGGTCTCAAAACAACAACAATTTCCTTTTTAGACACACACACATCAAACTGTTTATTCAATTTCTTTTTGCTTTAGAAATTCTTTCTTGCTAAAATCATCATCATCATCATCCATTCCTCTTTGAAGATAATGTTTTTGTCTAAGAGATTTTCTTTTTTCTGTCACCCCCTCTCCCCCGCTCTATATCTATCTATCTATATCTATATCTATCTATCTATATCTCTATCTATATATCTATATATCTATCTATCTATATATCTATCTATCTATCTATCTATCTATCTATATCTATCTATCTATCTATCTATCTATCTATATCTATATCTATCTATCTATCTATCTCTATCTATCTATCTATCTATCTATCTATATCTATCTATCTATATCTCTATCTATCTATCTATCTCTATCTATCTATCTATCTATCTCTATATCTATCTATCTATCTATCTATCTATCTATCTATCTATCTATCTATCTATCTATCTCTATCTATCTATCTATCTATCTATCTATCTCTATCTATCTATCTATATCTCTATCTATCTATCTATCTATCTATCTATATCTCTATCTATCTATATCTCTATCTATCTCTATCTATCTATCTATCTATCTATCTATCTATCTCTATCTATCTATCTATCTCTATCTATCTATCTATCTCTATCTATCTATATCTCTATCTATCTATATCTCTATCTATCTATAATCTCTATCTATCTATATCTCTATCTATCTCTCTATCTCTATATCTCTATCTCTCTATCTCTATCTATATCTCTATCTCTATCTCTATCTATATCTCTATCTCTATCTATCTATCTATCTATATCTCTATCTATCTATCTATCTATCTATATCTATCTATCTATATCTATATATATATATATATATATATATATATATATATATATATATATATATATTTTTTTTTTTTTATTTGGACTATTGTTCTCCTTTTTATTGTTATCTACGCAATGTTTCAGCTGATGTACCCTCCGGCCTTCTTCAGGTATTTCTTGTCAATCTCTGGAACCTTCTTTTTGAGCTCGGTGTCCTTCATGTCGTAAGGGAGCCTTTACAGAACTAACCCATTATCCAATCCACGGGGGGGGGGGTAGACTTCTCATTCCGTTAACCATGACTGGGTTAAAATGTTAAGCTGTGTTAATTATTCTGTTACTATCGCCCTTAATACAAATTATCAAGCCTCATCTTAAAGATTCAGAAATAATATATATGTGGAAGTAAATATGGAAATAAATCCGACAGTATGTAGAAAATATAAAAAACACAAAGTATTCCAAAAAGAGGAATTTATTCTTTATGGTGAAGTCGACATTATAATGTTTTGGTTTGGGCAAACCTTCATCGGGACATGAGATGAAAAGAATGTTGTTTTGAAAGTCATCCACTCCTACTCAAACAACATTCGTTTCATCACAAATCCTAATGGAGGTTTGCTAAAACCAAAACATTATAACATTGACTTCACCATCAAGAATAAATCTTTTTTTTTTTCTTTCTTTTTCTTTTTTCTTTTTCTTTTTATTAATACTTTGTTTTTTTTTTCTATTTTATACACACACACACACACACGTTTGTGTGTAGCATCTTCATCAATTGTATGTTACATTTTTTAACAATCTTTGAACCAAATCTTTTGTTTTGTTAATTTTTTTATTGTAAATATTAGATTTCGCACCAATGAGACAAATTCCTTGATCCAAACTGTAAGAAAATTTTGCTGCAGTTACTGGAAGATTGTTATATATATATATATTTACCTATCCATTCTTCATGTCCTTTGTAGGGCTTTTGGAAAAACTTTACATCAATACTTCACCCATCCAGATCCCCCCCCCCCACGTCTCTTTTGGCTTTTTCTAAAGTCGAAATAATTGTGGACTTAGAATAAGTGTTTAATAGGACAGCTGAGGGTAATGCCAAGAGAAGTTTGCTTAGAGTTTTGAACAATGGAAAGGATACTCGATTGTATGTGGTGTTCCAAAGGAAGTACTATAAATGGGATTACGGTGTTGTTTCTCATTAATATTCAACTGAGGGAGATCTTTTTATTATATATGTGTGTGTGTGTTTTGTTGAACTTGACGGACAATTCTTGTCTGATGAGTTTCTCTTCTATTATTTTCAATTGTGAGTCCCTCCTCCTACTTATTCCTACTGTTACTGTTTGTTTAAAAAGAACCATTGAAATATCTCACCACTTCACATCTGATGATGGCACTAAGTAGTGTAGAAAGTATTAGTGTAAGAACCTTTGGTGGATTCATTCACTAATTCCACCCTGATATAAAAAAGATAGCCAGACAATTGGAAAAGATAGAAAAGAAAATTGTCAGACAAGAATTGTCCAAGTTGAACAAAACATGCATAAAAGATATATGCTGTAAATATATATATATATATATATATATATATATATATATATATATTTGGAGGCACATGATGTTTACCACAAGATTATTCAACATTTTAATTTTGATACAGCATATATACACATATAGTATTCATTTATATAAATAAGATCACTTTGAACTTAAAAAGATCTTTTTAAATACCTGTTATGTTGTATTACATACAAGAAGTAGAATAACTCTATATAATTTTATTTAACAAAGCCTGTCCTGCGTGTGCAGCTTTGTTTAGGTAATTTTTTTTTTTTTTTTTCCCCCGAAAATTGAAAGTTTGACAAAAAACCCTGACAGTATACCATCATCAAAATTTCACACATTATATATGAAAATAATTCTGAGACTGTCTTCTATTAATTATATAGTGCTCTTTTTTTAAAGAAATCTCATCATATTTAGAAAGATTATTTTATTTTCTTTCCAACCCTATAAATATTTTTTAAGATTGGACTAGAAATATGCGAGAAATTGCGATTTAAACCGAATAAGGTGCAAATTTGTCAATGTCCACTGATTTTTACGAAAATGCTGGTAATGCTATATTATATATATATATATATATATATATATATATATATATATATATATACACACACACAACTCCTCTGCACAAGCAGGATTTCACACACACACACACAATATATATTCCTTAATCTACTTGTCCTACTGGCGTGGCTTAGAATATACTAACTGTATCTCCTGGAATGGGGTAAGACCACGCCCCCCAAAAAGAGTGTCCTAAGTTTGACACTAAATTGCATTTGATGGTGAGGTTCTAGTTGTGGAGTATTCCTTCATTGCCATTACTCCTAGGCCCACCTTAACCTGGAGTGGTAGAACCCATTAGGGTCTCATTTATGGATCAAATAGATACGTTTAAAATTATTCATATTCAATAGGAATACTTGATGCCATATAACTGTAAATTATTTGTATTAAAAATAGTTACTTGAAGTTATAATCTCTCTATACATACATATATAAAGGGCAATTGGTATGTATGTTTGGATGCACATGCCTTGAAACTCTCATCATAATGGCCCAAATGTGATGGGCAGGTCATGTTGTGCATATGAGTGATTTTAGAATGCCAACGCAACTCTTTTACAGTCAGTTGGATGATGGCAACTCTTTTACAGTCAGTTGGATGATGGCAAAAGGCCACAGCATAAGCCTTGGAAGTGGTATAAGGATTGTTTAAAAAGCAACCTTGTAAAAATAAAAATAGATCCTGATAACTGTGAAAAGCTGGCACTGAAGAGGACTGACTGGAGAATTCATGTGGATGATGGCTGTACCAGTTTTGAGAGTGAAAGAATTGAGCATGAAAACCTCAAGTGTCAACTTCGAAAGAGATATACTTGTTATATTTGTAAGAGCATGGAGGGTTGGAAATGTCAAATATGTGGTTGTATTCCGCTTTCTAAGGCTGGATATGTCAATCATAGGAAATCTCATCATGTGCACTCCAAGAACAAAAAATGTGTCTTGTGCAATCTGTAACAAAGTTTGTACGTCAGCTTCTAGTTTTAAGAGACATATGGTGGTGTATAAGCATCAAATTTTATCATCCGATCCAGTGGGAAGGACATCCTTCCTATGTCATATTTGCATCAAAGTTTGTGGATCTGCAGCGGGTTTGATGAGAGAAAAGGTTTTGGTGGTGGGCCTATAGGATTTGCAGTGGGATTGATGACTCATTTAAGGGCTCATGAGAGGAGAGGTTCTGGTGGTGGGGTTGGAGGATTGTGAAGGACAGCAGTGACCTGTAAAGATTATGCTATTGCTATATCCGAATGAAACTACGAAAATCAAACAATTAATGACAAAGTAAATATATATGCACTTGTGCAAAAATTATGAAGATTTGATTTAATATTCAAAGATATTTAAAAATTAAAATAGAAATAGAAATAGCATTGAAATTCTACTTTAAAATATCCAGCATTTGTAAATCTCAAGTAAACAAATCAATACACTAGGTTCCCTGCTCCCCCTTCCCAGGCGACTCTGGGTAGCCGCTTCTAGTTGTTTAACTAAGGATTATTATTAGTTACTTGAAATCATATAACTATGTGCAAACAAATGAATATTATTAGATAGAAATAATTACTTGAAACCGTATAATTATTAGTAATAGATAGGAATACTTGAAACCCTCCAACTCTGAGTAAAATATTTGTATTAGATGAGAATACTTGATCTGTGTATAAAGAAACAACTACACACACAATGTAAATTTTGAATATACAATGAACGCAATTCCAAAACCTCTAGGCATAAAATAACTCTAGATGGGTTGAAATGCCGTTAAAATCAATAAATCCATTATCTTGTCAGTATTAATTGGCTTCTTACTGGTCAGATGTTCTGTATACATCTCATAAGTCTCAACACTTGTAAAAATATTAAGAGAAATCCAGTGAGAACTGTCAATTTTCAACCTGTAAAATTGTATATGAAAGAGAGTGACATGCGACACTCCACAGAGATGCTGATAGGTACATGTCCTGCGTCTTCCCTGACACGCAAAAATCATATCTATGCATCCTAGTGTTTTTCTTTTTTCTTCCCTTACCATCTCAAGCTAACTGTAAATACATTTCAATAGTTTCTTAGATATGAATTACATAGGATAGGTTACAAGGTAGGAGTTAGATGACTTTAGTTGTTTCCCCAGATCATAAATAAAAACCCTACAATTTATTAAGAAACTCTAGTTGGGACCCATCAAATTTCCCGGCACTTATTCAAAGCAAATATGTGTGTCCCAGGACGCACTGAATCAAAAATCTATCGGCATCACTACTCCACTTTGGTCCTTAATTAGGCTAGATGGGCAGTCGGAGAGGTCCCCTCCGATCAATCGGCTGGTCACATCAAGCCCTAGCCTCTATATGATTGTCCCAACCCTATTGCCCTTATGGCAACCCCCAACTCCTTTTATCATATATGTGCTAGAAGGCAGTGGCTAAGATTCTTAATGTCCTGGGTATGTGATGTTAAACTCTATCTGATTGTGGGGTTCTTGGGAATGTGGAGTATTCCTTCATCATCATTACTACCATGTCCACTCTGACCCGGAGTGGTAGTACCTGTTAGGACACCATTAATGGTTAAATAGACAAAAATGTTTTAAAAAAGCAATTGAGTACCTATCAAGAATGAATAAGACAAAATGTCTTCAGCATAAAATAACCCAACAAGGGTTGACATGCCATAAAATTCAACCCACCAACTTAATTTAAGATGCTTCTCAAGAGAGTGACAGTGAATGAAGGATTTTATAATAGTCTCGGTTTCACCTAATATTTTCTAAACTGCAAATATCTAAGTTATTATTAAACTGGTTAATTATTAATTTGTATGATTTGATATTTAAGATTATTAAATGTTGAATAGAAAAGAATAAAATTCTATGAAAGAACTGAGTCTTAAGTGTCAGATGATTTTTCTTTTCATCCAACAAATTTCGATTAAAATTTAAATTGATTTGTAGATTTGGTAAAAATATTAAAAATATACTTTTAAAAAAAAAAAAAATTCTGTGTTAGATTCTATGTCTTTAGGCAAATAGATATTTAAAGAAAGATGATTACTTACAATCTTTTGATTAGTTGTATGTTTTTATCATTTATTTATTTATTTATTACTCACTCTATGGTTCAAGTGTCAAATAAAATCTGAAGAAATTAAGAGAAGTGGCTTCAGGTGAAACTTGAACTCGCATCCTATACACTAGAATATCATCAACATTTTAATATTTTCAGAAATGCTGATAGGTACCCATCCTGCATCGTCCCTGATGTACAAAAATCTAAAAAGGACACGGTAAAATCATATCTATGCATCCCAGTGTTTTTCTTTTTTCTTCCCTCACCATTTCAAGCTAACTGTAAATACATTTCAATAGTTTCTTAGAAAAGAATTACACAGAATAGGTTACAGGTTGGAGTTAGCCGGCTTGAGTTGGGACCCATACATTTTCCCCGGGGACT
Organism: Doryteuthis pealeii; assembly: GCA_023376005.1. Lineage (NCBI taxonomy): Eukaryota > Metazoa > Mollusca > Cephalopoda > Myopsida > Loliginidae > Doryteuthis > Doryteuthis pealeii. The sequence goes on from CM042140.1 coordinate 3,814,333, forward strand.
CATTCAAAACAAATATGTGCATCCGAGGACGCACTAAATAAAAAAAGCTATCAGCATCATTGTATTTTAGGTTACCAAAGTGGAAAGATAAAGCCGAGTTCTAATCCCTTATCTCTTTGCTGTTGTCTTTTTATTTTACAGTTATCTTATCTATTAATAATGGAGATTCCCTTCCGGTTTTTGTCTGTAACAAAAATTACGTCACTGCTTACGTCACATTACCCAAAATCATCATAACCTAGAATAAATACACTCAAAATCTGAACATGCAGCATTCGACAGTCCTCATTGTTTTTTAAAACAAGTTTTAATAAATACATGACTGGTATTATATATCTATATATAGTTTGTTTTATTTTAATATATATTTAAAGTTTACATTTCAAAGTGTTTTATTTTTTAATCCTTTAATGAATTTGATGATTTTACTTACTTAGGGTACAAACTCGCTGACATTGAATTTTTTACTCCCACCCCTCAGGCAATATGTTTCAAAAATCTATTTTTACATCACCCGGAGGGTGTTTTTTATTTTTTTCTAGTTATTATAATGGAGGTTCAGTGTTTGTTTGTCTGTCTGTAACTGAAACTACATCACTGCTTACATTACAATACCCTCAGGAATTGCATAAGTTAATCAATGAGTATTTGATTTATAGTGAAAAATCATTAATACATATAATAGAATAAATCTTATTTATCAGTGATGTTCCTATGAAAATCTGAGTTAGATTTGCCTCAAAACTGCCCCTGTTATTAGTGCATTTAAGATCCTGCAATGTGTTTTATATATCACTAAGAAATAAAGGTTTTTTTTTCATAGCAAGATCAATACCCTCGGGGGCTTGGCACTGCATATATGACAATTTTTTTCTATTATCATTTCATATATATTGAACATTATTTGTACCAAAAAGATATTTGATATTTCCTCAGAACCAAACATCAGTTAAAATTTTGCAAATCAGAAATCATTAATAACTTAAAATTGGTTAACTTTAATCCTTCTTTGATAGTATTTTTTAATTCCTTAGGCTAAAATGCTTTTATAAACCAATTTTTAGGAGTAGGGAAGCTCTAGTACTCATTTTACAGACAAAAATAGTTAGAAAAGGTTGCCATTTTTCACGATCACTCATCCAAATTTGAACAGTTATGTTGATTTTTAGAACCAATATAACTCTGCCAATTTTTGGAATTGGACACTCAAATTTTTGGGATTGGCTAACTTTAAGATAGTCCGCACATGGACAAAATCTCAGAAAAATTGAAGTGCAAAATTTTAATAAATTTTTGAAAAATGTTGTAGCTTTGGTTCTGTGCAAATATCAAACTATCTTTTTGGTACAAATAATGTTCAATATATGTGAAATAATAATAGGAAAAATTGTTGTTGTAGACACAGTGCCACATCAGGATATTGATCTTGCTATGAAAAAATCAGAAATCATTAATAACTTAAAATTGGTTGACTTTAAGACCTTTTTGATAGCATTTTTTGATTCCTTGGGCAAAAATGCTTTTATAAACAAATCTTTAGGGGTAGGGAAGCTTTAGAACTCATTTTACAGACAAAAATAGGTTACAAAAAGTCACCATTTTTTGCCTTAAAAAATCAACATAACTTTGCCAATTTTTGGAATTGGGAGCTCAAATTTTGGTGAATTACTAACATTAACATAGTCCATAGCTGTACAAAATTTCAGAAAGATTAAAGGGGGTGGGTGACCATTTTACTTTTTTCTGAATAATTTGACATAGAATTACCCTAATGTTAGATATCAATAACATGTATTTTTTTGTTGTTGTTAAAACCAGTATGCAAATTATCTACACCATATACTATGTAAATCTTTATTTCTTCGGGAAATATAAGAAACATTGCAGGATTTTAAATGCATTAATAACTTGGGCTGTTTTGAGGTAAATCTAACTCCACTAGGCTTTAATAGAGATATCACTAATGAATAAGTTGCTAATTAAGATTAAGTAATGATTATTTAATAATATGTGAATATAATGTAAATAACTAAGGGAATTATGATGTAGTTTTGGGTTGTAGAAAGCTACACCTTATCTCTATTATCAGATTTGAAAAAAGCAGGTATAATCAAAAATAGGACTGCTTGGAAACTAGCTAGATTTTCATAATCAAACTAATTAATTAAATTAGATGGTAAAGAGTAAAATTAAAGTCTTTTGATCTTTAATAGATCTATTGATTTATTAAAATAAAACCAAACTATCAGAAATCAATAATACCAAGCAAATATTTATTGAAATCTAATTTTTAAGCTCAATATGCAAATTAGCCTTCCTGTTCACACTGTAAACCAATATTTTGTTATGTATATAAATACAATTGCATGTTATTAACATGTAAATTTAAGGCCAATAATATTAATACCATAAAAACATTTTAAAAATTGAGATTTAAATAAAAATAAAAATCATGGAGAATGTGATGTAAATAACTAAGGGAATTGTGACGTTTTTAGTTACAGATATAATCTCCATTATTGATTCCATATTGTTAACTACTTTTTTGTTCCTTGATGTCATTTCAGTAAAAGAATAAAAATAAAATAAAAAGTCTGTCATTTTTATGAAATATTTCATTGTAATGTTTTAATAGGATTTTAACTGAAAAGAATGTTTAAAAAAAAAGAAACATCATGTCTCCAACATCAACTTATTGAAAATTTTCATTGGTTTGTCTCATCTTCTAAAAGACAACCTCTATTGTTTCTATTCTAAATTGCTACATCTTTTGCTGGTTGTGACTAGTGAATCGTTTATTTGTTGTTTTTCTATATATTAATACTCGTGTTCCTTAAAAGTACAACCGTTATCATCTTGCAACACAGTCAGGTTAAAAATGAGACCGTCCAAATCATCCAAGATGAAATAAAAGAAATGTAAATCCTGATTATCTTATGTTGCTTATGTGCCGATGTATTATTTCTTAGGAGTATCATCACTTCAGTTAAATAATGGACCCTTCTGTTTTTATTAAAAAGAAAGGGGAGGAAAATGACATGCTACACAGAAAAAATATGATAGGAAAGAGAGTAAGGGCGAGCAATTAGAATTCAGTCCTTCCAAATTATGGTTAGATTCTAATTTATTGGAACTGTTTCTCATGGAAATCTCAGACCTCCCCCCCCCAACACACACACACACAATTTATTGACTGAAAATTAAAAATCAATTTGTACCTATATTAGATATTTTAAATATACCAGTTTTTAAAAAATTAGAGGGGGGTGGTGCATTCTTATAAATTAAATTTCAACTAGAAACCTATGAAGAAAAAAAGAAATAGTAAGGGGGTGGGGCATTTCTGTGTTTGTTACTTGGAGATATATATCTTATTATAATGGAGATTGTAGGTTTGTCTGTCTGTAACCAAAACTATATTACTATACAAGTCACAATTCCCTTTAGTTATTTACATCACATTCTCCAGGATTTTATTTTTAATTTAAACTTCAATTATTAATAAAATTGTTATACATCATTAAGACTGTTGACCATATCTACATACTAGTGTTTACAGTGTGAACGGGAAGGCTAATTTACATATTGATCTTAAAAATTTGATTTTGATAAATATGTGCTTAGTATTATTGATTTCTAATTGTTTGCTTTTATCTTAATTGAATATGAGCAAACATTTCGGGGATAAATCTTAAAAGAAATCCATTAACAAGAAGAAATAACTGTAAATTTATTCTTTACTTCCTATTTTAACTAAAGAGTTAAATTAGAAAAATTTACCAATGAAAGACGGGAGTAATGGAAAATGATGGAAGAGTTGGTTTCAAAGTTGTTCTATTTTTCAATCATACCCCCTCTGTTTAAAATCTTTTTATTTGCAATCTTATTCAGTTTCATTAGAATTTCTGATTTAACATGATATTTTATTATATTAAAAATTAAATACTTGCACCCGGAGCGTGCATATATTTGCTAGTATATATATATATATATATATATATATATATAGATATGAATTCAGTCGAAAATTGAAACTTAAGCCAACGCTATAGTATTTCAGTTTTTAATTAAACCATCAACATGGCTATTACTAATCATATAAAAGGAAAACTGAAGACCAGCAAAATCTTGTAAGCCTTTGTTTATGGTATGTAAAGGCCTTTATATACACTGTTATTAATAGCCCTGTTGATGGTTTAAATAAAAACCGAAACTGATACAATTTTCAACTTAATTCATGTTTTTTCACAATTTTTATACATTTATACTGCCGGATTTCTTCTCTTTTTATATATGTATATATCTATATATCTCTCTCTCTCTCTCTCTATATATATATATATATATATATATATATATATATAATGTCCAGAGCAAACTACAAAAATAAAACAATTAACAACAAAGCAAATATATATACATATTCACTATCACCAGATCTTGCTTTTTGAGCTAAAATGATGAAAATTTGATTTATATTCGTGAAGATAATTAAAAAAAATTAAAATAAATAACAGCATGAAATTTTTTTTTTTAATTTAGTATTTTAAATAGTAGACATTAATGTTTCTTTTCAGAGTGGCTGGATCAATGCAGGGTTTTTTAAAAATTTTTATGTAGGGATTTTAATGGGGTATCCTGCGAGGATCCAACTCGCTATTCAATAATAATGGATCTGTGAGACTAACTTTTTTACTCCACCCTCTACCATGGTGATGCTGGGTAGACGCTTCTAGTGTGTGTGTGTGTGTGTGTTTACACTTGTCAAGTTCATTTTCTATAAGAAAAAGTATCGAATTTTATGCGATACATGCGTTGTAAGTGCCTTCAAGTAAAAATTTAATATATATTTATTCAGCAACGTTTCTAAAATAAACAAACATCCAAAAATCTTATTCACTTCGCCGAAGGGCATACGGTCTGTTTGTTATTATTCTCCCAATAACACCCCCTTACCTATTATGGTAGAGGCGTGTAAAGTATCACTTGACAAGCTTAATTTCGCTAGGATGGTCAGCTGTGTACTGTGGCCGAGGCGATAAAAGTGTTTCACTAGTGTTTCACTGTGTCTGCTGAAGTCCCGGTTTCGATTTCTGTCGGAGGGAAATCGTTAGTATATACCGCTGATGAGACTTAATAAAGTCGAAACAGTCTGTACGGTATTCTACACACCGAGCCATCCTTTGCCGGGATTACACTTGTCAAGTTCATTTTCTATAAGAAAAAGTATCGAATTTTATGCGATACATGCGTTGTAAGTGCCTTCAAGTAAAAATTTAATATATATATATATATATATATATATATATATATATATATTATTATTTTTTTAAATTGTCTGATATAGAAAGTCTTTTTGAAAACATTGAATAAATCTGGATTTTGAATAGAGATTTTATAATATTCTTCTTTTATGTTTAGAAATATAAACTTTAATAAAGGTTTCAATCGGGTCTGAAGTTGAAAAACTGGTGCATGACATGCAACACTCCGTTTTGGCCCTTACTTAGGATAGATGGGCAGTCAGAGAGGCCCCCTCCAATCAATCGGCTAGTCATGTCAAGCTCTATCACCTATATGATTGTCCCAGCCCTATTGCCCTTATGGCAAACCCCAACCCTTTTTATCATATGGGTGCTAGAAGGCAGTGGCTGAGGGTTTATATGCCCTGGGAATGACGTTAAACTCTATCTGATGGTGAAGTTCCAGTTTGGAGGTCTGGGGAATGTGGAGCACCCGTTGATCACTATTACTCCCAGATCCACTCTGACCCGGAGTGGTAGTACCTGTTAGGGTTCCATCTATGGGTTAAATAAATAAAAAATTGAGTTTTAAAATTTTCTTCCGAACTATCGCTACGAATCTTTCAAAACTTTGTCGGCATTAAATGACCCATCGTGGTTGATATGCCGTAAAACAAAACAAAACAAACTGAAGTTGAAGAACTTAAAAGTTCTAAGTTGAAACCAATGTAACTTTTTCAGTTGTTGACCTCCCCCTCTGTATTCCTCTCACCCTCTATGGAATGTCATCTATGTATTCCTCCCCCTCCATTGTTGGGGGTGGGTGGGTAAGTAGGGAAATGATGCCTCTAAAACAATCTGCTCTTCCAATCTTGTGGGGGTGGGAGGTAAGAGTACCTCATCCTCAGTTCCTTTTTTTTTTTCTTTTTTGAAGGCCAAAAATGGCAATAGGCCAGACCTTTCCCATGTGCCTTTCACCAAAAAAAAAAAAAAAAAAAAGGTAACAGAGGAAGGGTTTAGATAATTGGATGCTGACAAAAAGCCAATACTTTTATAGATGTTTTATTAATGAAGAAGATATTCTAATATTTCTGGCTTTTCAGATAATCAGCTCTTAAATCTTTCTATCTTAACAGAATGTATTTAAAATAATGATAATAATAACTAGCAGAACCTGTGGGTATACCACAGTATGATGATTTACTTATTACAATGTTTGATATGTTTACTTAAGAGCTATTTAAAAATAGTTCAATATGTAAAAAAGTATAATAATCTTGACTTAACTCTCTCTCACTCTTTTTTTTTTTTTCTTTTTCTTTTCATTATATTCGATTGAAACAGATTAGTGTTATCGCATCTGCATGCTCAACTCCCCCCCTCTCTCTCTCTCTTTACTCTAGCAAGATGATAATGGTTGTACAATTAAGGGGAGTATTATTAATACATTATTTAATCTCCTCTCTCTTTTTCTTATACTCTTTTTCTTTCTCTTTTTCTATGTAGCATGTCCCTTTTCTTCCCTTTCTTTATAATAAAAACGGAATGGCCCTTTATTTAGCTGAGTTGACAACACTCCTAAGAAATAAGAAATCGGTGGATAAGCAAGACCGGATAATCTTGGTTTACATTTTTGCATTTCATCTTGGACAATTTGGACGGTCCCATTTTTAACTAGAAGGTGTTGCAAGGTGCTAACGGTCATACAATTAATGGAATGAGTATTATAATAAAAAATAATAATGATAATTATTTTAACTCAGTCGGTAAAGCCCCCACCAACACATGAATAGCACTTACTGAGTAATCTGATCTGTGTGGGGAGCTGACGGCAGGTGTGGCGCTTCACCTCAGCAAAAACAATCTCCCTGGTTTAGCAGTAGCAAAAAGGGGATAGACTCCCTCGCTGATACTGACAATAGACCACTCCACCAACATTACTTCTTATTAATGAAGATATTCTAATATTTCTGTCTTTTGAGATGATCACCTCTTAAATCTTTCCATCTTAACAGAATTTATTTATAATAAAAATAATAATGATAATCATTTTAGCTCAGTTGGTAGAGCATGCGCCTAGGAATTGCAAGGTTCCTGGTTCAATACCAGTCTCTGTCGAATCAATGTACATATATTTACCAACCCCTCTGCACGAGCAGGATGTGACTGGTTACCTAGTCTGCTCTACTATTTACCCATAGCTGGAGGGAGAGTAGTTGGGTGTGTACCTTACACAAGGGTATTAGCTATGTGAAATGTAAACAGCCTCGTCCAGGATTTGAACATAACTGAATTGTTGTAGCAATGCTCACGCCATCCCAAAATGCTGTAGACATTTGGGTTTCACTGAAAAATGCGTATAAAAATCAATATGAACCCATAAAATCCTGTCAAACTGCATCAAATGAAAAGGAAATTGATTTATCTGCAAGTTTATCAATATGTGTATCATTTTTTTTTCATCTTTTTTTTTATACATTTTTATTGATGAGACATAAGAAAAAAATGACAAATATTTGAACGCTCATTTTTTATTTTTATATTTTTTTTTCATGTTTAATGCACTAGCAAGTAACTTTTTTTTATAACACCAAAGTTCTTTTTTCAAGTGGTTAGAGAGCATTTATAATATCAAAGATTTATTTAGTTATTCCCTTAAATTTATAAAAAGGAATTATTTTTTTCACTAAGTAAAAAGAATTTAGTTTATATACAGAAATATCTTCTCTTTTTTTTTTTTTTCTTCATGTTTCTCTGAGATTTAATTTATTTTTGAAAAATTCTCAAATTTTTTCCCTGACTTGAAAAAAATGCTGGTCACGCGGTTAAAATGTAAATAAATTCAATCTTTAACAATTATGTTTAAACTTTGACATAAAATCAAGTAACAGGTGTTTTGTTTTTTTACAAATGTTTAGAGACTTTTGTTTATAAAGTCAAATTTATTTAGTTATTTCCTTAAAATTATAAAAAGAAATTATTTCTTAAAAGAATTGATCTAATAGTTATTTACTAAGCTTAGCTTATATGTGGCACAAGGCTAGAAGTATGGGGCACCCAATGAGAATCAAACTCACTAACAATGGTCTGCAAATCTAGCTTGCAAACCATTACACTATGCAAGGTGCCTAGGGTTATTTACTAAGCTTAGTTTAGATGTGGCACAGGGCAAGAAATATGGGGCGTCTAGTGAAAGTCGAACTCAATAACAATGGTCTGCGAAAATCTAGTTTGCTAACCATTTACACTACATGAGGTCCCCAAGAATTTATCTTCTATGTTCATAAGTGAGAAATATCTCTTTCACTCACACACACACCCCTCGTTCCAATGAAAACTTTACATTTAAATCAGGTTGTGGCTTGAGAGAATTCCAGGTTTGTTGATTTTGATGGTGAATCTGAGTAGATGACGTTTTTTTTATGGCAATTACAAACAGTTCATAATATTGATTTTTTTCAGACTCTTATCCTTATCTTTATTGTGGTATGTATAAACACAACGTTTTGGCTGCTCTATCCTCCAGTCTTCCTCAGGTTTTCCTTGTGTATCCAAGCATTGTAATGATCTAACGTGGGAAATCATTTTTAATAGTTTGATACGCAGGGAACACCTGAGGAAGACTGGAGGATACAGCAGCTGAAACGTTGTTTATACATAGCAAAATAATGATGAGGACAACAGTCTGAAAAATCAAAATTATTCACATGAAGCCTCATCTTAAAAATTCAGACAAATAATTTTGTTCATAATCGCCATAAAAATATCCATCCTACTTGATTTAAGAAATTAAAAATCTGTTTCATTGATTTTTGTGATTGAGAGAAATTTTTACAACTATAAGAATTAGATGTGTGGTTCTTATAATACGTTAAAAGGCTGAAAGTAACCTTCCAACATAGGTGGAATATAGACATAAATAAATCCAATCAAAGAAATAGAGCATAACAACAATACAGACTTTATTGTCTGAGCACATGGAACATGACATATATGATGGTAGAAACAGGGATGACGAAAGTCCTTTGGGAGTAAGAAAGAGTTTATGAAGAATATGAGTCACTTACTGATAGTTGGAGGGGGGTAAAGCACACCCCACCCCACTTAATGGACAGATACCATGTGTCTAGTCAATCTTTTATGGATGCCAGACCAAGAGAGAGAGAGAGGCAAAGGGCTTCCCAGGCTAGTAGTGTCACCTATTGGTGAAACCCTGATGGTAAGGGAAGATAACCTTTTTTGGACACAAGTCCATCCAAGCAGGGGCAGACAATCACCACACAACAATAACTTAGTTGAACATAATCTTGAACTTTTATGAATGACAAAGGACAAAAATAATCTAAACTGTTAATAGATTACATCAAATGGCATCAAATATATTCTATTTTTCTGGGGGGTCCGTGGTGTAATGGTTAGTCCTAGGAAATGGACTCGTTCACCAGAGCTCAATTCCTAAACAAGGCTGTTTGCATTTGACATAGTGCTGATGCCCTTGGGAAAGGTATGCATCCAACTACTCTCTTTCCAGCTATGGGTAAATAGTAGAGTGGATTGGGCTCTTTAAACTTGGCTAGGTAACCAGTCTAAGAGAAGGAAAACTCTGAATTCAAACCTGTTAAACTCCGCTTAAGAAATTGACCTTGTATTGCATCCTGCTCGTGCAGAGGGGTTGGTAAATATATATATATTATTTTATTTTTTTTAAAAATTTATTTATTTATTTTTCTAAATTTGGCCAGACTCCCATTACTGTTGTGAGATATTGTAAATAAGCAAAGTATACTAATATGCCCTTATGCGAGGGAAAAAACGGGTGTTTTGAATATTTGTCATTTTTTACTTGCCTCATCGATAAAAAGTTATAAAAAAACGATACATATATAAACCACCTTGATAAACTTGTAGATAATTCAATTTCCTTTCGTTTGATGTTTGGTTTGAAAAGATTTTGGGGATGAAAAGAATTCTGTTGAATTGATTTTTTTTTTTTTCCTTTTTTCAAAATGTTTATCATGTGAAATGTTAAGATGCTGAAGATGTTGAACTAGGTTTGGTTTACGGCATATCAACACTTTTTTTTTATCTTCAATTTGCTATAAATAATTTTCATTAACTTCATTTGGTTCGTTTTGTTTAATGGTATAATAACGCTGGGTTATTTAATGCCAAAAACTGTTAGAGTGTGTGATAAAAGTTGGTATTCAAGTTTCTTTTACTGGTTTAATTTTTGTAGATGGATGTATTTTATATCTGATTCAGAATTTCACGCTGTCTCTATCTTTCCCCATCTCTCTTTTTTTTCTTTCTTATTATATTTTTCGTGTAGCATGTCCTTTTGCTTCCTTTTCTTTATAATAAAGATGGAATGGTCAGTTATTTAGCTGAGGTGATGACACTCCTAAGAAATAATAATTTGGCAGATAATCAACACCACATAATCAGGATTTACATTTTTGCATTTCATCTTGGACAATTTGGGCAGTCTCGTTTGTAACCAGAGGGTGTTGTAAGATGATAACATTTTTAAGAAACGCGAGTATTAATATCTATATATAATGGAGATTCAGTCTTTATTTGTCTGTAACCAAAACTACATCACTGCTTGCGTCACAGTAATTTCAGGAATTAACTTTATCAACAAGTAGTTAATTTATAGTCAATATCATTTTTACATAAAATAATAAAAAGCTGTATTATATATGCTCTGAACGTAGTTATTCAATTAATTTAATACTTGATAAATATATACTTACTTAAATAAATATGAAATTTATTAAATCCCTAAGAAAATGAATTAAGAGTGTAACAACATGTATTATTATTTATTTTTAATGTTAAAAATGCAAACGGTTGTTTATTCTTTATTACTGATGTTATTTTTCATCTGCAATTTATTTAAATTAATTTTAGCAAAGTAATTAATAGAATAGTATTTTGTTTATTTAAACAATAAACAAAATACTATTCTATTAATTACATATTCAAGTTTAATTCTATTTCGTAATAGATTATTAAAATAGCTTTTTAATTTTAGTTTATATAAATTATATTTCATTATTTAGAAATTTAAAAAAGTTGTTTAATTAATGTAATACTTCAATACTTACATCAATAAACATGAAATTTATTAAATCTCTATTTTCTTAGAGTTTAAGAAAATGAAGAGCATAACATGTATTACATGATGTAATACCATAACGTATGTATTCATTCAGTGGGTGTACAAACATTTTTTTAAATAAATTTTTAAAGAATTTATTTTTCTACAAAATTGAACTGTATAAAATTTACTTATTGAAATTGAATTTCTAACTCCCACCCACCTCAGGCAATATTTTTCAAAATTAATTTTTACATTACCCAGAGGGCATTTTTTATTTTGCTAGTATAGATAATAATAACAAACCAGCATATATTCTTGAAGCCAAATTTATTTTTTGTTGCCTTTAACAGGTGTTTTTATTCTGTCTCCAAAAATATAACATTATCTCTTATTATAACGGAGATTGTATATTTTTCTGTCTGTAAATAAAATTATATTACTACTCAAGTCATAATTCCCTTAGTTATTTATGTCACATTCTCCATGATTTTATTTTTTATTCAAACCTCAGTTATTGATAAAATTTTTTACATTATTAATACTTTTGGCCTTATCTACATACTAATAACATGCAATTGTATTTATATATACAAAAATAGCGGTTTACTGTGTGAATGGGAAGGCATATTGATATTAAAAATTTGATTTTTAATAAATGTGCTTATTATTATTGATTTCTAATTGTTTGGTCTTATATTAATGAATACGAGCAAAAATCTTGTGGATAAATCTTAAAAGAAATCCATTAACAAGAAGAAATAACTGTAATTTTATTCGTTACTTCCTAATGTAACTAAATATTTATATTAGGAAAATTTATCAGTGAAAGACTGAATTGATTGAAGAGTAAGTTTCAGTTGTTCTATTTTTTTTTATTATACTCGCCTCTATTTCAAATCTTTTTATCTGCATTCTTATTTAGTTTCATCAGCCTTTCTAATTTAATATAATATTTTATTACATTAAAACTTAAATACTTGCACCTGGAGGAAAGTGCATATATTTGACAGTTCTCTTAATAATGTCATATTAAAAATGAGTTTCTAAAGTTTTCTATTTATTTGAAGCTGAGATGTTTTGAGAATTGCTTCCTCTCTACCACATGAGCTATGACACCCCAAACTGGCTTTTTTTTTTTTTTTTTTTTTTTTTAAGTAGACAATAACTAAGAGGGAAGTTTTTAATTGGAGGAAGTTCATTCAAATGAAAACATAGGAAATGCTCCCTATTATTCAGCCTTACACATTGGGGTGGTGGTGGGCTATTCTAAGTATATTTCTGTTGATTTTGATCTGTATATTTGTTTGTGTCTAGATATGTTCTGATATACTTGTTCAAGAGAATAATACAAATTGTGCATGATGATATTAGAGCTGTGTGGACATCAACGGATTTGCTTATAAATGAAAAAAGAATTATCTATGAATAGATTTGATTTCTTCTGATGAAAAACAAATGTTTGTTGTTTCTTTGCTATCTATCTATCTATCTATCTATCTATCTATCTATCTATCTTTATATATATAGGGCAGTTGTTGCATGTGTATTTCTTTAAGCATTTTTGTATTTCATTATTATTATTCGGCGGGCGGTGAGGCCCCCTTCAATCAATCGGCTGGCCATGTCAAGCCCTAATACCTATATGATATCTGATACGAGAAGGACGTCCTTCCTATGTCATATTTGCATCAAACTTTGTGGATCTGCAGCGGGTTTGATAAGTCATTTGAGGGCTCATGAGAGGAAAGGTTCTGGCTGGTGGTGGGGTTATAGGATTGTGAGAGACGGCAATGATCTGTAAAGATTATGCTATTGTATGTATGTCCAGATGAAACTACGGAAATAAAACATATATACACATTGAATATCACCGGTTCTTACTTTTTGTGTAAAAAATACACAGAAAAAATATAAGAAGGAAAGATAGAAAGAGAGGTGGGGTGAAAACAGAAGTAATAATGCTAATCTGTTTCAATCGAACATAATGAAAAGATGAAAAGAAAAAAAAAGTGTTAAATCAAGTTTTATTATACTTTTAACATATAGAACTATTTAGCAATAGCTCTTAAGTAAACATATCAAACGTAATAATTAAATTATCATACTGTGGTATATCCACAGGGTTTGATAGTTATTATTAGGTTAGCTCAGTCGGTAGAGCGTTCGGCTAGAAACCACAAGGTTCCTAGTTCGATACCGGCCCTCACCAACTCAGTGTATGAGTAGCATAGGGATCTGTGCAGTAAAGGAGCTGATGGTAGGTGTGGCGCTCCACCTCAGATGCAAAAACAATCTCCTTGGTCTAGCACTAGTGAAAAGGGGATAGACTCCCTCGCTGATTGGCTGATACCGACTTTAGGCCACCCCAACAACTTTTTACTTTTTTTATTATTATATTATGCCTCCTTGGGCATCTCCACTTTTCTCACCTCAAAGAATCTTTGCAGAGAACATATAAACTATTTATACAATATTAACTTCTTTCATTGATGAGTATTTTTGTAAAAGTTTCAACCATTTTCTGATTGATTTATAAGGATTGATATTCTCTATGATCGATAAGAAATAATAATCAATTTTTAGTAATAGATAGAATTACCAATTAACTAACAATTCTCGTGCTAAAAATGTTCTTAACAATTGGTGGTTAGTAGTCAATTTCTTTTAAGCATTTTTGTATTTCATTATTATTATTATTGTTATTATTATTATTCGGGCAGTCAGCGAGGCCCCTTCCAATCAATCGGCTATGTCAAGCCCTAGCACCTATATGATTGTCACAACCCTATTGCCCTTATGGGAAACTATCATATATGTGCTAGAAGGTACTGGCTGAGGGTCTTCATGTCCTGGGAATGAGGTTAAACCCCTGACGATGAGGTTCCAGTTCTGAAGGTTTGAGGAATGTAGAACACCCCTTCATCACCATTGCTCCCAGGTCCACTTTGACCCAGTAATAGTACCTGTTAGGGCCCCATCTATGGGTTAAATAGAAAATTTGTTTACAAAAAAAAAAAATTGAGTTTAAAAACTTTTCTTCCAAACTATCGCTATGAATCTTTCAAAACTTTGCCTATGTGAGTTTTTCACACCAGTGTTAGCTGATGGTATTTCACAGGAGTCTGAGTGACAACAAGTCTCCTCAGGTCTCCAGGACTTTTCTGAGTATTTTAGCCGATTGCAGCAATGCAGTAGTCTGAATGGTCTCAGTTCTTCCTGTGATTTCCAGATCCTCCAGTCTTTTTTCCAAGCTTTTTGGGACCGTTCCAGGTGCACCAACCACAATTGGTATCATTTTCACCCTCATATTCGACAGCTTTTTCAATTCTCTGGCAATGTCCAGGTATATGTTTATCTTTTCATTTTTCTTCATATTCACCCTGTGATCTGCTGGAGCCGCAAAGGCCACTTTTTTTTTTTTCTTTTCTTTTTCTTTTTCTTTTTTCTTTTTTTTTCTTTTCTTTCTTTTTTTTCTTTTTTTTTTTTTTCTTTTTTTCTTTTTTTTTTTTCTTTCTTTTTTTTTTTCTTTCTTTTTTTTTCTTTCTTTTTTTTCTTTTTTTTTTTTTCTTTTTTTCTTTTTTTTCTTTCTTTCTTTTTTTTCTTTCTTTTTTTTTCTTTTTTTTCTTTCTTTCTTTTTTTTTCTTTCTTTTTTTCTTTTTTTTTTTTCTTTTCTTTTTTTTCTTTCTTTTTTTTTTTTCTTTTTTTTTTTTTTTTTTTTTTTCTTTTTTTCTTTCTTTCTTTTTTTTTTTCTTTCTTTCTTTTTTTTCTTTTTTCTTTTTTTTTCTTTCTTTCTTTTTTTTTTTCTTTCTTTTTTTTCTTTCTTTGTAATCAATACTAGGTCTGGTCTTCTGGCTGGGATAGCATGATCTGTCTTTATCTGGAAGTTCTAGAGAATTTTATGTGTTTCATTCTCAAGAACAGATTATTGTTATTATTATTATTATTATGCCTCCTTGGGCATCTCCCCCTTTTTTCTATCTTCTCACATCAACCATTTGAACTGATTTTTTATCATTTCTTTTTTTCTTTTTCTTTTAGGAACCTTGCCAGATTATTTGAAGAGACTTGGGAAAAAAAAAATCCATCAAACTTGAGCCACTTAAAAAGCTAAACATCACCAAAATTACAGAACAACCAACAAATGAGTTGAAGTTATTTTTTTTTCCTCTTTCTTGTTACCATCTGTACTAACCCAACGTTTTTTTGTTTTTATTTCATTTTCAGTAAAAGATTTTTCTAAATTATCAAAACTAAAAGATCAGGGAAATAGTGTTAAGAAGCAAATTTTGGATAAATAAAACGTTGGATAAAGTGAAAGAAACTTTACAAAAAAGGTGATTTTAAAATTTTAAAAAAAAAAAAAAAAAATTGATTTTAAAAAAAATCAATAAACAAAACCCAACATTTTTTTTTTTTAATGAAACTGAAAAAATATTTCTGAACAATGTCTGCAGAAACAGAAATCTCAAATGTTGTAATGGCGCCAAACTCTACATTAGAGGACATGTCGACCACAGACGAAAGTATGGGTGCTAACCAAGATGATCAGCCAGAGACTTTGTGGGATTTACCAAAACCGGCCACTACGGCACCCTGCCCCACCACAAACAGTAGACCGGTTAATAGTCAGCCGGAAAAAATCCCTTTGAAGATTCCAGGTAATGTGCTGACAACTACGTCTGTGGCTAGTGCAGCGGCTGCAGCAGCTCTTGCATCCGCTGCTGCCGATGCTGCAGCGGCTGCAGCTGCCAACAAAAACAACCCCAATACCAACGGTATGGTTGACAAGCCGTACTCATGTGACACCTGCGATAAAGCATTTGCTCTACGTCGTGCACTGAAGGCGCACAAACGGGTACATACGGGTGAGAAGCCCTTCATGTGCGATACATGCCCCAAAGCATTTAGCCACCAAGGGGCCCTCAAGGCACACAAGCGGGTGCACACTGGAGAGAGACCATTTAAATGTGATGTGTGTGATATGTCTTTCTCACATCGATCCACACTCATCACACACAGGCGAACCCATACCGGGGAGAAACCCTTCAAATGCGATCTGTGTGACGAAGTGTTTTCCTATCGACAGACGATGAAGTCTCATCGCAAGAAGCATCTGACAGAGGCAAACGCAGGCATGCTTAACACTACTGGCATGGTCATGACTTCGACTGCGTCTTCCACCCTGGGCCTTGCTTCGGCTGTGAAGAGACATTTGTTTAAGTGTGTAAATTGTGGAAAGGACTGTACCTCAAGGGAGGAGCTTGATGCCCACATTGAAACGCACCAGGAAAAGAACCCGTTCAGGTGTTTCACTTGCAATAAGACGTTCTCGAACTGTGATACCCTTGAGAAGCACAAACTCACTCACCTGACCCCCAACGCTGCAAAGTCCGGAACTGTACTCATGGCTAACAATGCTGGTCTCACTGAAAGGATTGTAGGCACCAACAAGGATACGAATGGTGACCTTTCAGCTCCCCAATTTTTCTCTTCAGTTTCTTCCCAGCAGCAAGCTCAACACCAATCGCAGCAACAACAACAACACAACCACAACAACATCACCAACCACAACACAACAACAACAGCTGCAGCCAAAAAAGAAAATGAACAACATCAACAACAACAATAACAATAGCAACAATAACAACAACAACAACAGCACCCTGGGGACCAACCGAATTCACATCGAAGAACGTCCCTACAAATGCTGCATTTGTAATGAGGGCTTCCCGACAATCACTGCTTTGACGAACCACGAGAGGACTCACAATGATGACACCTCCATGTCTCTGCTTTCATCTTCCTTGTTGTCATCGTACACTTGTGATATCTGCGGGGTTGTCTTTTCAGAGAAGAGCAACCTTGATGCTCACAAGAAAATGCATGTTCACGAAAAGCCATTTGATTATAAACCAATTACAGTTGCCTCGCAGAAGGACTACTCGGACTCACCATTTGAGTGCACCATTTGTGGGGCTCTCTTTACCAATAACATGTGGTCAAGTAGTGCTTGAATGTGAAAAAACAGTTTTGTTCTCTAATTACATCCATTGGAATGTAAACCCTTTTTTTTTTTTCTTGCCCCGAAGAATGTAACTCTATCTTGATCCCTCCCCCCCCCCATTTATTTTATTGTTTTAACGACGACATTTTGACCAACATGTTCATCAATAGTCTTTGATGTCCTCTTGGATAGATACAAGCGTGGGTGTGGTGTGGGGTGTGTGTGTGTGTGTGTTAGAGACTAATTTCCTTGCCAATTACTGGAACGCAGTAGGCATATTCTGTTTGCAAACCTCAAAGACAGCTGGAATGTAGAATGTGAGCATTTACAAGCATAGCATTTAACTTTTCTTTCTTTTTTTTTTTTTTTTTTTTTCATTCTTTTTTTCTTTCTTCTTTTTTTTTTAATTCTTTTTTTCTTTCCTTTTCTTTTCTTCTTCTTCCTTCACAATTTAAAGATTATCTAAGCCTGTTTTATTATTATTATTTGGCTGCTGCTGCTGCTTTGTGGAGATTAATGATTCTACTAGTTTGTCTGCTATTTATCCTCAAACAGATACCAGCTCTTACTCTACAATTTATTCAGACTAGTATCCTCATCTCTGTTGTTTTTATCTGTACATTTTCAGTATCACATTCTCCATTCTGGGGTGCCTATACACAGTAAAACCACAAAAAAAACAATTAAGGGCTTCCCATAACTTTAAAAAAGGGTGGTATTGTCAGTATCTCACATATACACTGAAAACCTAACGTATTTTTCTCAGACGGACTTGTGGATCACCGACTGCTTGTCGAAAATCTTTGACGACCATTAAAGCAAAGAAAAAAAATCTGCCAGATGAATTCTTGAGCCAAGGAAGGCCAAAGAATGTTGTAATCAAAACAGCAGGGATGAGAATATTTGTCCAAAAAACTTGTGGGTGTAACGAGGACTTGTTCGTCTCAAAATATTAGATAAGTCTGTTCTGCTCAGTGAGATGTCAGTGACCATTATCCTGATCTACAACAGTTGGGCATCATTTCTGTTTCCACTCAGCAAGAAATGTAAACTTTTTTTTTTTTCTTCTTTTAGATTTAAAAATTTTTTTTATTTTTTTTATTTTTAGAGTTTAACTTTTCTTTCTCCTTTACTCACACAAGTTTTTCATGAAAATACTGGTCTCTGTCACAAACACTTTTTACCTCCATAAACTTCATATAGACAACTCCCTTTTAATATAGCAGTCATAATTCTGTGTGTGTGTGTGTTTGCATGTCATAAATCCATTGTTTTAATTAGAGATCGGGTTTGGAAATTTCAACAATTTGCAAAAATTAGGCTACTACTACTACTACTACTACTAGCTGTCCATCATATCTGATATCTCCATTTGACTTGCTGCATGGATGCGTCTTGCCAACTGCCTATGGGGGATGTTCAAATCTTCCAGGTCTGATGTTGTCTTCGTACCAGAGCTTTGGTCTACTGATTTCACGTGATCCCTCTCTCAGTTGAGTGTACAGAATTTATTTTAGCAGTCTGTCATCCCTCAAAATTATGCCAGTTAGATATAAATGGACATTTTCATTTTTAAAATTTTTTAATTTTTTATTTCTTTAGTTTTGGCTTATGTAGATAAACTAGATATTTACCACGTACCCCACGTGTATGGGTTAGGCACAAGGCCCTATTAATGTGGGACCACCCACAAACTGAAGCTCATGGCTTATGTAGATAAACTAGAGTTGGCAGATATTTCATTTCATATTTCTTTCTTGTCTTTAAATTCTAATTTGACATCATTTTGAAAATTTTGTCCATATTAGATACTTTTTCTTATTACCAAAAAAATTCTCTGTGATTTTAAAACAGTGTCTGTAGAAAGGTCAATAAATACTCATCATCATCATCATCAAGATGTGCCAACATCATGGATTCCTTTGATTCGCTCTTGTTATCCATCCCTATTGGCCATTGCCCCGCACAGAGCTGGTCAGTCAACACTGGTATGTCCATGTGTAGGAGTCCATAGGAGAATGTCGCTTATGCGTTCATCCTTACTTCTCCAGAGTCACATTCTGCTTAAGCATATTGTAATATATATATAATATATATATTATATATATATATATGCATAATTACACACACTTGTTGGCCCGTCAGGATCAGCAAAATAAAAAATTACTAATTTTGTTTTTTAGTCCATCCTTAAGAACAGACAGTTGGAAAATATCGTTATTCACATTTTATCATTTCAATCTTGTATTTTCCAAATTTTCTTTAGGAATTAAAAAAAACAAAAACAAGACAAGAAACAAAAGCATTTTAATTCCATGATTTCAGTCTCTAATTAGAATATTGGATTTGTATTAAAACTGCATTTGACTATTAAATCACAGCATGGTGTTTGGAGGACATGTGCAAACAAAAACAAAATGTGTTTTAATAAAACTGATGAATATTTTGGTCAAAAGAAGAAGGGGTCACATTTTATAATGTGACCTCTCCCCCCCTCCCCTAATCATCACACTAATCATTGGTGGGGTATTTTTGGGTAACTCATTGGATCAGATATGGATCCTCAGGGTGCTGAGTTTGAAAATCCACCAACATTGATATTTATTTCTTTGTCTTTATAGAAAATGATGTGTGGGATATAAACAATAGTTGGATGAGAGTGTGTGTGTGTGTGTGTCTGTGTGTGATGTAATGCCTACCCGAAACTTGAGGGTAGAAGTCAACGAAAGAGGAGCCTTTGTGTCGCCTCAGGGTTGCACCCAATCATTTTTATTTACTTTTTACTTATTGTATTAATGACCTTCAATGATGAAGGAATGAACGAACAAAAAGGATTTGAAATAAACCATATAAAGCCGACAAGCTAGAGAAACTAACTCAGGAAATATTTTACTGGGGGGTTTTGAAAAAAGAAAAAAAAATCTTGTAATATTTCACAAGAAGAAAAAAAAATAACAAAACAAAAAACCAAGAAGTATTTTGCAGTTTAATTTTTTTTTAAATTTGTTTTTCTGTTTCAAGATTTTTTTTTTTTTAATTTAATTTTTTTTTTCCCAGTGTGTGTTTGCATTTTTTAAACCTCAACCACAACATTCACATTCTTTAATTTTCCACAAAATAACCACTTTTAATATTTACCTCCTTTTTTTTTTTTTTTTTGTAATTTTTTGGGAAAATGTTTTTAATTTCATTATTTTTTAAAACTTTTTGCCGTGTTTTTTTTTTTTTTTTTTTTTTATTCTCTCCATTTGTTGAAAAAGAAAATCAATTGAAAAATAAAAAGATTTTAAAAATTTATAAAAATGGAAGAAGAAAAAAAAACAACAAATTCATAAAAAAAAGCCTTTAGCTAAAACTTACTGGAACCCTAAGCTATTTCCATATGAATAAAAACAAAAATGGATTGCATTTATTAAACTTTATAAAAAAGAAATTTCGGAAAAAAAAAAGAAGAAAAAACGAATTTTACCTTGCTCAGACAAACCAACTTAAAAGTTGAAGAATTTTTCCAAATTCTTCAACTCCACTCTTTGTTATTTAAGGTTGATTCCAATTTTGGAAATTGTGTTTTTTTTTTTTTTTTTTTTAGGTTTTTTTATGGACATTTTTTTCAAATTCCAAATTGACTTCTTCCTTTGAATTCTTTCATTCTTCCGTCTGTGTATCACGTATTGTGTATCTTGTTAATTTTTCCATCTATTTTTTTTTTTTCTTTCCTTCTTTTCATAAATTTTTATCTAACAATCTTTTCAAAAGGAAAACAGAGGAGATCCTTTTGGGCTCCATTTATCAACATGTATGTATGTTAGTGTCTGCTGCATTATTCATTATTTAAAAGAACTACCTTTTCATTTTGTTTCATTTTGTTTCATTTTAATTCTTGATGTTGTCCTTATGTGAAAGACCATTTCAATTTGACTTCCATATCGGCTTATGGTGGATCTATAGGTAAAAGAAACCAAGAAACATTAAAGCATTTAGAGATTTGCTATTCTTGTCTTTTAGGATTTCAATTTATATCTCCATCCTCCAAAATACACCTCACCCCCCAACCCCAACCCTTTTTATTCTATTTATTTTTGTAATTTGGAAATTCTACACATTTAGATTGAATTATGATTAATAAGTTTATTTAGTTTCTATCTAATTAACGTTTTTTTCTTTCTTTTTTAATTCGTTCAATTTTTGTTTTTGTTTCCATTTTTCATAAATTTCATTTGAATTCATTTTGAAGCACTAATTAAGAATAATAATTTATTTTATGTTTTAAGATCTTTAATTATCAACCAATCTGATTCTAATGTCTTTGAACCTTTCTGACATTATTTCAATTTGCGTCTAGATGACCTTGCAGACTTAGATTGAAGTTAATTCTATAAGGGTTTTTAATTTTTTAACTTTTGCAACAGCATGTTAAAGATGAAACATTTGCTTTGGAATAATGACTGATTTTTTAAAAAAGAATTTTTTTTTTTTTTAAATTTTTCATCAGCCTTGATTATATACCGAGGTAAATACTTTTTCTTGAGAATTCCTTTTTTTTTTTTTCTTTTTTTTTTATGTTAGTAAAGTTTTTTTAGTTTAGTTTTGAATTATAGTTAAATTCATTTTAAGCAAAATAATTCTACAACAGACTTTAGATTTTATGATTTGATTTAATACAATTTTATAAAGGGACATTGTCTTCTAAGAAACAAATTTATGAATATAAATTGATTGAAATAATTTTTATATTTTGGACTGTTTTCTTCATCTTTATGTATAAACACAATGTTCAGGCCACTGTAACCTCGGGCTATGTTTAAGTGTTTTTTTTTAATTTTAATTAAAAAAACACTTAAACAGATCCCTGAACATTGTGTTTATACATACCACAATAAAGATGAAGACAATAGTCCAAAAGATCAATATTGTTTAACTGAAGCCTCATCTCATAAATACAAACAAGTATAAAAATTGATTTATTTGATTACTCTGAATTTAAATAACCAAATTTAAAAAAGGATTTATTTTATTTAAGTGATGATTATTTATAGTGAAATAGTTTAATTAGTTTTTACTTTTTTTTGTCCTTTCAAATTTTTCATGACTTGGTCTAAATTCCCCTATCATTATTTTTTATTATTTAAAAAATTTCCTTTTTAATAATCTGACTGCCAATTGAGACCTGATGATCCTGATGTAGTCTCAAGTTTTTACTGCTCAATAATCTTTATTGTCTTTTCTTTTCTCTCTCTCTCTCTCTCTCGTGCTTCAAAATTTGTTCACGTTTTTTTCTAAGATTTTTGAAATGTCCATTGCATAAACATGTACCCTTACACACTTTCAAAATGTGGGTAATTTTTTTTCTCTCTCTCTTAAATATGTAATTCACTTTTTTAATTTAAATTTAAAAAGAAAATCAACCCTAATTTACAATTGTTTTCATTCACATTTTCACTTTGAATCATCCAAGAAGAAAAAAAATTGTTTTTATCTCTCCTTCCCATTTTATTTTTTCATTATAAAAAAATAATCTTTGGGTATTATCATTTGTTAATGCTCATTGTTAAAAAAAAAATAATTTTCCAGTTAATACTTTTCCTCTAGAGAGGAAGGAATTATATTTTAAAATGATAATAATAATAATTATGCTCATGATAAATCTTTTTAGGGAGCAAGGGTTCAATTTTCTAAGAAGGTGCTGTAGTCAACCCTGGCTCCAATTTTGTTGATGTATTAAAAATAAATGTTTTTTAATGGGGAAAAATTCCCTTAAAAAAAAAAGAAACCAAAAAAAAAAAACCCTAACCAAAACTTGTTATCTGTATTCACAATGCATTTTTCTATTCTATTTAAATCAGTTGAGCAAACATGAGTTAATTTTTTTCTTTCAGAATTTTTTCAATTTGTAAAAAAAAAAAAAAATCTGATGGGCTTCAAAAAAAACTCTGAAATGTAATTTAATCATTCAGTTATTTTAATTGTATTTTTTTTTTTTTTTTTTTTTTTTTTCTTCAAAAATTGTCTATGGAAAACATTTTTTCTTTTCTCTTCAATAATTTAATTCTGGATTTAAAAATGTTGAAATCAAGGGGAGGCAGGTTATTTCATTTGTAAATGATTCCCCAACCCCCTCTTCCTTTTTACATTTTAAATAAATTTTTTATCTGAAATTATAAAGATATTATTCTAAATTTTATTCAGACTAGTATCCTCATTCTTTTTGTTTTGGTCACTATGTTTGACTTTTAACCCAATTATAATTTATTCAGTATAAAGAGAAACTAGCTGATCCCTAAAAAATTGACAATCTGAAATAATACCATGAAGTTGGGCATGGCAGAACAAATATAGAAATAAGAGCACGTTGTCTTTTTGAATTGAAATCCAAATGCAAAAGTGAATCTCACTGGAAATCGATCAGATAAACAAAATGGCTTTCACAAACAAAAAATGTTGCAGATGTAAATCTATGTCCAATGCAAAATGTTAAGAAAAACAAAAAACACAATTTTTTTAAAGTATAATTTTTCAGTATCTCATAAATCTAGTGAAAATTTAGTATATGGGTTGATCTACACTCTGTCTGTGTGTGTAGTAAAATGGTATAGCTAGATAACCTACTCAAGTTTAACCATGAGGATCATCAGGATTAACTGCGATGAATGAATTAAGAACAAAAGCAGAAGTAAACAAAGGCATTATAATGGTCCCACAGAAAATTCGATAAGTCACCCACTTTTCTTATATATATATATATATATATATATATATATATATAAACCTTAGGAAAGTCAAAGCACACCTCCTCCAAAATAAAAGGATTTTAAAAAGAAGAAAAACTTGCAAGGATGAGTATATTAGTGTAAATAATTCTTGAAATAATCAAAATTTTCAGATAATTTTTTTTTCTTCTTTTCTTGCCCTCCCTTGTCTTTTTTTTTTTTTTTTTTTTTTTTTTTTTAATTTGCTGGATAACAAATAGTTGGCATTTCCTGATGTTTTTCTTCATAAAACCAAATGAACCCAAAATAGATCATTTGACACAAAACCATCATATAATGTTTTGTTTTTTTTTCTATTTAACTGTCAAATGTCAAAGAAATGATATCTTGTCACATTGTACGAATCTTAGAATTTTTCTCCCACCAAAATTTACATTGATTTCACATTATGGAATCTTCGAAGAACATTGAAAGTCGTGAACCATTTTTGTCTTTTAAGCTAAATACAAACATGGAATTGTCTTGGATACAATCATTGTCTATAATAAACTTTTCTTTTTTTTATTTCCCTAAAGATATACTACCTCTGTTCCAGAATAGTTGTTGCATTTGTATATGAATTGCGTACACTAAATGAAACCACTATTATAAGATAACGGTGGTACTACCGTGTTTCCCTGAAAATAAGACCTATTTCAGAATGATTTTAATATGACCTCCCCTTAAAATAAGCCCTAGTTGAGAGTGGCAAACAGACAAAAGAAATAAGCATTCTTCACAATCCCATCATGTGACGCAAATGCTTGACATCCCCCCCCCCAAAAAAATAAATAAATAAATAAATAACCCTAGTGTTATATTTTGGGGTGAAAATTAATATAAGTCCTGTCTTATTTTCGGGGAAACATTTTTTTTTTTTTCCCCTTTTCCTCAATAGTCTACAAATATAGGAGAGGCATATCTTGAGCAAGGAAATGGTAAATATTATATCAAAATACACAATTGGTTTAATCATGATTGCAATCAACAAAATGGGGGTTGGGCAGTGAGGACCCTTTCCCTAATGAAAAAAAAAAATATTATACAGATATACAAGAATTTTTAAAATTTTTTTTTTAATCCTTATTTATATCCAAACATTCCCATTTAACATTCAGGTTTGTGTGTTTTCATATTAAAAAAAACCCAAATACAATCATCTTTGTTTTCATGCCATTTACCTAAATTGTATCAGTCATTCAAATCTTATAGCAGACTTGCTTTTAAACCAATTCTTTTACTATCTCATTTTGTGAATAGATCTTATTTAAACTTTTTACCAGCATCAAATGTCATAATTATTGAAAATACCAAAAACAAAAATTTGAATAATAATGAGAGGAAAAAAAATTTTGAAGAATAATCCAACTTATTTCCTCCTTTTTTCTTTTTAACATTTCTCCCTAATTGTTAATTTAGTGTAACTCATTTAAAAAAAATATATATTTTCATCTGTTAAAACCCCTTCATATTTGTATGGTGTGGGGCATTTTTTACAAAAATTGTAAGAATCTTCTTAAAAATAATCTTACCATAAAAATTATATCTTTTTAAAAAAGATTTTATGGCTTTTGGTAAAATCTACTTAAAAGATATTAAGAACTCATGATAAATATTTTTGGTTCTATTTTGTCTTTCTTTTTTTTTTTTTTTTTTTATCTATTTATAATTGGTGTTTTTTTGTTGTTTTTTTTTTACACTATACTTATGACATTTTATTTTTGGTCTTTAAAGGCTTAAATTTACAGTTTTTGTTTTATTGGAAGAAATTACTTGGAAAAGATCTTAGTGCTTTTTGTTGTTTTTTGCTTCTTTTTCTTAATCAGAAATTATTTTAGAAAACATTAATTTATTCTTAAAAAAAGAAAGAGAAATGGTGGGTGGGGGTGATAAAGTGTATGCCTTGTCATAAGTAAATCTCTTTTTTCTCATTAATATTTAAAGATGTTTTGTATTTTTAGACAAATATCTTCATCTTTTCTGCTGCATTCAATCTTCTTGAAATGATGTAAAATTCAGAACCAAGAAATTGGTTTTAGATGAGATTTCAATTTGCATCTTATATCCCCCCCCCCCCTTTGACTATCACACTCATGTAACAACATTTATGATAATTTGCCTACAACAATTGAAGAGTAGAATTCTTAGTTTTATAGTCCTATTTATTATTTCAGTTTTATTTTTGTTTTTCTTCTCCCAACCATCTTTATTAATTACTTGACCTTTTAAACTTTATAAGATTAAAATATTTTCATTGTTATCTCCTAGAATAATTTTCATTTTTCTGCTGACTTTCATAGCATTTTTTAAATTAAAATTTTTCTTCTTTTTTAATTAATACTTTGTTTGGATCTGTAACTGAAATTTGCTAAAAGTATTGAAAAGATCAATAGTCACATTCTATTCTACTTATCTAATCAGCAGGCCATGCACAAATATAAACACTTAGAATGTGTTAAATACCCACTTCATATATTCAGGTATATAAATGGTGAAAGAAATAGACGAAATGGGTTCTTCTTACTTGTTCTACTTCGTCACTGGCCATTTTCTTCTGGGCTGACTTCTTTTTTCTTCTGGGCTGGGTCGTCTGCTCAGTTCTTGGTTGTAATGATTAAACATGACTTTATTGTTTTTCTCTATTCTTTATTAAAACCCCAAAACAGTCCTCAACCGCACAGTGAGAAGTTAGTATCTTGGGACAGATGAACGTTACGTCTAGTCCCGTTGACTAACAGTCCAAATCTAACTAAGTAAACTTAAGTTCCGTTCTCACGTCTTCCCATTGGCGGAAGTAAAGGTCTTTACCTATCAATAATCTAACCCTCTCCAATTTTGAATTTCAACAAATTTTAATTCAAAATCTAACTATACTTATATATGATTAATTAATTTTTGATGAGTTTCTCTTTCATGTTTCTGCCTGGAGTCCATTTATAATCAAATCATCAAGCATATCAGCCTAAAAAAAGTAGTAAAAATAAAATTAAAATCTTGAAAAATTAGTAATGAAAATATTTTAAGAATTCAGATAATTCCAAGAATTGGCCTGCTGTAAACCTTTTACTCCTTAAAATCAATTTGCTTCATTGTCAAGTAATTTTTTTTTTTTTTTAAATTTCTTTTTCCACATTCAAAACCTTGCTGGAATGCCATGTCTAAAAACAACAGTAATTGAATTAGTGTTAACAATATATATATATATATATATGGTTAAAAATAGAGGAAAATGCAAATAAAACAACACAACAACTAAATTCAAATGATATTTCACCTCGGTCTTTTGTGAAGCTTTGTCAAATTTATTCTGAAGACAATGTGGGCTCTACATTCTAATTTAATGCTGAAAAGGTAATTTTGGGGCAAGCAGAAGATGGGGGAGGGGCAGAGTGATAATATGTGAGGCAAAAGGAACGAGGAAGGGTTGGATATGTGAGTGAGGAAATGAAGAAAAAAGGAATGGATTTATTTGAGGGGTATGGTATTTTTTTTTTATGTGGATCATTTATTGCCATTGAAGAAGTTTGATAGTCTGGTAGTTGGTTTGTGAAGATGGGGATTAGAGATTTTTTTTGTTTTGGAGGATTTTAGAGATTTTTTATTTTTATTTTCTATTTTGATTTTGTTCCCTTTAGTTACAATTTTTGCGATAACTGTTGCCAGGTGGAAAAAAACCTGGCCTTTGTTATACAACTTTAGCAATATATATATATATATATATATATTATATATATATATATATATATATATATATATATATGTGTGCACTTTAAGAATTTAAAAAATATATATATATATATTATATATATATATATATGTGTGCACTTTTAAGAATTTAAAAAATGCACACAGACACTATATATATATATATATATATATATATATATATATATATTGTGTGCACTTTTAAGAATTTAAAAAATGCACACAGACACTAATATATATATATATATATATATAAAAACAAATTGCATTACTTAGACATGTCTTTTATGTTTTCCTATGAAGACCCATCCCCTCCTTTATGATTTGCACTGAAGTGACTCTTTGATTGTTTGGGTTTTATAAAAAGAGATCGGCTTTGAATTAATCTGATTTCAATCATTTTGGAAATAATTGTGTGTTTTCCGGAATTAGATGCTGTCATTTCTGAGAAGAAGAATTTTAAACTGATGGCTGGCCTGTAATTTCTCTTATTTTTGTTTTTAATATTTTTAGTATGAACACACACAAAAAAAAAAACTAGTATTAACTCTTTTTAAGATTTTATAACAATTTTGTAACTTCTATTTATTTACCGGGGGGGGGGGGCTTATTTTGTTTTGTAAATGGTAGGAAAACTTTTTCTTTTTTTCTTGTTCATTGTTTGTTGTCTTATTTTACAAATTGGAACTTCTTTCTTTTTTTTACTTTTTAAAAAAATTTCTTTTACAATAAGTTTTTTTGAAAATTCACTTTTTATACTTATTTTACTATACACATAGCCCAATCTTGGATATTGAGCGCTATAGTGGGAAAGACAGGGACCTAACGATTCAGAAACTACCTACCTAGGTTTCACCTAACAACTCATCAGGATAATTCTGACTTAGTGTATTGAGCACCTTTTACCTATTTTATTTTGACAACTCTTCTGGCATTTTTTCTTTTGGCCATTCATCATGATAACGATGATTATTTTCAAACGATATGTGAAATCTTTTCACATCCGCTGCAATGCTTGGCGTATCGTGGGGTCGAAGTGGTCTTGGTTTCCGGAGACCATTGTTTATGGTCTGACCTTTGCACTTTGGATAGTGCAAGGGGGTGCTTCGTTTTGTGGAGGTAAGGAGTCGACATGTCCGTTGTCTCCAGGCTAACCAATCTGTGGAACTTCTGCTCTAGAGTGGTGAGGGTAGCGGCCTCCGCCAATACTCTATTCTGGTGTTCCATATTTACAAGTCCTGCTATCATTTGCCTGGCTACCATGTCGCCAGAATAGTTTACTTGGCAACCACAGTTCACTTCGTTTGGGCAGGTAACCGTAAATGACCTGCAAGACTTTGCCTGGGAACGCAATCGAGCAAGGAAATGTGTAATTGATTCACCCACTTTCTGCCTCATAAGAGTGAAAATTCTGCCTATGAACTTCTTTGTGCAACCCTTTGACTGACACGAGTCAAATTTGTTGCAGCAATTGTTCTTCCGTGGCAGTGTTGAGAGCCTCGGGTCCAATTAGCTCAAACAGTAGCCTGTTTGTTTCCGGAGTACACGCTGCTCTCAATTCATTCCTTATTACTGCCGAATCCTTCAGTCCGCAAATATCTTTATACCAGGTCCACTCGTCAATAAACAATGCCCAGTCGCCGTCTGTTGCGTCCAGTGCTATCGAGGGACGGTCTGGTTTTCTAACATGGGACATGTTTGATTGCCCACTAAACATTTGTTTTCTGAGTGAGATATTTTCTTGCTGCAACTCAATCATTTGCTTCATCAGTTCCAAATGTTGTTAGTCCATTGTAACTGGTGGAGTAGTCATGTTTGGTTTACAAATCCTTAGAAAATGCTCGACGTGAAGTTGATAATTCCTTGTTCAAAAAATTCTGCGTTCACAGCGCCATATAAGAGGTGTAATATGCGATGTGCCTGGTCTAGAATGCAAATGGCAGCCTCCACCCGTCTATAAGTAGCCCCTATTGATGGCCTGTCATAAAAATCTGCATAATACTAAGAACGATCACTCAAAGCTACTTTTAATCAAGGGAGGTCATTTAACCTACCCACACAGACTTAATAATAATAATAATGAAATTTATTGTGTACAGTGCTCAGGTGCACCACAACTCATCAAAGTCTCATGTCAAGTACACAGAATAATGTAGTGTCAGGAACATGAACAGTTTACAGTAGTAATATGCATGTATGTGTGCGCGTGTGTGTGCATATATATGTGGAGAGCGGCATCAGGTATAGTGTCGGCGGACCACAGGAAGCATGGAGGCTTTGAAAGACTCAGTGCTTCGGCAGCCTACAACAGACGTGGGCAGTTTTTTCCATGTCTCCGCAAATTAATCTTGCTTTGTAAATGTAATAGGATACATAAAATATTTTTGGTTTAGTTCCAAATCAAAACTTTTATAAATGACAAGTTAACTTGTAATTTTATATGAAAAGAATAAAATATTTTTTTAAAAAATAAAATAAAATAAACCCCCAAAAAACCCATCTTACCTTAGGATAAATGTCTATGAAATCTTTTAACAAAAAATATTTGGAAAATAATGATTTGCTGATTGTACTAGAATTCCCATTTGATTTTTGATTTTATTTGAGGTTATTGTTAACAATGAAAGGTGCTGGGGGTTTTGCTAACTGTGCTTTTGATATGGGTCAGTTTAGCTCAGTTGGTAGAGCGCCCGCCAAGGAATTGCAAGGTTCTTGGTTTGATGCTTCTCTCTACCAACTCAGTATATGAGTAGCTCAGACTGGGTAATCTGATCTGTGCAGTAAAGTGGAGAGCTGAGGCTAGGTGTGGCACTTCACCTCAGGAGAGAAAAAACACAATCTCCCTGGTCTAGCGCTGGCGAAAAGGGGATAGACTCCCTCACTGATACCGACAATAAGCCACTCTGCCAACTTTGCTTACTTTACTTTAGATATAAACGTTACGTGAGAAAAGAAATCTTTGTGAAAAATGTTCATTTTATCCTGACTATAAATTTCATCTGATTAATTGGGAGATTTCTAATAGCATTTTAGTATAGGTCACAAATCGTAAATCCCTTTTTAAATTTTTCAAATCAAATATTAGATAATTTTTCTCTTCCTACTGTCATTTTTTTAAAAAATCATTTAGCAATGACACTTAGTGAGGATCAACTTCTTTTATCAGTTTAGTCTATGGTCACAAGCTAACTTGCAGTACTTCCTGTTTCTAAGTCACCCATCTGAGTACTGACCTAGTTTGACTTTGCTTAACTTCATAATTATATTATTTTATAGATTTCATATATATATACTGTACATACTCGTATATCATGCAATTTTCTGAGACTTTTTGCAACTGGAAATTGTAGGTGTACCAGTTGGTCTAGGCCAACTATTTACATACACAGTTTTTATCTTGCATTTGGTGCGACCTCCTAATGTTAGGCTAAAATTTACGTCTCAGAAAGTCACATAATTTTCAAGTATATATGGTGTGTGTGTGTGCATAAAGTATCCAATAGACAGCTAAGTTGGGGATGATTTTATTTGAGATCATCAAATGACAATGCATGCAGATGGACACCTATAGATTTATACAATGATTATTCCAAATCCCTAAGAGAGCTCAATGTAAGATAATTAATATTTTCACTTTCAATAAGAAAGAAAAACTCTACAAACTGTCAGTTGGGCTATTATAAATTTCTTTTATTTATGGAGTTACCAGCTGACGTATAAACACAACGTTCAGTGCCACAGTAACCTTGTGCTTTGTTCAGGTGTTAAAATAATTCATCTTTAGATGATTACCCATTAATTTAAAGATAGTTTCAGAGCTGAAATCATTAGCACTAATTCAAAGGGGCTCTAAGCAACACTAGACTTATTGACTGATGAATAATCTAGAAAGGTCGTTCTCTTCTATTTATAATAAAAAAAAAATAATACTTACAAATGTCTTCACAACTTATAATATCCAGGTTTTATTTTCCTTTTAATTTTTTTCTATTATTATCAAAAGGATGACTTGTCTCTCTTTGGCTAGATTTCTGTTCCTCACAATCCCAAATCGAGCCATGTAACCATTTGACATCATTGAATCTCCTACAATTCTATGGATGCGCCTAAAGTGACTGTTAGGGAGAGTTATCTCCCCCTAACGATTCGAACCGGTCTCTCTAAAGAGGAGGGGGGCTGCAGATCAGAACCGAGTAGGTGTCACACGTGTATCCTACATCAAGCCAGAACTCTAATCCAAAACCATCCCGCTGTATTCCCTGTCAGTGAAAAATAAATAGAACAAATATTGTTATTGTTAACATATTCTCTGTTTTATTATCATTTCTGTATATCCTACATCTCGGGATACAACAGATTTTGTGGCAACGAGGATGAGATCTGAGTAGACTTTGTTAGCAAGGTGGCTATACTGCATGCCTTCCTCCTCTAATGAGGTTTCTGCTACAATATTCTTATACTCTTCAAAATCTTCTTGATTGTCGTAAACCGTCTTGTTGATCCCCGGGCGGAAATTGGCGAAATGAGAAACTTTAATGGTTAAATCAATCACATTTTGGGGTCCGCATTGACTAGGAAGTTTCGCGTTTAGAGCTCTTTTATCTCCTACAACACAACCAAATGTCATATAGTACACAAGAAATAATGGGCTAGTCATGACTGAGTAAGAAGACTTAGATATTATCTTCATAAACCTACAATATGGGAAATATGATCCTTTCTTGTTGCTCTCTTCACCTGGTTGGAGAATCTTCTGAACTCCATCTTGCACAGGAATACTGAATGCCAGGCAGTATAAGGAGGTCTTGTAGTCGACCTGCAGTAGTCAGCAATATAGTATACAGAGTTCAAAGCGGTACAATCCTCATAGCTAGTTGAGAGGGATCCTACCCTTAGGCTGACATACTCATAATCAGGAAACATTGCAAAAAACATGTCATATGCTGCTACCAACATAGAATAATTTCTATCTGATGTCCCTTGAGTACCCTCGCATGCATACTCTGAATATTCCACTATCACAGGATCTTTGAATTCATAAATATAGTTTGTTCCCACAGTTTTGATATGTGCTAATACGATAGACTTATAAGCCCCCTTCTTGATCTGGAGGGCTTTTTTGATATCTATAAGAGCCGATTAAAACTAAGACCAATCCTTTCAGCTGCCTGTCTGACCAAGTCTCTGCAGATTTAGATACTGTGTGATAGGTTCTGTGTGATTCTCCCTCTTTAAGATATCTTGGGGACACACTATAGTATCCTTTGATCCAATCGTTATATCATATGATATCCAGTCTTCTGACAATCTATCAGGGAATTTTCCCATCATTCTATATCAGAAAGAGTTCAATAATAAGATGGGCACGGGTAATCTGTTTTTGCATTTGTGATATATAGTCTCAGCCAAGTCATGAATGGAATCATGCTCATTAACAACTATATAGACTTCCGGCCTTTTTTCCTCGATGTTTCTTAAGGACAAGAGGGATATTGAGGCTGTTCTTTTGTTCTAGGCTGATCTATATCAAGTTGAGTTCTTTCTTCCCATCTCAAAGAATCACAAAAATATACATGTTCCAACATCTTAAAAAGATTATCTGTATATTACAAGAGACTTCAAATGTCAATTTCATGGATCATCCAATCAAACGCGTCTGATTATTTAACCCTTTGTGTATTCAATTTTGGTTTAAAAATATGTTGCTCTTGATTTCAATACTTAAAAATCATTTAACTAAGCAATGTATGTAATTTTATTCATTACTGCCTTAACTAAAGTGCACACATCTACAGTAAGAAAGGAAATGTTGTGCATTTAAAGTTTTGAATAGAATTTGATATTGCTCAGGTAAATCCCAAGATGTGCCTGAGCTGTGCTAGTGTCAGCTATTTTTTTTTTATGATGAATAAATATTGGGCTTTTTCTTTTCCCTTTTTTTTGTTCTTCTTTAACAGGTGACTCCCACTTCTCTGATGGTAGGAGTAAAGGTGACCCTGTTGAAAAAAAGGATTCTAGTTAAGTTCATCATGTGGTAAATTCATTGTATCAGATTAATTGCTTTTATGATATAGGATTTCCCTAAACCCTAACCCTAAAACCCTTTGGGTGCTTTTTATTAAATTCTTAAAAGCAATGATTAAAGTCTTAAATTAGCCACAAATAATTTACTTGCAATGAATTTAACACATGATGGAATTGCCCTATCATATATTTACTGGACACGTTGAAAAAGAGAATTAAAAACTTTTTTTCTTTTTTTTCTTTTTTTAAATTTTAACCAGAATTTATCATTTGATTTTATTTCATTTTTTATTTTTTAAGAATGCAAAATATTGTTGCTTTCAAAGTTTACAGGCCCCTCCCCATTGAAAACAAAACAAAAAAAAAATCTGAACTTTGAATTTAATAATGTGATTTTTTTTTTTTTTTTTTTTTTTTTTTTTTTTCCTATATATATTTCTCTCTTCTCTGCTCATGAATTACTCAATTCACTGCCATATTTTTGATGATTGTATTACACATCTCCAAGATACAGTTTTCTTTTTTGATGGAACTTTAATGTGTAATTATTATTATTATTATTTACCATCTGTTTATATAACCCATGATATCACGGGTAGGATTTATTAAATATTAATTCATTCATTACATATACAGATCTGATTTTAGGGAGAAATATTCAACAACAAATTGTATTTGAACCCATTGGTAATGTGTCAGCATTTTTTACTATCCACTGACTTTACCTCTACACCATCATTCCTTTGCTTAGTATAGAAAATGACTAAAATTAACAAACTAAATATTTCTGATAGTCGGGAGGAAAATTGATGAAATTTTGTAATTTTTACTTAAAATTTGGTTGAGCAAGTTTCAGCATTTAATGTTATGCATTGAAAATCAAGAGGGGATTGTCAGTGGTCAGGAATTAATGCAAGTGTTTGTTTTTTGTTGTTTTGTTTTTTTATGGAAGACAGCTATTATGTATTTAAAAAAAATTTTTTTTTTTTTTTTTTTTTTTTGTCATTAAGTTAAAAATGAAAAAAAAAAAAAAAAAAAAAAAGTTCATGAAAAATATTAGGCTAAAGAATTTTTAAAATTGAAATTAATTGCTAAATTAAACATTTCTCTCCGCCCCGCCCCCAACCCAAGTCCTGAAATTGAGGAATATGCCATCTACTGAAACTTGCTCACCATTCTTATCCAGTGAAAATGAAAACACTGTCAAGAAGCAATATGGGACAATCTTTTCCCTCCTCCACTTCCCCCTGTCATTTAGACCTTTATTTTCATAACCCAGCTTCTTTCACTGGTGACCCCCCCCCTTAATCTCCTGTTGAATGCCCATCTGATTGCTGTGCTCTCTGGTGCTCTGCAATATCTGAACCCCCCCCTCCATTTCACTCCCAAAAAATCTTCATTGTTCTCCACCCCCATGAAACCCAATTGGAGTTTTTGAGTCTTTCTATAAGAAAAAAACAAAAAAAAAACTATTGCATTTATTTACCTTTACTTAATATCTTTTTGTGTGTGTATTTTCTTTTTCCTTTTTTTTTTTTTTTTTTTTTTTTTTTTTTTTTTTCTTTGGTACATTTTTGGGATCTGTGCTGGTAAATCCCTTTTTGGACAAAAACAAAATCCTTGGGATTATCCATGGAAATGTAGAATCGGTATCATTGCAGCATTTTTTAAAGTTTTGTTGCTTCATGCTTCAGAAGTGCTTGAATTGTTTGAACTTTAAAAACCTTTTGCAAATTGATAGAAAAATCTTGATTGATCGACTAATTTAGTTTTTTTTTTTTTTTTTTTTACTGTTTTAGTTATCCAAAACTTGCATTTCTAGATGTTTGAAAAAGAAAAGAAAAACAATTTTGTGTGGAATTTTGATCTTGTCTAATATATATATATATATATATATATATATATACACAGGGTGTCTATAAAGTCTTGGCAGCAGATTTAAAATGTAACAACAAAAATGGCAGTCTTGTTGAAATCTAATAATCAAAATATACATAAAAGATAAAACTGCAAGAGTTGAACTTTCATCTGGTTTTTAGTACAGGGTTCTATCATTTATACAACGCGAGTTATTAAGTTTTCAATTTTCTGTTGCAAGACTTTATGAACACCCTGTATATCTCTATCTATCTATCTATCTCTCTCTCTCTCTCTCTCTCTCTCTCTCTATCTATATCTATCTATATATATATATATATATATATATATATATATATATATATATTTCTTTTCTCTTTTTTGGCCTGCCCACTTGACCTAATTGCCATAGTTACTGAATGCAGTTGACCCAAACATTGCATACCCTTAAAAAAAAAATTCAAAGCCTTCAAAAATGGCAGCTTCTCCACATATACATTCTGGCTGAGGATTGGGTTCTTCTGCCAAACGTATTTGTGATTTTATACGTTGGCTTGGGTTCAAGAACTGGGAATGGTTATTATCAAATCTGTGTGTTCTATTTTCACTTTCTACTTGTAAAATCAGCAATATTATTCAAATGGAACTTTGTTTATTACCACAGGGAATTTCTTTTTTTTTCTTTTAACTTAAAAAAAAAAAACTTTTTTTTTCCCATTTTTGTGTCAATAGTTCTCTCAAATTGGGGTCAGATTTTTAAAAATTTCTCTGTCCAATTTTGAGATTTTAAAATCCTTTTTTGTATTTACATTCTGACTTTTTGAAGAGAAAAAAAATTCTGTATTTTAATTTATTGGTTTTGGAAGGACACTGTCTGCATTTCCATGTTTCATTTGGATCGATTAATATCTTCAACCATTTTTGATCATTTCATGTGTAAATATTGTAAAGGAAATCATTTTCAAATATTTCACTAACAATGACATTTGCATTTGTGACCGCACAAACACCCCCCCCCCTTTTTTTTCTTTTTTTAAATCTGTGTATGTATTTACCCAACCCCTCTCTGCCACAAGCAGGATGCAACACAAGATCAATTTTTTCCTTCTCTTAGTCTGGTTTCTGTAGCAAAGTTAACAAGCTCAATCTGCCCTACTATTTACCCATAGTTGTATTCATACCTTTCCAAAGAGTATTAGCACTATGGAAAATGCAAACAGCTTCATCCAGGATTTGAACTCTGTTTTGTCATATCCATTTCCTACAAGGATAATCATGAGCACTCTGTATATTTCTACAGAATTGAACAGGAATTATCAGGAATATTAATCAAAGAATATTCTCTTCCAAATTTTTCTCTTTTTTGTGGGGTGGGTGGGGGTGTCTGGTTTATTTGTTCTACTAGTTCTCTTCTAAAAATGATAAAGTTAATCATTTTTAATAAATGTCAAGGTGTTGAATGTTATAATTCCTCCAGGCATTTACTAGTTCAGTGCCAATGGACAAACTGCAACAGATTAAGTAGTTGTTGCTACTACTGCTAGGAACAGTCCACTAAGTTGAGAAGGTGTTTGGCTTGTTCTATTAACCAATAGTTAACAATCTAATTCCTTTCTTTCTTAATGAGGCCACTTGGAAATATGCTAAAGATATTTACTAAATTTCTATAAAACGAACTTTCAGTCTAATAATGATTTTGTGGAAAACTGTAGAAATCTAGATTTCACTAACATCTTTTATCTTTGTTATAACAACAACAAAGATGAAGATATTCAACTAATAATTAGTAAACAATAATAGTATTTACTCATTGAAGTTCAAGAAAGAAAAAACCTTAAGCTCGGTCTGTAGAGTGTCAGCCTGGGAACCACAAGGTTCTCGCCTCGATACTGGCCCTCACCAACTCAATCTATGAGTAGCACATGGATCTGTGCTGTAAAGTCAGGAGGTAGTACTAGATGTGGTGCTCCACCCCAGACACTGAAAACAATCTCCTTAGTCTAGTGCTAGTGAAAAGGGGATAGATATACTGACTATATATATATATATATAATTCAAGTAGTAGCATGGACATGTAGTCAACACCTGCTTACTGGCAGTTTCTCGCCTATGTGATCTTCAAACCAAAATTAGATTTTGGTTTGAGGATCGCATAGGCCAGAAACTCCATGTTCACGCTACCATAACTCAAATATAAATGCTCTATCCATGATATTGAGCACTGTCTACTTAAAAATATAGTACCCATATTATCTACAAATATATATGTATAGTAAGTTTTGTTTTGAAGCCCCAATGAGAATTAAATTCATTACATTAGGTGTGATCTGTAAAATAAACTTACAAACCACCACTTTCTTGTGTGGTACCAAATCTGTCTTTTTTTTTTTTTTTTTTTTTACTAATTCAGACTAGTATCCTTACCTTTGTTGTTTTGATAACTTTCAGCATGTCACATCTGGTAATCTGATTTTTTTTTTTTTTTTTTTTTTTTTTTTTTTTTTTTTTCCTGATATCCACTTCTTTTCTGGTTAAGAAATTTTCTGGCTCTGTATAAAATTAGGAAGGTGATTGAAAATTACCAGTTGTAACCTGAGGATGGTTGGAGATTGAACCAGTGAAATCTATTTCAATACCAAAACCCCTTCATCTCAAAACACCAAAATCTATCTTACATTTTCTCAACATTTGCCTTTTTTTTCTTTTTTTTCTTTTTTTTTTTTTTTTGTTATTTTGTTAAAAAGAGGAACATCAATTTTAATCTAAGTATTTTTAAATTATTGTTTTCTATGATTTCCCCCAGAGAAATTATCCGGATTTATTAAATGATCATGTGAAGAATTATAAACGCCTGAACTTTTCTATAATCTAAAAAAGAAACTTCCTTCTTATGAATACAACCCCATTTCTTCTACTTCCCTTATATTCTCAGATTGCAATACCATATTATTAGTAACCATTATTCAACTTTTCAAAACCCAAAGAATCAAAAACTGTAATTATTTGTGTACTAGCAAGACTGTGGATCTATTATAGTATGATAATTCAATTATTATAACGTTTGATATGTTTACTTAAGAGCTATTCAGTATGTCAAAAGTATAATAATCTTCATTTAACTCTCTTTACTAGCAGGACCTGTGGATATACCACAGTATGATAATTTGATTATTACAATGTTTGATATGTTTAAGAGCTACTGCTAAATAGTTCAATATGTAAAGAGTATAATAATGTTCATTTAACTCTCAATCTTTATTTTTTCTTTCTGTCTTTCTTTCATTATGTTTGGTCAAAATAGATTAGCTAGTCCCTCTCCCTCTCTATCTATCTATCTATCTATCTTCCACTTACTCTCTTTCTTTCTTATATTTTTCTTCCCTTTCTTTACAATAAAAACGTAATCGTCCATTATTTAGCAGAGGTGGAGACACTCATAACAAATAAAAATTTGATGGATAAGCAACACCAGATAATCAGGATTTCCATTGTTGCATTTCATCTTGGACGATTTGAATGGTCTCATTTTTAACCAGAAGATAAGGTTGTACAATTACTCCCCACCCCCCAGGCCACTAAATTTGGACTCCAAAATTCTGGAAAAATCCAGTAATTCTGGTCATTCTGATAGAAAAGGCTAAAAGAAAAATTAAGTTTAAAATTTCTCTGAAAAACTGAAAACAATTATTTTGATATTTCAGACTGTTGTCTTCGTCTTTATTGTGACATGTATAATCACAATGTTCAGGCCACTGTAACCTTTGACCTAATTGGGGTGTTTCTTTAATTACCTTAAAATAAGTCGTCCTCAGATGATAACCTTGAATTTAAACATGGTTTTGAAGCCATTAGTTCAAGGGGATCCACCAGACCTATTGTCAGAAATGTGATTAGATATATATATATATATATATATATATATATATACAATAAAGATGAGGACAACAGTCTGAAATATCAAAATTATTCATATGAAGCCTCATCTCATAGATACATACAACATTATCCATTTTCATCAGGTCATTTCAAACCCAGAGCGTGCATCTTGCTTCTTGAAGAAATTGTCCTAACAAATTGTTGGACTTGAAAATATTTTATACTTAATTTTTTGCTAATTACTGTGGATTTTGAAATATTTCTTTTTATTAAACACAAAATTTAAGAAATGATCTGAATTATTTAAAAAAGAAAAAAAAAAGGTTTTGTTAGCAATTTGTTCGTGTTTTTTGGTCAATTGTCATGTCCTGTGGTCTGAATTGAAAAAAATCTTCCATTGGCATTTGAAGGAATTCTTTTAATGGTTCCATTTTTTAAATGCTTTTTTCAATTTTCCATTAATGGACATTTTGTCAAGGAGAAGGCTGTTGCTCATTATCCATTTGGAAACTTCCAAGATTTTGACCAAAGAATAAAAATGAGATTCAAATGTTGGATTGGGGGGGGGGATTCCAAACAGTTTTAACTTTGGCAAATCACTTTTACAAATTTGTTGAACTTTCTTTTGGTTCAGATAAATGTTCTTCTTTAATCTTTACCCCCCCCCCCACTACCACCCCACTCTCTCAAAATCTTTATTTTGAATGTCACACACAAAAAAAAATAGAAAACCCTCTAAGTTCTTTGTCTTTCTTTGCTGCACATGCCTAGGCATCACAAGGTTCCAAATTCAATTGGGTAATCTGATCTGTGCGGTAGGTGTGGTGCTCCACCTCAGCAAAAACAATGTCCTAGGTATAGCACTAGGACTCCCTCACTGTCTGGCTGATACTGACAATAGGCCAACAACTCTTTATTATCAAATAATTAAGATTTTCTAATTAGCAGTTTTTATATAAGACCATAAAGAAAAAAGAAATTCTTTTTTCTTTTTTTTTTTCTTTTTTTTCTGAATCTTATATTTAGCCGTTTCCAGTAATAGACAATTTTCACATCAACTCTAATTAGCTTCTTTCTAGTGAAGAATTTTTGACATTAAAAAAAAAAAAAAAAAGCAAATTAATTTTTCTTTTTAAAAACTGAAAATTTGACTTTTAAATGTTAAAATAGATTCTAACATTTTAAATTTAAATTTTGAAGTTTTGTCTGGTGTAATTACCTCCTCTCTCTTACACCCCCTCCCCATGTCCAAAAATAACTGATCAGAAAATCTTAAAGAATGTTTCTTTATGCTATGATATCACTGCTAAAATTAATTTAAAGATTTTGGGTGAAAAAATAAATTACTTTTTTTTTTTCTTTCTTTATTTGACCTCATTCTATAAAGATAACTTTTTTTTTTTAAATTCTACTAATATTTTCAATATTGTAGGAAGCTAAAGATGAGTTTTTAATTAAAGAAATAATAAATCTGATAATATTTGTGTAAAGATAGAATCTGAAGATATTGAAATAAAACTGACTTTCATATTTTCTTTTAATATTTAATGAGGATTTTCTTTTTTCTCTTTCATTTTCTGGGGATCCTGATGATAGCTCAAATCTCACACTAAAATAATTCTGTTTTTTCTTTGAAAAATTATTTTTTAAAGTTTAATCAATTCATTGTATGTTTATGCAAATTCAACTCGATAAATCAAAATTGATTATTCTATAGATTTTTTTTCTGACTATTATCTTCTTCATTGTTGTTTATAGCAATAATTTGGTTAATATATTCTTTCTCAGGTGTATATTGTATTCATTAATTGCTAGAAACTTTAAAAAGTTATTATTTGGATTTATTGGACTTTTGTCCTCATCTTTATTGTTATATACACAATGTTTCAATGTACCCTCCGGCCTTCCTCAGGTGTTTCTTGTTGAACTCAGGAACCTTCTTGGACTTGGGAACCTTCTTGTCATAATCGGGGTCCTTCATGGAACTTCGAAATTCAATCCACTTGGATAGACTGTTCTCATTCCGTTAATTATGATGAGAAACACCTGAAGAAGGTCGGAAGGCACATCAGCCGAAATGTTGTGTAGATAACAATAACGATAAGGACAATAGTCCGATGAATCCAAATTATCAACATGTTTTTTTTTTTTTTTTTTTTTTCATTCTTTTCATCATTTCTTTGGGTAGAAGTGAAATGCTAGCAAAATAAAACTGTTATTAGTCTCTCCCTCCCCCACCCCCCAATATAATTGTGAGAAGAAGAAAGAAATTGGAAAATCTTTGGCTTATTCTTAATTGAACACATTTCCAAGAATTCGCAATGTTAATGTTAAACGATCTTTGTAGTTATCAAAGACAGAAGAGACTTTAATTATTGAATTTTGTTTTTTGAGCTTTGGTGTTAATATCAATACTTTGTTAATCTATTCATTATATAAAATATTTTTTGTATGGGGGAGGGGGGCTTTTTTATATTGAAAAATTTCACGTTTTGTGTTCATTTCAACCTCACTCCAAGAAAGATGAAGATAATAGTTTTTAAAAATATGGAATAAAAAGTCTTTCTTTTAGAACTCAAATACTACAGAACTGGTGTGTGTGTGCTTATATATATTTATATATATATATATATATACTAGACAAAACGAGACCCATTGAGGTTGGGTAGATAATTTGGATTAAGGAAAAGTGAGTTTGCAAAAAAAGGGGTTGTGTAAGTCAATAATGTTATTTTTTATGGCTGCATTGGAAGTGGGTTGGGGGGGGGTATTTAACTTTTCAAAACCTTTGCTTTCTTGTTAACTTTTTGTAAAAAAACAAAACAAAACCAAAAACACACCAAAAAATAACAAAAAGGTCTTGGTAACAAAAATGTTAGTGAGGCCACATTCCCCCCCCCCCTTCCGCTCACCCTCCTCTTTGTACGAAATTCTAATCAACTGCATTGGAATAGAAGGATAGAAAAACAACAACAAAAAAAATCTTTTTCATCTTTCTTCCTTCTTTCGTGTGTGTGTCACTTTAGTGAAAGATTTTATTGAATTTTTTCATTTCTTTTTTCTCTCTCTCTCTCTCTCTCTCTCTCTCTCTCTCTCTCTCTTTTTTCATCTTTTTAACTTTTCTATTTTTATCACTTAAAAAAACAAACATTTTTCTTCGTCATTGTTGTAACTCTTTTTCTTGATGTATTTTACCAACAACAGTAAAAAAAAAAACAAAACAAAGAAAAGAAAAAATCTGTTTTGAGATGGACCTTCATTAATAGAAGAAAAAAAGAAGGAAAAAAAAGTAAAGATATATCCGTCCGATTTTAACATTAAAAAATAAAAATTTGCGAGGTAATGAAATATCTAATTTTTTTTCCCCCCACCTAACTATGTATTTTGAATATGCATACTTAATTTTTTTAATTTTTTTTTATAAGGTCATGTACATTTTTATTTATTTTATTTTTTTTTTATAACAAGAAAATTGGTGCATTTTTATTTTTCCCTTACTTGACTAGGAACACATATCATGGTCATGTGATCACAGGTCATGTGATCAAACCAACTTGAAAATCTGATGAGCAACGGAGCAAATATCAATATTCTAGCATAATAGAGATGAATTGGATTGTGAACGACAAAAGATTTGTTCAGTTGAAATGTTTTTGTAATATGGCCGAATCATCATTTCACTCTTATTGGGATTTTGAAATACAAAATCTTATCTGGATTTATTATGTTATTTTTTTGGGTTTTTTTTTGTTTTTCATTATATTTCAAAGAAAAGTGTGTATTCAAAATATAGTTAGGTTTTAAAAAAATAAAATAAAAAAAAGGAAGAGAAAAAAAAACAAACAATTTGTGTGACTGGCAGAAAAGAATTACAATTAAAAAAAGAAGAAAAAAACAAAAATAAAAAAAACACTTTTAAACAAAGACGGAAAAAAAAAATGAAAGAAAACCAAAAACCAAATCCCATGATGAAAACTAACAAAGAAAAAAAACTGATAATTTTTCCTTGTTATCCGCATTTGGTAACAACGAATCGAAATACTTTCTGCTGACATTGCAGAACCACTTTTAACAAAAAAAGCTCAGTAAAACTTTTTTCATCGTCCAAAACAAACATCTTGTCTGTATTTAAAAACAAACAAAAAAAAAATCTTTTTCTACTCATGTATGATTAAGAATCTCTGTGGAGGTTTTTTTTTTTTTTTTTTTTTTTAATTTATTATTTTTTTTAAATCTAAAAATGTTGGTTGGTTGAAATTTTCATTACTTGAATTTGCCTGATAAATCCAGCTTTAGCTGAAAAAAAAAAAACCTTTTTCAATGAAAACTTGTTATTAAAGTTTGTGTTCAAGTGAATTTTGATTTTCTTTCTTTCTTTCTTTCTTTCTTTCTATTTTTATTTTAATGAAAAAAATGACTTTTGATTTTGTTATATTTTTACATCCAGATAAATATACGAAACAAGGTTGATGGAAATTAACAAGGTTTTATTTAAACTCAGGGTAGACAATGCTTCTACCCTAAAAGTGACTTAACTAGCTCAACCGTGTTGTGCACGTGCATCCTGACCGCACAAATCCGAATCCAAAAGTGTCATGTCGGAAACCCCACTTCTGGGTTCCCATCAGTCCCCTACTGATCAA
The DNA here is from genome assembly GCA_023376005.1 of Doryteuthis pealeii. NCBI lineage: Eukaryota > Metazoa > Mollusca > Cephalopoda > Myopsida > Loliginidae > Doryteuthis > Doryteuthis pealeii. The sequence goes on from CM042140.1 coordinate 3,858,537, forward strand.
GGGGAGCAACTCTAAATTTCATTAGATCTGAATCGAACAGATTTTTGTTTTTTTGTATATTCCACTCGTCAAAGGAGTCCAGTTCCTGCTCAATCATCCAAGTTAAGCAGCGATGAGCCTGTTCAATACTTAGATGGGTGACCATTTAAGCAAATGTAAACAAACCGATATCAAAATCACCTGAAAAGGGTTGATATACCATTTAAAAAAAAACGACCAACCAAAGGAGTCCATATTTTGGATTTTTCAGACTGTTATCCTCATCTTTATTGTTATATAGACAAAGTTTCGGCTGATGTGCCCTCCGGCCTTCTTCAGGTATTTCTTGTCAAACTCAGATAACCTTCACATTGAACTTGGAAACGTTCTTGTCGTAATCGCCTTCACAAAACTTTGAACTTAACCTTTATTCAATCCACCAAGGTTGTTTGTTCTCATTCCATTAACCAAGTGTTTTGGCCAATTGGACATATGGCACAACGAATATAAGGGTTGAGTTAATACAGTTCTAAGTGACAATCATCTTTAGGTTGCAGGTTCAATCCTGGCCGAGGGTGATAATAACATAGAATACTTAACATAGCTTAATACTTTAATCCGCTCATGGTTAACGGAATGAGACCAGTCTACCCCCCTAGAGGGTCCGGTTTGAAGTTCCACAAGGGCTGCCATTACAACATGAAGGTTCAAAGAGAAGTTCCTGAGTTCGATACGAAACCCCTGAATCAGAATGGAAGGCCAAAATGTGTGTATATAACAATAAAGATGAGGACAGCAGTCTGAAAAATACAAATTATCAAGTTTCATCTAAAAAAAATTCCGACAAATAGTGTCCACATTTTATTTGTATGATTAAAATTTATGATCATCAAGATGTGAGTACAGCATGGATTGCCTTGACTCTCTCTTGCCATCAGTCCCTATCAGCTCTTGGTAAGTCCTCTAGACGGCATCCAGTAAAGAGATGATGAATGGAAGTTTTTACTGCTCGGCCAACATTGGTGTGTCCATGTGTTGGAGTCCATACGAGAACGTAGGATATGAGTTTGATGACCCCGTCAGTCATACACTGAACTAAAGTGACTCAATATCAAATTTCTTCCATCAATCATGAGTTGCAATAACTTCTACAATTGTCAAAGTCCAGTTGAATGCCCACGTTGTGTCTGATCTTAAATGACCAGGAAATCTACTGCAAGAGTTGTTACACCACAGCTGACGGTTATATAATGAGAGAAAAACTCTTTTCTGAATTCAACAAAATTATTTATATAACAAGAAAAGAAAATACAGAGATTAATCTTATTTAAAACTGCAGGAGAGATGGATGTCTAATTTGTGGTTTTTTTGGTCAGCATACAATCATGGGTTCATAAAAATATCACTCAGGCAATTCTTAGGTACGTTTCTCGGCCAAGTTTTCCACTCTGATCAAATGTAAGAATTTTGTTTTGTCTGGTCCAACTGCTGTATTATGAGTCCTGTTTAGCGATTCCTTTAGTTCTATTGTAGAGAAAGGTTGATTGTAGCTTTCAGTATTTTTGTTTTGAAATTTGAAAAAAGCTTTTTGCGAAAATAAGACCATCCAGGATTTTACATTTCCTAAAAGAAGTGGAAATTGTACTCAAAAATATGAACAATTAAACAATAGTTAAAATCTATACATATATACATTTGTTTTCTATCAAACTACTGCTATGAACCCAAATCTTAGTCAGCACTAAATCACCCACCGAGGTTAATATGCCGTTAAACAAACCAAACCAAATCCAATTTAAGTGAGGACTCTTTTTCTCTGAGTTCTTAGGTGTTCTTGGCTGAAGTCCGTCGGTCTATTCAGCCATTTTTCTCTTCATTCTCACTCTGATCATTCTCTGCCGCTTGTCTAAAACCTTTAAATACCCAACTTAAATAATTTTATCTGGAATTGTGTAGAGTCCACTTGGCATAGAAATATTAACTATTCCTTTGTTTTAACTAGGATTTTCCAATTTTGGGCAATGGTCCAACCCCCCCACCACCACCACCACCCCTTAGTGGTAATAAGACAACTAATCCACCCAGCAAAACTTTCCTTCTTCAGCATTTCTGACTTCCACTCATAGAACCGGAGCCTCACCATCAGATGCAGATTAGTGTCATACCAGGACACCTATTTATTTATTTTTTGAGGTGGTGGGGTCTTAGCCCTGTAGGGGATACAGTTAGTGTTAATCTATGCGTTGCTGACAAGGTGTTAAACATATTAAATACTCTCAATAGCATAATTATTCAGTGATGCTAATAGTTACGCGTCCATTGTGTCTCTAAATCTAAAAGGACACAGTAAAATCGTATCCGCGTGTCCCAGTGTTTTTTTTTTTCTTCCCTCACCATTTCAAACTAACTGTAAATACATTTCAATAGTTTCTTAGAAATGAATTACACAGGATAGGTAGGAGTTAGATTGCTTTAGTTGTTTCCCCAGATCATAAATAAAAACCCTATAATTTATTAAGAAACTTTAGTTGGAACCCATAAATTCTTCCTGGGGACTCATTCAAAGCAAATATAGGAGGCACTAAAATAAAAAGCTATTGGCATCACTGATTATTAATGGTATCTGTATATTCTTTGGATTGAGTAAAACAAATTCTGGGATCTGGATAAGTCCTTAAATTTTGAATTTCCTGTTGATGTTTATGTCTCCCACCGTTATAAATGAATCCGAGCAGTTGGAATTTCAATTTATTATTCTCACCTGAAGATTAATCCAAGTCGATGTCTTTTCTGCTAAAATTGAAAATTAACAAACTCCAAAAATACGTGACAGAATATGTGAATAATTTCAGACGAATTTCATTGTCAAAATTTATTGGCTTGAAATAAAAGAAGGAAAAAAAAAGAAAATATTTGTTTTAATTAAAATATTCTTCAAATGATTACAATGGCACCTTTTTGTAATCATTTGAATATTTTAATTAAAACACGCTATTCTTTCTTCTATTTCCCCCCTCCAATCAATTGGCTGGTCATATCAACCCTTAGCACCTATATGATTGTCCCAACCCTTTTTATCATATATGTACTAGAAGGCTGTGACTGAGGGTCTTAATGTCCTAAGTATGATGTTAAACTCTATCTGATGGTGAGGTTCCAGTTCTGGAGAATGTAGATCACCCTTTCATCCCTGTTAGGGTTCCATCGATGGGTAAATAGAACAAAATGAGTTTAAAATAAATTGAGTACTCATTAAGATTTGGTTTGGTTTGTTTTGTTTTACGGCATATCAACCTCAGTGGGTCATTTAATGCCGATAAAGTTTTGAAATAAATCAATTCTTAATGGATAATACAATTTTTTTATAAATGCATTTTTCTATTTAACCCATAGATGGGACCCTAACAGGTACTACCACTCCGGGTCAGAGTGTACCAGGGAGCAATGGTGATGAAGTGGTGCTCCACATTCCCCTACTCATTAAGAATGAATAAAACAAAAACGTCTTTGGCATAAAATGACCCAATAAGAGTTGACATGCCATAAAAACCAACCAAATAACTTTCTTCTATTTCAAGCCAATATAGTTTGCCCAGTTATGGGTTTAATAGTATTACTACTGTTCTTCTACAAGGGTTGCTTTGCTATTGAATAACCCACAAAGGTTGATATGCCATTAGATGAGCCATGTATAATTTTAATTTTTCAGACTGTTGTCCTCATCTTTATTGTGATATGTAAAATCACAACGTTTCAGCCGCTTTTATTGAATAGTTTGGCTGTTGATCAAAAGTTCTTGAACGTCTTAGCTTGATCAACAGTTGAACTATTCAAAATGATTTCCCAGGTTGGGTCATTGCTAAATACGGATATACACAGGAAACTTCTGAGGAAGGTTGGAGAATACAGTGGATGAAACGGGATTTTACATACCACAATAAAGATGAGGACAACAGTCCAAAAAAATCAGAATTAGACAAACCAATATAGTTTGACTGAATTCTGTGTAAATCTTGAATGTTAATAAAAGAAGTCTGACTCTTCGTGGATTTTGAGTTTCTTTGGTGATTATCCCATTTCATTTGAAATAAATATTGAATATCAAGAATGAATAAAACAAAATGTCTTCAGCATAAAATAACCCAACAATGGTTGACATGCCATAAAATCTAACCCACCCATAGATGAAACCCTAACTGGTATGGCAAGCCCCAACCCCTTTTTATCATATGGGTGCTAGAAGGCGGTGACTGAGGGTCTACATGTCCTGGGAATGACGTTAAACTCTATCTGATGGTGAAGTTCCAGTTTTGGAGGTTTGGGGAATGTGGAGCACCCCTTCATCACCATTGCTCCCTGGTCCACTCTGACCCGGAGTGGTAGTACCTGTTAGGGTCCCATCTATGGGTTAAATAGAAAAATGTATTTATAAAAAAAATTGTATTATCCATTAAGAATTAATTTATTTCAAAACTTTATCGGCATTAAATGACCCACTGAGGTTGATATGCCGTTAAACAAACCAAACCAAACCCTAACTGGTACTACCACTCTGGATTAGAGTGGACCTGAGAGTAATGACTATGAAGGGGGGGGGGACTCCACACTCCCCAGATCTCCATAACTGGAGCCTCACCTATCAGATGCAGTTTAGTGTCATATCCAGAACACCCTTATTTTTTGTTGGGGGGGGGGGTCTTAGTCCTCTGCACGGTGTACAGTCTATTCTAAGCCCTGTCAACAGGGTGATATACACACTTGTGAATAGTAGGTCCAAAGAGATATTAAAATGTTTCATATCCAACTTTCTAGACAAATTGTATTGAAAAGGTTTTTTTTTAATCATTAAATAATGAAAATGTCTTTAACCTATTATTTTTTGTGGGTAACACAATTTTTCCCCAAATATTATTTAAACACTTTACACTTGTCACTTCAAGGTCAGACTGCAATACCAGTCTCAGGTGACACTGCATTTATATTGCCTTGCAGATTGGTTGGTCAGATCAATTAGTATGAACAACTAATCATATAAATGGTCTTCTCTCATGAATTTCTTTTTTGTTAGGTCCGCTTTCACCGGAGGGAAGCCATTTTTTTCCCCCCTGCAGCAAATCTTCAGCCATCTTGGTAACACCTCACCTAAATCCTGGACCTACATGGGAGACAAGTCCTTGCCAGCTTTGCTCCACGAGGTAAGTCTCTTCTCCCTCAACAATTTCAACCAAAGAAAATTTGCCTTTTATTTTCAATTCAACCTGGTTGATTATTCCATGTAAAAAGACCGCCCTGTCAACTGGGGCGTTAGAATGCACAGACTGCACCTCTGCAGAGAGGTAAGACTCCCCCAATGGGGCCACCTGTTGGCCGTGGGAGGCGACCCGTGATGCCTAAGGATAGAACCCAGGTGGATAAGCAGTTCATGACATGCAATACGCCACTTTGGCCCTATCTTGGGCTAAACAGGCGGTCGGAGACGCCCCCTCCGATCAATCGGCTGGTCACGTCAAGCCCTAGCACCTATATGATTTTCCCAACGCTATTGCCCTTATGGCAAGCCCCAACCCCTTTTTATCATATGGGTGCTAGAAGGCGGTGACTGAGGGTCTACATGTCCTGGGAATGACGTTAAACTCTATCTGATGGTGAGGTTCCAGTTTTGGAGGTTTGGGGAATGTGGACCACCCTTCATCACCATTACTCCCAGGTCCACTCTGACCCGGAGTGGTAGTACCTGTTTGGGTCCCATCTATGGGTTAAATAGAAAAATGTATTTTATAAAAAAATTGTATTATCCATTAAGAATTGATTTATTTTAAATGTTATCGGCATTAAATGATCCACTGAGGTTGATATGCCATAAAACAAACTAAAACAGGTAAGAAGATAACATTTGATAAACATTTCAGGACTGAAAGAATAAAAACTTTATTATATACTAATTTACTTCTTGAAGTATTTCGGTCATAATTGGTTGGGGGTGGGGGGGGGGGGTAGTTCCTGTGGCATAGTGGTTAATGTCATGAACTGTGATCATTGTAGTAAGGGAATTTGAGGGGTGGTAAGAGGTTTAATGTTTTAGGTTAAAAGGTAGCTATTCTGCATTAGAATAGAAATATTTTACAGATAGATAGAATTACAACCAAATTCATGAATATTCATAAAAATTAGTATTATATTCATGAAAAATTTGTATATTACATTCACGAAAAGGTAGTATAATTACATTCATGAAAATTAGTATATTACATTTGTTAGGTGGAGCTCTCTAAGTAGTTTAACTAATGAGAAGAGAGACCCTTAAAGTTCAAAAATAAAAAAAAATAAAACATTTTTAATAATAATCAAATTAACAAAAAATATCAATTTAATATGTGTAATATTTCAAATCACAAAAAAAAAAGCTGGTTATTCTTGATCCATATTCCTAGAGTTTGCTTTTAACCCCATCTTATTTGGTGGTCACGCGGAAAAGGATATTTTATTTTAGATAATTCTTCATCTTTCTCAGAAGCATGGCTGGTTGGTTGAATTTTACAGCATGTCAATCCTTGTTGGGTTATTTTATGCCCAAGACATTTTATTTGATTCATTCTTGATGGGTATTGAAAATTCATTTTTTTTTTTAAACTCAATTTTTATTAAACTTATTTTTTTCTATTTAACCCATAGATGGGACCCTAACAGGTACTACCACTCCGGGTCAGGGTGAACCTGGGAGTAATGATAATGAGGGGTTACTGCACATTCTTCAGAGCTCCAGAATTGGAACTTTACCATCAGATAGAGTTTAACATCATACCCAGGACACTAAGACCCTTAGCCACCACCTTCTAGCACATCTATGGTAAAAAAGGGTTCAGGGTCTGCCATAAGGGCAGAGGGTTGGTACAATCCTATAGGTGCTAGGGCTTGATGTAACCAGTCGATTGATCAGAGGGTGTCTCTCCGACTGCCGATTTAGCCTAATTAAGGGCCAAGCAGGGTAGGTATTTACCAAACCCATTCACATGACTAGGATGTGACACAAAGTTGCAAGTATGGGCCATCTAGTGAGTATGTCACTCACTATTCAGTAGTAATCGAGCTGTGAGACTAGCTTGCAAACCCTTACACCATGATAGGATGCCCATTTTGTCAGAAGTAGAGTATGTGACATTTAACACTAACTGACCGAGGGATTGAACTCCCAACTGTCAGTCAGCCTTGATAGATTTAAACCAATACTTTTATCCATTAATCCATTGTCCAGCACCTTAATCCTAATCTTGTCTTGGATCGACCAATTCGTTGTAGAAAGAGTTTATACGTTTCCTTCTCTATATGTCTTTCATCTTAACAACCTATTTATTTTTCCTGACTATAGAAAGGAAATAAAAAATAATAATAATAATCAACTATACATAAACTTCAGGTCAGAAAATACATTAAAATATTTCTCATAAATAAGTAAACACCTAAATATTGAAAAAAATTTGGACCAAGTATCCAATAGGCACCCCAGCTGGGACCTGTTTTGAAAAGAACACATTTTGCTTTTCACTGCTCACTTCCAGTTGTGGTACGAGAGGCACATTGAAAATAAACTTTATAAATTGAGTGATACCATTTCCGAACAACATTCTTTTATTTAAATAAACAAATATTTTGTAAATAAAAACTATTTTCATTTAAATAAACATATCTGCATTTCTCTTCTGATTAAACAAAAACTATTTTAATATAAAAATGTGTCTTTCATTTAAAGTATTATTATTTTTAAAAAATTTCCTATTGAATTAACAAAAACATGAAATAACTAATTTTTTTTTTTTATTAAAATCGAAAACTATTTTAGTATAAAAACGTCCCTTTAAATTGTAAATATACATGAACAAACTTTTAAAAAAATCTTACAGTGAAATTCTAATGCAAAAAATCCTAATGCAAAAAAAATCGTCTGTTCTTTGTAAACAAACAACCGGGAGTTTACGGTGAAAAGCAAAAAGTGTTCCTTTCAAAACAGCTCCCAGCTGGGGTGCTTATTGGTTAATTGGTCCAAAAATTCTAAACCAAAGACACCAGAGTTTTATCATTTCTAGTGGAAAATTGAAAAATAAAAATAAATATTTGTTATCTATATGTAAAGGGGAATGACTTTTATTGGAATCAAGTTGTGAAATTTTTTAGTCTCAAATCCAAATATTTTTTCTTTCTTAAAAGACTGATGTAGTGTTCTAAAATTTCCAGATCACCAATGGTTAGTTGGATTTTATGCCATGTCAACCTTTGTTGGGTTATTTCATGCCAAAGACATTTTGTTTGATTCATTCTTGATGGGTACTCAATTTTTTTTAAAACCCTCATTTGTTTCTATTTAAGCCATAAATGGGAGTTTAACAGTTACTAACACTCCGGATCAGAGTGGACATGGATCAAGGGTTACTCCACACTCCCCCCAAAAGCTGTAGAATTAGAACTTCACCATTAGATACAGTTTAATTGTCATACCCAGGACACCCTTTTTCAGAGAGTCTAAACTTATTCATATCCTGGCTATGACAATTAAACTGTATCTAATGGTGAAGTTCTAATTCTACAGCTTTTTTTTTGGGGGGGGGGAGTAACCCTTGATCCCCATTATTTCTAGGTTCACTATGACCCAGAGTGCTAGTAATTGTTAGGTTAGAAAAAATTTGATAATACTTAATCCACTCTGACCCAGAATGGTAGTACCTGTTAGGGTCCCATCTATGGATTAGATAGAGAAAAAATAAGTTTAAAAACAATTGATTTTGAAAAAAAATTTGTTCAATACCCTCAAGAATGAATAAAACAAAATGTCTTTGGCATAAAATAACCCAACAAGGGTTGACATGCCTTAAAATCCAATCAACCAACTCTGAAAAAGGAAGCATCCATCTAATTTTATAAAAATAAATTGGTATAAAATTAGATTTTGAAATAAGCAAGTTGGTATTGAATTCATTTTTAAATACAATTGCTTTTGGGAAAGGCATGAATTTAATTTCCCCTGGATTACCCTATTAACAGTCATGTCTGTGTTTATATTAACACTCCAGATTTTTGTTCATTTTAAAGTATCAAGCTGTATTCACCAAGATAGAAAGTTCAACTTAGCAATTGATTTGAGGACAGTCAGAAAACAATCTTCAAAGCTTTCTGTCTTCATCTCTCTTTGGCCATTGTTAATGAGTTTGATTCTCATTGGGCGCTCCATACTTCTGGCCTTGTGCTGCCGCATCTAAGCTAAGTTTACTAAATAACTATACCAACAGATAACCAAGCCCTGGTGATATTTAATGTGTATATATATTTACTTTGTCGTTAATTGTTTTATTTTCAAAGTTTCCCCCGGACATACATATACACACACAACTGCCCTTTATAGATGTAGAGATAGAGATAGATAGATAAATATAAACATTGACAATCATTTTCTGAAATTTCTCTAAAAACAGACAAAATTAAAACAAATTGATTTTTTTTAAGACTTTATTATTTACAAATAGAAAAATATTCAAACTAACAACAACAAATTATATAACAAGATTTTAGAGTGAATGAAGAATAATATACAAAATGTTTCTTTAATAAATGCTGCCTCAAAGTTTTTAATGGGATCATTTGCAAATTAAAAAAAAAAATTTTTTTTTTTTTTTTTTTCTTAAATTTTTGTAAGCCATTCTTGAAAATCTTCCAAGATTTTTTTTCTTTCTAAAATCAGAAAACAAATAAATCAAAATTCTAATTAACAGCAAAACCCGTTTCTCTAAATTAATTATTCTCGATTTGTTTCAACCTGTTGTCTCTCACATACACTTCTGCTCCAAAATATTTTTTCACAAGTAGCTCTTTTTTTTTTTTCTCCTTTTTTTGTTACTGAGACTTTCTGGGGGGGGGGGGTCATACATTGACTCTCTCTCCTTTATTTCTGATTTTTTGTGTGTGTGTGTGTCTTTGAATAACTTTGAAAATCTTTAGAAAACAAATTTCAGTTCCATTATTGATGTGATTTTTGTCACGTCTTTTCTTCTTTTTATCAGTCTGCATCATGCAACAATATGCAAGTGTTCTCAGATGAGACTTGATAATTTATATTTGGATTTTTTAGACTATTATCATCATCTTTATATACATAACATTTCGGCCTTGTTGAGTTGTTTCTTGTCAAACTCAAGAACCTTCTTGACAAACTTAGGATCCTTTATGTTGTAATCAGGATCTTTCATGGAACTTCAAATCAAACTCATTATTCAATCCACCAGGGTAGACTGTTCCCATTCCATTAACCATGATTGGGTACAAGGTGAAATGGATATAAGGGTTGAGTTAATACAGTTCTAAGAGACAATAATCTCTATGTTGCAGGTTCAATCCTGGCCAAGGGTGATAACAGAATACTTAAAATAGCTTAACACAGTCATAGTTAATGGAATGAGAACAGTCTACTCCTCGTGGATTGAATAAAGGGTTCGGTTTGAAGTTTCGTGAAGGCTCCTCATTACGACATGAAGGTTCCCAAGTTCGACAAGAAACACCTGAAGAAGGGTGGGAGGGCACATCGGCTGAAACATTGTGTATCTAACAATAAAGATGAGGATATTAGTCCAAAAAATCCAAATGTTTTCAGATGATCAAAAATTCCATTCCAGCTTTTTCGATAAAAGAAATTTGCTCCAAAAATTTTCTGAAATCGACCTCAGCAACTGTAAAAATGTTGTAATAATGGAAATTGCTAGGGAACATAGAAAAAAAATGGACTGAATTTAAAAGCAGCTAAAATATAAATAAACGTATGATTGGGGGGAGAAATTCAATTAAGGGGGTTAATTTTGGACTTTCTTAGTTGCTTCATTTTCCAGTTGTTAAGATTTTCAGTGAGTAGAGCATCTACCCAGGAAGCAAAAGGTTTTGGGTTTTATACTGGATTATTATATTATGGAATGAAAGAAACAAATTCCCTGGTCTAGCACTAGTGAAAAGGGGATAGATTTCCCTCACTGGTCGACTGATACCAACAATAGGTCACTCCACTGACTTCACAAAACTTAACATGAATAAAAAAAAACCTTTAAAATTCCAATTTGAAAATGAAAATAGAGAATTATATAATATTTCAAATTTTACCTCAAAATAGAATGGTTGTTGGACAGATAATATTTTACAAGTAAGAGAATAAGAGTTGGCAAAGTGGTCTATTGCTGGACAGCAAGGGAGTCTATCCCTTTTTCGCTAGTGTTAGACCAGGGAGATTTTCTTTTTTTCTGATATGGAGCGTCACACCAATCATTAGCTCCCCACTTGACTGATTACCCAAACTGTGCTACTCATGCGCATGAGTTGGCACGGACCAGTATCAAAGCCGGAACCTTGTAATTCCGAGGCAGGAGCTCTACCACAACTAAATGGGGGGGGGGTCTACTAGTAAAAGAATCAATTGACTTGGAGAAAAGACTATTTGCTTAAAACAAGACATCTTTACTAGATGAGCAACTTCCAATTGTAGTAGTAGTAGTAGTAGTACAACTATTACGCTATGTGAGTAATAAAAGAGAAGGGATGAAGAGAGAGAAAAATAAATGAATTAAATTCATTTACTCTAGGCGAGAGTGTGTCCCCCCCCCTGCTTGGTTGTCTTTTTCTCTGTTGGTTTGCTTAAATGTTTTAATGGAAGGTTTTTTTTTACAAAAAATAAAAATAAAAAAATTACTGCCACTAATTTAATTTTTTTTTTTTTTTTACAATGGACAAAATAAAAAAAAATTAAAAACTGAGCTTAGCTTAATTGGAAGATTAGAATTAGATTTCTATTGGGAATTAGCTTTGGCTACACCCATTGATAACATATACATATATATATATATATATATATATATATATATATACACATACATACATACATACATACATACAAGGTGTGTTAAAAAAGTATTGAGATTTTTTGTACTTTTTGACACACTTGTATTCTGAAAAAAATTAATGAATGGAATATTTTTTCAGAATACAAGGTGTGTCAAAAAGTACAAAGAATCTCAATTTTTATGACACAGCTTATATATATATATATTTGCGGATATGGGTGCTATATTTCTAAGCAGATAGTGCTCAATATCATTGATAGAGCATTTATATTTGAGTTAAGATAGCATGGACAAGGAGTCAACACCTGGTTAATGACAGTTTCTCAAGAAATCACATAGGTGAGAAACTATAAGTTACCAGGTGTTGACTCTATGTCCATGCTACCTTAACTCATATATATATATATATATATATCTGATGAGTCTATTTACATGTATATGTATTATATATTTATGGGAAAATAATTTTTGGTTGTTTAGACACAAAAATGAATGAATGAAGAACTGAGACTAAATGTTGGATATTATATTCTAATATATATAACATTTATTTACCAATATTTCGAGGAGTGTACATCCATCTTTTTCAAAGGTTTAAGTTAGACTGACAGTTGCTTCCAACTAACAACCAAAACATTTTTCCCCATTTTATATATATATATATATATATATATATATATATATACACACACACACACACACATATATAAATAAAATCATCAGATATACCCACAAAGAAGCATACGTGGACTTCACAACATCATTCATATATATATATATATATATATGGTGTGTACGTGTACAATTATTTAATAGTAGTCTACACTTTCTAGTGGTGTTTTTTACCTGCTGTTCAATTTGAGTGACTGAGAGAAAATAAGAAAATAAAAAAAATAGAAGAAAATGAAATGTTTGAATTATTGATCGATTGATTTTAATGGCATGTTAATCTGTTTAGGGTTATTTTATACCTAGAGATTATGGAATTGTATTTATTGTACATTTATATTTTTTAGTGGTTGTTTCTCAGTTTTGGATTTTTTTTTTTTTGCATAGAGTCCAATCAAATACAAAATCCTTTTTAAAAGATCTGACTCATAGATAGGACCCTAACCTATTTATAATTGGTGATGAGCTATGAATTAGCAAATCTTTCAACTCAAAAATACAACTTCAAGTCTTCCATATTTGAGAGGGAAGTTGAAATCCAGAAATAAAGTGAGTGGGATTTTTTTCTGTTACCATATGTCTGCCTTTTTCCTTTCTCCTCATGTGGACTTGTTATCATCTCTTCATTGCCTCTAGCAACTTTTATTGACACCTCACAACGTAACAAGAGACCTGTAAAGAGCAGACAAAAGTCTTTGCTCAACAACCATCTAGCACATTATTTCTAAAGTCCAATCCCTCCTCATCGTGGTAGGGTTGTGTAAACTTGGTTGTGTTAGAGTGATGTCAAGAACTTAAGTTCCTGGTATTAGGGCCAAACCTGAACAAAGGGCATCAGGAATCAACGGCTTTTGGCGTACTTGTCACTGTGTCTGACAAACAAGAGCATCTCATTTCCCCTGACAGGATATGCATGCAGGGTTTGGTGAACGCTTGTGAACTTTCTATTCCCTTGTTACTTCCATGAATTCATTACAGGTGAATTCGTTGGATGGAACCAGCTCAACCGACTTAGGGTGAATGCTGTCACAGAAACGGAAGTGGAAGCTGGAGAGTAAAATTAAATTAATTTTAATCAAATTTATTAACTAGAATTTAATAATTTATTAGAACTAGAATCAATTTTTATTCTTTCTTAAAGTTAAAAATGTTTTTGAATAAATTTACAAATTACTGGTTTTGCTTTTGCAAAAGGTCACTTGAAATGTAATGACAATTTCAACTCTTAGACTGCTGTGGGGGAACAACATTTCCTTTTCTGCTGGATTTTTTCTCATTGCATCTAATTATAATGGAGATTCAGTGTCTGTCTGCTTACATCACAATACCCTCAGGAAATGCATGTTTATCAATGAGTATTTAATCTATAGTCAAAATCATTAATACATAGAATAAATCTTGTTTATTAATGATGTCTCTATTAAAGTCTGAATTAGATTTGCCTCAAAACAGCCCATGTTATTAGCACATTTAAAATCCTGCAATGTGTCTTATATATCACTAAGAAATAAAGATTTACATTATATATGGTGTTAATTTGCATGCTGGTTTTAACAAAACTGGCTTTAATAAATAATTACTTGGTGTTATTGATTTCTAATATTATTATTTTATTCTCCAACGTATTAAAATCAACCCTATGAATGATTTACATAGAAACCAACTAAAATATAATTAAAATAAGTTTAATCTTTTTGTATGTGTTCTTTTTTAATTTCATTAGTTAATATAGTTCATTAGATTAAAACTAAAATACTTACACCTGGAGGGTACAAAATGGAGCTGGATATTGGGAGTTTTCAATCACATGCATTCTTTAAAATCACCAACACAAAAAATACATCTAGAAACTGTTTGTTGAAACTGTATTACTTGCTCCATACTTCAACCACTGTATACACACACACACACACACACACACACACACACACACACACATATATATAGTCATCCACAGACACCATGTTTCAATATATCACGTCTAATCAGTGTGGCTAGACATTTGTAGGCCACAGCCGGGATGAAAACTGATTGAATCAGGCTGCTTAACCACTCAGCTATCGTCACCTACAGAAACAGAATGAGAGGAGGATTTCTAACTGACAAATACACACATCTGTATATATGAAATGGATGCCAGAGAGTGCTCCATCCCTTTTATAGGAGAGCAGTAGTAATAGTGGAAAAGAGTTAAGGGTCTACCATGGTTTCAATCTAAATGATCTCATCAGGACTCTACCTTACACTTGACTAAGTCAATGTAATTACTTAGTTAAACTGAGATAACCATCTTTTCCAATAGTAACAGTTAAACGCTATGTTCATATTTCTTTTCCCAATTGCTGCGTGTAGTTTATTCTATTTGTTTATTTATTCCTTAATTTTCATTTCTGTTTTGTTATTAACTAAATTAATTCTAATTATAAATAACAGCTAGTAAAACAGTTAAAATTTAATTCTAATTATATTTTAGGAGTTTAATATTACTAATTTATAGTTTTTCACTGTTCTATTTCAGTATCTCACCTATATGAAATTAAGAACTATTCCAAAAAATACCTAATATATTTAGTTAAAAAATTTAATGTTGTAATTCTAATAGAATTTTAATGATTGGTTCAACCTATGTCCATATTGAGCAGTTTTGAATAATGTCACAGCAATGGAAAAGTTAAAGCGGCAATTGGATACTATGTGTGTGTGTGTGTGTGTGTATATATATATATATATATATATATATATGAATAATAATATATATTATTTTTTTGTATATATTTAATTTCGTGGAAACTAATCTGCAACCATATTGGTTTCATGTTCTTTTAAACTTGCTTATTTAAACAGAGAAATCTTCAGGCAGTGAAAAGAATTGTGGAAAAAATATTTGATTTTTCATATTTTTTCCCTTTTTCAAAATCTTTCACTGCCTGAAGATTTCTCTGTTTAAATAAGCAAGTTTAAAAGAACATGAAACCAATATGGTTGCAGAAAAAATAATAAATATTCATTTATTACTAATATTGCTTTATTACAGATATTGAGCACTCTCTTAATAATACTGTTTACATTGGCTTACTACTGTCTCATCAAGTGAGATAGTGTTAAACATACACTGTAGTTATATATATATATATATATATATATATATATATATATATATATATATATATATATATATATATATATATATAGTGACCTTTGTGATGTATTTCCTACTGGCCTAGAAAAAAACTTGAATGCTTGTTAAAAATAAAATCCCTGATGCGATTTGCGTTCAAAAGAGAACCAAATTAGATGTCGTTGAAAAGTTGTCCGCTCATTTTCGGTTGAATGTGACCTTAACTAAAAAAAGAATCAAGGGTCAGCGTTTTATGATCTTTGCTACTTTTTGTCCCAATTTTGGATTTTTTCTTTTTGTTGCCTTTCAACAAGGGACTCAACAGGTCAGCTCTCCTGTCAAAGAAAACCAAAAAAAGTACTTCTTTAGTGAAGGCTATACAAACAAGACAACATGAATATTCAAGATCTATACAAAGAGAAGAGATAAATTATGGGCGTTTGAATCGTCACTTCAAATGTTTTCTTGATTATTTTTGTTTTAAAAATACTAAGCTGAGTCAATAGTTTTGCAATATTTTTTGTATGTGCTAGTTTATGTTATATATTCCTCTACACGAGCAGGATGTGACACAAGGTCAATTTTTATGCCGAATTTACCAGGTTTAAATTTAGAGTTTTCCTTCTCCTAGACCAGTTGCCATACTAAAGTTGAAGAGCCTAATTCACCCTATTATTTACCCACAGTTGGAAGGAGAATAGTTGGGTTCATACCTTTCCAAATGATATTAGTGCCATATCAAATGCAACCAACCTCATCCAGGATTTGAACTCATGTTGCCGTGTCCATTTCCTTCAACAATAACCATTACACTATGGCACCTCCTCTATATCACATGACCAAAACAGTTCAATCTACACAGACGAGTGGTTCTCAAATTTTTCGAAGTTGCTTACCAGTTGAAATTTTTTTGATCGATGAACGGACCAGTGTATAAAATTAAAGATTTTGTTAAACTTTGAATAAAAAGTATTTATGTTGTCATGTTAAAATTAGATTTATTTAAAAGAGAAATCTCTCATCAAAATAAACTAATCATCCCCAGTGTACAGTTAATGGGAACAGTGAGACTGTTTCTTATTTGTCATTTTGTCAAGTCTTGGCTCGATAGAAATGAGTGTCACACACACACACAATGGTTCTTGAATATCCAAATTGTTTCTGTATTTCGTTTTATCACATTCATTGTTGAAAACGCAGATAGAAATGGGAGAAGCATATTGAGAATGATTTCAGCCAGTTAATATTTTTAGAAATGTATTTCCAATTTTAGTTTATATATATATGGTTGTCTTACTTCAAAAATTTTTTTTAAACATCATGTGTGGGACATGCAGACCAACAGGTAGTACTCCGCAGACCAACACCAGTCAGGCAGACTGGCTATAGGAAAGCACTGCCATAGAAGGTACTCACTGTGGTTGGTAGTATTGTGGTAGTTAGTGCGCTGACATGTTGTGCTTGGCATCTCACAGTCCAGTGTGGTTTGTCACCTCTGTTGGACTATGAAGTAGTATAAGACATACAACAAATCACCACTTTTATATATAGACTTTCCCAATTAGCAGCAGCAGCAGGCACTTCCAGTGAAATGGGCCAATCAGAAACGAGTCCAGAGAAGCATTTGACCATTTAAGACTTTTTGAAACTGTCCTAGAATCAATCGTTAACAGGATTTTCTGATTGAAGGAGCTTCACTCTTGATCTACCTAGGATTTCAGGAAATACAACTGGATTCTCTGCAACTGAGACTCCACACTTTTCTACCATTGGATTTACCAATAGGAGAACTAAATGTCTAAAGTGGGAACCAGAATTGTAACAACTTTGGCAAAAGCAGCCAAATTGCAGCTGACATTATGAAAATCTTGCAAAACTTTTGACTCATCCTAATAATTTGAATTGAATAATTTGTATCAATTTTAAATTTGTGCAAATTTGAATGCATCCCACAAATCTGAAAAGAAAAAGAAGCATTTATTATGTCACTAGAAGCTGCTACCCAGCATTGACTGGGTAGAAGGGGACCCCCCCCTCCACAAAAAAAACCCCTGGTATATTGATTTGTTTACTTTTGAGATTTACAAATGCTAAACATTTTTAAAGTAGAATTTCAATGCTATTTCTATGTATATTTAATTTAAAAATATCTTGAATATAAATCAAACCTTCATAATTTTATCACAAAAAGCAAGAACCGGTGATATCTAATGTGTATACAAGGTGTGTGAAAAAAAGTATCAAGATTTTTTGTACTTTTTGACACACCTTGTTTTCTGAAGAAGAAAAAATAACATTCCATTCATTAATTTTTTTCAGAATACAAGGTGTGTCAAAAAAGTACAAAAATCTTGATACTTTTTTGACACACCTTGTATATATTTACTTTGTCAAAAAAATGGGAATTTGCTGTAACAATTATGTTATTCATAAAATATAAGATTTGGGATTTTTATATCATCAAGATCCATCCATAACTTTTTGAACAAAAACTGGACAAAAAAGCTCCCTACTTTCCTGATAATTTTAGGACAACATATTTTGTTTTCATTGAAAAATCCCATTTACATCAAAGATTATTCAAGATAAAGCAATAAAATTTAGTGTGTAAATGTAAAGTAAATCTTTGATATTATAATTAAATAGTTTGTAAGAACTTGGATGTTTGTAAATGTTACTTAATTTTACATCAAAGTAAAATGTTAATTTAAAATTTGGTGTTTTTGTTTTAATAATGGTTACTTAATGGTGAACTTTTTTTTTTCTTATTCATGTTTTGCTGGGATTTAATTTATTTTTGAAAAAATTCTCAAACAATTAAATTTTTTCCCTGACTTTAAGAAAACACCGGTTACATGATTAAAATGTAAATGTTAAAACATTTATGTTTTAACTTTGATGTAAAATCAAGTAACAGTTTTTTTTTTTTCAAGTATTTAGAGACTTTTGTTTATAACATCAAAGATTTAAGTTATTCACTTAAAATTATAAAAAGCAGTATAAGAATTGAATTTATATTCATAAATCAGAATATCTTTTTTTTTCTTATTCCTGTTTCGCTGAGATGTAATTTATTTTTGAAAAATTCTCAAATTAAATTTTTTCCCTGACTTTAAAAAAACGCTGATCACACGGTTAGAATATAAATGTAAATAAATACAAACTGTCTGTAACTGAAACTACATCACTGCTTACATCACAATAGACCCAAGAATTACGTAAGTTTATCAATGAGTATTTAATTTATAGTCAAAATCATTGATACATAGAATAAATCTTATTTATTAATGATGTCTCTATGAAAATCTGAATTAGATTTGCCTCAAAACAGTCCATGTTATTAGCGTGTTTAAAATTCTGCAATGTGTCTTATATATCACTAAGAAATAAAGATTTACATAATATAGGGTATGGTTAATTTGCATAATGGTTTTAACAAAACCAGATTTGATAAATAATTACTTGATGTTATTGATCTCTAATATTATTGTTTTATTCTCCAATGTATTAAAATGAATTCTATCAATGATTTTATATAAAAACCATTTAAAATAAGTAATGTTCTTTTTTAATTTTGTTAGTCTTTCTAATTTAATATATTTCATTGCATTAAAACTTAAATACTTACGCCCAAAGGGTACATATTCTTGCTAGTAAATTTAGAAATAGAAAATATTATTTTTGACATTTTTACAGCAACCAGTCATCATAATTATCGATGTAACAATTTGTCAAAAATATATTTGCATTGATCGATTAATTTTAATGGCATGTCAGTCTGTCATTTTATATTTAGAGGTAAGGAAATTTCTATAAAATTATAAACTTATATTTACATTTTTTGTTTCTTAAGAGTCTTTTGCCCACAGTTATATGGTTTCAAGTATTCCTATCAAATACAAATAATTTGCATACAGTTGTATGGTTTCAAGTATTCCTATTTAATGCTAATAATTATATGGTTTCAAATAATTATTTCTATTTAATTATAGACATATGTTTGTACAGTTTCAAGTAACTAATAATAATCCTTAGTAAACAATTATAGCTTAAAGTAACTATTCTTAATACAAATAATTTAGTTATTTGGTATCAAGTATCAAATATGAATAATTTCTAAACTGATCTAATTGACTCATAAATGGGACTCTGAATTAGAGTGGTCCTGGGAGTAATGGTAAAAAAAGAGGTACTACACACTCTCCAAATCTCAATATAAAATATCTCTAAAAAGAGAAATCTCTAATAATAAAATGCATATGTCAGTGTATCACTTTTTAAAAACTTTACTCCTAGAATCTGTAGCTAACATATCATACCACTTTAGGATCAGGCCGGATCTGTGAACAAATTAAAAACATTCCGAGATGAATCCAGATCCATAATCCTGATATTTTGGATTCCCAATTGCTGACAAATTTTTTTAACAGTTTTTTTATTTAATCTTTTTTCAACAAATTTTTTTGTATGGTAACAATTTTTATAACTTGGAGATGAATTTGTGAAAGTTTAATAAAATTTTCTGTGTTCTCAATGAATGAAATGTCATTGTTTGACCAAAAGGCCCAATCAAGAACCCTCCAAAGGCTTTTAAGCTAGTAAATTTATAATTCTCTACCTTGTTATGCATCTTTGATAAAATATCTTCTAGCGAGAGAAATGACATACTTCGGAGCTCAAAGTGGGCGCGAATGTTGTGTGCAAAATGAGTGAAGGGCCCGAAAGAAAAGAAAATATGGCTGCTTTAGCACCATAATTTAAGGAAACACAATTTCGGAGTCAGGAGAATTGGCAAGAATGTATTGTCACGCATGCAAATTTTTTCAAGATCAAGTTGTGCATAAAACACCAAGTGTGACAGGGAAAGGAGTGAGACACTTTGGAGTGTGTTATTGAGTTTACGTTGGAAACTGCTGTGTTATTATTACAAGTAACAAACTTTGTTATTGGACTTCTTATTATGGGATGTGTTTACAAATATCTAAAATGCCAAAACAATAAGAATTAATAGGAATAGACAAAAAAGAAAAACAAAAAACATTAACTCACCTTTTCATGGTTTCTGTTCTTTTTATCTCTTTTCCTTGTTCAACTAAAATATTATGAATAACACCTTGATTAAGACAGATATCAACATGTTCATCATATCTGAAGCTGTTATTTCTTTGGAACAAACAGGACAGGTAAAAATTTCCCCCCCAACGACAAAATCTGGAGGATCTTCTCGACTCTCCGTGATATAATTAGAGGATTCTACCAACGACAGAGAAGTTTCTGGTTCATTTTCAGATTGGCACGTTAATTCTTCATCTGCTTCTTCAGAATTTGGCAGCTGAAAAGGCTGAGAAAAGTTTTCTTCTTCTTCTTCAGATGATGATGATTCATTTTCATAACTTGGAGATGCAAGAGGCTGCTGCATTGAAATGGTTATAATTTTTTTATCAGATAAATCGGAATGCACTTGCTGCTTATCATTGTCAGCCACAACTTCAATCTGTTCTTCATCGTGTGACAATTTAGAAGTTGATAAAATGGTTGTTTTTGTTTGTTCGGCCGTTATTTTGGAACCTTTGGAATCGGAAGAAGGAGAAAAGATTTCCTCTTTGGGAATCAATTTTTCTTTCATACAAAACCAACTTCTTCAAATTCATTTAAAACATTTATCTGATCCGATCGATTATCACAGCGATTCAATTGCATTAAATCTGTCCCATCTGATGAGAGAATTTCTGTTTTTTGGCAACGTCTTAATTCTTTCTTAAAAAGCACATCAGCATCGTGTTCAAGAGAATGGATTTTATTTGAAGAATTCTTCAAACTATCACAATCACTCTGACTACAAACTTGCTCTGCGGACAGAGAGGACAGGTATCTTCTTCTTTTGTGGGGAGGGGAATGAGATTTTTTGGAATGTCAACTGATTTTGGGTCACTTTCAGGCGCCAATGGTTCTTGCTTGATTTTGATTCCACTCAAATCTGTCAGTTGAACAGAATCTAAATTCTTTTCAGACTTCATGTCAGACGGTTTGGCGCCAGTGAATTGGAAATATTGCAACAAATTTCTTGTACTTTTAGACTTTTCCTTTCCTACAGAATTAGATGGCGCCTTTTTCTTGGCAGGAGAGATTGAATCTGAATTTTTGGTTTCCGTCTTCTTCATTTTAGTTGCCTGCTTCTCGTTGTCGACCTCTGCTGAATTCTTGGAACACTTTTGCAACATTTCAAGCCAGTTCTTTTTATTTTGTTCTTGTCGACGTGTGGCTCGAACAGGTGAAACTTTGGTCTGTGGATTTTGATTTGTTGATTTTGGTAATCCAAGAGTCGCAGGAATCAGACATTTTTCTCTAGAATCCTTATCATCCATTTTCTTCTCCAAAAGATCAACATTGTTTGAGGTGTTCTCTGATATTTTCAAAGACGACAAAGAATTTGTTTCACATGGCAAAAATTTGTTTGATTCCTCAATTGGAAATTCCATGGTGGAATGATTTTCATTAGTAACAGCATCTTCTCGACTGTTTTTGGTTTTTAGAACTGCAGGTGATGAACATTCGACACTGACCAAATGATTTTCAGACGCATTTAAAGACGACGTAGAATTTATCACAGATTTATATTGACCGGCATCAGAAGTTCGGCTTTGTTCATCCTCATCAGAAGCTGATACACTGCACGGATATGTAGCAATTTTTTCAGCATTGGAATTTGTACCAACCTCTAAAGATGTTTCCTGCTTTGTCTCAGTACAAGTACTTTCCCCGATTTCCACAGTTTCAGGAACTGAGTATTTAAACACCAAACTTTTAGCAAACACAGGAGAGTGTTGAACATTAAGTTTTTCTTTTTCCATTTCATCAGAACTTTTAACGGCAAAATCCGTAACAGCCAAATTGTCCTCTTCATCTCGACTGGAGATACTTTCTTGCAAACTGGTCGTATCTAACGTTAATTGAGCCATTTTCTTTGAGGGTCGACCACGTTGCTGCTTACGTGTCTTTAAAGGAGTTGAATTCTGAGCAATATTTTCCGTCAGAGAATCTCTGTCTAAAGAGGGGCTTAATCGTTTCCTTGATGACCTAGAGTTTTCACCAGACAACAAACATTTGTCAATATGGGCATTGAAAAGACGAAGATTTGTGGGACATTTGCGATTACAGATTGGACAATAATGACCAGCAGGACTTTCTGGTAATGATTTATTCTCAGATTGAGGATTATTTGCAGCAAGATCGCTTGAAATGATTTGATTTTGTTCTGGCGCCAAAGCTATCTTATCAGCCTGTGAATAGACATTGCTCGGTGCCGATATGTTTTTCTTGATAAAACAGTCAATGGATTCCTGTTTTTTGCATTGGTTTTTCGGTAAAAGATTTGAGATTCGTACACCTGAAAAAAAAAAAAAAAAAAAAAGTTTTATATTTACTTAGGATTTGGTTTCAGACATTTAAACAATTTCATTTCTTCTAATTATCTATATCAGTGGTTCCCAATCTATGTGTTGTGACACACCAGTGTGTCACGAGATGTCATTAGGTGTGTCGCAGGAAAGTATTCAATATTTAAGGTATAAACGAAAATATTATTTCAACAAAGTCTGGCCTATATATTATATATATTGATGTGGGAGAAACTGCAATATAGTAGGAAAAAACTTCACTGTAACGATGTAGGGCGATATGAAAAACGCCTCGGTGAGGATTAGAACCGAAGACCATATCTATACGCAGAATTTCAATGCAAGTCGTTGCTCACTGGCATATCAACCCTTTTGGGATTATTTAATTCCTAATCAAGAGCCTTAGTGCATTAAATAAGGTCCTATAGGTTGAATCCACACCAACAACAGTAGTGTCTAGTGTTGTAACACTACATTCACTTTTATTAAAACTAGTTAAACTTGGTAAAATCCTATTTAACCAACAGAAATTCCAGTAATGAAATTGAACTTGCAAATTATTTGAATCTATAGAATGTATTCCTTTTATGGGTCTGCTGCGAAAATTCAAAACAGCTCATTGGTGTGTCACCATACAAAAAAGTTTGGGAACCACTGATCTATATAGTATGGATTTACCAATCCCTCCGCACGAGCAGGATTGACACAAGGTCAATTTTTCAAGAGGAGTTTAACGAGTTTGAATTCAGAGTATTTTTTCTCTTAAACTGGTTGCCTAACCAAGGTTAAAGAGCTCAGGGAATAGCTGAATGCATACCTTTCCCAAGGGTATTAGTGCTATGTGAAATGCAAACAGCCTCGTCCAGGATTTGAACTGGGTCATCGGATCCATTTCCTATGACGATAACCATTACACCACAAGTGATTATCAAATAGAGTAAATCAAAATTGGATGGAAATCCAATAGAAAGAATGTGTAGCTCCAATCATCCAAATAAAAAAACATGTTTATCAAAACTGATTTTATCACTGGAGAAGAATATACAATATTTTCACCATAAAATGGTCTCCTTTCAGTTCCAAAATATCACAAATACAAAGAAAGATAATCCCGCTTAAAAAATTGACCTTGTAATGCAACCTGCTCATGCGGAGGGGTTGGGGATTAGAAAATATATATATATACAAAGAAAGATATTAAAAAGAACTTTAGAAACTGTCATATTACAAGGAGATAAATTTTTATCATTTTCAATTGTAAAATTCAAAAAAATATTTTGAAGCTCTCTAAATCAGGGCCCTAACTACCAGAACATAGCAATGTGTTTGGTATTTATGGATTAATGTATCTACACTGGAAACTAGCAGCCAACCAGAGTCCAGGGAATGAGCTTTGCCAAAGTACACAGTGGAACAGCCCAAACATATATAAACCACTTACCAACACTGATGCTCAGAGCAGATTCAAAACTTGCAAGACAGCTGAATACTGATAACTTAATATGAAATTCTACAAATTCTAAAATATTCCTTTTAATAATAGATTATGAAATGTCTTTAGAAAAGAAAAAAATTAATAAGAAGAATGAAAATATTGATTTAAAAAAGAAAGAAAAATAAGAAAAATAAGAAAAAATTAAAATAAAATGGCTGAAATTTTAATTCTTATCCATGGTTACAGATTTTTAATATATGAAATGCTTATTAAATTATTATTAATAATGTAGATTGCGTGCCTGTCTGTCTGTAACCAAAACTATTTCGCTACTCAAATCACAATTCCTTTTCTTATTTATGTCACATTCTCCATGATTTTATTCTTATTTAAACCTCAATTATTAATAAAATTAATTTTTTAATAATGTTCACCATATCTACATACTAATAACATGCAATTATATTTATATATACAACAAAATAGCAGTTTACAGTGAACAGGAAGGCTAATTTACATAGTGATATTAAAAATTTGATTTTAATAAATATGTGCTTAGTATAATTGATTTCTAATTGTTTGGTTTTATCTTAATAAATATGAGTAAAATTCTCAGGGATAAATCTTAAAAGAAATCCATTAACAAGAAGAAATAACTGTAATTTTATTCTTTACTTTCTATTTTAACTAAACAGTTAAATTAGGAAAATTTAGCAATGAAAGACGAGAATGATGAATGAGTAAGTTTCAGTTGTTCTATTTTTCAATTATACCCCACTCTATATCAAATCTTTTTATCTGCATTCTTATTTAGTTTATTAGCCTTTCTAATTAAATGTAATATTTTATTATATTAAAATTTAAATACTTGCACCCTACGGAGGGTGTATATATTTGCTAGTTATTAATGAAAAATCCTGCTGTGACCAAAAAGATCCAAATGTTCACTTGTTTTAAGTCACTTTCAGTATTGCCAGGTGTGGGTGGTGGTTATATAATTCAATTTCCATTTATAATAACCTTTCTGTATTTTGAAAAAATTTAAATCTTGAAACTGAAAACATTTTGAAAAAATCAACCCCTCTCATAATGGCGTCAAGTGAGAGTAAGAAAAAAAAAATGTTGGCAATATTCAATTAATTTATTTGGGGGTGGGGTGGGGAGATGGAAATTAAATTTGGTTACAAGGGCTGGGGCATTAATTAAAATGTTTGAGAAGCCCTCAGCTAAACAAATCAAGAAATGAAAATTTATTCAAAAACTTTTATAGAAATAATTATAAACACTCCACAAAATTTGGACAAATTACTCAGACTAGTATACTTATTTTTGTTATTTTGATTCAATATTTCTTCTGGTGTTTGTTGCATCCTGTAATCTTTGGGTTTTTTTCTTTCTTTTTTACTAATAAATTGAATAGAAAAAAATTGTAGCAACTGAATTTCTTATTTTCTTGTTATTCCTTCCATGACTTCACCACAGATGAATTCATTGGATGGAGTCAGCTCAACCAACCCAGGGTGAATGCCATCACAGAAAACAGAAAAGAAAAATACTTTTCATACTATCAGCAAAGATCTGTGTAAAACATTTAACAATATCAGCAAGATTATTTATAAACACAACAAATAGGCAAGAGATATCATTTCCCTGCTGTTATATACTTTAGTTTAAGAAAGTTTAGCTGAACTAAAAGATTAGTGTGGCACAATCACCCTTTTTTCTTAGTCTTGAGCCAGACTATGCTAATCAGAGAATAACAAAACCCTGTCGGTTGGGGCTTTAGAATACACAGACTGCACCTCTGCAAAGGGGTAAGACCTTCCCCCCTAATGGGGCCACCTGTTGGCAGTGAGTGGTGACCCGTGATGTTTAAGGATGGAACCCTGGTGGCTGAGCAGTCCATGACATGCTACACCCTAATTTAGCCCTTACTTAGGCTAGATGGGTGGTCAGTGAGGCCCCCCCCCTCCAATCAATTGACTAGTCACATCAAACCATAGCACCTATATGATTGTCCTAACCCTATTGCCTTTATGGCAAACCCAAAACCCTTTTTATCATATGCGTGCTAGAAGGATCTTATTGTCCTGGCTATGATGTTAAACTCTATCAGATGGTGAAATTCCAATTCTGGAGCTCTGGGGAATGGAGTACTCCTCATCATCATTACTACTAGGTCAACTTTGACCCGGAGCGGTAGTACCTGTTAGGGTCCCATTTATGGTTTAGATAGAAAAAAAATGAGACTAAAAGCAAATGTGCTTAAAAAAGAATTGAGTTAAAAAAAAAGAATTGAATCCCCCTGAAGAATGAATAAAACAAAACGTCTTTGGCATAAAATAACCCAACAGGGGTTGACATGCTGTAAAATCCAACCAACCAATCAGACAATAATAAAGTAAGTTAAAAAAGAAAAAAAAAAAAAAGTAAAAGACAACCCCCCCCTCCAAACTCACCCATTAATCGAAGCCTGAAAGGTTTTGGTGAGCAGGCTGTGATTTCTGTTTTGATCAAATCAATGGCCACCTGATAAATCATCTCTTTGTCGTCCGTGTGTTGCAGAACTGTTTGTGAACGACTCTTTACATCAAAATCTACAGTTTTTAGTTTTACTGAAATTGTTCGCCCTAAAAAAAAAAGAAAAAATGTAAAAATGAATTTTTGAAAGATATTGCCTAAGAATGAGAGTTCAAAATTCAATGTCAGGGGGTTTGTATCATAAGTAACTAAAATCATCAACTTTATTAAAGGAGTAAAAGAAATAAAACAATTTGAAATGGCAACATAGTTCTGTTGCCCTCAAATAAAATGTTGCATGCATCTATTAATTATTAATTAAATAATTAGCATGTCCTTTTTGTTCCCTTTCTTTCTTTATAATAAAAACTGAATGGTCCATTATTTAGCTGAGGTGACGACACTCGATAGAAATAAGGATTCAGCAGATAAGGAACACCAGATAATCAGGATTTACATTTTTGCATTTCATCTTGGGGTGATTTGGACGTTCTCATTTTTAACCAGAGTGTGTTGTAAGATGATAACAGACATACTTTTAAGGAACACGAGTATTAATATATAGGTCGTACAAGTAGAAGGAACATATCCATGTCCTGACTGAGCTTTCTTCTCTGTTAACTGTTGTGACATGCCAGGGTCAAGACCTCTGTCAAGATATCTGGTAATGGAATATGGAATAGAGTGCAGGAAAAGGTGGATTCATGCCTCTTTTTTTTTGGGGGGGGGGTATTGATGTTTAAATGACACAGAAATATCTCATTTTGTTTGCCATGTACATAGCAACTTACCAGCCAAACCCCTAACACCCCCACCCCACCTGGCATAATTAAAAATGTGACTTTCAGAGTTTTTTAAAACGGTAAATCAATGTAAACGAACTGGAAAAGTTAATTGTAATAATATTCCACCCTGTCGGTTGTGGCTGTGGAATACACTGACTGCGTCTCTGTAGAGAAGTAAGACCCCCCCCCACACACACCACACAACACACATGGGGCCACCTGTTGACAATCCATGATGCTTAAAGACAGAATCCTGAGGGCTGAGCAGTCGATGACATGCAACACTCCTTTTTGGCCCTTACTTAGGCTAGACTGGTGGTTGGAGAGGACTCCTCCGATCAATCGACTGGTCATATCAAACCCTAGCACCTATATGATTGTCTCAACGCTATTGACCTTATGGCAAATCCCCAACCCTTTTTTCATCATATGTGCTAGAAGGCAGTGGCTGAGGGTCTTAATGTCCTGGGGTATGATGTTAAAATGCATCTAGAGGTGAAGTTCCAATTCTGGAGCTCTGGGGAGTGTGGAGTACCCTTCATCATCATTACTCCCAGGTCCACTGACCCAGAGTGGTAGTACATGTTAGGGTCCCATTTATGGGTTAAATAGAAGAAAATGAATTAAGAAATATGTGTTTAAAAAAAAAATTGAGTTCAAAAAATGAATTTTCCATAACCATCAAGAAGGAATAAAACAAAACGACTTTGGCATAAAATAACCCAACAAGGGTTGACATGCTATAAAATCTGAAAAAGATGTAACAATATTATTTCGGTAACTATGGTGATTTCATTTCAAGCAGAAAAAAAAACATTCAATGAAATATTGATTTTTCCACTGCAGAAAATTCTCATTAAATATTAAAACATTTAAAATTTTTGAGTAATATTATTTTATTTTATTTTATTTTTTTTTATTCTTTGTTAAACTCAAACCCACTTGTTTAAGTGGCCTCTTGGGTGAAATTGTGGATTAGGAATTTTAAATAAATAAATAAATAATCATTACTATAAAAATATTTTATAAAAAAACAAAATTACAACTGTGTATTACACTAAAGGGAAAACAGTTTAAGGAATTTATATCTTTTTTGCAATAGTGAAATACGATTTATAAATAAATATTATATTATTAATATTACATCTGATCATAATGGACATTCGGTGGAGGGTGTATATTCTTGCTAGTATTAGACCAGGGAGATTGATTTTGCTGAGGAGGAGTACCACATCTACCATCAACTCCCCACTTTACCACACAGATCAGATTACCCAATCTGTGCTACTCATGCGCTGAGTTGGTGGGGACTGGTACCGAACATGGAACCTTGTCCTAATCTGTCTTATTTCCTGACCACTGACAATCCCTTATTCATTTTTTTAATAGCTACAGACTAAGAGCAAAAAAATGACTAAAACAAATTTTGGATAAAAATTGCAATTTTTGTATCTCTACCTAAATTAATGTTCTAGTGCAAAAATGTCTACAATGAAGTGGGGAATAATGGTGTAGTGGTAAAGTCTGTGGGCAAAAAGACAAGTGAAAACTTTTCCTCTATAGAATTGATCCAAATGAAATTGGTACTAAAAAATACAATTATGATTATTGTTTTATTTATTCCATACGACCAGAATTTATCATGTCTATGTCATTGGAATTAAAGAAAGTTTTGATTTATTTAATAAACCCTGTCTGCAATATCAGAGAGAGAGAGAGAGAGAGAGGAAGCAGAGAAAAAGAGAGAGAGAGAGAGAGAGAAAGAGAAAGAGAAGGAGAGAGAAAAGGAGAGAGAAAGAGAAACAGACAGAAGTAGAGAGAGAGAGAAGTAGAGAGAGAGAGGAGCAGAGAGATGAAAATTGAACCAAAAAAAGAGAATCAGAGAAAGATAAACAGAGAAGCACAGAGAGAGAGAAAAAGAAATCGAATGAGAACTAGAGAGAAAAAAAGAAAGAAAGAAGAAAGATTAACAGAATCAGAGAGAGTGAGAGAAAGAGAGAGAGAATCAGAAAGAGAAGTAAAGAGAGAAAAAGAGAAATAAAAATGGAAGAAGTGAAATATGTATCCGTCATTTTGTTTTTGTCTTTTTTAGAGTAATAAACAAGAATTTAAAAACGACCCTAAAATAAAAAAAATAAAAAAATATAAAATCTTGTCTTTACCATGAGACCCTCATTATGAAGATCTGAAGCAAGAGCATCGCTAAGTTGCAAACATTTCTCATACAGTTCACTTGGTTTACTGATTTCTGTAAAAGTCCTGCAAGAAAAAAATATATAAAAATGTCACAAAGGAAAAGAAATCACAAAATTAATTTTTTAATTAATGAGAAAATTAAAAAAAAAAAAATCTTAGTTTTTGTATTATTGATTTATAATAAATCTTCACGAAAATTTAATTAAAAGTCCTAATTAAATTAATTATGAACAACGAGTGTTGGCTGACGTCTTCATGATATTTTATGATGTTGTTGAGATCTCTGACATATAGAAAAGAAAAAAAAAAAGAAAAGAAAAACGAAAGTGGCAGTCTGCTGGCAGAAATGCAGACAGCGCCTGCAGGCATTTGGTGGAGATAGAAAGACCCTGGAGACCTCTGGGGTGGCAGGGTGCTATCTTTAATTGCAAGATGATACCCCGGGTGCACATGGAATCTGTCTTCACTTTATAAAAAACTGGAATGTGAACTCCTCTTAATAGGAGGCTCAATATATTGGAATGGAATTTTATTATCTATCTGTCTGTAACTGAAACTATGTCACGGCTTACATCACAATACCCTAAGGAAAACTTTCTTAATAACAAAAGTTAACTGGGGAAAAATAAATACAGAGATGTATCAGGATAAGTTTAGTTTGTTTTGTTTTACGGCATATCAATCTCAGTGCGTCATCAAAGTTTTGAAATAAATTCATTCTTAAATGGATACTCAATTTTGTTTATAAACTCATGTTTTTCTATTTAACTCATAGATGGGACCCTAACAGGTACTACCACTCCAGGTCAGAGTGGACTAGAGAACAATGGTAATGAAAGGGTGCTCCACATTCCCCAGACCTGGAACCTCACCATCAGAAAGAGCTTAACGTCTTTCCTAGGACATGAAGACCCTCAGCCACCACCTTCTAGCACCTAGATGATAAAATGGATTGGAGTTTGCCGTAAGGGCAAAAGAGTTGGGGCAATCATATAGGTGCTAGTGCTTGACGTGACCAGCCAAATGATCAGAGGGGTCTGACTGTCTGTCTAGCCTAAGTAAGAGTCAAAGTAGAGTGTTGCATGTTATGGACTGCTCATCCACCAGGATTCCCTCCTTAAGCATCACAGGTCACCACTCACGGCAAACAGGTGGCCCATTGGTGGGGGGGAGGGGGTCTTACCCATTTGCAGAGATGCAGTAGGAATATTCTAAAGCCCCAGCCGACAGGGCTGTATCAAGATAAGACTCAGCATTAAAGAGTCAGGAGTGTTTTAAGGCAATTGATACATTAAAAAAATTCAGATTTTGCAGCAGAATGGCCTCTTTTTTTACATTTTCTTGTACTAATTTCTGCAGGAATATGCACCCTCCGAACATATATAAAAAAGATTACACATATTTCAATTATATTTTAATTGGTTTCTGTATAAAATCATTCATAGGATTAATTTTTAACTAAACTTGGACTTTCTCCACCAGACAAGAGGAAGATCCAGGATAAAGCTCAAACCACATCAGCGTGGATATGGCAATCCTACAATGTGACATTAAACCGACAAAGTCTGGTGGCATCGTGAGATATTGTTGGGGCGCTCTGGGTTAGTGGTAATGATGCTTCGGCCCCAAAACCATGCCTGAACCCATAGTCATCATCTGATGAAGGCTTTGTTGGTTGCAATGCTACTGTGTAAATAGCAGTCATTGTATGAAGATTAATACTTTGGAGAATAAAGCAATATTAGAAATAAATAACACCAAGTAATTATTTATTAAACACAGTTTTCTTAAAATCAGTATGCAAATTAACCACACCATATATTAAGTAAACCATTATTTCTTAGTGATATATAAGACACATTGCAGGATTTTAAATGCACTAATAACATGGGCTGTTTTGAGGTAAATCTAATTCAGATTTTCATACAGACATTGTTGATAAATAAGATCTATTCTATGTATTAATGATTTTGACTCTAAATTAAATACTCATTGATAAACTTACACAATTTCTGAAATATTGTGACCTAAGAAGTAACATAGTTTTGGTTACAGAAAGACAGACACCAAATCCCCATTATAACAAAATATAACAATTTTTTATGGGTTACACTATTTAAAAAAATGTTTTTTTTTAAAGAACAAACACAATGAACTCTATGATTGTTGAACCAGCAACTTTTTTTAGAGAGAGAGAGAGAGAGAGAGAGAGAGAGAGAGAGAGAGAGAGAGACTTTAATGTCTACAACAAAAGGTAACATTTGTAAAAATACTTACTGTTCAGTACTCAAGCTTTTTTTCTCACTGTCCCTAAAAAATAAATAAATAAATAACTAAATAAACATTCAAGAAAACATTTTAACATTTTTTAGATGTGGATAAAACCAACACCAGAGATGCATTTCATCTTCATACATGATTCCCAACTTTTTCTGGCTGAGGACCACAAAGCTTAACTCAGAGGCCATGATCTTAAAAGGATAAAAAAAGAAAGAAAAAAAACCCAGATAAATTCAGTGGGTAACAATCCTAATTTATTAATGAAACATCTGATGTTGTTAGAAATAACAAAAAAAAAAATGTAATATCAGGTTTAAAGGAAGAGTTTAACAGAAGGAACACATCAGACAAGAGATGATTTGACAGTTGTAAATACAGTGTACTCTTAGCATGTTTCATTTTGGAGAATAACTAGTCACAGTGGTATGTAATGTAAAACATGCTCACTACATGCTGGGTGTGGGTGATAAGGTTTGGGAATCCTCCAGATAGAAGCTTGAGATTCTTATAGAAATCAAGGGTGTGGCAAACAAGAAACTTGGAATTCAAATTTTCTGAACACTGAAGATTAATGAGTTTCATCTGCAGTTTTAATGGTATTTTTTCACAGTGAACATTAGGTACCACCAAAATCACGTCACGTGATCAGTTTAGGCAATATTGAAGAAACAAACAAATATTTTTGAACTTTTTTTTTTTCATATCTCACAAAATAAAATAACGAACATAAAAAGTTGTTACAAAGAAAAACAGTTAATTCAAAGATCAAATTATCTGATTGGCAAAAAAATTACCGTTATCTTAAAAAATAAGTAAAACAGTCCCTTTTTTTCTTTTTTTTTTTTTTACAACAGGGTCAATTTCTTCATTGATATTTTTTAGCAGAACTCTGTATTCATTATTTCTTTTACTTAAACAATCTCGTACAGAAATTTATAAAAATCTTCTGATATAATTATTCAGACTTTTATCTTTAGAGAAAAAATTAAAAATCGTTTTTTATTGGTTCATTTTTTTCAGATTTCATAAAATGAAATAAGGTTTTTGAGACCTCGTAAAAAAAATATTTCCCCTAATATATTTTAGGAAAAACTTATTTCAAACATAATTTAATCAACAGGTAAATAATTGCCGAAATTTTCATGAAAATTTGACTGTTAGTTCATTTTTCATAGAATTTTTTAAAATGCTGGTAGTCATAACTTGTTTTTGCTACGTTAAATTTCAATTGATTTAACGGTGCAAAACTGTAAACATTGTTTTCATTCATAATTTTCATTATTTCCGTAAGCTGAAAATTTATTTTCTAAATCATCATGAGTTTTTTTAATGTTTCTTCTTTTGAATGGACAAAAAATTTTCAAGATAATACTAACGCTTATGCAAGTTTCATTGTGTTAAATGTAGGGGGGGGGGGGTAAATTTGACACGGCAAATTGGAGTTCACTAGTGAATATCAAAAGACAGGGAGAAATTTTTGAAAGTTAGGTGTACGGCTGCACAGATAGACCTTGAGGTTCACATGGTTAGGTCTTGGGGGCCGTCAATCAGGGACCCCTGTCTTAAGAGTTGTTATCTGATGAAGATTGGAATGTTCTGGGTTTATATTTAAACATTTTGTTGCCCAACAGAGGATCTCTTTAAAAAAAAGGAAATTATCATTGGTAAAATATCTTGTCAATCCCTTTCATACAATCATTGTTTCTATTGCCTAAACTCTTTATCCAAATTACTAACCAGGATAAGAAGAAGAAGACCAAGAAAAAATAAATTTATTATATCTCATCAGCAGCTTCTAATATATTTAACCTGCAACTATATCATTTTCTTAAGAATATTTTACTTGGTATAGAATTTTGAGTCAAGTTTCCTAAATTAGACTGGGAGTCATGTCAACCATTGTTGGGTTATTTAATGCCGAAGACATTTTGTTTTTTTCATTTTTGATGGGTATTCAAATTATTTTTTTAAACTCAAATTTTTTCTATTAAACCAATAGATGGGACCCTAAAAGATACTACCATCTTAGATTAGATTTGACCAAGGAGTAATGGCGATGAAGGGGTACTCCACATTTCCCAAAGCTCCAGAATTGGAACTTCACTATTAGATGCAGTTTAACGTCATGCCCAGGACACAAGTCAGACTGGGAGTCATAAGTTTATGGGGGGGGGGGGTACATAATGCAACTGAAGCAGTTAAAGACGTGGGATGGTACGTGCTGTGATTGGTAGTGTCATGGTAGTTGGTGTGTTGAATTGCATCACTCAATGTGTGATTTGAAAGCCGCACAGATGAACATGTAACATAGTCTATTTTGAGAAATTCATGTTTTAGGAGTGTAAACATGGCCATAATGCAGTGGAAGCAATCAAAATCATTTGTTGTGCATAAAGGTGAAGGTGCAGTTAATCACAGTACAGTAACCAAATGGTTCAAGAAATTTCACTCAGGTTGCAAGAACTTTGACAGCCAGGCAGACCTATAACTGTGAATTCTGAGGTTGTGTAATCCAAGTTATTGTTGTGGCCTGGTTAGGGGACAGAATAAAGACACAACAGAGGAAATGAGTTAAACAAATATATTAACAAAGAACAGTAGTACAAATATATACCAATGAGTCAGTTAAACGCGAGGCTGTCTTATCGGCTATCTGCTGAAATATTAACTCTCACTTAAGTGCAGAACCTGCTGCTATTTATAATTGGAAGGGTTCATGTGTGCGTGATAAATTACCATAACAGTTAAATAACCAGCAAGTATGTATTTACCAAACCCTCTACACAAGCAGGATGTGACACAAGGTCAATTTCTTAAGCAGAGTTTAACAAGTTTCAGTTCAGATTATTCCTTCTTCTAGATTGGTTGCCATGTTATACACCCACTTAATATTGTGTATATAATGAGAAGGAGAGAGTAATGTTCTTATGTGTTTCTATTTCGTCACTGGCCATCCTCCTTTTGGTTGATTTCTTCCTCTGATCAATACACCTTCTCTTATTTTGGGCTGTGGTTGTCCATGCTCATTTCTTTGTTTTTAATAATGAAGCAAGTCTTTGTTTAGTTTTCAAGACATCTTTATTACAAACCCGAAGCCCAAAAGGGTTTTAACCGTGGGGCGAGAAGATGGCATCTTGGGAGCAGACGACCCTTACATCTGCTCCTTTCAACTAATGGATAAAATCTAACTATTCTAGCTCAGTCCCCTTCTCACGCCTTGCCTCCAGCCAATCAGAAATCAGTGGCTAGGTCAGCAAAAGGTCAACTTTTTCAATGATTAATGGTAACTTTCTGTTTACCGTTATTTAAATCTTAGTACATTTACAGTCATAATTCATAGGCAACCCACGAATTATGTAACAGCTATATCAAAGTTAAAGAGCCCAGTCTGCTCTACTATTTACACATTACTGGAGATAGAATAGTTGGATGCATACCTTTCCCAAGGGTATTAGCACTATGTGAAATGCAAACAACCTCGTCCAGGATTTGAACTCATGTTGCCTGGTCCATTTTCCTACAACAATCACCACAGTAGCAATTGGAGAGAATTGAGTAAGCTTGGCATGTCACAGTCATTAATGACCTTAGCAAAAGCATCCAGAGATGCTGAATTTTGCCTCACCTCACCAGAGATGCTGATAAGTACGTGTCCTGCATCCCTGATGCACAAAAATCTAAAAGGACACAGTAAAATTGTATCCATGCGTCCCAGTGTTTTTCTTTTTTCTTCCCTCACCATTTCAAGCTGTTAAATATATTTCAATAGTTTCTCACTCTACACCGCATTCACCTAACAAAGGCATTTGACCTGGCCAGCCGAAGCATTCGCAGTCACTGCACCAGAGATTGCCATTCAAAAATTGGGCTGTTCAGCCACTCACGCAGTTGCAGTTGGAAATAAATAAATAAATAAATAAATAAAAATTAAAATAAAAATAATAAAAATTAAAATTTAAAAAAAAAAGTGGACACTACGATATTGTCTTTAGTAGACAGAAGGATGCCAACCAGTTTCTTAGAAATTAATTACACAGGATAGGTTACAAGGTAGGAGTTAGACAGCTTTAGTTGTGCCCCATAAATTTTCTTGTGGACTCATTCAAAGCAAATATGTGTTTCGCAGAATGCAGTAAATCAAAAAAAGCTATCAGCATCACTGCCTCACCAAAATATTGCAAAACTTTTGACTCCCCCTCTTAAAAAATTGTTTCCGCCAATAAACCTTTGTATTCTTCATCTTTTCACTGACATCAAGTCACATCAAAAGTCTGTTATTGATTTTTCGAAGCATTTCATTATTTTTCTAAACAATAAACATCAGTCAAGGTCAGAATTGCCTGTCAATTTCAATTCTTTTTTTTTTTTTCTTTTTCATTCCAACTTTCATTTCAACCTTTTGAATTGTCTTAATTCCATCATTTTCAAAGAAATTCTAATTTTATAATAATAAAAAAAAAAAAAAAAAATTAAATCACAGAAACAAAATAATTGAAATTCTGTGTCTCAAATTAAATATTAAACATCAATAATCGTCTGAAGCTCTGTGATGAAATATTTTTAGGATTTCCTTTTATGGACGGGTATCTTTATCTTTATTGTTTTGTTTTTTTAATCATAATACTAGGGTGAGTCAAAAGTTTTGTAATATTTTGGCAATGTGAGGCACAATTCGGCAGTTGCAGATAATTTGGCTTAGATTGTGAAGGTAATATATATATATATATATATATATATATATATATATATATATTGATAATGGAGATACAGTTTCCATTTGTCTGTAACCGAAACTATGTCACTGCTTATGTCACAATACCAAAAATCATCAATACTTAGAATAAAGAACAACCTTGTAATTAGTTTTAAAAATTATTTTTTACTCTCGCACTTTTTTTCAGTAACAGGGGGTTAACTAAAATGTTTACAAAAATGAATACCTAGAATTATGTGTAAAATTGATGTGCAAAATATTCAAAATAATTATCTAATTAATAATTAATAGATGCACACAATATTTTATTTGAGGGGGGCAGAACTAAGTTCCCATTTTAAATTGTTTTATTTTTTTTACTCCTTAAATAAATTTGATGATTTTACTTTTCTATGATACAAACCCTCTAACATTGAATTTTTAACGCCCTCCCTCCCAGGCAATATCTTTCAAACATTCATTTTTACACCTACCAGAGGGCGTTTTTTTTTTTTTTGCTAGTATATATAAAGATAAAAGTATCGAATAGACAAGTAAGTTGGGGATGATTCTATTTGGGATTATCCATATCCTCCGTATATCCACAATGCATGCCTATGCAGATGAGAGGAAAGGTAGCAAGACATTGTCTTGCCTGCCGGGATCAAACTCGTGTCCTCCCGCATGCAAAAACAAATGTGATTTGGGCACTGGACGGACGCGAGGTTCTACTGATGTGCCCGGATGTTTGGGTAAATATGTCCATAAATGACAAATGAGTCGAGCGCTGGGCGTCAGCAGCAGCAGTCGATGACAACGAAGCGCTTTGCGAACGACCCAGTAAAGAAATGGATTTTAGTCCAACAGAAACAAAACTAAATAGGAATTGCGATTAAGAACTGTTAAAGATTATTTCGACTACAACGACGGATTTTCCAGCTGCTAGACGAAGACGAAGAATGTGTTGACCAAAAGAAAGTCTGGCTCGTGAGAAGACGGTGAACTCGCTTGTTTTTGGTCCCCCCTCAGCAGGAACTTCTTGATTCAAATATCTATTTCCCCCCCTTATATATATAATATATATATATATATATATATATACAAGTATTATTTCAAATCCAAAAGAGAGCTCAATGTAATTAATAAATTAATTATATACAGAGCAATATTTATACTTTTGAGACTAGGCTCATTTATGGAGTTACTGGCTGAAATAAATTTATAATAGAAAAACCCAACAAACCATCATTTGGCTTTCTTATTAAAAGTGTGTGTATATATATATATATATATATATATATATATATATATATCTTTTATCTGAGATTATTATGTTCCAATTTCCTCATTCTTTTTGTTGATATTACTAGAGTCAAACATTTTGCAATATTTTGGTAAAGTGAGGCACACAATTTGGCAGCTCCAGATGCTTTTGCCGAGGTCATGAATGTGTCAAACTACACTAGACTATAAAATGCTGAGCTCACCTGATACTCCCCTAGTGCTACTTGCTGGATTTGCCCCCCATGGCCTCAGAATCTATGGTTTTAGGCCCAAATGAACTTATCTGATTAACAAAAATGATTTCTCCGAAAATTAAAACACTTATTTTTTTCTTCAGACTTCGCGTCC
>CM042140.1:3902104-3929604 GCA_023376005.1 Doryteuthis pealeii
TAATCCACTGCTTGTGTAATTTATTTTGTGGGTGCTATAAAAAAAGGTCATCTGAGTACACA
The DNA here is from genome assembly GCA_023376005.1 of Doryteuthis pealeii. Lineage (NCBI taxonomy): Eukaryota > Metazoa > Mollusca > Cephalopoda > Myopsida > Loliginidae > Doryteuthis > Doryteuthis pealeii. The sequence continues at coordinate 3,902,167 of CM042140.1, forward strand.
TACTCACTGGCAAACAAAATTATTGCAAAAAAAAAATTAAAAACTGGCTCAAGTGATTCATTAAATAGTGATGCATATTTTATTTATTGATTCCCTGCATTCGATACAACCCTAAAGTCCAACCCCTCCTCACCATATCAGGGTAGTGTCAGAGGTGGTAGGGCCTCCCAAGACAGATTGGTCTGTCATCCAGTGGTATTAGAGCCACAACCCGGCTAAAGGGGCTCTGGTGAAAACCAGAGCCCCTTTAGCCGGGTTGTGCTCTAATACCACTGGTCTCAACCATCATCAGGAATCAATGGCTTTGGTGTCACTGAATCTGTGGAAAATCTGTGGCAAACAAGGGCATCTTCTTCCCCTGACCAGGATATACATGCAGGGTTTAGAGATCGCTTGTGAATTTCCAATTCCCTTGTTACTGTAATTGTCAGATGGACAAACAAGAATCTTTAATCAGATAGACTAGCGAGATTTGCAATTCACTGCTTGAGTGTTGGCGTTTTTGTGATATAAGGTGTGTGCCAGATGTCCACTTCTACTTATAGACTCACCGATAACCATGTGACCAACCTATTGGCCAATCACTGGCAGTACTCTGCTGCTGATATTGTTATTTATACTGGCTGTTCTGTTCATACCTACACATATTGCTTTGAACCTTCGTGGACGAAGGAACATAGGATTATATCACTGGACCTTTGACACTACGTAGGATTCCATAACTCAGGACTTATTCACTTACCAAAGGATTCTATAGCTCAGGACTTACTTACTTTAAGTCCTTTACAACTGGTCAAGGATGGCGGTGAGAAACTTAACCTTTAAGTGTCCGTCTTATATGCTTTCTTGGGGCGCAACCCATTGGTCCAACGGTAGAATTCTCATTTGCATGAACCTCCGTGAATGATCATCCCCTCCCAGCCAGGTGTGTGTATGATGACAGTACACACAGGCAACACACTGGCACTTTTTTAATTTGGTTTTGCACAAAGGAAATCCAGTTACTCTATTCATGAATTCACAATTTTGTTCATTCAAGATAAGGTGAATTTGTTAGATAGAATGTTCTACCACTACCATTCACATCCATATTTTCTATAACAAACACACTCCCATCCACACCTACATTAACACATATACATACATCCACATATACACATACTTATTCTCTTACATGTTCTGACCTCTTTACACTGACACCATTCTTCTAACCCATTTCTGTGACTGACTTATTTCCACGACCCTGTGTAATTGGCTCAGACATGTGACTATACACATGCACAACTCACTTTTTCTACATGACTAGATCATGTGAACACTTGGTCCCTTTGCCGCACTTTTGAAACAATTGCCAAACAGAAAAGACGCATTCCCAATCTCTGCAGAACACAACACTTTTTTTTTACCCACTCCTCTTCGTACGGTCTGTTGAGAACTTTGAACTTTTTCCTTTTATATAATTTTGTAAACTTGTTCGTTTGTGTTCATCAGTATATATATTTATCGTTCTTGCTCATTCCATCGTCTTCAGTTTTCGTTTTTCATTGCCTTATTTAATCATTTACTGTTTTCTTAGACCATCTTGGTTAAGCTATCTGCCAAGCTACGCAGTTGAGCAATACAGAATAGAGACGGTTCAAGCAACCCAGGGTGAATGCCATCACAACAACAACATTTGATACACATGTACAGTAGGAATAATGATGATAACTTGAAAATAAAAATTGTTAATGAAGGTTCAGAGGTGTTAGCTTGCTGCTAGGTTCTGTCCATTATGACTGTCTCTTCCTTGAAATTATCTGCGTGTAAGTCTCTGTATGTATGTGTGTGTGTGTGTGTGCCTGTCCAACAAGACATTGTTGGACAGGCACACATACACTTACACACACAGAGAGAATTTCAAGAAAGACAGTCATAATGGACAGAACCTAACAGCAATCTAGCACATATATGATAAAAAAGGGTTGTGTCTTGCCATAAGGACAATATGGTTGGGACAATCATATAGGTGCTAGGTCTTCATGTGACTAGCCGATTGATCAAAGGGGGCTTCCCAACCGCCTGTTTAGCTTAAGTAATGGCCAAAGTGGAGTGTTGCATGTCATGGACTGCTCAGCCATCAGGCTTCCATTCTTAAGCATCACAGGTCACCACCTACAGCCAACAGGTGGTCCTCTTGGGGGGGGGGGGTCTTACCCTTCTGCAGAGGTGCAGTCGATGTATTCTAAAGCCCCAGCCAAGAAGGTTAACAAAAAAAAAAAAAAAAAAACGATGAAGATAATAATCTTTAAAAAGTGATGAAAAATAATAGAAATTTAGAAAACAAAAATAAATGGGAAAAGGATCATTAAAAAGCTATTATATCCATTTTTACTAATGACAGTAGATAGGATACATTGACAGGGTGGTTTGTAAATCTTGTCTCTCCTACATATTTTTTAGAGATAAAATAATTACATATATTATCAAAAAACTACTCTCCCTCCAACTATGGGTCAATAGCAGGGCAGACTGTGCTCTTCAACCATGTCTAGGTAACCAGTCTAGGAGAAGGAAAACTCAAACATGTTAATCTCTGTTAAAATAATTAAAGTTAAAACAATATGAAGGGGTGATAAGACTTTCGGACCACCCTCTACTACAAACATGACTGATTTGAATTAATTATTTGAGAATAAAAATTGTTGAAATTTTTCTTTTTAAAGAGAAAAAAAAAAAAAAAAAAAAAAAAAAAAAAATTTGTCTGAACTAAGTCAACTAATTTGTATCTGTATAAAAGACAAAACTTAAGAAAGAAACTAAAAATTAATATGGAGAGATAATTTATAAAAACAGAATTTTAAAAAGTAACACCCACCCACTCACTCACCAAAAAGAAATGCATGAAATAGAGCATTTAAGAAAACACCCACAACCAGATAATTCATCAACTAAATAAAAAAAAAGGAAAAATGGGGGAGAAAAAGAAAAAAGAAAATCAGCCTTGAGCTATTTGTACACACCCACAGACAAGATAATTTAAAAAAACGTAACTAAAAAAAAAAAAAAAAAAAAAAAAAAAAAAAGAAAGAAAAAACTTGATTAATAAATAAAAAAGAAAACAATGTATATTTCAGATTTAACACAAACAGAAAATATTAAAAATAAAGGAAAGGGATACAAATTGATTCTAAAACCTTACATCCAGGATATGGAAAATAATAATAATAGAACTATAAAAAACCCAAAACATCTAAATTAATATGCACACACACACACATACTTTACATATATACTTTATGTATGAAATATATATATGACTAGCAGGAGCTGTGGATATACCACAGTATAATAATTTCATTATTACATTTGATATGTTTATATTAAGAGCTATTGCTAAATAGTTAGATATGTAAAAAGTATAATAATCTTCATTTAACTCTCTCTCACACTTTTTCTTTCCTTCTTTTCATTATGTTCAATTGAAACAGATTAGCATTATTGCTTCCACGCGTTCAACTCCCCCCCCTATTTTTCTCCTACTCTTTCTTTCTTTCTTTCTTACTGTATATTTACTGTGTAGCATCCTTTTTTCTTTTCTTTTCTTTCTTTAAAATAAAAACAGAGTGGTCTATTATTTAGATAAGGTGATGACACTCATAAGAATTTGGTGGATAAGCAATACCATATAATCAAAATTTACATTTTTGCATTTCATCTTGGATGATTTGGATGGTCTTTTTTTTTAACCAGAGTGTGTTGCAAGATGATAATGGTCATACAATTAAGGAACAAGCGTATTAATATATAGAAGATGCACAGGGTGGACAGAAAGTCTTGTCACCCCTACATATTTTTAGAGCTAAATTAATTACATAATAAAACATGAAATTCTAGAAAATAAATTGATTTTTAAACATTTTTTTTTAGAGGTAAAATAATTAGATAACTTATATATTATTTTATTGGGAGGTGTGTGGTGTAATGGTTACCATCGTAGGAAATGGACACGACGAGACGAGTTCAAATCCTGGACGAGGTTGATTGCATTTCACATAGTGCTAATATCCTTGGGAAAGGAATGAATCCAAGTCTCCCCCCCAGCTATGGATAAATAGTAGTATAGACTGGGCACTTTAACCTTGGTTAGGCAACCAGTCTAGGAGAAGGAAGACTCTGAATTCAAACCTGTTAAACTCTGCTTAAGAAATTGAACTTGTGTCACATCCTACTTGTGCGGAGGGGTTGGTGTGTGTGTGTGTGTATATATATATATATATATATATAATATATATATATATATATATATTAATTATTAGAACAAAGAATAATGAAAGTTAAAACAATATGTAGGGGTGACAAGACATTTAGATGAAATATATCAAATGTCCTTTGTGAAGACATTGTATCTATTACTTCCTCACCCTTTTCATATTTTCAACTAGTTTGTTATATGTCATTTGAAAATAAAAGTCTCTTATGTCAATTTGAAAATAAATAATAAACTCCATCAGATGACTTACTAAATTCTGTTACTAAAACAAAATAAACTAAATAAAATTCTTAAAATAAATACGTCATTAAATAAATTCTCACATCATTCAGGATTAGTTGGTTGGATTTTATGGCAAGTCAACTCTTGTTGGGTTATTTTATGCTGAAGACATTTTGTTTTATTCATTCTTCATGGGTATTAAATTTTTTTTTAAACTCTATTTTTTAAAACTTTTTTCTATTTAACCCATATATGGTACCCTAGCAGATACTACCACTCCAGGCCAGAGTGGACCTGAGAGTAATAGTGATGAAAGGGCACTCCACATTCCCCAGAGCTCCAGAAAAGGAACTTCATCATCAGATAGAATTTAATGTCATACCCAGGACAATAAGCACCGAACGAGCACCTTTAACGCATGTTGGCATACCTACAAAGTCAGAAAACAGCATAGCTTACATGACTTTTGGAAACATATTTTCACGCTCAGAGTTGCTGAGACATGGAATAAGCTGTCTGCGTCCGTTGTGGGCTGCCGAAACACTGCATCTTTCAAAGCCTCCATGCTTCCTGTAATTCGCCAACACTATACCTGATACTCCCATCCACACACATATGCATGCACGCAAACACATACATGTATATTATTACTGAACACTGTTCATGTTCCTGACACTAATACATTATTCTGTATACTAGACATGAGACTTTGATGAGTTGTGGTGCACCTGAGCACTGTATACAATAAATTTCATGATTATTTCATTATTATAAAATCCTCAGCCACCGCCTTCTAGCACATATATGATAAAAAGGGTTGGAGTTTGCCATAAGGGCAATAGGGTTGGGCTGTCATTCAGAATAAGAAATAAAACAAATCCCCTAATTCATCAGCTAAAAAAAAAATTTTTTTTTTTTTTTAAAAAGGAAAAAAAAAAAAAAAGAAAAAAATCCTTGTGGTATTTGTACACACCCATAGACAAGATAATTCAAAAAAACATAACTTGATAAAAAAAAAAAAAAACTAAAGCTAAAAATTCAGAGAAATCCCCTACAAACAAATAAATTCTCAACATTATTTTAAACAAATTTTTCTTCCTTTTTCATTCTTTTTTCCTTTCTCTCTTCCAGTTATGTACTACGACAGGCATAACAGATACTTATTCTCATGCCTACACTTGGAAACCGGCTCTGTTTTTATTTCATACTCAATTTTGGTCAGACACATTTATATGTAGTAGCATTCCCAGCAGTTTAGCTAAATTTAGCAAACATTGACAAATTCAAACCCTAATCAGTTCAACTCAGAATTTTTGCATATTTCAGGTCCAATCTTAAAGATATTTATATGGTTTGAAAGAAAATAAAAAAATCTTTCTGAATATGTCATTTGTATGTATTTTTATCTATTGAATTATTTTTTATAGCGACTTAAAACAGAACCACCTTCACCTTTTTGAGGCCTTTTAAATTAATCTCCACTCGATTATATATTATATATCAATTATTGTTCTATTCTTTTCGTTCTTGATAGACAATGTTGAAAGATATTTTATAATCATAAAAAAACACCTTTACCAAGGTCCATATATATTTACAAGAGTCATTCAATAAATAGAGGGGATTTTTTTTTAATAAACAAAATTTTTTTTTCATAATCTTTTTTCCATAAACTAGCAAAAGTATGTGCCCCTTGTATTTAAGTATTTATGTTTTAATGTAATAAAATATTATATTAGAAAGATTAATGGAACTAAATAAGAACGAATATAAAATATTACACTTATTCTAATGTTATTCTAATTGATTTCTATAAAAAATTATATATAGGATTGCTTGATTGAATATGTTTGAGAATAACATGATAGTATTAGAAATCAGTAACAGCAAATAATTATTTATTAAACCCAGTTTTGTTAAAATCATTATACAAATTATTCCCACAATTATACTAAGTAAATCTTTATTTCTTAAGAAATATATAACACATATTTCAGGATTTTAAATGCATTAATAATATGGTCAGTTTTGTGGCAAATCTAACTCAGCTAGACTTTAATAGAGACATTGTTAATAAATAAGATACTAACTAAGATTAAATAATGACCATTTTATAATCGTTGAGAATATAACTGAGATAACTAAGGAAATTGTGATGTCAGTGGTGACAGTTTTGGTCACAGACATACAGTTACATAATCTCCATTGTTTCCTTAAATATAAACTTAGCATTGTTTGGAATTTGTTGACAGCAAAAAATATTCTAATCCTGAAAAAAATATTTTTGTGAGGCTATTCAAAATAGCAGCAAAGTGCTCTATGCTAGAACAGAGGTCTATAATCGAAATTTTTGGTGGTGGAGAAGTGCAAACCAGGTGAAATTTCCAGAAGAATGTGTGTGTATGAAAAAGCATGTTTTAGTGAAAAAAAATATTTACAAATCAGCTAAACATGGGTTTGCCACTACGAGCCTGAGTCAATAAGACAGTTCATGGAGTGTAGGCACCACCAAAATATGTCACGTGATCAGTTTAGGCCATATTAAAGGAAGAAACGTAAATATTTTTTAACTTTTTTTTTTTAATTTCGCAAAAAAGAAATAACGAACATCAAGAATTGTTACAAAGAAAAACAATTAATTCAAAGACCAAATTATCAGATTGGGGAAAAATTACTCACTTATCTTGAAAAATAAGTAAAACAGTCCGTTTTGTTTACAACGGGGTCAGTTTCTTTATCTATATTTTTAGCAGAATTCTGTATTCATGGTTCTTTTACTAAAAAAACTCTCGCATAGAAACTTATAAAAAATCTTTTGATATAATTATTCAGACTCTTATCTTTATAGAAAAAAAGTAAAAATCGTTTTTTGTCAGTTCATTTTTTTTAGGTATCATCAATATCGGGTCACGTGAACAGTTTAGGCCATATTGAATAAATGAAAGTAAATATTTTTGAACTTCTTTTTAAAAAAAATCTCGCCCCCCCCCCCAAAAAAAAACAGTAACGATCATAAAGAGTTGTTACAAAGAAAAACAGTTAATTCAAAGATCAAATTATCCGATTGGTAAAAATTACACTGTTATCTTAAAAAATAAATAAAACTGTCCATTTTACATACAACAGGGTAATTTTTCTGTAGACTCCAGGACTGCAAATTTACATATTATCTCTCTTTGACAATTATACATTTAAATGTATGGGTGGCCGTATTCGACATAATTGTTTTCTTGTACATATTTAATAACCAATTATTTGTTTTCAATGATTTTTGAAAGATTTTTTTTTTTGGGGGGGGGGTAGTTTCAGAAAAACTCCGGAATATTGTTTTAGTTGAACTTATAGTGTAACTGAAGCAAAGAAAAGACAATAAGTATTACAAATATTGTCAGTTTTGCTCTTCTGTATATTATAAGAATCAAACATTACTATTCAACCATAAAAATTACAAATTCTTTTTAAAATATTAATATATTGTGGATAGGACAAATTTTTAGTTCACCTGAATTCTAAAATTCAGTGTTATATTATATTTAAATATTAGCGAAAAATTCAATTTGTACACACAAAAAATGAATTTTATACATAAAAAAAAAAAAAATTATTTAAGAACACAAAAGATAAAAAAATCTCTTAAAATTAATTTCTTTAAAAAAAATTTTTTCTTGACAATTGAATAGAATATAGTACATATCAATTAAAAAAGCAAAAAAGTTTTCAAATAATAATATTGACATTTGTTAGCACTTTTTATTTCAGAATTCATGATTTTTTTTCTACAAAGACTACTGCCTTGAATATTATACAAATATTTTGATATAGTTATTCAGACTCTTATCTTTAGAGAAAAAAAAACTAAAAATGTTTTTTTCCTGTTCATTTTTTTCATCTCACAAAATAAAATAGGGGGGAGGGGTAGACCTTGTAAAAAAAAAAAAATATTTCCCCGAATATATTTTAGAAAAAAACTATTTCAGACATATTTTCAACAAAAGAAAAGCAATTCTGGAAATTTTCGTAAAAATCGGACCATTTTTCATAGAATTTTTAATCCTCTTGTCGTAACTTGTTTTTGGCTACGTTAAATTTCAGTTGATTTAACAGTGCAAAATAGAAAAACATTGTTTTTCAATCATAATTTTCATTATTTCCGTAAGCTGAAAATTTTTTCTAAAAATCATCAGAAGTTTGTTTAATGTTTCTTCTTTCAAATGGACAAAAAAAAAATCGAGATTATATTAACCTTTATGCAAGTTTCATTGTGTTAAATATAGGGGGGGGGGATTTCACCGGGGAAATTGGTGGTACCTAATGGAGTGGAAACACACTGACTCTCTGGTAAAGAAAAAGTTCCGAGCGCAGTGGTCAGTAAAGAAGGTCATACTGACAGTCTTCTGTGACATGAAAGGAACCATCACTATTGGGTTCCTAAAATGTTTTTGTCCGGTCATGGACCTGGTACTTTTGCTAGTATATATATATATATATATATATATATATATATTGCCCACACCCAGCCGACACCTCCAGATTTTTCTACTTACTCCCCCACACACCCAGCAGGGAGGGGACCACTTCCCAACCTCTAGCCCTCCTGCCACCGCCCTGTGCGTCGGGGTGGGGGTGGCAGGAGGGGGGTCCGGAGGAGGGGGGAGAGGAAAGATGATTCGAGGTAAACATCGAAAAGCCGGCAGTAAATTGAGTGAAACAGAATTAAACGCTGCAAGCTGAGTGCTGAACAAAAATCTGGCTCGCCCCCCGTACACCCCCACCTTCCGCCACCATCATTCATCCACCTTCGCCGCCATCACCCCCAGCCCCCGCCAGCGTCGTGCGCCCAACACCCTCTCTTTCCTACGCCTCTCCCAATATGGTCTCTCCCCCCCCCACACTCGCCAGCCAGACCCACCTCCTTTCCCACGCAATGCAGAACAAGGTCACAGGAGGTACATAACTGCTTGGGAGAATTAGCATCACAAGGTTGGTTGCCATGGAGATAATCAATAGTTTTCAGAAGAGAAAGAAAAGAAAAAGAGAAAGAAAGAGAAAAGAAAGAAAAGAAAAAAAATGCAAGAGAAAATATTTTTTTAAACAAATAAACAAAAAACAACACACAAAAAAACGGTACGCTACAATCCAAAATAGCAGGAAAGAGAGAAAAAAAACCAGAGAGAGAGAGAGAGAGGGGGGAGAGAGAGGGAGAGAGGAGAGGGAAGAGGAGAGGGGAATTAAGATGCTGATAATGATAATAACAAGAAAACTGATGATGATGATGATAATGATAAAATAGTAAAATTCATGAATAGTAAAGTAATTTTTACTGATAATAAAAATGTGAAAAATATAAAGAAAATAATATTGATTAATATAAAAGAAAATACTCAAATATAATAATAATAATAATAATAATAATAATAATAATAATAATAATAATAATGAAACTTGCTGAAAACCCTTAAGGAACCACAATATACTTAAGTTAGATTTTTTTTAAAGTTGATTATTAATATTGATGATGGAATCTGCCCCCCCACACACACACACACAAAAGAACAAGCTCCAGACATCATTGCTAAAAAGAATAAAATATTGTGGAAAGTAGAGGGACATTAAGGAGACTTGGTGTCACTTGATCACCAGCAAGAGCACCCCCACCCACATGATATTGGCATGAAATTTCATAAAATAATATTAAATTTAAATGGTTAGAAATTTATGGAGTAAATGAAAAATCCAGCCAATGTAAAATCAGATGTTAGTGAGGAGACTTGCTGTCACTTGATCCCAAATGGTAGCAACTGGAAACATTTGGTGAAGATTCACTACCAAGAAGAAGAAGAAGAAGAAGAAATATGTAGAAGAATTCAGGCAATGCAGATTGTAGCACTGCTTCCATTGACAAAAATAGGGAGATGAAGACCTGTAGATTTTTTAAGAGACTTGTTGTCACCTGATCCAGCAGTAAGACAAGTAGCAGCAGCAGTTATTATTATTATCAAAATAAAAATAAAAATGTTAATTATAAAAATAAACTTCCAAAATGATAATGGAAAAAAAAAATATTAAGTCAATTTATGCAAAAATTAAAATTAAAATGATTTCTTTTTAGAAAACTTCTTAATAAAAATCAATTATAAAAATCAAATCAAATAAAATAAAATAATTCCACAGGGGAAAAAAAAAGATGGAAAGAAGGAAATAAAAAGTGGGTGGACAAATTAAACTCGGCTAAGATTTTTCCTGGTGCTATGCTAATTATTTTTCTGAAAAATAATTCCCATAATGCACCACTGCCTGTCGCCATCTTTTCTGACTCACTAAAGGGGGGCAACTAGGACTTGCATTTTGTAAAAACTGCATTTTGAACCCTGCTGCTTGACATTTTACCCCAATCTGACATCTCAACCTCCAGCCTGTTTTATTATTTTTTTTCTTTTCTTTTTTTAAAAAATTATTCCAATTTATCATTCTTATATACAAGTCCATTCAATCTTTACAATAAAGCTATTCATAGCTAACACTCTTGTCTAGTTCTCTATTTCCAGTCCTTCAAATCTGCTTTAGACTTCCTACCTTAAATTAGAAATTTTTTCCCCTATCTAGTCAAATCTAGTATTTTTTTTTTTTGCCTCTCAAAAATATACAAATATACTAAATTGTAGGGCTGTCTTTATGTTAAACAAGCAGTTTTGAAATTGTCGAAGAAATATGATCAAATTTGAAGCTGAATATAATTTTGGTGACACAAATTGTGGAAAATAAATATTGGAGTTGAAAAATTTGGGCTTTAAGAATTTTAATTCATTTACAATAAAATAAATTTATGAGAAATGCACTTTTATTTTAGTGATTCTAAAATTTGGACCAGCCTAGCATTCCAAAATATCAGAACCTTTTCTAAGACAATTTGAATGAGGTAAAGTTTCTTTTGGAATTGGTTGGATTTTATGTCATGTCAATCCTTGTTGGGTCATTTTATGCTGAAGACATTTTGTTTTAGTCATTCTTGATGGATACTGAAATTTTCTGTAAGCTCAACATTTTTTAAACACATTATCTTTCGACTCAATCTGTTCTATTTAACCCATAGATGGGAACACTCTGGGTCAGAGCAAACCTGGAAGTAATGGTGACGAAGGGGTACTCCATATTCCTCCGAGCTCAAGAATTGGAGCTTCACCATCAGATAGAGTTTAATGTCATACCCAGGACATTAAAACCCTCAGCTATCGCCTTTTAGCACATATATGATAAAAAGGGTTGGGGTTCATCATAAGGGCAATAGGGTTGAGACAATCATAAAGGTGCTAGGTCTGGACATGACCAGGCAATTGATCGGAAGGGGCCTCTCCGACCGCTCATCTAGCCTAAGTAAGGGCCAAAGTGGAGTGTTGCATGTCGTGAACTGCTTAGCCACCAGAGTTTCATCCTTGAACATCACGGGTCACCACCGACGGCCAACAAGTGGCCCAATTGGGGAAATGTTTTTGGTTGCTTCCGTGGCATGATGGACCAGTTTGAACTCATTAAACATAAGTTACCTCATAAGACTACATTGCACGTTCATTTGTGCAGCTTTGAAATGTCAGTGCACCATCTACTATGATACTACCTTTCACAGCTTTGAACTCCTTCAGTCATATTATATACATGCCGCATGTACCAAAATATTCCAGCCCAGAATACACAGACTGCACCTCTGAGAAGGGGTAAGACACCCCCCCCAATGGGGCCACCTGTTGGCTGTGGGTGGCAACCTGTGATGCTTAAGGATGGAATCCTAGTGGATGAGCAGTCCATGACATGCAACACTTCACTTAGACCCTTACTTAGGCTGGACGGGCGGGTAGAGAGGCCTCCTCCGATCAATCGGCTGGTCATATCAAACCCTAGCACCTATATGATTGCCCCAACCGTAATGCTCTTATGGCAAGCTCCAGCCCTTTTTATCATATATGTGTTAGAAAGCAGTGACTGAAGGTCTTAGTGTCCAGAGTATGACATTAAACTGATGGTGAGGTGCCAGTCCTGGAGTTCTGGGGAATGTAGAGTACCCCTTCATTACCATTACTCCCAGGTCCACTCTGACCCAAAGTGGTAGTACCTGTTAGGGTCCCATCTATGGGTTGAATAGAAAAAAAAAACATGTTTAAAACAAACTGAGTACCCAGTAAGAATTAATATAACAAAAATGTTGTTGGCATAAAATGATCCAATGTGTTGATATTCTATAAAACCCAACCAACCAACCAAAATATTACAAAACCATTCACCCTAATATTTGTGCTTTGCCCTCCACAAATCTTGAAAGCAGCACCCCACAAAAAAAGCAGCTGTATGGCCACTTGTCCCCCATCACACAAACAGTCAGAGCAAGACAAACTTTAGAGAAGCAAGAACAAGCTCATAAGTGACATTCTCTTTTTGACACCTACACATGGACACACCAGTGTGGGCCGAAAACCTCTGTATGGATTCTAGATGCTGTGCATCAGAGGACCTTTCAGAGGTTTATGACCAATAGGGACGGCTGGAGAGAAAGTCATGGTTGCCACATGACCTAAAACAATATGTTTGCAGCCATTATTTAGTTTCACTTGAATGAAGCTCATAGCTACATGGATTGAAATTTTTTGCCATGCCGGGATATCTATTATTATACTAAATCTGAGTAAATCAATGATTGTTTTGCTAAAGGCTTTTTTCCTATTTAGTTTAATGGCACAAAATACATACCAAAATATTCTTTAGTTTTGGGATTAAGTTATATACGAAAAAAAAAAAAATCCGTTTTACTTGGTTCTAATTAGTCGTAATTTGCAATTAAGTCAAAAACTCACCTGTCTCTTAGTCACATTCTACCTATCACTTTCCCCCTCTCTATATATGTCTTGATTGACTACTCCTTATATATGTTAGTTTTCTCAGTGAGATTGGAGAGTGTGAGCAGTAGATTTAACTTCCCACTTTATTTGTATGTTAATTTTCAGCAGCCAATGGCTGGCTTATATAGAGAGACATGTCAGTTTTTGACATAATTGCAAATTTTAGCTAAATGATTTTAATGTTTTTTTTTTTTGGGGGGGGTATTCTCTGGTTGTATTTATTTATTTTAATTAAATCCTTTTGCAAACTAACTTTCTTCCTGATCACAATTATCTACCCAGAGCTGAATGGGTGACCAAACAAATTACATTTTTTTTTCTAGTCTCATATTTTAGCAAAGAATGATATTGCCTTTCCTTTTGTGTCCCACTTGAGACATGATGACTATGCACTAACAACATTTCATTCAAATAGTTTTATCTAATTATCTGATTATGAATTTAGTAGGGCTTAACTCTTGAGCAGAAATCTATATTAATAAAAGACAAAACGTGACCCATTGGGTCACCCATTCAGCTCTGGGTAGATAATTGAGATTAGGGAAAAGGGAGTTTGCAAAGTGAATAAACAATTTTTTTTAAATAAATACAGCCGGACGAAAACTTAAAATCATTTTGTAAGCTTTCTTTTGACCTCATTTAAGTTGCTGGTTGTGAAATTTAACATAGAAATACATTTCAAATTCTCCCGGCTCTCTCTCTCTCTCTCTCTCTCTCTCTCTCTTTCTCTCTCTACTCTCCAGAGAAACTAACACTATATAATAAGAAGGTAGTCAAGAGATAGATAGAGGGGAAGAAAGTAATAGACAGAGTAAAGTAAGAGATTGGTCGGTTTTTGACTTAATTGCAAATTACAACTAATTAGAACCAATTAAAACAGAATTTTTTTCAAACATAATTCAATCCTAAAAGTAAGGAATAATTTAGTATAATTTTCATGTCATTAAACTAAACAATAAAAAAGCCTTTAGGAAGCAAAAGTTGATGAACTCAGCTTTAGTATATTAATGATAACTTTGTGAAAATCAACTTGTATGCTGTAGAAATATACTAGAAGCAGATACCTGGTGTTGCCTGTGTAGAGGGGGATTTTAAAAAAGGTAGTTTTGCAGATCCATTGATTGTTTTTGTCTTCCATAATTGATTTGTTTATGTTTTAATCATGAACACACCAATGGCTTTCTTTTCTCTAACTATTAAAATTCTAATTTTTAAATATCTTCATGAATATAAATAAAATCTTCATTATTTTTGCACAAAAAGCAAGCTCTGGTGATAGTGAATTGGTATATATATTTACTTTGTCGTTAATTTGGCATGCAGTACCACCAAACCTGGGAGGAGGGGGATCTTGCTTTGGAGATCCAGAAGAGAGGGTTTCATATATTTTCTATCAATTGACAATGTAGTATATTGACATGTAGTAGAACGGGGGTAAGGTTGTACAGCTGCTTTAAAGCAGCTGTCTGGCCACTTACATCCTATCACACAAGCCATCCAAGTAAGATGAACAAGACATGCGAGATATTGATGGAGAAGCAAGGATAAATTCATAAGTGATGTTCTCCTGTGGACAACTATGCATGGACACACCATTGTAGGCTAACCAGATAAACCTACATCAATCAGTTCTGTTCAGATTCTGGAGTCCATGTGGAAGATCTGCAGGAGCGATGACCAATAGGGACGGATGGCAAGAGAAACTCATGGGAATCCATCCTATCAGTGCAACCTGATGATGATGATGATGATGATGAAAATAGATTGGGCCTTTAAATAAACCCACAAAAGAATTCAGGCAGACAAAGTAGGTGAATTGGGAGGCCATTTGAATTCTGAATTTCTTGAAATTATTCAGCCACCAAAAATTTCTTTTTGTGGAAATTATAAAACTCTCAGTTGAATAGTAAAATTCTATTATTTTAACTAGCAAGTATTTAAATTTTAATATAATTTTAATTTAACTAGCAAGTATTTGAATTTTATAATTAAATATTATATTGAATTAGAAAGACTAATGTAATCAAATACGATCACAAAAAAAGACTGCACTTATTTTTACTTTATTCTAATTGATTTCAATATGAAACCATATATAGGATTGATTTTAATACGTTTGAAAATAAAACAATAATATTAGAAATCAATCACACCAAGTAATTATTTATTAAACATGGTTTTACTAAAACCGGTATGCAAATGATTCACACCATATACTATGTAAACCTTTATTTCTTAATGATATATAATACACATCACAGGGTTTTAAACACATTAATAATATGAGCTGTTTTGAGGCAAATCTATGTCAGCTAGACCTTAATAGAGACATTGTTAATAAATAAGATGTTAATTAAGATTAAATAATGATAATGATTATTTAATAACCATTGAGAATGGACTGTCGTCAATTTCAAAACATGAGGGTTCATCCAATGAACAACCTATGCAGTGATTTGTTTATAGTGGTGAAGGTTTGTGTTGGATCATCCACACCTTTTGATACAGTCGATAGGAAAGAATTAGTGCAGAAGGAATGCCATAAACCCAATCAACGACTGACCTCAGGTTTCCAAATTCAGAGTTTTCCTTCTCCTAGACTGGTTACCTATCCAAGGTTAAAGAGCCCAGTCTGCCCTATTATTTTACCCATAGCTGGAAAGAGAATATACAGATTCATACCTTTCCCAAGGGTATTAGTGCTATGTGAAATCCAAACAGCTTTGTCTAGGATTTGAACTTGGGTCGACAAGTCCATTTCCTATGACTCTAATCATTATGCCACACGTCTCCATATAACCATTGAGAATATGATGTAAATAACTAAGGAGTTGTGGCATTGGTGGAGACATAGTTTCGGTTATAAACAGACACACAATCATAAGATTTGTTCTTTCACATTGTAACTTGAAATTTTCAAATTAATCATAATATCTGAAAAATAATATAAAAATTAAATTGCAAACAAGAAAGTTATGAATTTCTAAAAATGTTTCAGTATTTTGTTGGTCCCCCAGTACAAACAAGTTAGTATAGGGATTCATATAATTTTGTCTGAACGTTTGTTAATATTCAAAGTTTGTTGGGTCTTTTTGTTGTTGTTGTTTTTCATTGTCTTCTTTGTAAAAACAGAGAGATCATTATTTCCTTTGGAATAAAGTCATTGAAACTGACAAAGAATTCCACTGGGAAATTAGAAAACTAAATGAATTGGCACATATAATAGCATAGAACAATCCCATGAGTAAGTCAAGCACTGAAATTAATATCATATAAGAAACAGAAGATAAAAAACAAAAAAACAAATCTTATAGAACTTAGGAAATGGGAGGCACGTGGTGTACTGGTTAGAGTCGTAGGAAATGGACTTGTCGACCCAAGTTCAATTCCTGGACGAAGCTACAGTTCCTTGGTATGAATCCAACTATTCTCCCTCCAGCTATGGGTAAATAGCAGGGCAGACTGGGCTCTTTAACCTTGGTTGGGCAACCAGTATAGGAGAAGAAAAACTCTGAATTCAAACCTCTTAAATCTCTGCTTGGGGTGGTCACTACTAGAATCTATTTCAATTTTTTTTAAATGAAAAAATAAAAAATTTATTTAAATGATCTATATAATAATATTGGTGTTCCTACAAAATACAACTGTTATCATCTTACAACACCCTCTGGTTAAAAATGAGACGGTCCAAATGAGTGTCATCACCTCAGCTGAATAATGAACCATTCCGTATTTATTATAAAGAAAGAAAGGGAAGAAAAAAGACATGCTACAAAGAAAAATATAATGAAAAGGGAAAGAAAAGATAAAGAAAGAGAGGGTGAGCGTGTTGAAGCGATAACGCTAATCTGTTTCAATCAAACATAATAAAAATATGAAAAGAAGGAAAGAAAGAAAAAAAGAGTGAGAGAGTTAAATTAAGATTATTATATTTTTTACATATTGAACTATTTGTAATAGCTCTTAGGTCAACATATCAACAGTTGTAATAATTAAATCATCATACTGTGATATATCCACAGGTTCTGCTAATATAAAATAATAATAAAGCAAAGGAACATAATAAATAAAAAAAAACTACATAGTCTAACTACAATATCCCCCTCAATACAAAATGACTCGGCACTGGACAAAGCTTTCTTCTAAAGTTTCACAAAGGATAAACTTCCTGAAATATCATATATATATATATATATATATATATATATATATATATGTGTGTGTGTGTGTGTGTGTGTGTGTGTGTGTGTGTGATAAATGACCACAATAAGCAAATTTGGCGAACAACGTATGTGACATGTGGAATACTGGACAGATGTTTTGACCTATATTAGGTCTCATCAGCAGTGTATAACGTGATCTCCCCTCCGACAGAGATTGAACCAGTGACTAAAGAACACACACACACATATATATATATGGGTAATTCCATGTCAAATCATCAAATTAAAAGTAAAATTGTCACCCAGTTGAAATTTTTACAAGATGTGGACCATCTTAAAGTGTCTTACTTTAAGATGGTCCACATCTTGTAAAAATTTGAGCTTTCAATTCAAAAAATTCTAAACTTGAAAAATTTGGAAGGAGGAGGAGGCGCAAAGAATAGCAACCTTTTGTAATCTTTTTTTGTCTAGAGCTTCCCTTATTCCTATAAATTGGTTTATAAAAGCGTTTTGGCCCAAAGAATCCAAAAATGCTATCAAAATAGGCAAAAAACTAACCATTTTAAAGTTATTAATGATTTCTGATTTTTTCATAACAAGATCAATAAGTGGGAAAATCTCAATATAGCTCAACATATATGACAATTTTTTTTTAAATTATTATTTTACATATATTGAAAATTATTTGTACAAAAAATATAGTTTGGTTTTTGCTAAAAAGTGAAACTACAACATCAGTTAAAATTTTGCACTTTTATGATGGAAACATTTTTTATTTGATAGTTGAACAATACTTAGTTGGTCCTCCTCAAGCTTTTATGACAACCCTAATTCTTTCAGTCATGATGTTCTGCCTTCATCAAATGCAACCCCTTGTTTCTAACAAGCATATCTCCTAATAATAACTGAATCACAAATTATGTCTGAATCACTATCTTCATATCTATCTACCTACCTACATACATACATAGACTCTTCTCTGATAACTATTCCTTCCTTCTTTCCTACCACCACCAGTGTCTGTCGACTGACCACATCATCCATATTTCCCACTTGTTTTGGAATTCTTCAGTTCTTTTTATCTCTTTAATCAGGCAACAAGCACCTGTCTGCTTTCTTGGAAAAGCCATATCTCTTAATCTTTTTTTTTTACCCAAAGGTTAGTCTGAAAAACATCTAACTATTATCTGAGGTTAACCACATGAAAGACACTGAACTCTTTAACTTCTTCTTGTTATTTTTCTTTTATAATACATTTATGTATGAACTTTATTACAATACAATAATCTTAATTTCATTATTGACTTCAGTTTTGCTTTTGTGTTATATTTCATTGTTTTATGTTATTTTGTTATCCGCTTGGGTAAAACTAATGCCAGTCTCTCAAGAGAAACAAGAAGGCAGAATACATGAATTTCATTAATTTAAAGAAATATCCTTTATCAAAATGGTTCCAACTTTCCCCAAATGACAGAAGATCTTTCTTTGGTGGATTGGAGACTTCTCATAGGCCATCTTTTAAAAATTTACAGTGGGATTTAGTATTGCATAATTTCATAAGCAGCTTATGATTTAATAGGGTCCATTAGATTCAGAATAACGGGGTCCTATGGAAAGTTACCTGACAGTTATTGACAGTTAATAACCTTTTTACTTCATCCCTTAGAAAACGCGCCATTACAGATACGTGAGAATTAGTTTTAGATGCAGCAAAGAATTCAAAGTGGACCTGTAGGTCACTTGCTCTGAGCTGGTCTCAATCCACAGTGGATGAATATGGGCTGGGTTGCAAAATAAAGCTTTATCAAAGTCTTGTTAATTGATTAATTCAAACAAGCAATGACCAGCCCAACACAAAGAAGAACCAACCCTTAACAGAAAGCCAAATAGATCGACAGACGAAGTAAGCAGAATGTTAATAAGTAAGAGCCATCATCTCATCTCATCTATCTGTCTGTATCTATTATATCTCATCTGTCTGTCTGTCTCTATTATATACGCAGGATATGTTAGTGGGTATACAACATTATATCCAGTCACTGTATCACTGTCCATGTTATTGATTTTATATACCTTTCCAGAAGAAAAGTTTTAATCCCTTTTGCTCTCAAACAAGATACATTAATCATTTTGAAAAATGACAGAGTGAGATAGAGAACTGACTAGCACCCAAATTTTGTTCCCCATCCATATCGTTATAGTAAGGGTATGCTTAACTTAGCCTGAAAAGCTAAGTGTCACATGTGTCACTTTTCCAGAATTATGTTCAAAGAGAAATTGTTTTAAATAAAGATGACAATAAAATTGTATTCTTTGATTTGTTTTATTTCTCTTTAGTCTGTCAATCTGACTTATGGTTTTTAGTTTTGATCAAAATTGGCCGACTTCTTTTTAAAAAAATAAAAAATAAAACAAACACATGAAGGAGGAGGGGGGGTCTGGGTGTGCTGTTGATCAGTACTGTCACAATACAAACAAAAGTGATTGAATTTACAACACCCTCATATATATATATAACTTTCAAAGAAAGAAAAACTTAACAAACCGTCATCACATAATAATTTATTTAGACCAAAACCTAAAAAGATTTTTTAAATGAAAAAAAAAATTTTTTTAATTCTTAAGAGCCCAGCCTCATCAAATGGATTTTACAAAAATAATGGGATTCACTGAAAGAAGAAATTATACAACCAGAAAAAAAATCTTAATATTCACAAAATTTATGTCAGATAGCAAGTATAAAGTTAAAAATTCTAAGCCCAACAAAAAGATACAATGTATATCTTAACTTCCTGTTCAACTGACTTCCTCAAAAAACAAAGAAAATAAAAAAAATAAAACATTATAAAAACTTTTAAACATAAGTAAATAAAAAAAAATCACCAGGTTGATAGATAAATCACCAGGTTAGGTGGTGCTACGATGATTCTAAGGTGAGCCTTTTTTTAACAATGGAATGGTTTTTTTTAATTGAGTAATATATTTGGTAAAGAAAAAGGCTTAAAAATCAGTAATTATAACTGTAATACATCTATTTCTACCCATATGTATATACCTTTTTTTTGTCCCACTTTAGTGAAAACAAAAGATTTTCAATAAAGTTGGCGGTCTGACAAAACTCATAGGTATATACATATACTCTTATATAGAAATAGATCTATTACCACTAAAATATCCAATTTTTAAGACTTTTTCTTTAATAAATAATTACTTTTATGTTATTGATTTCTAATATTATTCTATTCTCCAATATATCAAAATCAATCCTATGAATGATTTTATATAGAAACCTCACGTGATGTAATGGTTAGCAAGCTAGACTCACAAACCATTGTTAGTGAGTTTGATTCTCACTGGACGCCCCATACTTTTGGCCTTGTGCCACATCTAAGCTAAGCTTAGTAAATAACTATATAGACCTATTAAAAGATAATTAAAATAAATGTAATATTTTTATAGGTGTTTTTATTTAATTTCATTACATTAAAACTTAATATAAAAAAAGGGAGCATATTCTTGCTAGTATATATAATTTTTTTTTTTGAGGGGTGACTGACCAGAGAAAGGAAAAGAAGAAAAGAAAACCGAGTGAGTCACAAAACTGAAGGAAAAAAAAATACTAATGAGTTGCAATAACAAATATTGAGAAGTGCTCAATATGTGAATAGAGTCAGTTTAGAGAACTGAATCAGTAAGAGAAGTTAACTACTCAGGTTTCACCCAACTCTGGGTTAAATAGTACTGTTCTTCTACAGGGATAATTTTGGCATTAAATAACCCACGAAGATTGATATGCCATTAAACAAAGAACCAAAACCAAACCTACTCAGAATTTACTGAAAAGGATCTCCAGGAAAAGTCTGGCAGGAATTCATTGGGGACATTATATATATATATAAAGAAATATTCCTGTTTGTCTTATCTGTTTTGTTCGTGTATATATATATATATATATATATATATATATACAAGAACAGTGGAAAAATTACATAAATGGTCGGGGTGAAATAAAACATATAGATAGTTAAAAATTGAGTAACCATTTACTTATATAACCCCAGTACATTTATTTTTTATGACCTTTATATATGTCGAGGTTATAAAAAATAAATGTAGTATTTTTTTAAAGCATGAGAGAATGATGCAACTAATAATTCGAATGGATTAATACGAAAGAAATAAAGTTCACTTACCAATTTCGTATAGTTGCACCATTCTCTTATGCTTAAAAACAAACCCAGTATATTTATTTTTTATAACCATGACATCAAATACGTGAAACTTATGCAAAACCTCGACAATATTTTTAAAAAATCATATATATATGATTTTTAATAAATATATATATGATTTTTAATATATATATATCTAATATATAAAGGAGAGATTTTGGTATGTACGTGTCGACGTATAACTCCAAAACATGAGGTCACTCAGATTTAAAATCTTGCATACACATTGATATCGTTCTAACTAAGAAACACTCCAAATTTGGTTATTGATTTTTACTGATTCAGGGATATAATTAATTAATCAAACAAAAATCAAACAATTTTTCAAAAGCTATAGCATAGCATAGGCTGCTGCTGTTGCTGCTGCTTGGTGTATCAGCAGGAGCTCGCCTGGTGGTTTTATCAGCAGAAAGAAAGAAAGAAATATCAGCTTTCAGTCATTGAAAATGTTAGCGACAAACTTGAACTATGACTAAATTTTAACGTAAAATAAATTTGTTTTTTTATATTTTATAATCTTTCTAAATATTTATTTATATTTATCGTATGTTTTTGAAACTAACTTTTATTGTACAATGTATACTCACGTAAATTAAATTGTTGTCATGCACAAAAAATTGTAGAAAAATGAAAATTGTTTCAAAACACAAGTTTACAATTACATTTTTTTTAAATAAGATTTTAAATGTCAATAAAAATCAGTCACCAGTATAGGGTTGTATAAATGTAAATTAAAAAAAATGATAAAAAGAGTTATTTTGTATTTAATACTAATGGTTAAAAAAAAAGTCTTAATAGTTTAGAGAACTAATGAAAACGTTTTAAAATGTAAGCAAAAATAGATATTGCATTCTTTTTGTCGTTAAGAACTAGATTTGAATTGTCATGTACAAAAAATTCAAAGAAATAAATTACAATGTATTTCTAACGTATCAAGCAATTAAAAACTGAATTTAAAATTGTCCCCAAATACTATTATTATTTTCAAACTGGAGTTTCAGTGAAACTTTTTGTGAAAAGAAGAGAAAATAATCTTGCTCAATATATAATTTGTATGAGTCTTTATCAATTGAATTATTTTTTATAGCGAGTTAGAAAAAAAATATTTTGCTTCGGACAGCAAAAGTATGTTTTAACGAAAAATCAAATCTTATTCATATCGCAATCTTTTTATTACTGTCTTTAAAATATTAATTTAGTTAGAAATGAAATGAAATAATCTATCTTACAAATATTTATTTGGTAAGAAAGAGCAAAGTAAAAAACAATAATAAGCAAAATAAATAACAATAATAAAATTTATTATTGTTATTCTTTTCGCTTATTATTTATTTCGTTTATTTAATAAACGAAATAAATAATAAGCAAAAATAAGTGAAAACATTTAACTCAACTTTGTTTTTAATTTTTTCATATATATACAAAAGAATTTTTAGAAAGAAAGGCCTTTTACAAAAATAGGTAGTTAAATTGTATAACTATTTATTTCGTAACTAAGTAAACATATAGTTGTATTGTAATAAAAACAAAACAAAAAATTATAATAAAAATACAATGTAATTTAACGTAGCCAAAAACAACTTACGACAAGAGGATTTTAAAAATATACTATGAAAAATCAATTAATGGTCCGATTTTCATGAAAATATATTAGGGGAAATATTTTTTTACGAGGTCTACCCTCACCCCCTATTTTATTTTAGGAGATATTAAAAAAATGAACCGAAATTGGGTATACCTATCTCTTATTTTTTCGCCACTCACTCTTTGGTGTTCCTATTTTTTTTTTTAGTCTGGTCATGGATCGGGTACTTTAGCTAGCATATATATATATATATATATATATAGGTTGTTCATAAAGTCTTACAGCTGTTATAAAATTAAAATCTTAATAACTCGTACAAATGATAGAATCATTAAGTGAAAAACAAATGAAAGTTCAACTCTTGTATTTTTATTTTTATTGTACGTTTTCATTATTGCATTTGACAAGACTGCAATCTTTGTTCTTACATTTTAAATCTGTTGCAGGACATTATAGACACCCTATATATATATATGTGTGTGTGTGTGTGTGTGTGATGTTGTGGAGTCCACATATGCTTCTTTGTTGGTATATCTAATGAGTAAATATTGGAAAATAAATGGCACTTAGGACATAATATTCAAGTTCTTCATTTATTTCACTCATTTTTACCATGCTTCTTAAAACAACCCAAATTATTTTCACATATATATATATATATATATATATATATATATATATATATATATATATATATATATACATATATATATATTCAACACAAAAACACACACACACACACACATATATATATATATATATATATATATATATATATATATATCAACACAAAAACACACACACATATATATATATACATATATATACATATATATATATTCAACACAAAAACACACACACACATATATATATATACATATATATACATATATATATATTCAACACAAAAACACACACACATATATATATATATATATATAAGTGTAAAAATAAGTTCAAAATATATATATATATATATATATATATATATATATATATATATTCACACACAAACACACACACATACATACATACATATATATATATGAGTTTTTGTTGGGATTTTTTTTTTCAATGTATTCAGTTTGTTTTATTCTCAGCCTTTGAAATTTTATCTCATGTCAAATCTCTAATTTTTTTTTTTGTTAACTGTTTTGCATTACAAACAAGTTGTGTCATTTTTTGTTTTTTCTGAATTATGTTCCCTCCTTTTTCCTCCCCTGCCCGCACCACTTCAATTTTTATTTTTTCTTTTTTTTTCTAATGCTATTAATTTCGATGCTTCGTTATGTAATATCTCTAAGCATAAGGCAATGGTTAATAAAGCATTCAAGCAGACCATGTGTTAATATGAGGATGTTCAACCCTCAGAAAATGTCACACAGTTATTATTATGGGTCAGTTCCTAACTATGTTTAATCAACATCTACTTAGGGCACCTACCATAGAGTAATGATTAACATACAAGTTTCACAGACAACTGTTAGTATAATTAATTCTTACTAGGTCTTCAAAATATTGTGACCCTCAGTTAAATTTAGTAAATATCTACTTGAGTAAGTAAAAGATTTTGCAATATTTTGGTAACATTGTAATATATTGCCTTGACTGGCAGTAATCCTGACAGATACATTCAGCTGTGGTTAAAATAATAAAAGTGACAACCGGAAGACAGATGTCATAACCAACACATAAACACAAGAAATGCATGGTGTAACCCATGGCCAATGATAACCACAGGCAATGTGTGGGTTTAACTAATGATCAATAAAAAACAAGCTACGTAGGCAAAATGGTGTGTCTGCAAGAAAACTGCATGGGTGTCATGGTCAAGGAGGTGTGGCCATATGGGAGTTCTAAGATTATATAAAGTCTAGAATTTTGGCTGAAGTTCAAAGTGATTGCTCGCTATTCAAACTTCCGACAGCTCCTTTGTATGTCCTAAATCTCTGATAACTCTCCTGCCCCACACAAGCATCACCATCAAAGAATAAAAATACATTTTTATATAAACATGTTCCTTGTTTGTCAAAGTCCAGCGGTGGTATACAACAATATGAAACATAATTCGACAGCTCTGGGTGCATTTGCCGATATCACGAAGGTGACAAACCAGACTGAATTTGCCTCTACGGCTTAGAGTAGGGGTCGCTGGATCTGGCCCGTGAAGGCATTTTATCAAGTCCGCTGACAGAACTGAAATTTATTTGTTTGCCTTCTTTTATGTTTTGAATATAAATTTGTTGGTAAAATTTGTTTTTGTGCATCTTACGCTACTTATCCATGAATATAACATGGAAAGATAAATTTTGTATTACATCTTTTTCTCAGAGCTTTCATTCTGGCAAGCAAGTATTGAACACAATAATAATGTGGCCCGTGCTTGTTATTTTTTCAATTATCTGGCACACCTTGAAAAAAGGTTTGGTGATCTCTGGCTTAGAGCATGGACTGAGAATCCACAATTTTAGGTCTAACTAATAATTGTTGAAGTTCTTTTAAACAGGGCAAAATTTATTGTACCCTCTGGTTATTGTACTTTGACAACTGCTCCTTCACATTTTGCATAACTAATATTTTTGGTTGCTTCTGCAGTGTTATGCCCTAGTTTGAACTTGTAAAGCATATATTACCAATTTAGACTATGTCACATATTCACCTTTATTACAGTCACCCAAAAGACTCCTTTCATTATAATGTTAAACTACATTTGCTTACACATGGCTACACATTTTTATTTTTATTTAAATAATAATAATGAAATTATATATATATTAGCAGACCTTTCCACCGCAGCAGAATGTGACACAAGATAATTTTTTCAACATAGTACAGCTGGATTGAATTCTTATTTTTTCTTCTGCTTGAATGGTTGACTTACCAAGACTAAATAATCTAGTCTATCCTACTATTTACCCATTGCTGTCGTGAGAAATGAGATTTATGCCATTTCCAAGGGTATTGGTATAAAGTGAAATGCAATCAGCCTCATCCAAGATTTGAACTCAGGTCACAGAGTATACACGGTGATTGTAAAGTAACTCCCTATTTTAAAAATCTTACTATTTATTTCTGAATCATTATTTTTACAAAAAATGAATATGAGAAGAACACATATAATATGGAGTTTTATTTCAAATTCTATATGGGCATCAGCATTTGCCTCAAGCCTCTCAAGTTGCTCGGGAATTGCATCAACTGATCTTTCCAAGAACTCTTGTGGAATGGCAGAAATAAATTCTCGTTTTCATCCTTCAAGTTCTTACAAAGTCGTTGGTTTCATAGAGTAGACTTGCTTCTTGAACCAACCCCAAAGAAAAAAAGTTGCAGGGTGTTAAATCAGGGCTTCTGACCGGCCACTCATGCCGACCATGTCTACCCATCCATCTCACAGGAAAATGGTGAATCAGCCATTTACGAACAATAGCAAAATGCGGAGGAGCACTAGCAACAACACAGATTTAATTGCTATATATTAAGGAACATAAAATAGGGAGTTATTTTTCAATCAGCCTGTATATTAAGGAACATACATTAAAGAATGAGAAAAATGTAACTGCATATAAAAAAAATCCCAAATATTTTAAAATAGGAGTTACTTTTCAATCAGCCTGTATATTAAGGAACATACATTAAAGAATTGAGAAAAATGTAACTGCATATAAAAAAAATCCCAAATATTTTAAAATAGGGAGTTACTTTTCAATCAGCCTGTATATTAAGGAACATACATTAAAGAATTGAGAAAAAATGTAACTGCATATAAAAAAAAATCCCAAATATTTAAAATAGGGAGTTACTTTTCAATCAGCCTGTATATTAAGGAACATACATTAAAGAATTGAGAAAAATGTAACTGCATATAAAAAAAATATTGTAAATAGTTTAAATAGGGAGTTACTTTTTTCAATTTTTTTATATGCAGTTACATTTTTCTCAATTCTTTAATATCTGTTCCTTAATATATAGAGTATATTAAGGGACATACATTAAAGACTTGAGAAACATGTAACTGCATATAAAAACAATTATCAATAGTTTAAAATATGCAGTTACTTTACAATCATCCTGTATATACATTTTATTAGCACATTATTGT
>CM042140.1:3934604-3937104 GCA_023376005.1 Doryteuthis pealeii
TTGCAATTCTGAGGTGGGTGCTCTACCGACTGAGCTAAACCAACCCCTTCAGTCTGTAATGTAGTAACATAATACACTGATTTTATTCTCTGCAGATGAGTAATACCCACCAAACCACCCACCCACCAAATAAAAGGAGTGTCCTGAGTATGAAACTAAACTGCATCCAATGATGAGGCTCCAATTCTAGAGATTTAAGGAGTGTGGAGTACTCCTTCATTGTCATTACTTCCAGGTCCACTCTGTCTCCAGAGTGGTAGTACATGTTAGGGTCCCATCTATGAGTCAAATAGATCTGTTTAAAAATTATCTTTATTTAATAGGACCATGTGCTTAAAAAATCTCTTAAGAAACAATTACACAAAAAAATGTAAATATGAACTTACAATTCCCTAATCATAAAATAACCCTATACAGGTTGACATGCCATTAAAATTAATCAATAAAACAAAAATGTAGCCATGTGTGAATGTTTTTAGGAATTGTTAATTCCTAACAGTGGTTCCCTTCAATTTATTTCCAATCTTTAACATTTGATACATTCACCCAATTTAATAAAATAGTTCTGCACTATTTATTGTATGATGATGTTATTCTATCCCTTCAATTATGGGAATCCCATTTATTTGGGACATTTTGATAATCATTTTCTCTAGTGACAATAGACTTTTGCAGTCCTATCCAATGTTTCACAGAAATCTGTTGAAGAGTTTGATTCAGCCCACAATAATGTGCTAATAAAATGTATATACAGGATGATTGTAAAGTAAAACTGCATATTTTAAACTATTGATAATTGTTTTATATGCAGTTACATGTTTCTCAAGTCTTTAATGTATGTCCCTTAATCATACTCTATATATTAAGGAACAGATATTAAAAGAATTGAGAAAAATGTAACTGCATATAAAAAAATTGAAAAAGTAACTCCCTATTTTAAAACTATTTATAAATATTTTTTATATGCAGTTACATTTTTCTCATTCTTTAATGTATGTTCTCCTTAATATACAGGCTGATTGAAAAGTAACTCCCTATTTTAAAATATTTGGGATTTTTTTATATGCAGTTACATTTTTTCTCAATTCTTTAATGTATGTTCCTTAATATACAGGCTGATTGAAAAGTAACTCCCTATTTTAAAAATATTTGGGATTTTTTTATATGCAGTTACATTTTTCTCAATTCTTTAATGTATGTTCCTTAATATACAGGCTGATGAAAAGTAACTCCCTATTTAAAATATTTGGGATTTTTTTTATATGCAGTTTACATTTTTCTCAATTCTTTAATGTATGTTCCTTAATATACAGGCTGATTGAAAATAACTCCCTATTTTATGTTCCTTAATATATAGCAATTAAATCTGTGTTGTTGCTAGTGCTCCTCCGCATTTGCTATTGTTCGTAAATGGCTGAATCACCATTTTCCTGGGAGATGGATGGGTAGACATGGTCGGCATGAGTGGCCGCCAGAAGTCCCTGATTTAAACACCCTGCAACTTTTTTTTTCTTTGGGGTTGAAGGAGCAAGTCTACTCTATGAAACCAACGACTTTGTAAGAACTTGAAGGATGAAAACGAGAATTTATTTCTGCCATTCCACAAGAGTTCCTGGAAAGATCAGTTGATGCAATTCCCGAGCAACTTGAGAGGCTTGAGGCAAATGCTGATGCCCATATAGAATTTGAAATAAAACTCCATATTATATGTGTTCTTCTCATATTCATTTTTTGTAAAAATAATGATTCAGAAATAAATAGTAAGATTTTTAAAATAGGGAGTTACTTTACAATCACCGTGTATACTCTGTGACCTGAGTTCAAATCTTGGATGAGGCTGATTGCATTTCACTTTATACCAATACCCTTGGAAATGGCATAAATCTCATTTCTCACGACAGCAATGGGTAAATAGTAGGATAGACTAGATTCTTAGTCTTGGTAAGTCAACCATTCAAGCAGAAGAAAAAATAAGAATTCAATCCAGCTGTACTATGTTGAAAAAATTATCTTGTGTCACATTCTGCTGCGGTGGAAAGGTCTGCTAATATATATATAATTTCATTATTATTATTTTAAATAAAAATAAAAAATGTGTAGCCATGTGTAAGCAAATGTAGTTTAACATTATAATGAAAGGAGTCTTTTGGGTGACTGTAATAAAGGTGAATATGTGACATAGTCTAAATTGGTAATATATGCTTTACAAGTTCAAACTAGGGCATAACACTGCAGAAGCAACCAAAAATATTAGTTATGCAAAATGTGAAGGAGCAGTTATCAAAGTACAATAACCAGAGGGTACAATAAATTTTGCCCTGTTTAAAAGAACTTCAACAATTATTAGTTAGACCTAAAATTGTGGATTCTCAGTCCATGCTCTAAGCCAGAGATCACCAAACCTTTTTTCAAGGTGTGCCAGATAATTGAAAAAATAACAAGCACGGGCCACATTATTATTGTGTTCAATACTTGCTTGCCAGAATGAAAGCTCTGAGAA
>CM042140.1:3942104-3949960 GCA_023376005.1 Doryteuthis pealeii
TTAGTGGTAATAGATCTATTTCTATATAAGAGTATATGTATATACCTATGAGTTTTGTCAGACCGCCAACTTTATTGAAAATCTTTTGTTTTCACTAAAGTGGGACAAAAAAAGGTATATACATATGGGTAGAAATAGATGTATTACAGTTATAATTACTGATTTTTAAGCCTTTTTCTTTACCAAATATATTACTCAATTAAAAAAAACCATTCCATTGTTAAAAAAAGGCTCACCTTAGAATCATCGTAGCACCACCTAACCTGGTGATTTATCTATCAACCTGGTGATTTTTTTTATTTACTTATGTTTAAAAGTTTTTATAATGTTTTATTTTTTTTTTCTTTGTTTTTTGAGGAAGTCAGTTGAACAGGAAGTTAAGATATACATTGTATCTTTTTGTTGGCTTAGAATTTTTAACTTTATACTTGCTATCTGACATAAATTTTGTGAATATTAAGATTTTTTTTGGTTGTATAATTTCTTCTTTCAGTGAATCCATTATTTTTGTAAAATCCATTTGATGAGGCTGGGCTCTTAAGAATTAAAAAATTTTTTTTTTCATTTAAAAAAATCTTTTTAGGTTTTGGTCTAAATAAATTATTATGTGATGACGGTTTGTTAAGTTTTTCTTTCTTTGAAAGTTATATATATATATGAGGGTGTTGTAAATTCAATCACTTTTGTTTGTATTGTGACAGTACTGATCAACAGCACACCCAGACCCCCCCTCCTCCTTCATGTGTTTGTTTTATTTTTTATTTTTTAAAAAGAAGTCGGCCAATTTTGATCAAAACTAAAAACCATAAGTCAGATTGACAGACTAAAGAGAAATAAAACAAATCAAAGAATACAATTTTATGTCATCTTTATTTAAAACAATTTCTCTTTGAACATAATTCTGAAAAGTGACACATGTGACACTTAGCTTTTCAGGCTAAGTTAAGCATACCCTTACTATAACGATATGGATGGGGAACAAAATTTGGGTGCTAGTCAGTTCTCTATCTCACTCTGTCATTTTTCAAAATGATTAATGTATCTTGTTTGAGAGCAAAAGGGATTAAAACTTTTCTTCTGGAAAGGTATATAAAATCAATAACATGGACAGTGATACAGTGACTGGATATAATGTTGTATACCCACTAACATATCTTGCGTATATAATAGAGACAGACAGACAGATGAGATATAATAGATACAGACAGATAGATGAGATGAGATGAGATGATGGCTCTTACTTATTAACATTCTGCTTACTTCGTCTAACTTGTCCGCGTTCTTCTTCTGTCGATCTATTTGGCTTTCTGTTAAGGGTTGGTTCTTCTTTGTGTTGGGCTGGTCATTGCTTGTTTGAATTAATCAATTAACAAGACTTTGATAAAGCTTTATTTTGCAACCCAGCCCATATTCATCCACTGTGGATTGAGACCAGCTCAGAGCAAGTGACCTACAGGTCCACTTTGAATTCTTTGCTGCATCTAAAACTAATTCTCACGTATCTGTAATGGCGCGTTTTCTAAGGGATGAAGTAAAAAGGTTATTAACTGTCAATAACTGTCAGGTAACTTTCCATAGGACCCCGTTATTCTGAATCTAATGGACCCTATTAAATCATAAGCTGCTTATGAAATTATGCAATACTAAATCCCACTGTAAATTTTTAAAAGATGGCCTATGAGAAGTCTCCAATCCACCAAAGAAAGATCTTCTGTCATTTGGGGAAAGTTGGAACCATTTTGATAAAGGATATTTCTTTAAATTAATGAAATTCATGTATTCTGCCTTCTTGTTTCTCTTGAGAGACTGGCATTAGTTTTACCCAAGCGGATAACGAAATAACATAAAACAATGAAATATAACAACAAAAGCAAAACTGAAGTCAATAAATGAAATTAAGATTATTGTATTGTAATAAAGTTCATACATAAATGTATTATGAAAGAAAAAATAACAAGAAGAAGTTAAAGAGTTCAGTGTCTTTCATGTGGTTAACCTCAGATAATAGTTAGATGTTTTTCAGACTAACCTTTGGGTAAAAAAAAAAGATTAAGAGATATGGCTTTTCCAAGAAAGCAGACAGGTGCTTGTTGCCTGATTAAAGAGATAAAAAGAACTGAAGAATTCCAAAACAAGTGGGAAATATGGATGATGTGGTCAGTCGACAGACACTGGTGGTGGTAGGAAAGAAGGAAGGAATAGTTATCAGAGAAGAGTCTATGTATGTATGTAGGTAGGTAGATATGAAGATAGTAATTCAGACATAATTTGTGGTTCAGTTATTATTAGGAGATATGCTTGTTAGAAACAAGGGGTTGCATTTGATGAAGGCAGAACATCATGACTGAAAGAATTAGGGTTGTCATAAAAGCCTGAGGAGGACCAACTAAGTATTGTTCAACTATCAAATAAAAAATGTTTCCATCTAAACATAAAAGGGCAAAATTTTAACTGATGTTGTAGTTTCACTTCTTAGCAAAAACCAAACTATATTTTTTGTACAAATAATTTTCAATATATGTAAAATAATAATTTAAAAAAAAATTGTCATATATGTTGAGCTATATTGAGATTTTCCCACTTATTGATCTTGTTATGAAAAAATCAGAAATCATTAATAACTTTAAAATGGTTAGTTTTTTGCCTATTTTGATAGCATTTTTGGATTCTTTGGGCCAAAACGCTTTTATAAACCAATTTATAGGAATAAGGGAAGCTCTAGACAAAAAAAGATTACAAAAGGTTGCTATTCTTTGCGCCTCCTCCTCCTTCCAAATTTTTCAAGTTTAGAATTTTTTGAATTGAAAGCTCAAATTTTTACAAGATGTGGACCATCTTAAAGTAAGACACTTTAAGATGGTCCACATCTTGTAAAAATTTCAACTGGGTGACAATTTTACTTTTAATTTGATGATTTGACATGGAATTACCCATATATATATATATATATATATATATATGTGTGTGTGTGTGTGTGTTCTGTAGTCGCTGGTTCAATCTCTGTCGGAGGGGAGATCACGGTATACACTGCTGATGAGACCTAATATAGGTCAAAACATCTGTCCAGTATTCCACATGTCACATACGTTGTTCGCCAAATTTGCTTATTGTGGTCATTTATTACACACACACACACACACACACACACACACATATATATATATATATATATATATATATATATATATATATATATATGATATTTCAGGAAGTTTATCCTTTGTGAAACTTTATAAGAAAGCTTTGTCCAGTGCCAAGTCATTTTGTATTGAGGGGGATATTGTAGTTAGACTATGTAGTTTTTTTTTTATTATGTTCCTTTGCTTTATTATTATTCTATATTAGCAGAACCTGTGGATATATCACAGTATGATGATTTAATTATTACAACTGTTGATATGTTGACCTAAGAGCTATTACAAATAGTTCAATATGTAAAAAATATAATAATCTTAATTTAACTCTCTCACTCTTTTTTTCTTTCTTTCCTTCTTTTCATATTTTTATTATGTTTGATTGAAACAGATTAGCATTATCGCTTCAACACGCTCACCCTCTCTTTCTTTATCTTTTCTTTCCCTTTTCATTATATTTTTCTTTGTAGCATGTCTTTTTTCTTCCCTTTCTTTCTTTATAATAAATACGGAATGGTTCATTATTCAGCTGAGGTGATGACACTCATTTGGACCGTCTCATTTTTAACCAGAGGGTGTTGTAAGATGATAACAGTTGTATTTTGTAGGAACACCAATATTATTATATAGATCATTTAAATAATTTTTTTATTTTTTCATTTAAAAAAAATTGAAATAGATTACTAAGTAGGACTGAGCCTATTCTAGTAGTGACCACCCCAAGCAGAGATTTAAGAGGTTTGAATTCAGAGTTTTTCTTCTCCTATACTGGTTGCCCAACCAAGGTTAAAGAGCCCAGTCTGCCCTGCTATTTACCCATAGCTGGAGGGAGAATAGTTGGATTCATACCAAGGAACTGTAGCTTCGTCCAGGAATTGAACTTGGGTCGACAAGTCCATTTCCTACGACTCTAACCAGTACACCACGCGCCTCCCATTTCCTAAGTTCTATAAGATTTGTTTTTTTGTTTTGTTTTTTATCTTCTGTTTCTTATATGATATTAATTTCAGTGCTTGACTTACTCATGGGATTGTTCTATGCTATTATATGTGCCAATTCATTTAGTTTTCTAATTTCCCAGTGGAATTCTTTGTCAGTTTCAATGACTTTATTCCAAAGGAAATAATGATCTCTCTGTTTTTACAAAGAAGACAATGAAAACAAACAACAACAAAAAAACCCAACAAACTTTGAATATTAAAAAAACGTTCAGACAAAATTATATGAATCCCTATACTAACTTGTTTTACTGGGGACCAACAAAATACTGAAACATTTAGGAAATTCATAACTTTCTTGTTTGCAATTTAATTTTTATATTATTTTTCAGATATTATGATTAATTGAAAATTTCAAGTTACAATGTGAAAGAACAAATCTTATGATTGTGTGTCTGTTTGTAACCGAAACTATGTCTCAACAATGCCACAACTCCTTAGTATTTACGTCATATTCTCAATGGTTATATGGAGACATGTGGCATAATGATTAGAGTCATAGGAAATGGACTTGTCGACCCAAGTTCAAATCCTAGACAAAGCTGTTTGGATTTCACATAGCACTAATACCCTTGGGAAAGGTATGAATCTGTATATTCTCTTTCCAGCTATGGGTAAAATAATAGGGCAGACTGGGCTCTTTAACCTTGGATAGGTAACCAGTCTAGGAGAAGGAGAAACTCTGAATTTGGAAACCTGAGGTCAGTCGTTGATTGGGTTTATGGCATTCCTTCTGCACTAATTCTTTCCTATCGACTGTATCAAAAGGTGTGGATGATCCAACACAAACCTTCACCCACTATAAACAAATCACTGCATAGGTTGTTCATTGGATGAACCCTTCATGTGTTGAAATTGACGACAGTCCATTCTCAATGGTCTATTAAATAATCATTATCATTATTTAATCTTAAATTAGCATCTTATTTATTAACAATGTCTCTATTAGGTCTAGCTGACATAGATTTGCCTCAAAACAGCCCATATTATTAATGTGTTTAAAACCCTGTGATGTGTATTATATATCATTAAGAAATAAAGGTTCCATAGTATATGGTGTGAATCATTTGCATACCGGTTTAGTAAAACCATGTTTAATAAATAATTACTTGGTGTGATTGATTTCTAATATTATTGTTTTATTTTCAAAACGTATTAAAATCAATTCCTATATATGGTTTCATATTGAAATCAATTAGAATAAAAGTAAAAATAAGTGCAGTCTTTTTTTGTGATCGTATTTGATTACATTAGTCTTCTAATTCAATATAATATTTAATTATAAAATTCAAATACTTGCTAGTTAAATTAAAATTATATTAAAATTTAAATACTTGCTAGTTAAAATAATAGAATTTTACTATTCAACTGAGAGTTTTATAATTTCCACAAAAAGAAATTTTTGGTGGCTGAATAATTTCAAGAAATTCAGAATTCAAATGGCCTCCCAATTCACCTACTTTGTCTGCCTGAATTCTTTTGTGGGTTTATTTAAAAGCCCAATCTATTTTCATCATCATCATCATCAGGTTGCACTGATAGGATGGATTCCCATGAGTTTCTCTTGCCATCCGTCCCTATCGGTCATCGCTCCTGCCAGATCTTCCACATGGACTCCAGAATCTGAACAGAACTGATTGATGTAGGTTTATCTTGGTTAGCCTACAATGTGTGTCCATGCATAGTTGTCCACAGGAGAACATCACTTATGGAATTTATCCTTTGCTCTCCATCAATATCTCGCATGTCTTGTTCATCTTACTTGGATGGCTTGTGTGATAGGATGTAAGTGGCCAGACAGCTGCTTTAAAGCAGCTGTACAACCCTACCCCCGTTCTACTACATGTCAATATACTACATTGTCAATTGATAGAAAAATATATGAAACCCTCTCTTCTGGATCTCCAAAGCAAAGATCCCCCTCCTCCCAGGTTTGGTGGTACTGCATGCCAAATTAACGACAAAGTAAATATATTATACCAATCACTATCACCAGAGCTTGCTTTTTGCAAAAATAATGAAGATTTATTTATATTCATGAAGATACTTTATAAAAATTGAGAATTATTTAATAGTTAGAGAAAAGAAAGCCATTGGTGTGTTCATGCATTAAAACATAAACAAATCAATTATGGAAGACAAAAACAATCAATGGATGTGCAAAACTACCTTTTTTAAAATCTCTCTCTACACAGGCAACACCAGGTAATCTGCTTCTAGTATATTTCTACAGCATACAAGTTGATTTTCACAAAAGTTATCATTAATATACTAAAGCTGAGTTCATCAACTTTTGCTTCCTAAAGGCTTTTTTATTGTTTAGTTTAATGACATGAAATTATACTAAATTATTCCTTACTTTTAGGATTGAATTATGTTTGAAAAAAAATTCTGTTTTAATTTGTTCTGATTAGTTGTAATTTGCAATTAAGTCAAAAAACCGGACCAATCTCTTACTTTACTCTGTCTATTACTTTCTTCCCCTACTATCTCTTGACTACCTTCTTATTATATTAGTGTTAATTTTCTCTGGAGTAGAGAGAGAGAGAGAGAGAGAGAGAGAGAGAGAGCCGGAGAATTTGAAATGTATTTCTATGTTAATTTCACAACCAGCAACTTAAATGAAGTCAAAAGAAAGCTTACAAAATGATTTTAAAGTTTTTCGTCCGGCTGTACATTTATTTAAAAAATTTGTTTATTCACTTTGGCAAACTCCCTTTAATGCCCCTATGCAATCAAATTATTCTACCCAAGCTTGAGATGGGGTGATCCCAATGGGATTCACGTTTTGTCTTTTATTAATATAGATTTCTGCTCAAGAGTTAAACCCTACGGAATAATAATAGATAATTAGATAAAACTTATTGGAATGAAATGTTTGTTAGTGCCATAGTCATCATATCTCAAGTGGGACACAAAAGAAAGGCAATATCATTCTTTGCTAAAAATATGAGACTAGAAAAAAAATGTTGATTTTTTTTGGTCACCCATTCAGCTCGGGGTAGATTAATTGTGATCAGGGAAGAAAGTAGTTCTGCAAAACGATTAATTAAAATAAAAAAACCCAACAGAGAATATCCCCCCCCCCCAAAAAAAAAACTTAAAATCTATTTAAGCCAAAATTGCAATTATGTCAAAAACTGACATGTCTCCTATATAACGCCAGCCGTGCTGCTGGAAAATTATACATACAAATAAAGTGGGAAGTAAATCTACTGCTCGCACTCTTCAATCTCACTGAGAAAACTAAACATATATAAGGAGTACGCTCAATCAAGACATATTACGAGTAAGGGGAAAGTGATAGTAGCAATGTGACTAAGAGATATGGTGAGTTTTGACTAATGTGCAAATTACTGACTAATTAGACCAAGTTAAAACGGATTTTTTTTTTCTATATAACTTAATCCCAAGAACAAGAAATTTTGATAGCTGGGCCATTAAATAAATAGGAAAAAAGACACATATAGCAAACAATCATTGATTTACCAGATTTAGTATTATATTAATTATCCTGGCATGGCAAAAAATTCAACAATCCCTTACCTATGAGCTCTCCTCTACCGCTCGAAACTAAATAATGCGCAACATATATGTTTAGGTATGTGGCAACCATGTCTTTCTCTCCAGTCGGCCCTACTTGGTCATAAACCTCTGAAAGGTCCTCTGATGCACAGCAGTCTAGAATTCCCATAACAGATGTTTTCGCCCATCTCTCTCTTTT
>CM042140.1:3950060-4025060 GCA_023376005.1 Doryteuthis pealeii
GTCACCATTCAGCTCTGGGTAGATAATTGAGATTACGGGAAAGGAGTTTCCAAAGTGAATAAACCATTTTTTTTAAATAAATACAGCCGGACGAAATTAAGCATTTGTAAGCTTTCTTTTGACCCATTTAAGTTGCTGGTGTGAATTTTTAACATAGAAATACATTTCAAAATTCTCCCGGCTCTCTCTCTCTCTCTCTCTCTCTCTCTCTCTCTTCTCTCCTACTCCCAGAGAAAACTTAACACTATATAATAAGAAGTAGTCAAGAGATAGAAGAGGGGAAAAATATGACGAGTATGGTAAGAGATTGTCCTTTTTGACTTTAATTGCAATTACAATAATTAAACCAATTAAACAGAATTTTTTCAACATAATTCAATCCAAAGTAGAAAATTTAGTATAATTTTCATTCGATTAAACTAACAATTAAAAAGCCTTTAGGAAGCAAAGTTGATGAACTCAGTTTATATATTAATGATAACTTTGTGAAAACACTGTTGCTGTAAAATATACTAAAGCAGAACCCCCATGATGTGCCTGTTGTGAGGGGATTTAAAAAAGGTAAAGTTTTGCAGATCCTTGATTGTTTTGTCTTCCATAATGATTGTTTATGTTTTAATCATGAAACACACCAAGCTTCTTTTCTCTTAACAAACATATTAAATTCTAATATTTTAATAATCTTCATGAAATATAAAATAAATCTTCATTATTTTTGCACAAAAGCAAGCTCTGGTGATAGTGAATTGATTATATTTACTTGTGTTAATTGGCATGCAGTACCACAACCTGGGGGAGGGGATCTTGCTTGAGATCCCAGAGAGGGTTTCATATATTTTCTATCAATTGACATGAGTATAATTGACATGTAGTAGAACGGGGCGGTAAGGTTGTACAGCTGCCCTTTTAAAAGCACTGCTGGCCACTTACATCCTATCACACAAGCATCAAGTAAGATGAACAAGCATGCGAGATATTGATGGAGAAGCAAGGATAAATTCATAAGTGATGTTCTCCTGTGGACAACTATGCATGGACACACCATTGTAGTTCTAACCAGATAAACCTACCAATCAGTTTGTTCATTCTGGAGTCCATGTGGAAATCTGCCAGAGCGATGACCAATAGGGACGGATGCAGAAGAATCTGGGAATCCATCCTATCAGTGGCAAACCTGATGATGCATGATGATGATGATGAAAATAGATTGGGCCTTTAAATAAACCACAAAAGAATTCAGCAGACAAAGTAGGTGAATTGGAGGCCATTTGAATTCTGATTCTTGAAAATTATTCAGCCACCAAAATTCTTTGTTGTGAATATAAAACTCTCAGTTGAATAGTAAATTCTATTATTTAACTAGCAGTATTTAATTTATATAATTTAATTTAACTAGCAAGTATTTGAATTTATAATTAAAATATTATATGAAAGAAAGACTAATGTAATCAAAACGATCACAAAAAAGACTGCACTTATTTTACTTATATTCTAATTGATTCAATATGAAACCATATATAGGATGATTTAATACGTTTGAAAATAAAACAATAATATTAGAAATCAATCACACCAAGTAATTATTTATTAAACATGGTTTTACTAAAACCGGTATGCAAATGATTCACACCATACTATTGTAAAACCTTTATTTCTTAATGATATATAATACACATCACAGGTTAAACACAATTAATAATATGAGCTGTTTTTGAGGCAAAATCTATGTCAGCTAGACCTTAATAGAGACATTGTTAATAAATAAGATGTAATTAAGATAAATAATGATAATGATTATTAATAAACCAGGAGAATGGACTGTCGTCAATTTCAAACATGAGGGTTTCATCACCAATGAAACAAACCTATGCAGTGATTTGTTTATAGTGGTGAAGGTTTGGTTGGATCATCCACACCTTTGTACAGTCGATAGGAAAGAATTAGTGCAGAAGGAATGCCATAAACCCAATCAACGACTGACCTCAGGTTTCCAAATCAGATTTCCTTCTCCTAGACTGTTACCTATCCAAGGTAAAGAGCCCAGTCTGCCCTATTATACCATAGATAGCTGGAAAGGAATATACAGATTCATACCTTCCCAAGGGTATAGTGCTATGTGAAATCCAAACAGCTTTGTCTAGGATTTGAACTTGGTTCGACAAGTCCATTTCCTATGACTCTAATCATATTCCACACGTCTCCAGATAACATTGAGAATATGATGAAATAACTAAGGAGTTGTGCATTGGTGGAGACATAGTTCGTTATAACAGACACACAATCATAAGATTTGTTCTTCCTTGTAACTTGAAAATTTTCAAATTAATCATAATATCTGAAAAATAATATAAAAATTAAATTGCAAACAAGAAAGTTATGAATTTCTAAAAATGTTTCAGTATTTTGTGGTCCCCCAGTACAAACAAGTTAGTATAGGATTCATATAATTTGTCTGAACGTTTGTTAATATTCAAAGTTTGTTGGGTCTTTTTTGTTGTTGTTCATTGTCTTCTTGAAAACAGAGAGATCATTATTTCCTTTGAATAAAGTCATTGAAAACTGACAAAGATTCCACTGGGAAATTAGAAACTAAATGAATTGGCACATATAATAGCATAGACAATCCCATGAGTAACGTCAAGCACTGAAATTAATATCATATAAAAACAGAAGAAAAAAAACAAAAAAACAAATCTTCATAGAACTTAGGAAATGGGAGGCACGTGGATGTACTGTTAGAGTCGTAGGAAATGGACTTGTCGACCCAAGTTCAATTCCTGACGAAGCTACAGTTCCTTGGTATGAATCCAACTATCTCCCTAGCTCATGGGTAAATAGCAGGGCAGACTGGGCTCTTTAACCTTTGGTTGGGCAACCAGTATAGGAGAAGAAAAACTCTGAATTCAAACCTCTTAAATCTCTGCTTGGGTGGTCACTTACTTAGATCTATTTCAATTTTTAAATTGAAAATAAAAAATATTTAAATGATCTATATAAATAATATTGGTGTTCCTACAAAATACAACTGTTATCATCTTACAACACCCTCTGGTTAAAAATGAGACGGGTCCAATGAGTGTCATCACCTCAGCTGAATAATAACCATTCCGTATTTATTATAAAGAAGAAGGGAAGAAAAAGACATGCTACAAAGAAAAATATAATGAAAAGGGAAGAAAAGATAAAGAAAGAGAGGGTGAGCGTGTTGAAGCGATAACGCTAATCTGTTCAATCAAAACATAATAAAAAATATGAAAAGAAGGAAAGAAAAAAAAGAGTGAGAGAGTTAAATTAAGATATTATATTTTTACATATTGACTATTTTGTAATAGCTCTTAGGTCAACATATCAACAGTTGTAATAATTAAATCATCATACTGTGATATATCCACAGTTCTAATATAAATAATAATAAAGCAAAGGAAATAATAAATAAAAAAAAAACTACATAGTCTAACTACAATATCCCCCTCAATACAAAATGACTCGGCACTGGACAAAGCTTTCTTCTAAAGTTGCACAAAGGATTAAACTTCCTGAAATATCATATATATATATATATATATATATAATATTATGTGTGTTGTGTGTGGTGTTGTGTTGTGTGATAAATGACCACAATAAGCAATTTGCGAACAACGTATGTGACATGTGGATACTGGACAGATGTTTGACCTATATTAGGTCTCATCAGCAGTGTATACGTGATTCCCCTCCGACAGAGATTGAACCAGTGACTAAGAACACACACACACATATATATATATGGAGTAATTCCATGTCAAATCATCAAATTAAAGTAAAATTGTCACCCAGTTGAAATTTTTACAATGTGGACCATCTAAGTGTCTTACTTTAAGATGGTCCACATCTTGTAAAATTTGAGCTTTCAATTCAAAAAAATTCTAAACTTGAAAATTTGAAGGAGAGGAGGCCGCAAAGTAGCAACCTTTGAATCTTTTTGTCTAAGCTTCCCTTATTTCCTATAAATTGGTTTATAAAAGCGTTTGGCCCAAAGAATCAAAAATGCTATCAAATAGGCAAAACTAACCATTTTAAAGTTATAATGATTTCTGATTTTTCTTAACAAATCAATAAGTGGGAAATCTCAATATAGTCAACATATATGACAATTTTTTTGTAATTTCTATATTTACATATATGAAATTATTTGTACAAAAATATAGTTTGGTTTTTGCTAAAAAGTGAACTACAAACATCAGTTTAAAATTTTGCACTTTTTATGATGAAATTTTATTTGATAGTTGAACAATACTTAGTTGTCCTCCTCAAGCTTTATACAGAACCCCTAATTCTTCAGTCATGATGTTCTGCCTTCATCAATGCAACCCCTTTTCTAACAAGCATATCTCCTAATAATAACTGAATCACAAATTATGTCTGAATCACTATCTTCATATCTATCTACCTACCTTACATACATACATAGACCTTCTCTTGATAACTATTCCTTCCTTCTTTCCTACCACCAGTGTCTGTCGACTGACCACATCATCCATATTTCCCACTTGTTTGGAATTTCTTCAGTTCTTTTTATCTCTTTAATCAGGCAACAAGCACCTGTCTGCTTTCTTGGAAAAGCCATATCTCTTAATCTTTTTTTTTACCCAAAAGGTTAGTCTGAAAAAACATCTAACTATTATCTGAGGTTAACCACATGAAAGACACTGAACTCTTTAACTTCTTCTTGTTATTTTTTCTTTATACATTTATGTATAATTTATTACAATACAATAATTTAATTTCATTTATTGACTTCAGTTTTGCTTTTGTTGTTATATTTCATTGTTTTATGTTATTTTGTTATCCGCTGGGTAAAACTAATGCCAGTCTCTCAAGAGAAACAAGAAGCAGAATACATGAATTTCATTAATTTAAAGAAATATCCTTTATCAAAATGGTTCCAACT
Source organism: Doryteuthis pealeii (assembly GCA_023376005.1). NCBI lineage: Eukaryota > Metazoa > Mollusca > Cephalopoda > Myopsida > Loliginidae > Doryteuthis > Doryteuthis pealeii. Next base: position 3,954,991 of record CM042140.1, read on the forward strand.
TTCCCCAAATGACAGAAGATCTTTCTTTGGGGATTGGAGACTTCTCATAGGCCATTTCTTTAAAAATTACAGTGGATTTAGTATTGCATAATTCATAAGCAGCTTATGATTATAATAGGGTCCATTAGATTCAGGAATAACGGGTCCTAGGAAAGTTACCTGACAGTTATTGACAGTTAATAACCTTTTACTTCATCCCTTAGAAAACGCGCCATTACAGATACGTGAGAATTAGTTTAGATGCAGCAAAGAATTCAAAGTGGACCTGTAGGTCACTTGCTCTGAGCTGGTCTCAATCCCACAGTGGATGATATGGCTGGGTTGCAAAATAAAGCTTTATCAAAGTCTTGTTAATTGATTAATTCAAACAAGCAATGACCAGCCCAACACAAAGAAGAACCCCTTAACAGAAAGCCAAATAGATCGACAGACGAAGTAAGCAGAATGTTTAATAAGTAAGAGCCATCATCTCATCTCATCTATCTGTCTGTATCTATTATATCTCATCTTCTGTCTTCTGTCTCTATTATATACGCAGGATATGTTAGTGGTATACAACATTATATCCAGTCACTGTATCACTGTCCATGTTATTGATTTTATACCTTTCCAGAAGAAAAGTTTTAATCCCTTTTGCTCTCAAACAAGATACATTAATCATTTTGAAAAATGACAGAGTGAGATAGAGAACTGACTAGCACCCAAATTTGTTCCCCATCCATATCGTTATAGTAAGGGTATGCTTAACTTAGCCTGAAAAGCTAAGTGTCACATGTGTCACTTTTCCAGAATTATGTTCAAAGAGAAATTGTTTTAAATAAAGATGACAATAAAATTGTATTCTTTGATTTGTTTTATTTCTTTTAGTCTGTCAATCTGACTTATGGTTTTTAGTTTTGATCAAAATTGGCCGACTTCTTTTTAAAAATAAAAAAATAACAAACACATGAAGGGGGGGGTCTGGGTGTGCTGTTGATCAGTACTGTCACAATACAAACAAAAGTGATTGAATTTACAACACCCTCATTATATAATATAACTTTCAAAGAAAGAAAAACTTAACAAACCGTCATCACATTAATTTATTTAGACCAAAACCTAAAAGATTTTTTAAATGAAAAAAAAAATTTTTTTAATTCTTAAGAGCCAGCCTCATCAAATGGATTTTACAAAAAATAATGGGATTCACTGAAAGAAGAAATTATACAACCAGAAAAAAAATCTTAATATTCACAAAATTTATGTCAGATAGCAAGTATAAGTTAAAAATTCTAAGCCAACAAAAAGATACAATGTATATCTTAACTTCCTGTTCAACTGACTTCCTCAAAAAACAAAGAAAATAAAAAAATAAACATTATAAAAACTTTAAACATAAGTAAATAAAAAAAAATCACCAGGTTGAGATAAATCACCAGGTTAGGTGTGCTACGATGATTCTAAGGTGAGCCTTTTTTTAACAATGGAATAGTTTTTTTTAATTGAGTAATATATTTGGTAAAGAAAAAGGCTTAAAAATCAGTAATTATAACTGTAATACATCTATTTCTACCCATATGTATATACCTTTTTTTTTGTCCCACTTTAGTGAAAACAAAAGATTTTCAATAAAGTTGCGGTCTGACAAAACTCATAGGTATATACATATACTCTTATATAGAAATAGATCTATTACCACTAAAATATCCAATTTTTAAGACTTTTTCTTTAATAAATAATTACTTTTATGTTATTGATTTCTAATATTATTCTATTCTCCAATATATCAAAATCAATCCTATGAATTTTATATAGAAACCTCACGTGTGTAATGGTTAGCAAGCTAGACTCACAAACCATTGTTAGTGAGTTTGATTCTCACTGGACGCCCCATACTTTTGGCCTTGTGCCACATCTAAGCTAAGCTTAGTAAATAATATATAGACCTATTAAAGATAATTAAAATAAATGTAATATTTTTATAGGTTTTTATTTAATTTCATTACATTAAAACTTAATATAAAAAAAGGGAGCATATTCTTGCTAGTATATATAATTTTTTTTTTGAGGGGACTGACCAGAGAAAGAAAAGAAGAAAAGAAAACGAGTGAGTCACAAAACTGAAGGAAAAAAAATACTAATGAGTTGCAATAACAAATATTGAGAAGTGCTCAATATGTGAATAGAGTCAGTTTAGAGAACTGAATCAGTAAGAAGTTAACTACTCAGGTTTCACCCAACTATGGGTTAAATAGTACTGTTCTTCTACAGGGATAATTTTGGCATTAAATAACCCACGAAGATTGATATGCCATTAAACAAAGAACCAAAACCAAACCTACTCAGAATTTACTGAAAAGGATCTCCAGGAAAAGTCTGGCAGGAATTCATTGGGGACATTATATATATATATATAAAGAAATATTCCTGTTTGTCTTATCTGTTTTGTTCGTGTATATATATATATATATATATATATATATATATATACAAGAACAGTGGAAAATTACATAAATGTCGGGGTGAAATAAAACATATAGATAGTTAAAAATTGAGTAACCATTTACTTATATAACCCAGTACATTTATTTTTTATGACCTTTTATATGTCGAGTTATAAAAATAAATGTAGTATTTTTTTAAAGCATGAGAGAATGATGCAACTAATAATTCGAAATGGATTAATACGAAAGAAATAAAGTTCACTTACCAATTTCGTATAGTTGCACCATTCTCTTATGCTTAAAAACAAACCCAGTATATTTATTTTTATAACCATGACATCAAATACGTGAAAACTTATGCAAAACCTCGACAATATTTAAAAAATCATATATATATGATTTTTAATAAATATATATATGATTTTAATATATATATATCTAATATATAAAGGAGAGATTTTGGTATGTACGTTGTCGACGTATAACTCCAAAACATGAGTCACTCAGATTTAAAATCTTGCATACACATTTGATATCGTTCTAACTAAGAAACACTCCAAATTTGGTTATTGATTTTACTGATTAGGGATATAATTAATTAATCAAACAAAAATCAAACAATTTTTCAAAAGCTATAGCATAGCAATAGCTGCTGCTGTTGCTGCTGCTTGGTGTATCAGCAGGAGCTCGCCTGGTGGTTTTATCAGCAGAAAGAAAGAAAGAAATATCAGCTTTCAGTCATTGAAAATGTTAGCGACAAACTTGAACTATGACTAAATTTAACGTAAAATAAATTGTTTTTTATATTTTATAATCTTTCTAAATATTATTTATATTTATCGTATGTTTTTGAAACTAACTTTATTGTACAATGTATACTCACGTAAATTAAATTGTTGTCATGCACAAAAAATTGTAGAAAAATGAAAATTGTTTCAAAACACAAGTTTACAATTACATTTTTTTTAAATAAGATTTTAAATGTCAATAAAAATCAGTCACCAGTATAGGGTTGTATAAATGTAAATTAAAAAAAATGATAAAAGAGTTATTTGTATTTAATACTAATGGTTAAAAAAAAGTCTTAATAGTTAGAGAACTAATGAAAACGTTTTAAAATGTAAGCAAAAATAGATATTGCATTCTTTTTGTCGTTAAGAACTAGATTTGAATTGTCATGTACAAAAATTCAAAGAAATAAATTACAATGTATTTCTAACGTATCAAGCAATTAAAAACTGAATTTAAAATTGTCCCCAAATACTATTATTATTTTCAAACTGGAGTTTCAGTGAAACTTGTGAAAAGAAGAGAAAATAATCTTGCTCAATATATAAATTTGTATGAGTCTTTATCAATTGAATTATTTTTTATAGCGAGTTAGAAAAAAAATATTTTGCTTCGGACAGCAAAAGTATGTTTTAACGAAAAATCAAATCTTATCATATCGCAATCTTTTTATTACTGTCTTTAAAATATTAATTTAGTTAGAAATGAAATGAAATAATCTATCTTACAAATATTTATTTGGTAAGAAAGAGCAAAGTAAAAACAATAATAAAAAAATAAATAACAATAATAAAATTATTATTGTTATTCTTTTCGCTTATTATTTATTTCGTTTATTTAATAACGAAATAAATAATAAGCAAAATAAGTGAAACATTTAACTCAACTTTGTTTTTAATTTTTCATATATATACAAAAGAATTTTTAGAAAGAAGGCCTTTTACAAAAATAGGTAGTTAAATTGTATTAACTATTTATTTCGTAACTAAGTAAACATATAGTTTTATTGTAATAAAAACAAAACAAAAAATTATAATAAAAATACAATGTAATTTAACGTAGCCAAAAACAACTTACGACAAGAGGATTTTAATATACTATGAAAAATCAATTAATGGTCCGATTTTCATGAAAATATATTAGGGAAATATTTTTTTACGAGGTCTACCCTCACCCCCTATTTTATTTTAGGAGATATTAAAAAAAATGAACCGAAATGGGTATACCTATCTCTTATTTTTTCGCCACTCACTCTTTGGTGTCCTATTTTTTTTTAGTCTGGTCATGGATCGGGTACTTTAGCTAGCATATATATATATATATTATATAGGTTGTTCATAAAGTCTTACAGCTGTTATAAAATTAAAATCTTAATAACTCGTACAAATGATAGAATCATTAAGTGAAAAACAAATGAAAGTTCAACTCTTGTATTTTTATTTTTATGTACGTTTCATTATTGCATTTGACAAGACTGCAATCTTTGTTCTTACATTTTAAATCTGTTGCAGGACATTATAGACACCCATATATATTATATATGTGTGTGTGTGTGTGTGTGTGATGTTGTGGATCCACATATGCTTCTTTGTTGTATATCTAATGAGTAAATATTGGAAAATAAATGCACTTAGGACATAATATTCAAGTTCTTCATTTATTTCACTCATTTTTACCATGCTTCTTAAAACAACCCAAAATTATTTTATATATATATATATTATATATATATATATATTATATATATATATATATATTACATATATATATATTCAACACAAAAACACACACACACACACACATATATATATATACATATATATACATATATATATATATTCAACAAAAACAAACACACACACACACACATATATATATATATATATACATATATATATATACATATATATATATATATACATATATATATATTCAACACAAAAAACACACACACACATACATATATATATATATATAAGTGTTAAAAATAAGTTCAAAATATTAATATATATATATATATATATATATATATATCAACACAAACACACACACATACATACATACATATATATATATGAGTTTTGTTGGGATTTTTTTTTTCAATGTATTCAGTTTGTTTTATTCTCAGCCTTTGAAATTTTATCTCATGTCAAATCTCTAATTTTTTTTTTTATGTTAACTGTTTTGCATTACAAACAAGTTGTGTCATTTTTTGTTTTTTCTGAATTATGTTCCCTCCTTTTTTTCCTCCCCTGCCCCGCACCACTTCAATTTTTATTTTTTATCTTTTTTTTCTAATGCTATTAATTTCGATGCTTCGTTATGTAATATCTCTAAGCATAAGGCAATGGTTAATAAAGCATTCAAGCAGACCATGTGTTAATATGAGGATGTTCAACCCTCAGAAAATGTCACACAGTTATTATTATGGGTCAGTTCCTAACTATGTTTAATCAACATCTACTTAGGGCACCTACCATAGAGTAATGATTAACATACAAGTTTCACAGACAACTGTTAGTATAATTAATTCTTACTAGGTCTTCAAAATATTGTGACCCTCAGTTAAATTTAGTAAATATCTACTTGAGTAAGTAAAAGATTTTGCAATATTTTGGTAACATTGTAATATATTGCCTTGACTGGCAGTAATCCTGACAGATACATTCAGCTGTGGTTAAAATAAATAAAGTGACAACCGGAAGACAGATGTCATAACCAACACATAAACACAAGAAATGCATGGGTGTAACCCATGGCCAATGATAACCACAGGCAATGTGTGGGTTTAACTAATGATCAATAAAAAACAAGCTACGTAGGCAAAATGGTGTGTCTGCAAGAAAACTGCATGGGTGTCAGGGTCAAGGAGGTGTGGCCATATGGGAGTTCTAAGATTATATAAAGTCTAGAATTTTGGCTGAAGTTCAAAGTGATTGCTCGCTATTCAAACTTCCGACAGCTCCTTTGTATGTCCTATCTCTGATAACTCTCCTGCCCCACACAAGCATCACCATCAAAGAATAAAAATACATTTTTATATAAACATGTTCCTTGTTGTCAAAGTCCAGCGGTGGTATACAACAATATGAAACATAATTCGACAGCTCTGGGTGCATTTGCCGATATCATGAAGGTGACAAACCAGACTGAATTGCCTCTACGGCTTAGAGTAGGGGTCGCTGGATCTGGCCCGTGAAGGCATTTTATCAAGTCCGCTGACAGAACTGAAATTTATTTGTTTGCCTTCTTTTATGTTTTGAATATAAATTTGTTGGTAAAATTTGTTTTTGTGCATCTTACGCTACTTATCCATGAATATAACATGGAAATAATTTTGTATTACATCTTTTTCTCAGAGCTTTCATTCTGGCAAGCAAGTATTGAACACAATAATAATGTGGCCCGTGCTTGTTATTTTTCAATTATCTGGCACACCTTGAAAAAAGGTTTGGTGATCTCTGGCTTAGAGCATGGACTGAGAATCCACAATTTTAGGTCTAACTAATAATTGTTGAAGTTCTTTTAAACAGGGCAAAATTTATTGTACCCTCTGGTTATTGTACTTTGACAACTGCTCCTTCACATTTTGCATAACTAATATTTTTGGTTGCTTCTGCAGTGTTATGCCCTAGTTTGAACTTGTAAAGCATATATTACCAATTTAGACTATGTCACATATTCACCTTTATTACAGTCACCCAAAAGACTCCTTTCATTATAATGTTAAACTACATTTGCTTACACATGGCTACACATTTTTTATTTTTATTTAAAATAATAATAATGAAATTATATATATATTAGCAGACCTTTCCACCGCAGCAGAATGTGACACAAGATAATTTTTTCAACATAGTACAGCTGGATTGAATTCTTATTTTTTCTTCTGCTTGAATGGTTGACTTACCAAGACTAAATAATCTAGTCTATCCTACTATTTACCCATTGCTGTCGTGAGAAATGAGATTTATGCCATTTCCAAGGGTATTGGTATAAAGTGAAATGCAATCAGCCTCATCCAAGATTTGAACTCAGGTCACAGAGTATACACGGTGATTGTAAAGTAACTCCCTATTTTAAAAATCTTACTATTTATTTCTGAATCATTATTTTTACAAAAAATGAATATGAGAAGAACACATATAATATGGAGTTTTATTTCAAATTCTATATGGGCATCAGCATTTGCCTCAAGCCTCTCAAGTTTGCTCGGGAATTGCATCAACTGATCTTTCCAAGAACTCTTGTGGAATGGCAGAAATAAATTCTCGTTTTCATCCTTCAAGTTCTTACAAAGTCGTTGGTTTCATAGAGTAGACTTGCTTCTTGAACCAACCCCAAGAAAAAAGTTGCAGGGTGTTAAATCAGGACTTCTGGGCGGCCACTCATGCCGACCATGTCTACCCATCCATCTCCCAGGAAAATGGTGATTCAGCCATTTACGAACAATAGCAAAATGCGGAGGAGCACTAGCAACAACACAGATTTAATTGCTATATATTAAGGAACATAAAATAGGGAGTTATTTTTCAATCAGCCTGTATATTAAGGAACATACATTAAAGAATTGAGAAAAATGTAACTGCATATAAAAAAAATCCCAAATATTTTAAAATAGGGAGTTACTTTTCAATCAGCCTGTATATTAAGGAACATACATTAAAGAATTGAGAAAAATGTAACTGCATATAAAAAAATCCCAAATATTTTAAAATAGGGAGTTACTTTTCAATCAGCCTGTATATTAAGGAACATACATTAAAGAATTGAGAAAAAATGTAACTGCATATAAAAAAAAATCCCAAATATTTTAAAATAGGGAGTTACTTTTCAATCAGCCTGTATATTAAGGAACATACATTAAAGAATTGAGAAAAATGTAACTGCATATAAAAAAATATTATAAATAGTTTAAAATAGGGAGTTACTTTTTCAATTTTTTTATATGCAGTTACATTTTTCTCAATTCTTTAATATCTGTTCCTTAATATATAGAGTATATTAAGGGACATACATTAAAGACTTGAGAAACATGTAACTGCATATAAAAACAATTATCAATAGTTTAAAATATGCAGTTACTTTACAATCAGCCTGTATATACATTTTATTAGCACATTATTGTGTTGGCTGAATCAAACTCTTCAACAGATTTCTGTGAAACATTGGATAGGACTGCAAAAGTCTATTGTCACTAGAGAAAATGATTATCAAATGTCCCAAATAAAATGGGATTCCCATAATTGAAGGGATAGAATAACATCATCATACCAATAAATAGTGCAGAACTATTTTATTAAATTGGGTGAATGTATCAAATGTTAAAGATTGGAAATAAATTGAAGGGAACCACTGTTAGGAATTAACAATTCCTAAAAAACATTCACACATGGCTACATTTTTGTTTTATTGATTAATTTTAATGGCATGTCAACCTGTATAGGGTTATTTTATGATTAGGGAATTGTAAGTTCATATTTACATTTTTTTGTGTAATTGTTTCTTAAGAGATTTTTTAAGCACATGGTCCTATTAAATAAAGATAATTTTTAAACAGATCTATTTGACTCATAGATGGGACCCTAACATGTACTACCACTCTGGAGACAGAGTGGACCTGGAAGTAATGACAATGAAGGGTACTCCACACTCCTTAAATCTCTAAATTGGAGCCTCATCATTGGATGCAGTTTAGTTTCATACTCAGGACACTCCTTTGGTGGTTGGTGGGTATTACTCATCTGCAGAGAATAAAATCAGTGTATTATGTTACTACATTACAGACTGAAGGGGTTGGTTTAGCTCAGTCGGTAGAGCACCCACCTCAGAATTGCAAGGTTCCAGGTTTCTATACCAGTCCCTGCATACTCACCACATGAGTAGCACAGATTGGGTAATCTGATCTGTGCAGTAAAGTGGGGAGTTGACAGTAGGTGTGGCACTCCGCCACAGCTAAATCAATCTCCCTGGTCTAATACTAAAAATATGTGTCCTCCACCAGGCGTAAGTATCTAAGTAGCATTACCAGGACTTTCGCTGAAATCGGTGGACATTGACAAATTTGCATCTTAATCGGTTTAATTCGCAATTTCTCGAGTTTTTCTAATCCAATCTTAAAAACATTAATATGGTTGGAAAGAAAATAAAATAATCTTTATGAATATGTAATTTTTATATGTTTTTATCCATTGAATTATTTTTTACTGCATTTTAAAACAGTATTTTGCTTCAAACAGCCGAAAACAGAAAATATGAATTTATTTCCGAGGCTGAATTTTAGTCATTAGTTTGCTTTGCAAAATCAAAGCAGGGGGTGCTCCACCTCAGAAAAAAAAACTCTAGTCTAGCACTAGACTCCCATGCTGTCCAGCTGATACCGACAAAAGGCCACTCTGCCAACTTTATCTTTTTTTTTTAATGTAACTACATTACTGAGTTTTCTGGATCAAGCAGCATTCAATCATCAAAACTGCTAAGAGTACAAAAGATAAAAAAGGACTATTGATGAAAATGTAAATTAGTCAATTTCTTTTATACTCACACTCAAATCACAAAGCAAAATCAATGGAGAGAAAAAAAATAGTGGTACCTTGACTTACTAGTTTAATCTGGTCCACTTGTAACTCAATTTCCTTGTATTTCAAATTAATTTTCTCCATTTAAATAAACTGAAATGTCATTATCCATTCCAGCCCCTCAAAAAACCCTATTTTTTTTAATGTTTTTTTAAAATAAGCAAAGTAGCTCTGTATTGTATAAAAACATGATAATATAGAATGTAATGAATTATGGCTGCAATATGTTTTAATGTTTATTTCTTTATGAATAATATTTTTGTTTGATCATAAATTTCAAGTCATCACCATACATAATTTGCCTCACATGTGGCTGATGACAGACTACATCACTATAGCACCATCCAATACTTTATCTTATTACATTATATATATATATATATATATATATATATATATATATATATATATGGGATCCTCAGTTGTATAACCAGCTCTACCACTTATTTTTTTTTCTCAATACTGAACAAATCTTTTATAGCAAGTTGTTCTTTTCAGCTTATTGTTGAGAGGATCAACTTGTTTAATAGGTATTATTAATTCATATATATATATATATATATATATATATATATATATATATATATATATATATATATATGTGTGTGTGTATATATATATATAATATATATATATATATATATATATATATATATATATATGTGTGTGTATATATATATATATATATATATATATATATATATATATATATATATAGCGTATATGTATAATTTATTATTATATAACATACTTATATTATATATATATATATATATATATATATATATATATATATATATATATATATATATATATATATATATATATATATATATATATATATATATATATATATATATATATATATATATATATATATATATATATATATATATATATATATATATATATATACACATACACACAACTTTAAAAAATTCTTCTTCACAAAAAGTTTTCTCCTGATGATGACCAAGGTCAAATCTAGTTGAGAACAAACAAAAGAAATATTCCTGTTTGTCGATTTTATATTTCTCTCTCTCACTATATATATATATATATATATATATATATACATATATATATATCCAAAAGAACGTTCATAAGAGCAAAGTTGATACGCAGTATTCATATATATATATATATACACACACACAGACACACTCTAATATTGATTTGGCACAGTGCTATAATTGAAGAGAGTTTATATTGTGTTCAAATTCAAGTAAAGAGAGATAACCAGCCTTGAAAATCAGCATTCATAATCCTGTTTTTTTTTGTTGGGGGGGGGGGTCCCTGGTCTTGGACATTACCAATGGAAAGATATGTGACTATAACAGACAACAAACTTGACTTATATACTTAATAATGTAGTTTGCTATATTCATAAATAAAGGATGATCAATATCGTTTTTTTCTCACCTAACATGGTCACGTTTTGATGGTTGCATAGGCAAGAAATTGACAGTCACCAAGCATCATTGACTCTACATCTACACTATCCTTAATTAGATTTACATATATATATATATATATATATATATATATATATATATATATATGAAAACCTTACATACCTGTAATTAGAGGTATGTAATCCTCGTCCATTTTGAAATCAAATTTAAAAAAGAGTGAAATGAATTTATACCTATATTTGAGTTCTCTATTTTGGTTGAATCCTATCATGCAAATATTTTATATTATACACACACACACACACACATATATATATATATATACATACACAAGAGTTGTTCAAAAAGTAGCTGAACATTTTTGTTGTAGCAACACACTAACACACTGGATGGTATTTTATCCTTCTTGAATGAAATAAAAAATATATTGAAAATTATGAATCAGATATAAAATGCATCCACAAAAATACACCTGTAAAGGAAACTTGGATACCAACTTTTATCTCACACTCTAATGGTTTTTGGCATTAAATAACCTACAGGGTTATTATACCATTAAACAAACCAAACCAAACTAAACCAAATGAAGTTAATGAAAATTATTTATATTAATTTAAGATATTAAGAACTTGAAACATAGAAACTTTTATCAAAATGACTTGTCTATGTATTAAATGACCCAATAAGGGTTAATATGCCATAAAACAAACAAGACAAAAAAAATAGTAATGTAGCTGATACAGTTTCTGGTTTGTCAAATTTATATTTCACTAAGAGTTTTTGGTTAAGAGAACAATTTGGCGGGGGAAGAAAATAAAAAAAATATGAAGTCGTCCAACATGAAAAGAATCAAAGTTGGGTTAAACAAAAACAAAAAAAAAAAAACATCTTTTAAAATTGGCTTTTACCAACGCTCAAACAGAGATCCCCTCCCCTGCAGTGCAATCACAACTACTGTGGCTACCAAACTGACCCTACAAAGTGTGTACTGATTGATGTATTGATTGATAAAAATAAATGAAGATTTGAATGTTTATTATAAACTAGCTTAAAAGCCGCTCTATAGAGTGGCAATTAAGCTAGCTCCTGTGGACGGTTGTTAAATAAACATTAGCCCAATAATGACATTTCATGCATTGAATTCATATTAAATTTTATCAAACCTTTCACAATTAATTTTCATTATTCACAAAATTATTTCTAAGTTATAAAAAGTTGGCGGAGTGGTCTATTGTTGGTATCAGCCAGACAGTGAGGGAGTCTATCCCCTTTTCACTAGTGCTAGCCCGAGGAGATAGTTTTTACTGAGGTGGAGCACCACACCTATCATCAGCTACCCACTTTACAGCACAAATTAGATTACCCAATCTGTGCTACTCATGCTGAGTTGGCAGGAACTGGTATCAAAACATTTGTTGCTAAAATTCACATAAAAATCACCAAAAACAATTGCAGTAATTAAAACTGGGAATCTAAAATTTCAAATTTACAGGTCAGGATTTTTTTTTTATCTGCTCACTGAATTGACCTGATTCCTAAATGGTATGTTATGTTGGGCTATGGCTTCTAGGAGTAAAGTTGAAAAAAAAAGAAGTGATACACTGACATTCACATATATTATTAGAGATGAAAATAAAACTGAGGATTGTGAATAATAAGGATTGTTAGCTTACCTTTCAACACGTGTAGATCCAATTCCAAGGGAGACTCGCATGAAGTGCTCAAATGATGTCTCAGAATAAAGAATATTAAGGAGTCCTCTTTGCTTGTATAAATGAGAACAAGTGACAATATCCAATGCCCGCAACATTTTCTCTGATACTTTACCAATTCCACAGACCTGAAGTGCAATGGCAGAAGATTACAGTTGCAATATGTCCAAAAATTCTCAAGAATTGTATAAAAAAAAAATTTTTTTTAAATGAAAATAAAAGAAATATTTGCAATCAATCTATTTTTCTTTAATTTATTTAAAAAAAAACTTTTCAAATTGTTTTACAATATCAAAAATTAAAAATTCAATTCACCAAATCAAAAAAAAGTTTTAATTTTTGAAAACAATCAAGTTATCTGAAAAACAAACATCTTATAATTAAGATTTAGTGTCTGTCTGTAATCAAAACTGCATCACTGCTTACATCACAATACCCTCAGGAATCGCGTAAGTTTATCAATGACGATTTGATATTGTTGGCATTTCATATATAGTCAAAATTATTAATACATTGAAGAAATTTTACTTATAAATGATGTCTCTTTGAAAATCTTAGTTATATTTGCCTCAAAACAGCTCATGTTATTTGTGCATTTAAAATCTTGTAATGTTTTTTGATATATCACTAAGAAATAAAGTTTTACATAATATATGGTGTGGCTAATTTGCATACTGGTTTTAACAAAACTGGGTTTAATAAATAATTACTTAGTGTTATTGATCTCTAATATGAATGTTTTTACATAGAAACCAATTAATATATAATTGAAATAAGTTTAATCTTTTTATATGCATTCTTATTTAATTTCATTAGTCTTTAATATATTTCATTACATTAAAACTTAAATACTGATGTCTGGAAGGCACATATTCTTGCTGGTCTTAATAAAAAAAATATTTTCTTTCTTTTGCAGTTGACATGCAAAGGGCCCTAAGAAGATTGTCTAAAAAAAGACAAAAAAAACGAATTAAATGTGCTATAGAATTTTGTTAAAATTAGACAATCCCCCAAATTTGAGCTCTCAATTCCCAAATTGGCAGTTATGTTGATTTTTAGCTCTCAAAAAAAATTTTTGGGGGGAGGGGGTGAAAAATGGTGACTTTTTGTAATCTATTTTTGTCTGTAAAATGAGTTCTAGAGATTCCCTACTCCTAAAAATTGTTTATAAAAGCATTTTGGCCCAAGGAATCCAAAAATGTTAACAAAAAAATCTTAAAGTTAACCAATTTTAAGTTATTAATGATTTCTGATTTGCTAAATTTCAACTGATGTTGTAGCTTTGGTTCTGAGCAAAAACCAAACTACCTTTTTGGTACAAATAATGTTCAATATATGTGAAATGATAATATGCAGTGCCACATCGGGATATTGATTATGCTATGAAAAAATCAGAAATCATCAATAACTTAAAATTAATTGACTTTAAGACGTGTTTGGATTCCTTGGGCCAAAATTCTTTTATAAACCAATTTTTAGTAGTAGGGAAGCTCTAGAACTCATTTTACAGACAAAAATAGATTACAAAAAGTTGCCATTTTCGCAAACTCCACCAAATTTGGAGAGTTAAAAATCGACATAACTCCACCAATTTTTGGAATTGTAAGCTTAAATTTTGGGGATTGTCTAACGTTAATACAGTATTTCAGAAAAATTGAAGAGGGTGGATGACAATTTTACTTTTTTCTAGATGATTTGACATGGAATTACCCAAACATTAAAGTAAATAAAAAAAAAGTTGTACAGTTGTGAAAGAAAGGGAAAAAAAAAAAAGGTAGAAGGAAAAGAAAAAAAGAAAGGTGAAAAAGAACTTTTTATCCATTATAAACTTACAAAGATTTTGGTCAAGAATCTTATATTTATAGTGTGAATATTTTAAATATCTGTCTCTTATTATAGAAATCTTAGACCTTTACTACGATGACTTCCAACTTATATAAGTTGTTCAGTCTTGATACTTTCTGATCAACAACTCATAAAACCCAGGAAATATTTCTGATGCCATTTTTTTGTAGGCAAAACTAAAAGAGAGTGGGTTTAAATACCATCAAATACATTAGGTAAAAAAATTCACAAACCATTTCATAAATTATGTGAATCCTAAAAATAATGAAAGTTTTAACAATTAGAATATACATGGTGATTGTAAAGTAATTCCATTCCTATTTTAAAAATCTTAGAATTTATTTCTGAATCATTAATTTTACAAAAAATAAATATAAGAACACACATAACATGGAGTTTTATTTAAACTTCTATATGGGCAGCAGCATTCGCTTGCAGCCTCTCAAAGCTGCTTGGAAATCACACCAACTGATCTTCCCATGAACTCTTGTGGAATGGCAGAAATAAATTCTCATTTGTTCTTCAAGTTCTTCCAAAGTCATAGAGTAGAATTTCTCCTTCAACCAACTCCAAAGAAAACAAATCTCAGGGTGTTAAATCAGGGCTTCTGGCCAGCCACTCATGCGGACCATGTCTATCCATCCATCTCCCAGGAAAATGGGGATTTAGCCATTCACAAACAACAATAGCAAAATGTTGAGGAGCACCATCTTGCATAAAAATCAAGTCTTTAATAATCTCCCAAGTATTGACAACTGGCCAGATTTCATCTTACAGCATGGTGATAAAACAGTTTAAAATAGGGAGTTACTTTTCAATCACCCTTTATGCTAATTTCCTTTATTTTTATAGATATATATATATGCATGTACACAAGCATACTCCACTCTCCCTATTCCTGTCTGCATAAACACACGCACACACACATCTTCTTAGCCTCTTGACAAGGTCTGTCCCTCTACACATACATTCATTCTGTAACAGAATCCCAAAAAGAATGAAAGTTTATTTATATATATATATATATATATATATATATATATATAGCAAATTTCATTTTTTCACTCCTTTATTACTTGGAATTTTATTTTATAAAATCCCCAATGAGGATCAGATTGAATCTCTCAATTGATTCTCATAACATTAGAAATAAAAGATCAAAGGGAAGCGTAGTGGTTAGAGTCATAGGAAATGGACTCGTTGACCAGAGTTTGAATCCTGGACGAAGCCACAGTTCACATAGCACTAATACCCTTGGGACAGGTATGAATCCAACAACTCTCCCTCCAACTATGGGTAAACAGTAGGACAGACTAAACTCTTTAACTTTAGTTAGGCAACCAGTCTAGGAGAAGGAAAACTCTGAATTCAAACCTCTTAAATCTCCGCTGGGGGTGGTCACTACTAGAAAAGGCTCAGATCTACTTAGTGATTTATTTCAATTAAAAAAAAATTAAAAAATAATAATAATTTTGTTACTTACCTTTCTGATCGGTAAATCTATCATAAATTCCATGATGGCTTCTTTAGAATATGGAATGCTATATTGACCATTTGGTTTATTTTTGTCTGAACAGATTTTGGCTAGCAAAGTGTTTGGTGCAATTCCTGCAAGAAATGAAAAAGTACAATCTAAATTCTTCAATTCTGGAAATATATTATAAGTTCAAGTAGCAAAATATTCATTAACTAGTCGGAGTATTCTAAAGCCCCAGCTGACAGGGCTGCTATCAAAAAAGAAAAGTTCCACCAAAACTTAAGTGAGACATTCAGATATGTTAATTCTGATCCGTTCCTTGTCAATCACAACCAATCAGTCTGTCTGTCTTAAATTATAAAATGGTTGATTTTGACAAAGTCAGTTTGGAACTTGGCTTGATGATGTGTTTGTATTGAAGGAGGAATGCTTTGCTTTTACAGATTCCATTTTTTGGATTTGTGCTGCTGGTTTTCATGTTTGATTAGCTAAAACAAAGGTGTGGGCAAGAGTCTAGTAACCCCCCACACACCCACACACACACACCATAATGGTTATCGTCATAGGTAATGGAATTGGCAACTCAAGTTCAAATCGTAGATAAGGTTATTTTCATTTCACTTTGTGTTAATCCACTTGGAAAAGGTATGAATCCAATTGTTCTCCCTATAGCTATGGGTGAATAGTAACACAGACTGGGTTGTTTAACCTTGTCTAGACGACCAGTTCTTTATTTTCTATTGGATTAAACTAATGTTTCAATTTTTTTTTAAATTGAAAAACTTTAATGTGTTTCAAAACTTAAATTTCAATCATTATTAAAAAAAATAAAAAAATAAAAATTTCTCTCTGATGTGACAAAACATTTTTTATTAAGTTAGAAAACCATCAATTGCAACAAAAATTATTTTTTTTATTAATTGGGATTCTTTTTCTCAGTATTCAGGTCTCATCATAAAATTTTAGATTAAAACATATCACTGAATATTAGAAAATACATAAAACTGAAATAATAATATCAGCTAAACTTCTAGTCATAAAGTGGAATTGAAAAGTAATATGATAGAAGGCGACATAACTTTCAAAGGGTTATCTCCCCTGAATAAGGAATTTCTGCTTTATTGAATTCAAATCTACTATACTAAATGGAGAATAATGATTAGAATCCTGTCTAACAAAATATTTAGAATAGAGTGATGTTGGTTGGTTGGATTTTAAGGTATATCAACACTTGTTGGGTTATTTTATGCCAAAGACATTTTGTTTTATTCATTCTTGATGGGTATTCAAAAAAATTTTTAAACTCAATTTTTTTTTAAATTCAATTTTTTAAACTTTTATTTTTTATTTAACCCATAGAAGGAACCCTAACAATAAAATCATATCCATCCATCCCAGTGATTTTCTTTTTTCTTCCCTCACCATTTCAAGCTAACTGTAAATACATTTCAATAGTTTAAAAAAAATGAATTACACAGGATAGGTTACAAGGTAGATCATAAATAAAAACCCTACAATTTATTAAGAAACTTTAGTTGAGACCCATAATTTTTCCTGTGGACTCATTCAAAGCAAATCAAAAAGCTATTAGCATCAGTGACAACCACAAAGATTCTTAAAAGAAAAAAGAAAAAAAATCAATGCTATCAGAATCTGCTTAAATTGTGTCAATATCCAAATATTAAAAGACACACGTGAAAACAAGAGGGAATCCCTGTGGCATAGTGGATAAAGCATTGGACTGCAATATTGTAGTGAGTTTAAACTCCAGTCATGCTAATACGGTCACTTTCAGACTAATACCCCAAGCCATAGGTTAAAGGGCTGGTTTAGCTCAGTTAGTAGAGCGTCTAACTAGGAACCACAAAGTTCCAGGTCTGATACCAGTCCTTGCCAACTCAGTATAAGAGTAGCACAGGGATCTGTGTGGTAAAGTGAGGAGCTGATGGTAGGTGTGGCACTCCACCTCAGATGTCAAAACAATCTCCTTGGTCTAGCACTAGTGAAAAGCAGATAGGCTCTCTCGCTGTCTGGCTGATACTGACTTTAGGCCAACCCGATGACCTTTTAACCCACAAAGGTTGATATGCCATTAGACCAGGAATCACAAAACTTTTTTCACAGTGGGCCGGATAATTGAAAAAAATAACAAACAGAGGCCACATTATTATTGTGTTCAATACTTGCTAGCCAGAACGAAAGCTCTGAGAAAAAGATGTAAAACAAAATTTATATTTCCACGTTATATTCCTGGATGAGTGGCGTAAGATGCACAAAAACAAATTTAACCAACATATTTAGTTTATTTGTACGTTTTAACAAAAAAATTCAAGTACCATCAGCAGGCCTGATAAAATGATGTAGTTTGGTGACTTCTGCATTAGACAAAAAAAATAAAAATATGAAAAGAAAACTGAATTTTTGAGATGAGGCTTGATAATTTGAATTATTAGGATTATTGTCACCATAAATATGAGAACAATATAAATAATGAATGAAAAGAAAATTTTATATTTACCAGCACTTGCAGTGAGTTGTGTTCGTTGCTCAATTCGACATCTCATTTCTTTCACTGCATCTTCAGCAGTAAAACCAAATACCAGTGATTTATAATCTGGAAGTGGACGCTTACACAATGAACAGAAATTCTTCTTCTCCTCCTCCTTCTTCTTCTCTTCCTTTTTCTCCAAAGAATTTTTGGACAATTCCAATGTTATTGTTGTTTTCTGCTCTGCCTGTTCATTATCATCTTCAAAGCCAGACGATTTGTCGTGACACAAAATCAAACTTTCACTTGAAGACTCTGCATTTGTTGTCATTTTGTTATCGTTACTATATGTCTCAAAGACATTTACTTGCTGCCGAGGAAGATTTGGGTCACAGAGGCAATAAGTTGTGTCTAAATTTCCACAAGTCCGACAGATTACAGTTCGTTTTTCTTCTGGAAGAAACAGTCGAATTTGGAGATGGTCTGTAAAATCCAAGTAAGCTTCATCAAGACTCATTGGACAGAAATTTTCATCATATTTCACCAAAATGCTACGCACCTGTCGGCTGACTTTTGTGTATTTTTTAAAATCAGGAGGGATAATCACGAGTTGAGGACAAAGTTTTTTGGCAATGAAACCAGGCATTGCTGCTCTCACTCCAAAACGACGAGCAATATAATTTGAAGTTGACTGAAAAGAAATATTTAAATAAGAGTTTGTTAAACGAATGAAAATAATCAAAATCATAAGAACAAGAAAATTAAAATCTGCAAAAAAAAATTAAAAATTAAAAAATGTCAAGGGGGCCTATAATCGTGACCTTGTGTCACATCCTACCTGTTTCTTTGGTTTGGTTTACGGCATATCAAATTCAGTGGATCATTTAATGCCAACAAAGTTTTGAAATGAATTCATTCTTAATGGATAATCAATTTTTTTAATAAACACATTTTTTTCTATTTAACCCATGGATGGGACCCTAACAGGTACTACCACTCTGAGTCAGGGTGGACTTGGGAGCAATGGTAATGAAGGAGTGCTCCACATTCCCCAAACCTCCAAAACTGGAACCTCACCATCAGATAGAGTTTAACATCATTCCCAAGACATGAAGACCCTCAGCCACTTCCTTCTAGCACCAATATGATAAAAAGGGTTGGGGTTTGCCATAAGAGCAATAGGTTCAGGCAATCATATAGGTGCTAAGGCTTGACGTGGCCAGCCGATTGATCGGAGGGGGCCTCTTCAACCACACGTCTAGCCCAAGTCAGGGCCAAAGTGGAGTGTTGCATGTCATAGACTGCTCAGCCACCTGGGTTCCATCCTTAAGCATCCTACCTGTAGTGAATAGGTTGGGTAAATACCTACTAATCATTTAGTTCAAAACATTTGGCACATTGTTTCTTAAGTTTCTTTAACTCTTTAATAAATTCAAAAATGAATAAATGGTTATTACTTTTGTGGAATGACCAAAAAAGACCTGAAATTTCATTTTAGGAGTAATTATCAATATAAAAATTTAATTATTTATTCAAAGATTTTTATTGTTTATAATGCTTTCAGTGCAAAGAGATTAATTACATTAAAAATATCAATTGAATTTTCTTCTTGAATTCTGATCAGTTTTGCTTACTTGAAGCAAAAAGAATCTGCTACTTCATGTATCTTGTAGTAGCAGCCATTTGTAATGTGACAGCAGATTTGAACCCTTATGTTATTATTGCTTATGAATATGTACGAGTTGTTGTCATCTATATAAAGACTTTTCCATTGACTTAAGACTGCAGTCTTTAGTCAATGAGTGTTGAAAGAGAACCAGAATGGGAGTGACATGTGGTTTCGTGCATATAGAGCTGACCTTTGTGAGAAAGGAGAAACAGAGCAAAAAAGAAAAACAAATTTTGTCTGCATTTTTCACTTAAAGGAGACAAGAAACAAGTCTCTTGGTGTTTTTCATTACATGAACATTTGGGAATTCATTTATTGCTAAGAGATTATTTTTTCTTTGGTTTGGTTTGTTGGATTTTACAGCATGTCAACTAATGTTGGGTTATTTTATGCCAAAGACATTTTGTTCTATTCAAGGGGTATTCACATTTTTTTTTAAACTCAATTTTTTTAAACACATTTTTTAATACTTATTTTTTATCTATTTAACCCATAGATGAGACCCTAACTGGTACTACCACTCTAGGTCAGGGTGGACTTGGGAGTAATGGTAATGAAGGGGTACTCCACACTCCCCAGAGCTCCAAAATTGGAACTTCATCATTAGATACAGTTTAACATCACACCGAGGACACTTTTTTCTTTGGATCATTTCAATTTAATTTTTTAGTTCTCCATGGTTTAAGAGTACAAAAATAGTTAGAGAACAACATTTTTTTTAAATTATCAGGTTTATTAAAATTTTCGTAAAACCAACAAAAAAAAACAATAGAAATCTAAAGATTAAGTGAAAATAAAAGGAAATTCATTTAATTGGAAACTTTTAAAGACAATAAAATAAAAACAAATTATAAAAATTCAAATAAATGAAATTCCAACCAGAAAATCTTATTTCACATTTACAATATTTCTTAAGCGAACGAATCCAAATCTAAAAGGTTCATCTAGAATTGATTGGAAGAAAACAATAATCACACGAGTTATCTCCCTTTGACAAAACAACTAAATGCTACTGGAAATAGAACAGATACACCTCCTCGTGGTGTAGTGATTAACGAATTAATTTCATAAACTTTAATTAGTAGTGAGTTCGATCCTCACTAAGTGCTCCATGCTTCTGACCTTGAGCTAAATTAAGCTAATCTTAGTAAATGACAACTGGAAATGAGAACATGTAAATTGATTTTATTTCCAAACCTATTTTCTTTGGTATTATTTGTCTGGATTTTTGAGATGAGACTTGATGTGAATAATTTTGATTTTTCAGACTGTTGTCCTCATCTTTATTGTGGTATGTATAAACACAACGTTTCAGTCACTGTATCCTCCAGCCTTCCTCAGGTGTTCCCTGTTCTTTGACGCTTGTTTGAGCAACTGTCAAACTACTAAAAAGGATTTCCCAGGTTTGATCATTACTATATTCATATACACAGGGAACACCTGAGAAAGGCCAGAAGATACAGCAACCAAAACGTTTTGTATATACTTACCACAATAAAGATGAGGACAACAGTCTGAAAAATCAAAATTATTTTCTTTGAGTTTTCAGTATTTAAGTCATAAATCTATTTCATGGTTTGAATTTCTTTAACTAAAAAATATTAATGTAATTGGCATAGCCGATCACCCCGACGTAAGCGGCAAAGAATCGCCTGTGCTGTGCATGAAAGCCTCGAACAGCAGGAGATGTAATTTACATAACGGCTAGGCGAACTGTAATAAAAACAGGCAGTTGTTCACACTGAACGAACAAGGCGGTAGAAGTGACAGTGTCAAGGATGGAGAAAATATTGTTTATTGTTGGTTTATCCAAAGATTTGAACCAGCAAGTTCGAGAATTCAAGAAAGAAAGTGTTTACTGAGAGTCTGTGCCCCATTAGAAGATTGTCCTGAACTTTTTGTGGATTGGCTTTTCTTCAGTATGCAGGTATGTTTAATGGCTAAGGTAAGTATTTATTTCCCATCAGTACCAGTGGTTAAAGTTGAATTTATTTTAAATGTTCATTTACAAGTCTGACAGTCTTTCTACTTCACTTAGAAGTTTGGTGTAAGCTAATTTTATGGTGTCCTGGGTATGATGTCACATTGCATCAAATGGTGAAGTTCCAATTCTGGAGCTTAGGGAAGTACACCTTCATTTCAATTACTCCCAGGTCCACTCTGACCCAGAGTGGTAGTACCTATTAGTGTGCTATATATGGGTTAAATAGAAAAAACATGAATTTAAACATGTTTTTTTTAAAATTGAGTTTAAAAAATGCAAGAAAAAAAAATACTTCACTTTATATACATATAAAGTGAAATATATATATATAAAGTGTAGTTTATTTTTTTTCCTTTCATATTTGTTTAGATAAAACCAATGTTTACTTACTAACATTGAGTTGCCCCCTACAGCCATTGGTTTGTACTGCAAAGATGGATTATCTCGTGTTTCTACGGCCGCATAGAAAGCATCCATGTCTATATGCACAATTGTCCGATTTAAATCCCTCAGCTTCTCCAAATTTTGTAGAATTGCATCAGCCTGAAACAATAAATTAGAAATATTTGTAACATAATGGTTGAGTGAGCATTCAGTCAAAAAAAAAAAAAGGAAAATAGAGTATATCCGGTCCATAAGGTTCAGGAAAGCCATAAAAAGCTGCACAACCACCTTGAATTGAAGCCACTTAAAGGTAATATTTTTATGTGGCTAGTATTATAAGAAAATGGGTCTCGAAAAGTTAATGGTTGGAAAACTGTCATCCAGCAGTCTAGAAATAAATTAATATCCATAATTTTAGGAGAAATTGTAGCTATGAAGCATGGCCAAAAAAGTTAGTACCAATTTCTGGGTGGTCAGATCCATGGGGTTGGGGATGGGAGAATTCTGGATATATTCACCTGGCTCAAGTCTCAAAAGAGCAGATCTAGACTGGCCGTTGGAGTGAAAGCCTCTTCCAGTGGGACATTGATAAATAGAAAATAAGTAAAGTCCCACACGATAGAAAAGTCAGCCAGACTTGTAGTTTATTCTAGAAGCCGCCTTAAGTGAACTTCTTGCCAACTGACAACAGATTTAAGTACCCTCTGCTCCGCCACAAACTGCACAAATTGTCACATCTTCCTCCTCCATTAGCGTCCTGTGATCCAACTTTGTGTTGTTATGTTTTTCTTATCCTTGTGAACCTGTCTTTAGCTCGTGCCTTTGGAACCAACCAGCACAGATTTAACAATGTGGGGTCATCAACATGCAACGAAAGTGCACGAGTTTGGAGCGGGTATTATCACTCATTTATGGATTAAGCTTTTAAAATCACATCAAACCTTTTTTTTTTTTAATTAAACTAGGTTATTTCCTCTAACTCCAACATAAACAAAGGGGAACCATTCTTGACTGATAAATTATTTATTTTCCCCATTAAACTAACTCTAAACCCTAACCCCGTTTTCTTTTTTCCTAGTAGATCAATAAATAAATAAATAATTTATCAGTCAAGAGTGGTTCCCCTTCGTTTATTTTGGACTCATAGGAAATAACCTTAAACTATTATCTAGAAATTTTAAATAAAATATATTCATTGTTCAATACAATTTTGACTTGTATCTTTATCTTTTATCTTTACTTAAAAAAAAAAATAAATCTAACCAATGTGTTCTTCAACCTTCCTCATGGTATATCTTACATCTAGTAGTTTAGTAATTTTATCTTAGTTTTTTTTTTTTTTACCTTATCTCTTTTTTTTATCTTATTCTTTTTTACATTATTATTTTGCAATATTTTTTTTTTTTTATCTTATGCAGTTTTTTTTACCAACAAGAATTCCAGAGTTTAACAGGTGACACTCATTAGAATAGATATATTTTTCCAATCATTTCTCTGAATTTTTGAGATGAGGCTTAATAATTTGGATTATTTGGATTTTACAGACTATTGTCCCCATCTTTATTGTTATATACACAACTTTTTGGCCGACATGCCCTCCAGCCTTCTTCAGTTGTTTCTTGTCATACTCGGGAAATTTCTCAAACACAGGAACCGTCTTGTAATAAGGAGCCTTCATGGAACTTTGAACTGAACCCTTTATTCTAGACTGTTCTCATTCCGTTAACCATGACTAGGTACAAGTGTTATTCTATGTTATTATTGCCTAAGGCTAGGATTGAACGTGCAACCGAGAGATGATTGTCACTTAGAACTGTATTAACCCAACCCTTATATCCATTGTGCCATGTGTCCAATCACATCTCATTTTTTTTGGGGGGGGGGTGCTAAAGACTTTGTAAAAAGATAAGGGATTAATGACAGAGGTTAGCAGACCCAGCCCTCCCACACAGATAAACAAAACCCAACAATCTTTCGTGTCTATCTAATCAGCACTATAATTTTTTTTTTTTCAAATATTCTGCATTTACAATTTTTATTATTTTATTAATCAGCACCTGATATAATTTTTTACTAATGGATTAAAAAGGTTATCTTGATATCTTAGGTGTGGCTATAAGAGCTCTTGAGTGTCGTGACTATGATCAAGTCACACTTAAAGTAATGGGTCCCACTAGATCACTGAAGATAAGCAGAGATAGACCAGTCAGTGCTTAATTGGGTGACCACTTAAGCAATAGCAAGTACTGTAAGCAACCGGAATCCTTTGTTTATCAAAATGACTTCATTCAACATTAAATGACCTGAAAGGGAGTAGATATGCTGTAAAAAAACAACCAACCTTAAGTGTTATTAGCTGGCATAACAGGGTGGGGATTAAGGCCATCTCTTCATGGTAGGGTGGGGATTAGGACTATCTCTTTAAAGACTGAATCAACTGAAATTAAAAGTACTTCTTTTTTCTGAATACAACTCAGACTATTAGTTATCATATCACTATCTGAAATGAAGTATTTTCACAATTATATTTGTGTACAAGGCCTTAAAAACTAGTAAAATAAAATTGCAAATGTATGTATGCTTTTTGAGAGTTATCTCCACCTTTCATTATGATCCTATCAAATTCACAAGAAGAAAAAGAATTTAGACCTTGTTTAGCATAGAATTATGATCACTTATTTATACCATTCTAGGATATGCACAGATGTTATATACCAATACAATAAACTGCTTAATCCAGTGGGTAACAATTATTTTAGTATATTTGGAATATCTAAACACAGAAGGCTACATCAAGGTCTATACTACATTATTTATGGTATTGCATTAATTTTTTGACCAACTCTAAATTTTAATCAAAACTAAAAATAAATTTAAAAAAAAAAAAAATTATGGCAAAGATCCAACTTAAGTCCTGCAGCAAATCAAACTTCTTTTTTTTTTTAAATTAAAATTACTGAATCAAACTTGATGAATTAATAAATGTTTCAATTTTAATGTCTTAAAAAGACATCATAGCAGCCCCACAAAAAAACATTAAAAAAAAAAAAAAACTTCAGAAATTTTTTACTCTAAAAAAATAAAATAAAATTTGTAAACTATCTTCTGGAATTCATCTTTATAAAAACTAACAAGTACATGCACCCTCTGGGTGCAAGTATTTAAATTTTAATGTAATGAAATATCATATCAAATTAGAAAGGCTAATGAAACTAAATAAAAATGCAGATAAAAAAATTTGAAACAGAGGGGGTGTATAATCGAAAAATAGAACAACTGAAACTTACTCTTCCATCACTCCTGTCTTTCATTGCTAAATTTTCATAATTTAACTATTTAGTTAAAATAGGAAGTAAAGAATAAAATTACAGTTATTTCTTCTGTTAATGGATTCTTTTAAGATGTATCCTTGAGATTTTTGCTCGTATTCATTAAGATAAAACCAAACAATTAGAAATCAATAACACTAAGCATATATTTATTAAAATCAAATTTTTATTCTCAATATACAAATACTATTTTGTTGTCTATAAATACAATTGCATATTATTAGTATGTAGATAAGGCCAACAGTATTAATAATGTAAAACAATTTCATTAATAATTGAGGTTTGAATAAAAATAAAATCATGGAGAATGTGATGTAAATAATTAAGGGAATTGTGACTTTCATAGTAATATAGTTTCGGTTACAGACAGAAAAACACACAATCTCCATTATAATAAGAGAAGAGATGTAAATA
This sequence comes from Doryteuthis pealeii, assembly GCA_023376005.1. Lineage (NCBI taxonomy): Eukaryota > Metazoa > Mollusca > Cephalopoda > Myopsida > Loliginidae > Doryteuthis > Doryteuthis pealeii. The sequence goes on from CM042140.1 coordinate 3,981,498, forward strand.
TATTTTGTATCAAAGAGAATTTAGTGATTTTATTAAGGGGCATAACTCTTATTGACTAAATTCAAAATAAGATCTCTCCTATGATGTTTTTAGGAAATCTTGGGAACCTTTTTTAGACAACTAGTAATAATCCTATCCAAATTTTGATAAGCTGATATAATTTTTTGGGTTGTTTTATCCTCATGATTCAATGGCGTAATAGTGTACAGTTCCATTGATAACAAAACAGGCACACCCATAGAAATTTGCATAAAAATGTATTATAGCCTAAAGCAATTTAAAATTGTCTTTTTGTAATATCTAACTGCTTTTTCTTTTGATGTTGGTTGGATTTTACGGCATGTCAACCCTTGTTGAGTTATTTTATGCCAAAGACGTTTTGTTTTATTCATTCTTGATGGGTATTCAACATTTTTTTTTAAACTCAATTTTTTCTATTTAACCCATATATGGAACCCTAACAGGTACTACCATTCCAGGTTAGGGTGGACCTGAGAGTAATGGTGATGAAGGGGTACTCCATACTCCTCATAGCTCCAGAACTTTAACTCCACCATAAGATAGAGTTTAATGTCATACCCAGGACATTAAAACCCTCAGCCACCACCTTCTAGCACATATATGATAAAAAGGGTTGGGGCTTGCCATAAGGGCAATAGGGTTAGGACAATCATATAGGTGCTAGGGTTTGATGTGACTAGCTGATTGATCAAAGGGGCATCTCCAACCACTAGTCTAGCCTAAGTAAGGGCTAAAGTGGAGTGTTGCATGTTATTAATTGCTCAGCCACCAGGATTCCATCCTTAATCATCACAAGTCACCACCCACAGCCAACAGATTGGGAGTGGGGTCTTACCCCTCTGCAGAGGTGCAGTCAATGTATTCTAACGCCCCAGCTGACAGAGCTGCTTTTTCTTTTGATCGTGTCCCCTTAAATACCTGGGGTAAACTCATTGCTGCATTAGAATAACATTTATAAATCAATTTGTATCGATATACAAAACTACACAACATATATTACTTCCTAACTGCTAGGGATGACATAACCCCAGACGGGTTGATATGCCGTTAAAATCAACCAATAGTTATCATCATAGGAAATGTAATCAGTGACCTGACTTCAAATCCTGAGTGAGGCTGTTTGCATTTCCCCTTGCACTAATGCTCTTATGAAAGGCATGAATCTATCTATTCTCCCCCCAGCTATGGGTAAATAATAGAGTAGACTAAGTTCTTCAGCTTTTGTTAGGCAACTAGTCTAGGAGATGGAAAACTCTGAATTTGTGGGGATTAAAATAAAATTAAAAAATAACAATCTCCAGGAGCGCTCAGACAGGAACCCTCTGGGCAAGCACAGAGGAAAGACCCCACTTCCTGGCACCAAGAAGAACCCTCATCATTCCAACTCAGACCTTGACTGGGAACAGATGCTACAACTGGCACAGGAAGAAATTTCCTCTCCACGAAATAGCTATGAACTTACAAATAGTCTGAAACCTAAAAGTATCTTTTGTCTTTATCTTTTCTTTTCCCTTACTTTATTTGTTTAATTCCTTTTAAACCTGACACCCCACAAGAAGGATGAACCACATATAATGGGGTTTAAAAGAGAAAAAAATAGTGAACATATACAAAAAAAACAAAACCCCAAAGGCCTAAACCCACATATAACTACAACCTTACCCCATAAGTTGTGGTGCACCTGAGCACTGTACACAATAAATTTCATTATTATTTAAATTCAAACCAGCTTTACTCCACTTAAAACTGACCTTTGGTCACATCCTGTTTGTGGTAGAGGGGTTGGGTAGACACATAGAAAAATATCAATACACTTAATAAAATAAATGGAAAGAGAATGCAATTGCAAAATCAATAATGTGTTGACTAGAATATATTTGTTTAAATATGTAATTTAATATCCACAGAAAATTACAACACTCACATATGTTCCTAAATAGTCTTTCTTCCATCAACTTTATTGAATTTTTTTATGCAATAGATAAAAATTCAGTTAATAGTAGGTAATTACCCAAACTGTTTGCTACAGGTAGGATGTGACACAAGATCATAAATATGGGGTATCCGGTGAGGATTGAACTCACTAATCAGTAATAATGAATCTGGAAGACTAGCTTGCAAACCATTACACCACGATTGGATGCCCCTTAATACTGAACCTGTTTGCCACGGGTAGGATGTGACACAAGATTGTAAGTATGGGGCATCCAGTGAGGATTGAACTTGCTATTCAGTAGTAAAGATGAGGGGGACCCTAGGAACTTTCCTAATGCAACAAAAGTCCTGACTGTTGTAAGGTTGGATTAACAATAGCATTCCCAGTTGACTGTTTTTGACTGACAACAAACTTGCACCTCAATCTGTTCAACTTCTAATTTCTCAATAATTTCTGGACCAATCTTGAAAATATTTATATATTTGGAAAGAAAAGAAAATAAGTTTTCCAAATATGTCATTTTTATCCATTAAATTATTTTTTTACAGCAAGTTAAATTGGAATTTTGCAGCAAACAGACAAAAATTAAAAATTTTTTAAAAAATTTTTTAACCTCAGAAGGAATTTACTTGACAGGTAATAAAAACTCACCAAAAAGTGTGCAGACAAGTGTGCAAGCCATTCGCAAATTCACTGAGCAGTTAAACTCGGTAATCTGAACATTAGCTACATAAACGAAAACATTTATGTAGCTAAGGTTCCGATTACCTTCAATTCTATGATTGTTTTTTTTATTTTGTTTTTGGTTTGAGGGTCACCAGGAGAGAATGTGCCCCATTTTGGGGCTTTCCTCTCAATGGTTTTATTTGCACACCAGTACCACCCACTGATGTGAGGCCTCAATATATCATAGAATCAAATCAACTAATGAATATTAGCATGGTTTTTAGATCTGTGAGTGTTATGGGAATATTGTGTGAATCTCATTACGCATTCACAAGCAGGTGATAAAATTTCGTCTTTACTTAGAATTGTTTCAATTTATACATTGTGTTCCTTTGCAAAAGCAAAATGGTTCATTTTATTAATTTTCTGGAAATTGAACAACCAATCAAAAGAATAAAGAACAACCCTGTATTATACATACTCAGAAATTAAGTAACATTAAATGATCCACATTGTTTGTTAAAACAAGATTTGATAAATACATGCTTAGTATCATTGATTTATATATAGTTTATTAATATATATTTATCTAACATATAGAGTTTTATGAGAAAATTATTTACAAATAAGAAATAGTCATATAATGTTCTTCTAGATTAAATTTGAAGATGTTTCTGTATTTAACTGTATCCAGTTTAGGTTTGCAAATGTTCATAAAACAAAACAAATATCTCAATAAAGTGAATATGATGACATTTAAGTAAGTAAGTAATTTTTTTTTAAATATTAAATGTTTTATTTGTTTTATTTAATCCCCACCCCCTCAAACAATATATTTCAAAAATTAAATTTCACTGCTCAGAGGGCAGTTCTTTTTTTGCTAGAACTAATAATAATATTGCGTTAAGTTTTAAAAATGTGAACATTGTTAAAAAAACAATCCAGATTTTTTAACATTTTGTCTGACTTTTGTCTGAGGCTGCATATTAGTCATAGTGTAATTGAAATAAATGGTGAACTGAATTGTCTGAATAATTATTTGACTTATTTGTGTTATTATTACACAACTACTGAGCTAAAAGAAAGTTGGTTTTATTTATACTGAAATATAAATAAAGAAAAAAAAAACAAATTATTCCAAAAGATAAATTTATTTGTAGATGGTGAAATGAGTTGACATTAAAACATTTAGGTTTTTTTAATAAAACCTTTATCAGGAAAATAGGATGAGAAGGGTGTTGTCTAACCTAATTTAGAATTCTTTTCAAATGAAAACAAAAAATTAGAAAATATCAAAGAAAAAGTTTTTTGTCTCCATTAACAGTGTTCTATTTATAAAATGTTATGTGATTGATACACTGAAAAAAGTGCTAAAGAAAATCAATTTACATTTGAAAATTTTAAAAAAAATGAATAGGCTATATTTGTATATGATAATATTGTAAAATTTGATTTCAATCAACATGAATCATTTCCTTAATCATGAAACCAAGCTATGAGATAAATCATTTTGCAATTAAAAAAAACAAACAAAATAACCAACTATCTTCACTAAGGTTTTATCAGTCAAAGGAAAGATATTTTTTAGCTCAGTCGGTAGAGTGTTCAGCTGGGAACCTCAAGGTTCCTGGTTCAATACCGGCCCTCACCAACTCAGCATATGAGTAACACTGGGATTTGTATGGTAAAGTGAAGAGCTGATGGTAGGAGTGGTGCTCCACCTCAGATGCCAAAACAATCTCCTTGGTCTAGCACTAGTGAAAAGGAGATAGACTCTCACTGTCTGGCTGATACCGACTTTATGCCACCCAGACGACTTTACTTTTTTTTATTGCTAAAGAAAAATAGTTTTACCACAACAGCCAACAAAAGCTATCAATTTCCAACATGAAAAAAAAAGAATGATTAACCAAAATTGTCACCTCTTTTTCTGCTGTTGCCAATTCCAATTCTGAAATTCTTGCAATCTTCCTTTGCTGTTCTGCAATTCTTTGATTAACCTGTTCATCTTTTTTCTTTTCATTTTCAAAGAATTTCGAACCTGGAAACGGAAAAAAAAAGATCTTTTATTTTTAAAAGATAAACACTCTTAAAAATCAAAACAAATTTTTGATTTAATTTGTCTGAATTTTTGTCCAGTTGCACACAAGGCGCAACAGATATAAGGGTTGAGTGACAATCATCTGTAGGTTGCAGATTCAATCCTTACCAAGGCCAATAACATAATACTAAACATAGCTTAACACTTGCACCCGGTCATGGTTAGCGGAATGAGAACAGTCTACGATGGTGGATTGAATAAAGGGTTCAGTTTAAAGTTCCATGAAGGCTCCAGAGTTCAAAAAGAAGGTTCCCAACTTCAACGAGAAACATCTAAGGCTGGAGGGCATATCAGCTGAAACATTAGGTATATCTTATAATGAAGATTATGCATATGTATATCTGAAACCGAAACTACATCACCCCAACATAAAAATGTCACATTTACTATTATTATATTTCTATTTAAATCTCAATTAAGAAAAAATATCTAATATTATTAATACTGTTGGTCGTATCTACATATTAATAACATGCAATTACATTTATATATAAGTATGATAATTTTTCTCAGGTCAGTTAAGTTTGAATCATGTATCTTTAAGAATCTGTGTTATGCCTCAAAGATTTGTGGTTCAAATAAACTGACCTGAAAAATATGTAAACGTTTTTAAATAAAATAAAGATTATTATACTTTTTACATATTGAACTATTTGGCAATAGCACTTAAATGAACATATCAAACGTTGTAATAATTAAATTATCAAACTCCATTATATCTGCAGGTCCCGCTAGTATCATTATAATGGATATTATGTGTATAAATGTCTATCTGTGACCACAACTACATCACCCCCGATGTCACAATTTCCTTTGTTATTTACGCCACATTGTCCATTATTATATTTCTATTTAAATCTCAATTAAGAAAAAATATCTAATATTATTAATACTGATGGTCTACATACTAATAACATGCAATAACATTTATATATACAACCAAATAGCATATTATAGTGTGAATAGGAATGATAATTAGCATATTGATCTTAAAAATTTGATTGGAATAAATATTTGATTAGTTTTATTGATTTCTAATTGTTTGGTTTTGTCTTATTAAATATGAACAAAAATCTTGGGGATAAATCTTAAAGAAATCCATTAACAAGAAAAAATAACTGTCATTTTATTCTTTACTTCCTATTTTAACTAAATAATTAAATTAGGAAAATTTAGCAATGAAAGACAGGAGTGATGAAAGAATAAGTTTCAGTTGTTCTATTTTTCTATTATACCCCCTTTTGTTTCAAATCTTTTTATCTGCATTCTTATTTAGTTTCATTAGCCTTTCTAATTAAATATAATATTTTTATTATAATTAAACTTAAATACTTGCACGCAGAGGGTGCATATATTTGCTAGTATTAGTAAAATATTTTATAATAAAGTAAAAAAAAGGATCATACATGTACAAGGAATAAAAGGAAAAACTGTTTTTCAATGAATGTAAAAGTTTGTTGTGAAATAAACTAAATAAGACAAAAGATTGAAAATAGAATTATTTTCTTTATTTGAGGAATAAAGCTATGTGATGAAAATAGGATATTTTAGGATAATATAAAAATATTCACATAATATTAAAACAAAACAATTCATAATGAATAGTCTTATTAAATGAGTGTTTTTTATATGAATATGTTTGATGGTCATCTGATGTTGTTGTGTTCATCATAGATACATTTTGCAATGCTATGTACAAACAGAAATAGATTGAATAGTAGAAATATACATAAAGTAGGTATTTACCCAACCTGTTTGCCACTAGTAGGATGTGACACAAACACACTAGGTTGGGACTTAGAAATTAGGAAAAATTCACCCCCCTCCCAAACTTATGTGTGTCTTAGCTTTTCTGAAAATAGAGAAAATTTCCAGTTAAAAAAAAAAATAAATTTTAAAAAACTCAACTCAAAAGCTTTACTTTATGTTATGAGTTTTCAAAGATCAGCTATAAGTGTCTTTTGAAATTCTACCCAAACTTAGAAATTATGCTTAAAAGTGACATAAAACAGCACACCCTTTTATTTTTTGAGAAACAATTATTACATTTAGTTTACAGAATGTAAATGAATTTTGGAGCTTATTTTTCTAATATTTACCTGTGAAATAGAAATTTTGGCCAAAAATTTACCATTTTTTGGTTAAAATTCGGTAATTTGAACATTAGCTACATAAATGAGAGTAACCTCCCCTGGTTTCTTTCACTTTGAGGAAGCCGTCTGTTTTGGTCGGTCATTTTCAATTCACTGTAATCAATACAACTGCATGTTTTAACATGAAATATCATAAAATGAGTTCTTAATAACAATTAAGTTCATTTCAAATAAGGCACAAGCGCACAATTAAGATTTTATGTGCTAAAACATTCAGTTGTATTGATTCGAACAAATTCGTATTTTCAGTGTAGATTTATGGTAATGAGGGTGCTAACATGCACAGTGAAGTTACCAGTTTCATATTAGTCATGTCGGCTGGGGTAGAAGAAAATACCGACTGCACTTCAGCAGAGGGGTAAAACACCCCATTGGGGTCAAGGGTGGCGATATGTAATGCTTAAGGACAGAATCCTGGTGGCTTAGCAGTCTGTGACATGTAACACTCCACTTTTGCCCTTACTTAGGCTAAATGGGCACATCAATTATTGCCCTCATGGTAAACTTAAACCCTTTTTATCATATGAGTGCTAAAAGGCAGTGGCTGAGGGTCTTAGTGTCCTGGGTATAACGTTAAACTCTAATGGTGAAGTTACAATTCTGGAGCTCTAGGGAATGTGGAGTACCCTTTTATTACCATTACTCCCAGGTCCACTCTGACCTGGAGTGGTAATACCTGTTAGGGTCCCATCTATGGAAAATTATGGACATTTCTATGGAAATTAGATAGAAAAAAGTGTGTTTAAAAAGATTTAGTACCCATCAATCATGAATAGAACAAAACTTCTTTGGCATAAGATAACCCAACAAGGGCTGATATGCCGTAAAATCCAATCAACCAAACATGCTGCAAACTCTTTTGAATAAAAAATTAAATCATTATAAGCTTATTACTCTCACTATAGGCACCCGTGAAACCATTAATTTTCTTGCTTTCTGGAAAAAATTATGAGCCTTTTTCTCTAAATATATTTCCTGACTCGCGTCATTTTAAAAACATTCATTATTTAGACAATAATTTTTTCCATTCTTTTGTATTGTCCAGACGAAGGTTTAATATAAACCGAAACGTTTAAACATCGACTTTACTATAAAAAATAAATTCATCTTTTTTCGGAATACTGTGTTTTTATTTGCTACACACACACATATATATGATCTGTTTAACTTTATGTGTATTAATAAATTGGTAAAAAATATTTTTTTATTAATTTCATTTGTATTAATGAATGCTGGTGGTTGACCCTCAGTCACCGCCTTCTTACACCTATATGATAAAAAGACTTGGGTATTGGCCATAAGAGCAATTTGAAGAATAAAATCGGGATAATCATATAGTTGAGAGAGTTTGACACAACCAGCCAATTCATCAGATGGGGCCTTTGCGACCACCAGTCTAGACCAAATAAGGGCCAAAATGGAGTATTGTGTATAACACAGGACCACTAAGTACTTGGGTCAGACTGCTCAGCCACCACAATCCTGTCCTCAGGCATTATGGGTTGCGACCTATGGTTAACAGGTGGCCCAGTTGGGGGGGGGGTATGACCCCACCGATATTTTGCACCCAAAAAAGGGGGGGGGCAAAGTTAAGTGACCTGAAAAAAACAAAGTTTTGAAATAAAATAACTGATGCATTATAAAATTCATTCATTGATAAATCAACACTGAAAATTTCATTAAAATTGGATAATTCCCTGATTTTTTTGGGGGGGAGGGGGGGGGCAATCAGTGGGGAGGGGTTAAATTTATTTTGTAAAATACGGATTTTACGCCATCTTTGGTAGTGCCTACTATATCTTTTGGTGTTGTTTATTTTTTGTGTTTTTGTTGATAATTATTTGTTTGTTTATTTTTTGCACTGGTCACTATCATAAGAATTAATTGTTAGAGCGGATTAAAGCATTTTTTTAAATTACTAACCTTGTAGAGCGGTATGGGAAACCCGAGGAATGAACTTTTTTAGACCCTATTTTTCCGATGCAAGTATCATTGGGGAACAAAGAAAACTTTAGTAAATGGGCCAGGCTTTTAACCAGAACTAGTTCATTTTTTTTTTTTTTAAAGTAAGTTCCTTAGTCACATTACAAAAATATAATTTTAATTTCGGTTAAGTAATTTCAGCAAAAAGTTACAATAATATTGCCCTCGGTGAAAGGCGTATTCACTACTCCTATTTGTAAGACTGGCTTTTTGGGAGTCAAATAATGTTTAAAAAGTTGTTTCGAAATAAAAATAATTTTAAAAAAAAGTAAAACAAATTGACAGACCACCTTCAGTGATGCTGATAGCTTTTTTTTTTATTTAGAGCGTCCTGGGACGCCCATATTTGCTGTGAATGAGTCTTAGGGAAAATTTATGGGTCCCAACTAAAGCATACCTTATAACTTATTCTGTGTAATTCGTTTCTCAGAAACTATTAAAATGTATTTACAGTTAGCTTGAAATGGTGAGGAAAAAAGAAAGAAAAACACAAGGACGCATGGGTATGTTTTTACTGCGTCTTTATATATTTTTGTGCGTCAGGGACGCAGGACGTGTAACGATCAACATCTTTGCATCTTTTGAAAAACAAAAAGTATCAAAGTTTGGACGAATGAATGATATTTTTCAATTTTTTAGTATTTATTTTTTTTACTCACCTTTTGATGCATCGTAGATAATTGATTAATTTTATCTCTGTCAAGATTTTGCATTCCAGCTTTGTTGTCATTAAGGGCCATTCTCGAAGACATGAGACTCGTGTCTTCTTCTTTCGGCTCATCTTCTTTTCTTTGATGACCAACATGACAAGAAGAGGAGGAAGACGAAGACATTTTTCTCCACCCCGAATTATTTTTTGTTTATTTGATTTTTTTTAAACTGTCACTAGCGTTTTGTTTTTTTTAATAATTTTTTTTAAATTCATATCAACTTTAACTTTATGGTTTATTTTTATTAATATTTTTATTATTATTTCATCATTATTTAACTTTATGGATTAATTTACTGAGTTTTTAGTTTACAGCACAAGGATGGAATAAAATTAAGATAAGAAAATATTGATATGTCAAATTAAACGTGTATAAACTTTCTTTATAAATTATTTAAAATTTGCCGGTCGATATATTTCATCATTGAAGATTAAATTTTAAACATGTTAAAAACGGTATTTTTTAATTTCTAAATTTTAAAAAGATAAATATACATTTAAAAAAATATTTTTTATATCATTACAAAAAATAGAAAAAAAAAACAAAAGGGAAGGCCAATAATGTCAATTGTCAAATTTACAAATTAAAATAATAAATGAATAATTTCTAAATTTAATCTATGAAACTCAAATTTTTGTGTAATTATATAAACTTCAAGATAAAAAGAAAAAGAAAATATTAAAATTGATAAAAAGAAATCTCGAAGTTGAAGATTAAAAAGAAATTTTCAGTCCACCGAGTTCTATTTTTTGTTTAGTTTCTGCGAAGTCAAACAGAAATACCAAAATATTTTTTCTTTTAAATCAAGAAATAAAACCAAGGTAAGCACCAACAGACATGTCTCTTTGGTTGGCATCTTTCATGAAGCTTAAAATTCTTCCTTTTTTAACAAGGCAAGTGTAAACGAAATCCATTGAAGAAACCATGTTTACATCAGAAACACATTTCCCCGGGAAAAACTGGAGAAATAGTCTGATTATCAAAACACCACTATGGATGGCCAGAAATGCCAAAGGTTACAATTAGAAACGCAAACGTTTTGGAAAGTTTCAAAAATACAATAACAACATATAAAAAGATAGAAGGTATTTTTCTTGTTGCAAATAGCTTTAACATTCATTTATAATAAACTAAATATATAAGATTTAACTTTGATTTCGGTTTTTCTTTTTCTTTAAATTCTCAAAAAATCGTTTGTTTAATTATATTTAGGATTAATTTGATAGTTTTATTATTTTTAAAGCTTTTAAAGTAGAGAAAATTATTATATATATATATATATATATATATATATATATATAACGTTTAAAATCATGAATCTCTCCAATAAACATTGTATTTTTGGTCATCCATACAAAAATATATTTACTATTACAAATGTTACACGTGAATTTAACATGTTTACTCTGAAACTTAAATGGCAAAGTTTGTTTTTTTACAATTTGTTAAATATAAACACCAAACAATTATTATCCATAATTATTATAATAAAATAAATGGTGGCTTTTTTTTTTGCTTTTCAAAAAAAAAAAATCTCGTTTTCAACTTTACTAAGCATGTGACTTGTGACACTCGGCCTCGAGGGTAAGAAAAAAAAATAGTTTGGGAGCGTTTATTAATTTATTGTTCGTGTTTATTGACATAATTTGGCGGGTCTCGCATTATTTTAAAAAGAAGTGTACTTATTTTTATAATCATTATTTTTTTCGAATTCAAGTTTTAACTTATGTGCAACGTTTAAGTCAATTTCAGTTTATTTAAATGAATAAATGAATAAATGATAGTGACTGAGAGGGGGGGGGAGAAAGGGTGTCCGTGCACTTTTACACCCCACTTGTTGCTTATTTTTCTCTCTCTATCCAATTCGCGGTTATTTTCCAATTTGAATATCAGGATCTTCTTAAGTTTGTTTGCACTAATATTCTGGGTTTTAAAAAAAAATAAATAAAATAAAATAAACAACACAAAAAGATGTAAATATAAATTTACAACTTTTTTTGCAGTTTAATTTCTTTTTGTAGTTCACTCGGTAGAGTGTCCGCCTAAGTTCCTGGTTTAATACCGGTCCTCGTCAACTTAGCATATGAGTAGCACAGGGCTCTGTGCGGTAAAGTAAGCAGCTGATGGTTGGTGTGGCGCTGCACGTCAGATGCAAAAATAATCTCTTTTGTCTAGCGCTTGTGAAAAGGGAATAGACTCCCTTGCTGTCTGGCTGATACCGACTTTAAGCCACCCCAACGGCTTTTTATTCCTATCTAATACAAATAATTTGCACACAGTTGTATGGTTTTAAGTATTACTATTCAATATTAATAATTATATATATTTAACAACCCCTCCATACGAGCAGGATGCGACACAAGGTCAATTTCTTAACTGGGTTTAACAGGTTTGAATTCAGAATTTTCCTTTTCCTAGACTGGTTACCTAGCCAAGGTTAAAGAGCCCAGTCAGTCCTACTATCTAACCATAGCTGGAGAGAGAGTAGTTGCATACCTTTCCCAGGGGTATTAGTGCTATGTGAAATGTATGGGGCTAATTTAAGGTTGTTTGGTGCTGGTATTTTAGCCCCATATAAAGGCTTGGTTCTTAGTTCTTCTGGGCTGGTGAGTTGAAATGGATGGCATTCAAAGAACGAAAAAGGAAAGAGACAAAGGCAGAAGGTGTCTTCATAACTCAGGCTTTATTGAACAGGGTATAGTTGTTGGTAGCGAGGACACATGGCCCTAGCTAGAAAACAAACTACCTCAGTTGTGGCCTTCATTCGAAATGGCCGAGGATTCTTTTGGGGGAAGAGAGTCAGTCCTTTTTGTCGGACATGCGCAAAGGGGTTGCAAAGGGGTTCCTCCGGTCATGGCCCCATGGGAGTTTTTGTTTTTTTAATTTTTATTTTTGAAATCCCCACAAATGCAAACAGTTTAGTCCAGGATTTGAACCCTGGTCGACAAGTCCATTTCCTATGATTCTAACCCGCTTGTACAAGAGACAAGCTGAACAAAAAAGCATACCATGATCAGCATGCAAAAGATATTCCTGATATCCAAATAGGACAGCATGTTAGGATGCACGACAAGGACACAAATAGATGGAGACCGGCAGTTATCACACAAACATGTGTTAGGATTAAAGTGATAATACTTGAAGATACAACTCCGACAAGGGTTGATAGACAAAACATTTAATAGGTATAGCACATGGATAAACAGGGTACATAATACATAGGTGTACATAAACATACATACAAAAGTAGTATAAATACATATACAAGAGTAGAGATAATGACACATTCATGAATGGAAAAACATAAAAGCAACAGACATGAGACTAGGAATAGTCCATGCTGTATGAATCACTTACAGTAATGTAAGGGGGGGCCAAAGTCCCAACAAGAAGGGGGTAGACCAGAGTCTAACCCATAGTGGTGTCTCGTAGGTCGAGCAACAGGAAAAAGAGAAAAAGACGTTCAAACCAGCCGCTTAAATATCAAAGGCCCCTAGCGGGAACCAGCAAAAACCAAACGGGCAGACAACTCCCCAGGCGAATACGAAAATAACGCTTACACATGCATGGAACCAAGGTCCTATATCATCACACATTACACTACGTGCCTCCAGCTTATAATTACGTGGTTTCAATTAATTATTTCTATTTGATAATAGCACACAATTATATGGTTTCAAGTAATTAATAATAATTTTTAGTAAACAATTATAGCTTCAAGTAACTATTCTTAATACAAATAATTTTCACATTTTTATATGACATTAAAGTATTTCTATTGAATATAAATAAATTTTAGATCTATTTGAATAATTTTGATTTTTCGGACTATTGTCCTCATTTTATTGTAGTAGTTCTACCACAATAAAGATGAGGACAATAGTCCAAAAAATCAAAATTATTCACATAAGCCTTGTGGCGAGCCGGAAGTTCTTGCTTCAATGGACAGAAGTCGAATGACAAAAATAGGTAGTTTGCGCATGGGGATTGCGCACCCTAGTAAAAGAGAAAAATTAAAATAAAATTCGTAAAATTCAACTAATCAGAGGCGTTCCCGCTTAAAAAGAAAAATTATCAAATAGAGCCTTGCGGAGCCTACCTAAATTCTATTTAAACCCAAACTTTTTCATTTTCAACCAGAAAGATTTTGCCTGCCTAAGAGAATCCTTGTCACCCGTTTTAAGAACTTTTAATACAGAAGGTACAAACTAACTATCTATCTATCTCTCTCTCTTTCTCTAAATAATTATCGCTTTCAGAGACAAACTAAATATCAGTTCAACTATTGCCTGACTGCTGATTGTTGTGACTTAAAAACTTTACATTTTCTTTCTCACTTTGTGAATTGTGAAATATCAGCTTACATTTTACATTGAACTTTAAAAAAAGAACTTTTGGCCGAACCTTGCCCAGTATTCAATGCTGCCTTTTTGTATACATTCTGTTAATACAATTTTGTTTGTTTAATCAAGAGTTTTGTCTTCTATGCCATGTGCTTGATTGTTTTATGGTCTTTTAAATGTTTGAACACTTTTATTAAATATTGACATCAAACAGCCCATACTTAACACCATAGCCTCATCTCAAAAATACAGACAAATAAGATCTATGTTGGGATTACTGTTAAATAGCCCTTATTATTTTTATTGAGTTTTTCACACCTGCCATAGCCGGTGGTTCACTGGGGGCAGAGTGACAGCAAGTCTCCTCTGGTCTCCAGGACTCTTCTGAGTATTCTAGTCGATCTTAACAGTGCTGTAGTTTAGATGATCTCGATTCTTCCTCTGATTTCCAATTCTCCCAAATTTTTTTCCAGAGCTTTGGGGACCGTTCTAAGAGCACCAATTACAATTGGTACGACCATCATCTTTATGTTCCACAGTTTTCTCAGTTCTCTGGCAAGGTCCAAGTATTTGTCTATCTATTCGCTTTCTTTCATTTTCACTTAGTGGTCGTCCGGGACAGCAAAATCCATGAGATGACAGGTTCTCTTCTTCTTGTCAATCAATACTAGGTCTGGTCTACTGGCCGGGATTAGATGATCTATCTATACCTTGAAGTCATTATTATTATTATTATTAGTTTTTCACACCAGTGTAAGCTGATGGGCTTTCACTGGAGTCTGAGTGACAACAAGTCTCCTCAGGTCTCCAGAACTTTTCTGAGTATTCTAGTTGATTTCAACAATGCTGTTGTCTGGATAGTCTCAATTCTTCCTCTGATTTCCATTTCCTCTAGTCTGTTTTAAACTTTTGGTGATTGTTTCAAGTGCATCAACTATAATTGCTATCACTTTCACCCTCATATTCCAGGTTTTCAATTCTCTAGCAAGGTCCCGGTATTTGTCTATCTTTTCATTTTCTTTCATCTTCACCTTTTTTTATTCTAGCCAATTTAACAGTGTTGTAGTTTGGATGGTCTCAATTTTTCTCTGATTTCCAATTCACCCAAATTCTTTTCCAGGGTTTGGGGACCGTTCCAAGAGCGCCAATTACAATTGCTACAACCTTCACCTTCATGTTCCACAGTTTTCTCAATTTTGGCAAGGTCCAAGTATTTGTCTATCTTTTCGTTTTCTTTCATCTTCATCTTTTTTTATATACTGCTTGTTCATACAACAATGTTTACACTTAATTTTTTGGGGACACGTTTGTGTATTCTTGTAATGCTTCTTATATGTTTTTATATATGTATTAAATATCCTATATGTTTATTTGAGCTTGTTTTGTCTCTCCTTCCATCTATTTAGTGTAAGTGTATCAATGGATATACTAATTCTGATATTATATCTTGGTGAATGGGGAGGTAACTAAATATCCTCTTTAGCACCAACCGTTATCAGGGGTGGGGGTGGCATGGTGTAGTGAATTATGTGCTGGATTGCAACATCATAGTATGCAAGTTCAAAACTCTAGTGGTGCTATTACATTCAATTTTGGACTAATACTCTTGGGAAAGGTATGCATCACCCCTTCCCCCCAGTTATGGATTAAATATAACCATTATTGTTGTAATGGTAGCTTGACAGGCCAAAATGATGACCTGAGAACTCGACTGATGAAGAATTATTTTATCTGCAAATAGTGTTCAACGAACGAAAAGGAAGAGACAAAGACAAAAGATAGTTTCATAATTTAGGCTTTATTCATGTGTCATAGCCACCATGTGGTAAGGAAATTCCTTCCTGGTCAGTATTGGTGTTTAGACACAGTTAAGGCCTAAGTCAGAATGGCTGAGAGATTCTCTTGGAGGTCGGAAGTGGGTCCTTTTTCCCACACATGCACAGACCTATAAGAAAGCACCTCCCCCCCTCTGGCTTCTTCATTTGTCAGCATGACAGCAAACACTCCTTGACTACATGCCTAGTTTCTGGGACATTACATACTTTTTTACCACACCACTTAAGCTACAGTAGGTACTATAATAAAATGAGACCTGTTTATGGGGTTACAAGAGGTTTTGTGTTTTAAGGTTTAAAAGGTGGCTGTGGTTATTCCTGGTGCGTATTCCTAGGGTCTGCTTTTAACCCCATCTTATTTGGTGGTTGCGCTGAAAAGGAAGAAATTCAAGGAGTGAAAAAGGAAGAGACAAAGACAAAAGGTGGTTTTATGATTTAGGCTTTATTCACTAGTCATAGCCACCACCTAGCAAGGAAATGTCTCACTGGCCAGTAGTATTGACTAGATGCAGTTAAGGCCTAAACTCGAATGGCCAAGAGATTCTCTTGGGGGTCAGAAGTGGATCCTTTTTCCTGCTCATGTGTTACATAATAATTGGATCCCTAATACATTTTTAAGGTAGTGTAGAAATCATTATGGCGATCAGTATAGCTGATGGCCTTGAGAGTGAGTGACAGCGTTTGACCTCACTCTGACCTTGCTTTCTGGGGATTGACCGTGAGAAACGGAACCCCGATAGAAAGCCCCCTTCCGGTTTAAGGAGTAAGCAACTCAGTTAGTCAGTTAGAAGTTAGAAGCCAAGCTAGCAAGATGTGAGTAACTGCGCAGATTGTCTGGTCTGGGGATCTACGAATAAAGTAACATCATCGTAAATCGAAGTCTTGTGTTTATTACTAAAAACCAACAATGACACAGGGCTTCTGATAAAGAATGATCCCCAACAGAAACCAGACCCGGAATCCTCAATAGAATACCAGACGAGACCTTAGAAGATATACCAGACCAAGATATATGATAGACGATCAGAAGCAAAGCCGGCCAGAAGAATAGATGACCAGAGTAAGAATTAAAGAAAGGTATATAACGTTATATGCTGATTTGGCTTAGTGAAAAGACCAGTATATAACATATACCTATTTAGTGCCGGTAAAGAAGGCGCTATGCAACACATGCTCGGAAGGTTCTTCCAGTGAAGGCTCATGGGAGTTTTTTTAAAATTTTAAATCTTTATTTGAATTTTATTTTAATCCCCACATGTTTGCCATATCTAAGCAAAGCATAGTAAATAACAACATTGCAATTATTAATTTTCTGAATCTTTTGTGATCATGCAGCCAGACATGAATTATGTTTACCGCTTAATTAATGTCCTTCAAAAATGCTTCAATTCTATTTCACTTTCACGTCAATGGATTCTTGATGACTTTTTCTGCTGTTAAATCTTTTCTTCCTTTTCTCCTTCTTTTCTGTTATAAGAGTGTTTACCATTTATGGTTAACGGTTGGTTTGGTTTCTTTGTTTTAATGGCATATCAACCTTTGTGAGTTATCTAATACCAAAGCCATTCTTGTAGAAGAACAGTTGTAGATGAGTGAATCATCTCCCTTGCTTTGTTCACGAGGCGGGGTGGGGTTATTGTGAGTGTACATTCACTATTTTACTCTTCTTTTAGACAGTCATGTGTTATTCTAGTGGCAACTATGAATTTTATTGGCAGGCAAATACGAGACGAAAAAAAGGCAAGCACTTACACGAGAAATTCTCTATCTATTCAAATTATTGTATGAAAATTATTATAGAAATTGTTTATATTTGTTAGTAGTTTGTGAGGATTAAAATAAAATTCAAATAAAAAAAAGGTACTCTTCGCTGAGAACCTTCAAAAACCGCTGCCTCAAAAACCGCTAGCCGGTGGCTGCTGAAAAAAAACACCAGCTACGATTGAAGTCCGTAGCCGAAGCGGTGTCACTTGCAAAAAAAATAAAAAACAACTAACTTAGGGTGTTTTTTGGTGACACCACTTTGTACAGACTTCAATCATAGCTGGTGTCAGCCACCGGCTAGCGGTTTTTGAGGCAAAGAGTACCAAAAAAAAATAACAAACTCCATGAGCCTTCACTGGAGCCTCCAAGCATGTGTGGGAAAAAACCCACTTCCGACCCCCAAGAGAATCTATCGGCCATTCTGACTTAGGCCATAACTGTGTCTAAACACCAATACTGACCGGGATGGAATTTCTTTACCACATGGTGGCTATGACCCATGAATAAAGCCTAAATTATAAAACTACCTTTTGTCTTTGTCTCTTCCTTTTCGTTCCTTCCTTTTCAGCATGACCACCAAATAAGATGGGATAAAACGCAAACCCTAGGAACACGCACCAAGAATATCCAGCAACCTTATAACTTAAAACATTAAACCCCTTGCCACACCACAAGTTTCACATTGAAGAAGCCTTGAGTGTTATTTGAACATATTTGCAATAAAATAATTCTTCATCAGTCGAGTTCTCAAGGTCATCATTTTGGCCTGTCAAGTTACCATTACAACAATAATGGTTATATTTAATCCATAACTGGGGGAAGAGGTGATGCATACCTTTCCCAAGAGTATTAGTCCAAAATTGAATGTAATAGCACCACTAGAGTTTTGAACTTGCATACTATGATGTTGCAATCCAGCACATACAGGTGATAAATGAGTGGATATAAAAGACACCTGCTTACCTTGCTTGGTGTTGAGTCATTCAGTAAACAGATGTCAGTGAGTGAGGAAGAGAAGTGAAAAAGAAGGAAAGAACAGGGAAGAGAAAGGAAAGGAGGAGGAGGAGAAAGGAAAGGAAGTGGGAAATATAAATCAAGTTTTTTTTTTTTCTGGCTAAAGAGCGACACCCAAAGGAAAGACTGAGGAAATGACAAGTGGTCACCCATGTAAGTATTAAACAAGCTCCTTGGTGATCTAGTGGGAATCGATATTCTGCCTTCTCATTTGTCCAAAGGAATCGGTCAGTAGAAGGAATCAACAATGAAATAAAAATAATAAAAACTAAACTCTAGACAGTAAATATAATGTAAAAGTTAAGTATTATTAACAAATACATACATTTAAGAAGAAGAAATAGCGGGAAAAGGTAAAGAAAAGTTCAGTGTTCTTCGCCAACCTCAGGGTAAAAAAAGATTGAAGGGAAATGGAGTGTCTCTTTGAAGAGTTGCACTAATGGTCATCTGGATCTAACGGCAAACTCTAGGGAACTGAAAAGGGTCTCAAATTAAGTGCCAAAGTCTGATGATGAATTGACAGTTTAAGAATTGTCTTGGTATGTATGTCTGTGTAGAAGCAATACTCACTATTGCAGTGGAATTCCAACATGGCAGGAAGCAAGCTGTAACTCAATACAGAAACTGCTTTGCTGCCAGCATATTGCAGAATGGTGGATATTTATCTAGCACAATAACCACACTAAGACCAGCAGCCAATCAGGACTCAAGGAATGGGATCACCCAGATGCAAGTATGGAATATTCCTGAGGGCTATAAATAACAGCTGTTTATGGATGGATTCAGTTATGCTTAGTTGTTGTTGTTGCTGTTCAATTCAACAGTGCCCTACTCACACAATTCAACAGTCTGTTGCTCCAGGGGTTTCAACCTATGAGTCAGAAGGCCATGAGTCAGCCTTGGGCTGACAGGGATAAGCAAAACGGAGAAGAGATGTTGCAGGGAGAGGAGAGAGGGGTTTCCTTTGATGAAAGCAGAATAACCAGTGCTTTCAGTGTGAGTTTACCTGTAAGTCATGAATTTAACATGAATATTGCTAATTAACGACAAGAGTTGTTAGAAAAAATAGTTAGATGAATGACGCAACAAATACAATGTTATTGACCAATCTACAATCGAAATATACAAATCAATATATACATGGGTCATTCAATAAATAAGGTGAATATTGCCTATGGAGTTGACAATAGGAAAAGCACTTTACAGTGCTATTCACAGAATTGAGTCCCGGCCTCCTGCCTTAAAAGATGCTGAAAAAACAACCCCACCTATGAATGAAGTCCCTAGCTGAAGCAGTGCCTGCTGAAAAAAAAACAAAAAAAAACAACCAGAGCTTAAGGCATTTTTCCGAAAAGTTACTGCGATATTTTTTTCCAGTCTTTTTTCAACAAGTAAATATAAATATTTTAACCTACCTCCTCTTTAAGATACTCTAAGGGGGTGGGCTAAATATTTACATTTACTTGTCGATAAAAATATGGCTTACTTTTAACGCCTTCAAACCACAAAAAAATAAAATAATTTGTCGATAAAAACACCTTCAATCGGCTAAAAAAATTTTTTTTTTTTTGGTATTTTCATTTTAATTTCATTTTTTTTCAACAATCAATTACAAATAAAAAATCAAAACATTTAGCAAGAGACTTCATTCATAGGTGGGGTTGTTTTTTCAGCTATCACTTTTAAGGCAGGAGGATAGGGACGCAATTCTGCTAATAGCAACCACTTTACTTTTGCACCTTTTTCAAGGAAATCAATAATAATGAGTCTTTTCATATCCCAGAAGAATGTCAGCATGACCTTCTTTACTAACCACTATGCTCAGAATTTTTCTTTATTGGAGACAGCCCTGTCGGTGTGGCTTTAGAATACACCGACTGCACCTCTGCAGAGGAGTAAGACACCCCTCAGTGGGGCCACCTGTTGGCCGTGGGTGGCGACCCATGATGCTTAAGGACGGAATCCTGATGGATGAGCAGTTCATGACATGCAACACTCCACTTAGACTCTTACTTAGAATAGACAGCGGTCGAAGAGACCCCCTCCGATTAATTGGCTAGTCACATCAAGCTCTAGCACCTATATGATTGTCCCAACCCTTTTTATCATGGGTGCTAGAAGTTGGTAGCTGAGGGTCTTCATGTCCTAAGAATGATATTAAACTCTATCTGATGGTGAGGTTCCAGTTCTGGAGGTCTGGGGAATGTGGTGTACCCCTTCATCACCATTATTCCCAGGTCCACCCTGACCTAGAGTGGTAGTACCTGTTAGGGTCCCATCTATGGGTTAAATAGAAAAACATGAGTTTATAAAAAATAATGAGTATCCCTTAAGAACTTATTTGGCATTAAATGACCCACTGAGGTTGATATGCTGTAAAACAAAACAAAACAAAACTTTATTGGAAAGTCACTGTGTTTCTGCTGTATGGAGTGTTTTTTTTCCACTCAACTTCATAGTGGCCAATTAATGTTTAGCCCATTTGGGAACATCTTTTAGACTAAAACATTCTTCTGGAAATTTCCCATGGTTTACACTTCTCAGCCACTAAAAGTTTGATGAAAAACCTCTGTTTGGAGCACTCTGTTTTATTTGCTGCATTTTGAATAGCCTCAAAACAAATATTATTGTGAGATTAAAATGATTTTTGCTATAAACCAATTCCAAATAATGTAGAGTCTAGATTTATGGAAAAAAAAGTTTTTTTAATGGAATTAGACCGGATCCTGTTATAAGAATTAACCAGTTGTTAATGCTGGGATGGACTTGTGTCAAAAAGGGTTATATTCCCTTGCCACCAGGTGACACCACTACTAGCTGGGTATTTAAACTCAGCCTAGAAAGCCCTCTGTCTTCCCTCTTAGTCTGGTATCCACAAAAGATGGACTAGACACGTGGTGTCTCTGTCCATTAAGTGGAGGGCTTTACCTCCCAACTATCAGTAAGTGACTCATATTCTTTATTAACTCTTTCTTACTTCCAAACGACTTTAGTCCTATCTGTTTGTATCTTGTCATGTATGTCATGTTTCACATGCTCAGACAATAAAGTCTGTATTGTTGTTATGTTGTACTTCTCTGTTTGGATTTCTTTCTAACGTTGGTGAATATATACATATCTTAATCTCTCAATATTAATATATACATATATAGACTATCTTAATTTGTCATTATTTATAATTTTCACTGTTCATATCTATATTTCTAGCAACTTCAATCTGTTCCAATCTATCTATTTATCTATCTATCTATCTATAGGTTCACTGTGTAATGGTTGGTGATCAGGTTAGTAACATCATAGAAGGTGGTAAGTTATTGGCTCACACTGACTGTGGTTACTCAATTTAAAAGATCAAGTTTTGTAGTTTTGATCGTGGCAAAATGTCATGACTAGTAGCACGTAGCTTGCAGGGTGGTGACTTGAAGATACCGGATTTAAGTCAGGATTTCTATCAAAGCTGATATGATACACAAGAACCCGTAATCAGTGATGACGATCACCCTGTACACATTCAAAAAATATATCTTACGACTATCTATCTATCTACCTATCAGTGGCATGTATTCCTAACGCAAGGTACACCTTACTTACCCTATAAAAATTATTTAGTAAGAAATGTTTTTATTGGTTTAATGGCATATCAACCTTCATGGGTTATTTAATGCCAAAGTCATCCTTGTAGAAGAACAATAGTGGTACTATTTAACCCATAGCTGGGGGATATAAGAGGATTTCATACCTTTCTCAATAGTATTAGTTTGAAAGTGAACCTGATAGCATGACTGGAGTTTGAATTTGATTACTACGATGTTACAATCCAGCCTTGTTAGCCACAATACTGTGAGGACTCTCCACTTTTGGATGGATTTCAGCTGTTAGATTTTGCTGTGATAAAGCAAATTGGAAAGGAGATTTAAATTGTAAAACCTGATGTAACTTGGTTACCAATCAGAGGGGATCATGTATAAACAGACACTCTCCCATGTGGTAACTCAATCAGTAGTAAGCTGCCATTTAGTGAGCTTGTGTATTGTGATGATGACATTAACAGTGAAAATGTAATAAGTTTTGTTTGAAACTTCTTCCCTCATCTGCAGAAACAATTTGAATGATTAAGAAAGTTTTCAATGATGATACTTATACTTATATACCATACTTATATTGACATATGTTATCTCATATAGCATACCCATCTTTGTATATATTTATCTTCTTTATACTTACTAGAAAATTTTTATTTTTCCTGGGTTTTTTTTTCCATGACCATTAGTTTGAAATTTAAGCTACACTCATCATACATAATTAATAGGTTACCTATTAATTATGTGACACAATGATTGAAGCCCAGATAAAATTTTGGTACTGATTGCAACATTGTAAGCGAATGATACCAAGGTGCAAATAGACATGTTATTAAAAAAAAAGATTAGTTGACCAAGTTCAACATCTCATCCAGTCAGAGGCGCATGGTGTAATGGTTAGAGTCGTATGAAATGAACCCAAGTTCAAATCCTGGAGAAAGCCACTGTTCACTTAGTGTTAATACCATTGGGAAAGGTATGAATCCAACTATTCTCCCTCTAGCTATGGGTAAATAGTAGGGTAGACTGGGCTCTTTAACCTTGGTTAGGCAATTAGTCTAGAAGAAGGAAAACTCTGAATTCAAACCTCTTAAATCCCCGCTTAGGGTGGTTACTACTAGAACAGGCTCAGCCCTATGTAGTGATTTATTTCAATTCAAAAAAAAATTATCAATAAGATATACTTGATATAGCACGCCGAACTGAAAACAGCAATTATAAAGTATTTGTTGAGGTTAGCAGCCTTGATTGGCCATCTAAGGGGTGTCTAGGGGCTGTATGTATGATGCCACCCACACAAGGTGGAAATGACGGTTGGGTATTCTGGGAATTCCAATAAAAGATGATAGGTTTCTTAATTCACTCTGTTTTGGTGGCTGGGGTATGAGGAGACAAGTGTTTGCATGTAGGGAGAGTTCATATACCATGGTAGCAATATCTCATCTACTGAAAGCAATGTCAACATACACATGGACTACTATTGATGGGTTAATGACCCTGTGGAAATTTGATCTTTCTGATAAAATCAAATGGAAATTCTTCCAAGCAGTACTATTGTATGGCTGCATCACTTGGGCTTTAATGAAACACCAGGAGAAAAAAGTTAGATGGAAACTCCACAAGGATGTTGGGTGCTGTTTTGAACAAATCCTGGAAGCAGCACCCGACAAAATAGCAGATATTTGACCACATACCTCACATCTCATAAACCATCCGAGTATGATGAACAAGACATGCTGGATTCTGCTGGAGAAGTAAGGATGAACTCATAAGTGACATTCTCTGATGGACTCCTACACATGGACACACCAGTGTTGGCTGACCAGCTAAAAGTTACATTCATCAGCTCTGTGCAGACACTGAATGCCATCTAGAGGACTTATCAAGAGTGATGGCTGATAGGGATGGATGGCGAAAGAGAGTCAAGGAAATCCACACTGTAAGCCTGCCTTGATGATGAAGATGATGAAGATGATGAGGAGGGGGAGGAGGAGGGGAGGAGGAGGAGGGTACAGTTTGCTCTGCAATTTGTACCTTTTACTTTGTATTGAGCACTTTTTAGTTTTACTGCCGCAGTCTTTACTTTATTGTACAGTATTGTAATATTCTATTTGTTTATATTTTACTTG
This sequence comes from Doryteuthis pealeii, assembly GCA_023376005.1. Lineage (NCBI taxonomy): Eukaryota > Metazoa > Mollusca > Cephalopoda > Myopsida > Loliginidae > Doryteuthis > Doryteuthis pealeii. The sequence goes on from CM042140.1 coordinate 4,005,734, forward strand.
TTTATATATATATATATATATATATATATACACACACACATATATATATATATATATATATATATATATATATATATATATATGCAGATGGATCAATGGATTAGTAGTCTGACATGTTGTTATTGACTGCATTTTTATCTGAGGTATTCCCAATATAATTTTCTAGCTATATGATTAAAATCCAATACTGAATTACAAGTCTTAGTACCTATATAATTGTCCTGACACCTTTTTTTCCTTATATCAAAACCTCCAACCCTTTTTATGATATATGTGCTATAAGGTGGTGGCTGAGGTTCTTAGTTCTTAGTGTCCTGGATAGGACTGTAAGATTCAAAGTTATAACAAACTCTGACATGTTTGTGAGACAACACATTTTATATAGATAACAGCACATGGAAACGATACATAAAATACAAGATAGTGTACATAAACATACATACATAAAAGGACTGGAGCGTCCGTACATAGAGATCACTTACTAACTTGGTCCCCTTGTGGGGCCTCTGGTCCCCACGAGGGTGGGGTGTAGTCACTAAATGACTAACCCATCTGGTTTGTGCCAAGATGTAGCTAAAAGAGGAAGAGAAGTTTAAATCAGGCGCTTAAATACCAGAGGTCCCCTAGTGGGAACAAACGGCAACACCGCGAGAAGATAACTCTTCCTGGCAAAGGGAAGATAATCCCCACATGACGTTGAACTGCATCTAATGGTGAAGTTCCAATTTTGGAGTTATGGGGTATGTGGAGTACCCCTTCATCACCATTACTCCTCTTACCCGGAGTAGTAGTATCTATTAGGGTCCCATCTACGGATTAGAAAAAATGAGTTTAAAAATTGTTTAAAAAAAAAAGTTCAACAAAAAGATTAAGTTTTAAAAAAATTGAATACTCTTTAAGAATGAATAACCCCAACCGTTTTTATCATATATGTACTTGAAGGTGGTGGCTGAGAGACTTAATGTCCTGGATATGATGTTAAACTGCATCTAATGGTGAAAGTCCAATTTTGGAGTTATGGGGAGTGTGGAGTACCTCTTCATCACCATTACTCCCAGGTTCACCCTGACCCGGAGTAGTAGTACTTGTTAGGGTCCCATCTATGGTTTAGATAAGAGAAAATTAGTTGAAAATGTGTTTAATAAAAGTTTTCAAGAATGAATTGAAGAAAATGTTCTCAGCATAAAATAACCCAACATGGGTTGACATGCCATAAAATCCAAAAAGAAAAGAAAGAATACTAAATTAAATGCATTGATAAGGAGAAGAAAATTATGAAAGTGTCAGTCAGACAGCAAGACCAGCGAGATCGTGTGAACATGGAGACCTTCTTGTTGAAATCGGGAGCCTTCATGTCATAATTGAGGGCCGTCATGTCACTTCAAACTGAATACTTTATTTAATCCATTGGGGAACATTATTCTCATTCTGTTAATGAGTTTGACAAGAAACACCTGAAGAAGCCTGGAGGATTCATCAATAGAAACGTTGTGTATATAACAATAAAGATGGGGACAAAATCTTATTATAACGGAGATTGTATGTTTTTCTGTCTGTAACTGAAACTATATTACTACTCAAGTCACAATTCCCTTAGTTATTTACGTCACATTCTCCATAATTTTATTTTTATTTAAACCTCAATTATCAATAAAATTGTTTTACATTATTAATACTATCAACATGCAATTATATTTATATATACAACAAAATTGCGGTGTACAGTGTGAGCGAAAAGGCTAATTTGCATATTGATATTAAAAATGTGATTTTAATAAATATGTGCTTAGTATTATTGATTTCTAACTGTTTGGTTTTATTTTAATGAATATAAGCAAAAATCTCTTCAATGAATCTTAAATGAAATCCATTAACAAGAAAAAATAACTGTCATTTTATTCTTTACTTCCTCTTTTAACTAAATAGTTAAATTAGAAAAAATAACAATGAAACACGAGAGTGATGGAAGAGTACGTTTCAGTTGTTCTATTTTTCGATTATACCCCCTCTGTTTCAAATCTTTTTATCTGCATTCTTATTTAGTTTCATTAGCCTTTCTAATTTAATGTGATATTTTATTACATTAAAACTTAAATACTTGCACCCGGAGGGTGCATATATTTGATAGTCTAAATAATAAAACAATTTTTAAAAAGTAAAGTTGATGGTATGGTCTATTGTCAGTATCAACTAGACAGCAATGGATTCTATCCCCTCATTGTTAGTGCTAGACAAGGGAGATTGTTTTTTTTTTGTCTGAGGTGGAGCACTACACCTACCATCAGCTCCCCACTTTACCACACAAATCAGATTACTCAATCTGTGCTACTCACGTGCTGAGTTGGTAGAGACTGGTATCGGACCAAGAACCTTGGGATTCCTCGGCGGATGTTCTACCGAGCTAAACTGGACTCATTGATATTGAGATTGTTTTGGCTGAGGTGGAGCGCCACACCTCCCAGATGCTTTACCACACAGATCATATTATCCAATATATGCTACTCATGTGCTGAGTTGGTGAGGACCAGTATCGAACCAGGAACCTTGTGATTCCAAGGTGGGTTCTCTACCAGCTGAGTTAAATTGACCTCTTTTTGCGTATAATAAATGCTTTTTTTTTCATTATAAGGTCATGGCCTCATTGATATACTTACATCTAATAGTATTTGTATTTTTTTTTTTTTTTTGCATGAGGCTAAATAAGTGTTTTGTGTGTGTGTGTGTGTGTGTGTGTATGTGTGTGTGTGTGTGTGTAAGTGTCAACATTTTGAATAGGGTACTATCCAAACTTTAAGGAATTTAAACAGCATGTGTGAACTAAAGGGACTATTACAGCTGTCATTTGTGATCAGTCTCCTTTGTAAGCCAGAGTGACAATAACAGGCAAAGGACTACTTAAAAAAAAGGCAGTGAAAATTAGGTTTTAGGGTATATAATATTGTTTATTTTTTATAGTTGACTAGCAGAGGTACCTGGCATTGCCCGGAATTTAAAAACTTAAAAATAAATCTTTTATCTATCTATCTATCAAACTATATCTATATATATCTATATATACAAAGTGTGTAAAAAAAGTATCGTGATTTTTGTACTTTTGACACACCTTGTATTCTGAAAAAAATAATTAATTTTTTTTCAGAATACAACGTATGTCAAAATGCACCACGTTTAAAGCTGTATTTACCAAATAAAAATGAAAGAATGAATGGAATGTTATTTTTTTTTCCAAATACAAGGTGTCTCAAAAAGTTACAAAAAATCTCAATACTTTTTGACACACCTAGTATATATATATGTTGGCTGACAACTCGTGTATGAGTAAGACCATTTCATGTTCTTTCTTTTTTTTTTCATACTTGAGTGCCCGCAGCATTTGACACCCTATCCTTGTGTCTTCTCAGATGACTCACCAGGCCATATATACATATATATATATATATATATATATATATATATATATATACTAACACCTCCGCACGAGCAGGATATGACACAAGGTCAATTCATTAAGTGGAGTTTAACAGGTTTGAATTTGGAGTTTTCCTTCTCCTATACTGGTTGCCTAATCAAGATGAAAGGGCCCAGTCTGTCCTACTATTTACCTATTGCTGGAGGGAGAATAATTTGATTCATACCTTTTCCAAGGGTATTAGTGCTATGTGAAATGCAAACGGCCTCATCCAGGATTTGAACTTGGGTCAACAAGTCAATTTCCTATGACTCTAGCCTTTACACCATCAGCCTCTCTCTCTTTCTCTCTCTCATATATATATATATATATATATATATATATATATATATATAGTTTAGTTCTCACTGTGTACATTATATTTGTAGAAATGTTTTTATGTTTGTATATATATATATATATATATATATATATATATATGAAAAATAGATGAAAATAGATGAAAAATATATATATATATATTTTATGTTTGTATATATATATATATATATATATGTTTGTATATATATATATATATATATATATATATATATATATAGTAAACTATAGACATGTGTTTTGAGGTATCACCTCTCATCAGTATAGTTATATAATTTTTAGCAGCTGCCTCTGGCTGGGTTCGAGACCCGAACGAACTTACTTATATATATATATATGTTTGTATATATATGTTTGTATGTATATATATATATATATATATATGTGTGTTTGTATATATATATATATATATATATATATATATATATATATATATATATATATATATATATATATATATATATACATATATATGTTTGTATATATATATATATATATATATATATATATATATATATATATATATATATATATATATATATATATATATATATATATATATATATATATCGAAGGCAATACAATGCGTAAAAAATAAAGACAAAAAGATGTTTTATATGTCTAATCGATTTCAAAGCAAATCTATATATGTTTTTATGTTTGAATATATATATATATATATATATATATATATATATATAATCTATATAAAGATATTTTATATGTCTAATCGATTTCAAAGCAAATATATATATGTTTTTATGTTTGTATATATATATATATATTTTGAAGGCTATCACAATGCATTGTGATAGCCTTCAAAACCAACCAGCAAACTAATATATATATATATATATATATATATATATATGTGTGTGTGTGTGTGTGTGTGTGTGTAGAAAATAGATTTCATTCAATCTTTGAGTATTATAAAAATTTGACATTATATCGAATCATAGATGACATTTTTATATGAAATGTATTAATCAGTTTTCACTTTAGATAGTTTTCTTTTGTGTGTGTGTGTGCAAAGCATAAAATTTTGTTCATTTTGTGTAAAAAGTTAATCTTGTTTTCCTCCCACAAAACGGTATAATTCAAGCACTAACCAAAAGAGGGAAGAGGCTTAAAGCCAACGGATGACGTCATGCGAGAGTCTCGCATAAGTTAAACGTTAATTGGCGAGACTTGCGCGTTTTTTTACAATGCGGCCAGCCTAATCACAGGCGTGAGCTTTCTCAAGTGTCAACAATATAAGCAGTACCTGTGATACTGCCTTCTTTCTTACCAGCTGTTATTTTTTTTTGTTTTATATGTATACCTGGGGAGCTTTACCTGTGTAGACGTAAAGTAAATTATTTATTTACAATACGTCGGTCTTTCTAGTATTTCTTCTGTGGTGAAAACAAAAAAAGGAGAAAGATGATACGGGTGTCGATCCCCAACTTCCGTAAGGTTGAAGAAGAAAGCGAAAGAAGAAGTTACACGGTAAATAACATGAATTGATGTATAAATTTAATAATTTATTAATGAATATACCTAATATGATTTATGTAAAAATTAACGAAAAAAATAGATAGCGTTAATAATTTAAAAAAAAATCTTCAATAAATAAATGTAAATATGTAAATAAAAACAAACTAAGAGTAAAAAATACTAATGACTAAAAAATGGTGAAAAAACAAATTTTGTAAAGTAAATGATTATTAATAATTGGTAAATATATACTTGTCTTCAGTCCAGTTTACGATAAAGTGCATGACATTTGATTGATTTACTTTTTAAATCAATCACTAGTAAAAAAAAAAAAAAAAAAGTTGTTTTTTAGTGTTTACTGTTTGTGTTTGTCATAAATTTTTTTAGAATTTTCTTTTTACATTTAACTTTCAGATTTTCGGTACTTTCGACCAAAATCGCTTGTTTAAATTTTTTTCTATTCACATCTTTGGTCTTTTGTCTTTTTATTTATATAGAAATTAGTTTCGATTATAACCCCACCGATATTTTTTGCCCCAAAAATAAGGGAGGGTCAAAGTTAAGTAATCTGAAAAAAATCAGAAAGTTTTCAAATAAAATAACTGATGCATTATAAAATTCATTCATTGATAAATCAACACTGAAAATTTCATTAAAATCGGATGATACCCTGATTTTTGGTATTTTATTTAAAAATATTTTTTTTTAAATCGGGAGATTGAATTGATTCTGTAAAAAATGTTGGTGCCTAGTTTATGACATTAAAAAAAAGGGGTTTTATTTTATTTTTATTTTTTTTAATTGAGACAATTTGCTGTTAAAAAGTCTTTAGATAATTGTATGCATTACAAAATATGACTATTTTTCCTCTTATATTGTCAATACTTAATTTTATTTATCTATTTTTTAAAGATGATTTTTAATTACTTCTGCACGTTTTTCGAAAGCTCTTAAGAAAAACAAAAACATCTTAATTAAAACAAGCTAAGAGTCTTAGCTTGTTTTAATCAAGATGTTTTTGTTTTTCTTGTTTCAAAGTTTGTTTTTTTACTAATTAAATTACAGTTTTTCCCACTTTATAAATTTAACAATTAGAAGAGAAAGAATAAATGTCCCTTAAATATTTCATTTATTAAGAAACTAAAAAAAACAAAAACAAAAAAAAAAAAAAAAACAAAACAAGCAAAAAACAAGAACAAGTTTACTTTTTCCTCCACGTTACTTTACTTTTACTTTTAAAACAAAATATTAAAAAAAAACTCTATTTCGAAGGATTTACTTTAAATGTTTATTTTCTTTATTCAAAATGTTTTTTTTTATTTGATATTAAGATATTCGTTATATTTTCATTCGATTTGATACATTTAAGTATTTAATTTAAAGTCACGAAGTCTGCTTCAAATCTGTGTTATTTGATCACGTTTTTCGTTTTAATAATTAAACTTAAACTTTAAGTTTAATTATTATTATTGCTGTTGATTTCTAAGAATAAACTGTTATAAGTGTTTTAAAATCTTAATAACATGTTTGTTTCAGCATAATTTACTTCACACAAGGTGCTCGTTTTCGTAAATTTGGGCAGAATTTAATGTTTAAAATGTATTAAAAATGAATTACATATGTAATATTATTTTGATTTTTTTTTTACTGAGGCTCATTATGTTACTACTATTCCACTTAAAACAAAAATCTGACCTTAAATAGTCTATTTAATTAATTTTAATTCGCTTTTAAAGTTAAAATCAGCGCTTGAATTGTTGATACAATCCATTCAGTTAGTTCACGATATGTCAACAAAAACAAAGCAGCGAAATAATTTATTTATTTTTCTGGTATCAAATAACATTTTATTTATTAATTAAATTTATATTGGCATCAATATAATGTATGTATTGTATACGATTCAAATTCATCATTTAAATTTAGCATAAGTAAACAGTGTTTTACTTAAAACACTAAGCACTACTATGTAAATTAACATGTGACGTAAGTCTTGCCAGGGAAACAAAATACATTAAATTGACAGGCAGGATTCCACCCCACATATAAACAGGTTAGATTTTTTTTTTTAGAATTGCAATCTAAATTTCAAGAGGTTCTCGAAAAAAGAAAGAAAAAAAGGTTGGCACTGATTTCCTGGTGTAGTAGTAGAATTTTGCGTCAAAAGTAATTACAGTGAAACTGGAACAAGACGTGGCATCTTGTTCCAGTTCCAATTCTAGTTCCAAGAATGGGTGTGTGTGTAAAGATAAGGGTGGATCCCCAGTTTAAAAAAAATAAAAAAATATATATGTATATATCATCAGATATTTATTATTACCCCCTCCGGTAAATAAAGTTGCACCGGTCGCCATTAGAAGCAAGAAAACAAAATAGACTTTATGCGAAATACAAACGCATTGATTTATTTACCGGAAATATGATTTCTAAGAGTTTGCGAGTTTATTTTCTATAGTTATAAAACGTTAATAAATTTTTAAAATTTTATTCAAAACTCAAACTTTATTCTTGTCTTCAACCATATTTCCCTAATAAACCAATGCATATTGTAGAGTAATTATTTTCTTTACCGTATTTTTATTTTATTTTTTAACTTTCTTCAGTTTTACGATGTATATATTAAATCAATATAATATACATGGTAAAACTGAAGAGAGTATAATTAAGGAACAGGAGTATTAATATAATTAATACTCCTGTTCCTTAATCATACGACCGTTGTCATCTTGCAGCACCCTCTGGTTAAAAATGAGACCGTTCAAATCGTCCAAGATGAAATACAAAAATGTAAATCCTAATTATCTGGTGTTGCTTATCCGCCAAATCTTTATTTCTTATGAGTTTTGTCACCTCAGCTAAATAATGGACCATTCTGTTTTTATTACAAAAAAGAAAGGGAAGAAAAAGGACATGCTACACAGAAAAATATAAGAAAGAAAGAAGATAGGAGAAAGATAGAGAGAGTTGGTGAGATTGTGGCAGCGATAGCGCTAATCTGTTTCAGTCGAACGTAATGAAAAGATGAAATGAAAAAAAGAGTGAGATAGGGTTAAATAAAGATTATTATACTTTTTACATATTGGACTATTTTTCAATAGCTCTTAAGTAAACATATCAAATGTTGTAATAATTAAATTATCATACTGTGGTATATCCACAGGTCCCACTAGTTACCAATTAATTTAGGGATGTTGGGTTTCTTACTCACGTTATTAGCAAGCAATGAAACATCTTTTTATCCTTTTGGCCGGGTTGTGGCCCTATTACCACTGGGTGCCAGACCTGTACGCCTTGTGTCAGATTACCCAATATGCTACTTGTACTATGTAACCCAGGACTACTGTTCCATAGTCAGATCATCAGTGACTAAACCAGTAACCCCACAGATTGTGTCTGGTGAGGAGGGTGGCTAGACACCCTGCAGAACAAAAATCAAGACCGGTAAAAGGGTGGAGGAAGCTCTTTGCTTGCCAGTCATCTAGCACAATAATTTCTAAAGAGCAACACCTCCTCATCATGGCAAGGTTGAGTAAACTTACTAGTGTCAGAGCTATGCCATCGGGAACTTAAGTTCCTGGTAGTGTCACCCAAGATGGACAGGACAGGACCTGTTTCCATGTGATGTCATCACAGTAGACATTGTCCAATTCATATAATGGTTATTTGAATCCTTAAAGTTAAATACATAAATTAGGGGAAGTACCTCCACTGCCTTCCAGCTTTACCTCATCCCAAGGAAAGGTTAGGGGAGTAAACCCTGAATACAAATCAGGAGCTGGAGTCCCTAAGGTGGTGTGATGCTGAAATCTAGTGATACTCCTGCGACACTACCATTGCCAAACTGCATTAGCTTTTTGCCTTTCCTTTGGATCACAGTGGCAGTGTGGAGAGAGGGGATTTGCTACTTGGGCAACAGCTCATCCCTCATATGAACCCACCCAGACTATGTAGTTCCAATTTAAAAAAAAAATAAATTGGACACTACTCCATCGTCTCTTGTAGACGGAAAGATACCAACAGACATTGTCCTTTGTGCTGTGCCATATGGTGTTTTCAATTTTGAAGATACAGGTCAAAAGTTTCCTCTAGTGGAAAAAGGCAGGATGTGTGCCTCAATCAATGTTTACAAGCATTGTCAGTTGATTGTGTCAGTCGGAATTCATGAGGAAGGATTGATAATTATCTATTAATAACTAGAAGTGGCTACCCGGCATTGCCTGGGTAGAGGGTGGGATAAACAGACCCATTGATTGTTTTGGTCTTCTATAATTGATTTGTTTATGTTTTAATCACAAACGCCACCAATGACTTTCCCTTCACTTACTGTTCAGATTCTAATTTTTACATATCTTCATGAATATAAATCAAATCTTTAATATTTTTGTACAAAAAGCATGCTGTGGTGATAGTAGATGTGTTTATATATTTACTTTGTCGTTAATTGTTTTATTTTAGTAGTTTCCTCCAGACATACATACACAACGACTGTCCTTTATATATGTATAGATGGAGATTTGGTCTCAGTTTGTCTGTAACCAAAACTATGTCACTGCTTACGTCACATTATCTAGAATCGCCAATACATAGAATTAACAACAACCTTATATTATATACACTTAAAATTTGAGTATGCAACTTTAGACGGTCCGTATTGTTTTTTAAAACAAGTTTTGATAAATACATGCCCGGTGTTATATATTCATATATAGTTTGTTTTATTTTAATATATATATTTAAAGTTATCTAGCATATAGATTTTTATGTGAAAATTATTTACAAACAAGAAATAGTCCGTTTTTTTCAGTATTAAGAGATTAACTAAACAGTTTACAAATAAATAAATACCTGCAATTTTGTGTATGCATAAAATTCAAAATAATTATTTAATAATTAATAAATGCATGCAACCTTTTATTTGAAGGGAAGAAAACTAAGTTTTCATTTCAAATTGTTTTATTTTTTTTTCTCCTTTAATAAATTTGATGATTTTACTTACTCATGATACAAACCCTCTGACACTGAATTTTTAACTCCCACCCCCTTAGGAAAAATCTTTCAAAAATTAATTTTTACACAAAATTTTTTTTTTTTTTGCTAATAATAATAATATAACATGAAATACTTTGTATGTAGTTGTATTGAATCTGACCAATCAACAAGATTGTTGATATCAGTTTAGGTTTTGTTAATATTATTTGGTTTATTAATAGTAGAAAATATTTTAGTATCATCAACAAAGATCTGTGTAAAACATTTAATCATCTCTGAGAGATTATTTATAAAATCAACAAAAAGGTTGTTCAAGAACACTTCCCTGTGGAATATCACTTACAGAGATGCTGATAGGGACGCATCCTACATCCCTGACGCACAAAAATCATATCCCTGCATCCCAGTGTTTTTCTTTTTTCTTCCCGCACCATTTCAAGCTAACTGTAAATACATTTTAATAGTTTAAAAAAAAATGAATTACACAGGATAGGTTACAAGGTAGGAGTTAGACGGTTTAGTTGGGACCCATAATTTTTCTGGGGACTCATTCAAAACAAATATGTTCATCCCAGAATGCACTTAATCAAAAACTTATAAATCATAAATTGGTCACGTGTTTCAATTAGCATGTACTAAAATATTGCAAAACTTTGACCAAAATGTTAACAACAATAACATTATTAAAAAATGAGGATAATAGTCAGTAAAATTGGAGAATTTTTTCCTTGTTTTTAAACTCTGAATTCAAACCTGTTAAACTCCACTTAAAAAATTATCTTATGATGCATCCTGTTTGTGGCGGAGGGGTTAGGTAAATACACAAGAATGTAAATATGAATGCAATTCCCTAACCTCGAGGTATGAAATAGTCCTACGCAGGTTGACATGCTATTAAAATCAATCGATCAATCAATCAATTAAATTCATGTTTCATGGGACAGCTGAAATAAGGATGTCCAAAAATAACAAATCAAGTCATGTTATGATTTTTTTCTTACTTATGTTTTCACCCAACCCCTCCGCATGAGCAAAATCTGACACAAGGTCAATTTCTTAAGCGGAGTTTAACAGTTTAAATTGAGAGTTTTCATTCTCCTAGACCGGTTGCCTAACCAAGGTTAAAGAGCACAGTCTACTATTTGCCCATAGTTGGATGGAGAATAGTTGGATTCATACCTTTCCCAAGAGTATTAGCACTATGTGAAATGCAAACAGCCTTGTCCAGGATTTGAACTTGTCTTGTCTTATCCATTTCCTACAATGATAACCATTACGCCACACACCTTCATTTTTTTCTTACTTAAATGTGCAAATATCTCATCAGACAGTTAAAGTATGAATGACCAAAATGGACTAAATGCTGATAATACCCATAATTGGCAAAAGTATTGGATTTCCCAACTACAAAACACTGTCATATGATAACCCTCATCCTGCTATATAATCTAATTGTTAACATATACTCAGATGTTGTTTTTACTTGCTAAAAACAACTAAAGCAATTTGAACTTGAAAGTCTGTGTTGCAATGTTTTGGTTAACTTAGATGAATCCATAATTGGCACAAGGCCAAATTTGTGAATCTCTTAAAAAGAAATTCAATTAATTGCTCAGTGATGCTGATAGCTTTTTTTTTATTTAGTGCATACTGGGATGCACCTATTTGCTTTGAATGAGTCCCTGGGAAAATTTATGGGTCCCAACTAAAGCTGTCTAACTCCTACCTTGTAACCTATCCTATGTAATTCATTTCTAAGAAACTATTAAAATGTATTTACAGTTAGCTTGAAATGGTGCGGGAAGAAAAAAGAAAAACACTTGGATGCATGGATATGATTTTACTGCATCCTTTTAGATTTTTGTGCATCAGAGATGCAGGACGCATACCTATTAGCATCTCTGATTGCTGACTGAAATGAACTGGTTTCTCTGTTGCTTCTTCCAACATAGTTTTGAAATACATTACACAATATAAAACAAATAACATTATCATTAAAATAATTTTAAGTAAATAATTCAATAAATGTAATCCATATTCTATTTCTTATTTTATTTACTAGTAAAAATATGCACCCTCTGGGCACAAGTATTTAAGTTTTAATATAGTTAAATATTATATTGAATTAGAAAGATTTAGTGAAATTAAATAAGAACACAAAAAAGATTACACTTATTTTTACATTATTCTAACTGATTTTAATAGAAAATTATACATAGGATTGCTTTAAATACATTTGAGAATAAAACAATAATATTATTTATCAAACACGTTTTTGTTAAATCGGTATTGAGATTATTCCCACATTATACTATGTAAACATTTATTTCTTAATGTATGTAACACACATTGTAGGATTTTAAACATTAATAACAGGGGCTGTTTTAAGGCAAATCTATCTTATCTAGACCTTAATAGAGACATCATTAATAAATAAGATGCTAATTAAGATTAGATAATGATTAGTTAATAACCATTGAGAATATAATGTAAATAACTAAGGGAATTGTGATGTCGATTGTGATGTAGTTTATAATAAGATGATTATATTGTATTTGAAATATCAAATATTAAATGTTACTGTCCGTTTAGACAGGTAAATTATTTTTAATTTTTAAATTTCTTTTGAGCTTCAAGAAGGCATATTGTACTTCTTTCTAGCTCATTATTATATGGAAAGACAAAGCCAGATGTATGACAACCTGTGAGGACGGGTGTATACACCTTGAAATACACCCGGTCAGTCACTGCAATCACTGAGATGCTGATCTCGTCCTGGACCCTCCTTGCCAGCTCAGCTCATTCTCGGTGGAGGAGAGGGGCACACAAACAACTGGCAAACCCTTGTGCATCCTAAACAAAATTTGTCTGCTTTCCACTGTGAAATATGTACTTAACAAAAATAAATACACATACTGGCAGGACATTGCCCAGAATAAAAAGGTCCAAACTTACAAAGATCGGAACCTTGCGTTGTGGAATATCCAGACAATGCTTGATAGAACCAACTTAAATAGACCAGAAAGAAGGATCGCCATAATATCCAAAGAGCTCCAAAAATACAATATCACCATTGCTGCTCTGAGATTTGCAGCATGAGCAGAGAGGAGATGGGCTACACCTTCTACTGGAGCGGGAAGTGTTTCAACTGATAGAAGTGAATCCGGTGTGGCTTTTGTGGTCAGAAATGGTCTTTGGCCAAATATGACTGAGGATCCTAAGCATGAACATTCCCATAGGCAGTTGGCAAGATGCAACCAGAGATTGAATCAAATGGAGAGAAAAAGATTTGCATGGTGTCATCATTGGATATGATGGACAGCTAATTACTACTACTACTACTACTACTATTACACAAAATCTGTGTAATGTTATCTTTGATTTAAAAAAAAAATTATAAATCATTGATTAACTTGGTTTGCAATCCCATTATATAACCATGGTAGATAATATAAACTTACTATATTCAAATAAGCCTTGGTTTTATACTGCTTTCTTTTTGTAGCTTTATATACACTATTAATTATTTGTTATATAATCCTCTTATATTTCTAAATTATGATAATTGTTAAATGAACACTGTAACCGATTTGTGTTCAAATTCACAACTTAGGAAGTCCATAAATAGATAAGACAGGCTACAGACTTATCAATCTATTTCAATATCTTTTTATTGTTGTATAGCCAACATCGGGTTTACAATCAAGAGAGAATACTCGGGTGGTAGAGAGAGAGAGACAGAGATTGAGACTTATTTGTTTCATTTCTTCCTACTATCTTGTGTAGCTGTTTCCTTTTCTTCTTCTCTGGCTGTCATGCTGTCTAGTCTCTTCTAAGGGCTACTTTTTAGTCATGCAATTAATCAACTCACAAGACTTTTTTCCTTGATCAAGATTTATTTAACCCATTCTGATTCACCGCGTGGGGAGTTAACAACCCCAGCAGAGATATACACATGCTCTCTGCTTCAATCTGAGGTTGAAACTAAATCTAACTAGTTATATTTTTCTCATGGCACGCGAGATTGGCGTCTCTAGGGGTCAGTTGGGGTCATCCAACGGAAATCTACCCGCCTATGCTTTTAACTCAAACGAACCTATTTCAAACTAACTATACGGTCTTGTCAACAACCCATGGCACCCCATAATATGTAACATTATTAATTTACGCTTACTTTTTATTCATCAGTTGGACAGGTAGAAATTTTGATAGATCTTCTGAAATTTAGAAAAAATTCATATGTGACACTATGGTTAAGTGAGAACATGGTCAGAAAAAAAAATAGAATGTGTTAAGCCCAGGCATGTGTATATGGGTGGGTGGTTGTCCTTTAAGGACACAAAGGATTGGGCAGTAAAGTTTAAGAGAATTGAACGGCCACTATGAAGTTAAGCTGGTTATAAATAATATCTTTAGGTATCTATGTTTTAAGAGAAAAAAGCTGTTTTTATGAGAAAATCTCTTTTGAGGGAATTAATGGTCTGAATAGACGTTCAGACTGAAAAAAAAGTAATTGCTTTAATTGTAAGAGAAATCGCAAACAAAAAGTCCGAGATTAAAATTAAGTACTGATCATCTGGGTGATCGAATCCATGGGGATGTGTAGGGGTGGAATTTACATTCCTCTTCCATCAGCGTCCTGTTATCAGACTTTGTGTTTTTAAAAAAATCCTTGTGAACCTCTGACTCATGCCCTTCGATTTGGCCAGCACAGAATATCACAATGTTGGGGGTCATAGACATTGTGCAATAAAGGTGCATATATGTATTAATAAAATGTAAAAATCAAACTATATTATTTTGTTTTAAATAGTAATTATGAATTAATGTTGCTCTTGGCAAGTGCTCTAATGTTCACAGGGAGTTGATAAATGTTAGTTTTTGCTGGTTGGCCAATACTGGTGTGTCCATGTGTAGGAGTCCATAGGAGAATGTTGCTTCTAAGTTCCTCCTTTTCCATCAGTGTCCAGTATGTCTTGCTCGTTTTACTTGGGTGGTTTGTTAGATGGGGGTAAGTGGCCATACAACTGCTGTTTTGTAGGGTGCTGCTTCAAGGATTTGTTTGAATTTGTGCAGTTCCCATGTAGTTTTTTCTCAAGGCATTTCTTTAAGTTCAACTAGTGCAACCAAACAGTTGTACTGGAATGTCTTGGAAGAATTCCTCTTTTATTTTATCAGAGACAGTGATGCTGATAGCTTTTTGATTTAGTGTGTCCTGGGATGCACATATTTGCTTTGAATGAGTCCCTGGAAAATTTATGGGTCCCAATTAAAGTTTTGTAATAGAGTGTAGGGTTTTTATTTATGATCTGGGGTAACAACTAAAGCCGGCTAACTCCTACCTTGTAACCTATCCTCTGTGTAATTCGTTCCTAAGAAACTATTAAAATGTATTTACAGTGAGCTTAAAATGGTGAGGGAAGAAAAAAGAAAAACAATGGGATGCAAGGATATGATTTTACTGTGTCCTTTTAGATTTTTGTACATAATAAAAACCCTACAATTTATTAAGAAACTTTAGTTGGGACCCATAAATTTTCCCAGGGACTTGCACTAAAATAAAAAGCTATCAGCTTCACTGTACAAAAATATAAATATAAAACCAAATGAAAAATTACCTAAAATTTATTTAATAGTGATGCTAGAAACCATATACATGCAGTGGTGTATGCCAAGCTGATCTGGGAGGACAAGGAGGAAGAGACCTCAGCCTGGTCTCCCTACAGTAGCCAATAAATATTGGCTTCTGATTACAACAAGAAGGTTCCCAAGTTCGAGAAGGCTCCCGAGTCCGACAAGAAATACCTGAAGAAGGCTGGAGGGCACATCAGCTGAAATGTTGTAGAGATAACAATAAAGATGAGGACAATAGCCTGAATAATTCAAATAATACCAATAAATATTAATTCAGATTTTTCAAATCTTAAACCGTGATAAGCAGTATTGTTTTGCTGGCAATGAGCATTGTGGCAAAAGTTTTTGGGTTAGGGTGATTTTTACGCCCAGGGTAACTGACCCTCCTTGACCCCCCACTTTGTTCCACCACTGTATATATGTTAATCTTGATTTAATAAATCAGATATGTTTCTGACTTATTCAGCTTGTTTGGTTCACCAAGTTTAATATGCAGCTTATAAATGACATTTTACTTTAGTGTACTACTATGACTAATTATGGTTGGTAGATCTAGCCGCTTATTTTGCTCTTCTGGAATTTTTTTTTCTTTTGCTATACTGAATCGACCTTTTAAAAAAGTACAATGTCTTTACAACTGAAATATACAAACATTTTAATCTTATGACTATCACCTTATTGACCAATTTAATAACGTCAAGTCCAACTCTCTTTCTTCTGCTATGTTTATTCTAAGTCAGTCCATTGCTTTTGCGAGGAGGACCTGAGTGGACAATGTTTTTCTTAGTAGATTAATTTGTGATCAATCACCTCTATTCTCAGGCCTAATTACCTGTTCCCATGACAGGTGAGAAAGTAGATATTACCTTGGTGCTTTCACCTGTCCCTCTTCTTAGGTATGTTGTGTGCTGCTAAAACAAAAAACAAAAAAAATAGTCCAATGGCCAAGAAAGAGTGCCAAGTAAAATGTGTGTGGAGAGAGAGAGAGAGAGAGAGAGAGAGAGAGAGAGAGAGAGAGAACTTCCTCTTTTAATTGTCACCTGTAAATTCTATGAATTTTTGACCACTTTTTTTTATTTAGAATTCTAGTACATTTTGAAGAAGAAGGTTTGAAATTCTATTGCATTTTATCTTTTCCCTCAAAATCTGTGAAATAAATTCTAATCTATATATTGATAAAAAATTTTTTTTTTTAAAGTTAGTGAAATAGATCACTAAATAGAACTGAACCTATTCTAGTAGTGGCCACCCCAAGTTTAACAGGTTTGAATTCAGAGTTTTCCTTCTCCTAGACTGGTTGTCTAACCAAGGTTAAAGAGACCAGTGAAATAGATCACTAAATAGAACTGAACCTATTCTAGTTGTGGCCACCCCAAGCGGAGTTTAACAAGTTTGAATTCAGAGTTTTCCTTCTCCTAGACTGGTTGCCTAACCATGGTTAAAAAGCCCAGTCTGCCCTACTATTTACCCATATCTGGAGGGAGACTAGTTTGATTGATACCTTTCCTAAGGCTATTAGCACTTTGTGAATTGTAGCTTTGTTCAGGATTTGAACTTTACTCGACAAGTCCATTTCCTCTGACTCTAACCATTACACCACGCACCTTCGCAACTTGTGTTCCTAAAAAGAATTTAACTATGGATTTTATAAAGGATATTTTTTTAATTGTGCTATGCAACCGTATACAGTTTTGTACCCCTTTCATATACTACTTGTTCATGAAATAATATGTGTATAATTCTACTATGAGACATATTTGTATATTCTTTATTTTAATGCTATTTGTTATTTGCTATTATGTACATAAAAGTTTAAATGTTCTTGTATGTGAAAATGAGTTTACTATCTCTTTCCTTCTGTTGTGTTCACTGTTAGTATATGATTGATATACTAATATACAGTAGTATATACACTTCCTGTATATTCAATAAAAGTAATCATCCTAAATTATTAATGAAATTGTAAATATATTGTATTTCAAGAACAGATTCCCATAGTTTATGTTAATCACTTTCAGAATGAATATCCACAGCTAAATTTCTGATTATTATCATTTATGTATTAATACTCGTGTTCCTTAAATGTACAACTGTTATCATCTTGCAACACCCTCGGATTGAAAATGAGACTGTCCAAATTGTCCAAGATGAAATGTAAAAAATGTAAATCCTGATTATCTGGAGTTGCTTATCCACCAAATTCTTATTTTTTTATGAGAGTCGTCACCTCAGTTAAATAATGGACCATCTCGTTTTTATTATAAATAAATAAAAAGAAGAAAAAGGACATGCTACACAAAAATATAATAAGAGAAAGAAAGAGAGTAGGGAAAAGATAGAGACAGGGGTCAGTGTATGGAGGCGATACTAATCTGTTTCAATCGAAATAATCCTCTGTACAAGTAAGAATCTGTGCCCTCCATGTGTAAGTATTCAAGTTTTAATGTAACAAAATATATCAAATTAGAAAGACTAATGAAATTAAATAAGAATTCATATAAAAAGATTACACTTATTTTAATTATATTTCAATTGGTTTCTATATAAAATCATTCATAGGATTGATTCTAATACGTTAGAGAATAAAACAATGATATTAGAGATCAATAACACCAAGTAATTATTTATTAAACTCAGTTTTGTTAAAACCAGTATGCAAATTAACCCCACCATATATTGTGTAAACCTTTACTTCTTAGTGATATCTAAGACACATTGCAGGATTTTAAATGCATTAATAACATGGGCTGTTTGGAGACAAATCTAACTCAAATTTTCAAAGAGACATTGTTAATTAATAAGATTTATTCTATATATTAATTTTTGACAAACTTTCAGTTACAGACAGACACCGAATCTCCATTATAATAAGATAGACTTTTTAAGTCCTTTTTTTTTTTTTTTTTTTTTTTTTTTTGCATATATCAATTATCTGTATGTAATGTATTTCATTAATTTCTGTAACATGATAAAATATTTATTTTTATTTATTTTATTTTCAGGTTTTTTATATCCAAGTCTGGATGTCTGGCAGATACAATGCTGTAGAACGGAGATACACAGAATTTGAAGAATTGCATAAGCAGGTACATATCTTGAAACAGTCCAAATTTTGGAGGGGTGCTTTTATCCTATTGTTTTTATAAAGTTATAAAAACAGAATTAGTGGCCCTAGTTCAAATTTTGTACTTGGTAGTACCCATACTCTTAGGAAAGGCATGAAATTATTGATTTATTCTGAATTACTTGAAACGATCTGAGTTCAAAAATCTAAGAAAGAACTACACAAAATCTATAATTGTAGTATGTTATGTTTTGTCTTCATTGCAATGAGACATGTACTTCCGCCCTGTCGGCTGAGGCGTTAGAATGCACCGACTGCACCTCTGCAGAGGGGTAAGACTCCCCCAATGGGGCCACCTGTTGGCCGTGGGTGGCGAC
>CM042140.1:4030060-4214742 GCA_023376005.1 Doryteuthis pealeii
AGTGATGTAGATTGTACAGGTATCTCCTACTTTATAAATGTCCTGGGTATGACGTTAAACTGCATCTAATGGTGAAGTTCTAATGCTGGAGCTCTGGGGAGTGTAGAGTACCCCCCTTCATCACCATTACTCCCAGGTCCATGACTTGGAGTGGTTGTATCTGTTAGGGTCACATTTATGAGTTAAATAGAAAAACATTTTTAAAAAATGTATTTTTAAAAATTGAGTTTAGAAAAAAATTTGTGAATACCCATCAAGAATGAATAAAACGAAACATCTTTGGCATAAAATAACCAAACAAATATTGACATTTCTCTGAATGTTTGAGATGAGGCTTGAAGATTAGTATTATCTGCGTTATTCGGACTATTGTCCCCATCTTCATTGTTCAATCCTGAGTGAAAGCAGTTAGAAAAATAATTAATTGACACAACTCCTACCCCAGCTATGGTTAACGGAATGAGAACAGGATACCCCCGTGGAATAAATAAAGGGTTAGGTTCAAAGTTCAGTGATGGCTCCCGAATACGACAAGAAAGTTCCTGAGTTCGAAAAGAAGGCTCCTGAGTCCGACAAGAAATACCTGAAGAAGGCTGGAGGGTATATTGGCTGAAATGTTGTACAAATAACAATGAAGATGGGGACAATAGTCCGAATAACGCAGATAATACTAAAGATTGACATGCCATAAAATTCAACCGACCAACCAACCAACTTGCCTTAAAAGTATTAAAGAATTCATCATTCGCATCTGATGAGTCGGGAGAATTAGACACTTTGTCTAAGCTCCCCGAAATAGTCTATAATGCAAAATCTCTAAGTCTTTTGTTATTTCTTTAAATATAAATTTGCTCTGTGACTCTAACAAACTGCGACAAGTTGTTTAAAAAAAAAAACTCCTATGTCATAAGGAAGATTTCTTCTCTGGACTTTTGGATTATATATATATATATATATAAAGTATGGAATCTCACTTGATTCTTGACTGAATCACTTCACACAATTTTCAATCATACAATACTTTGTTGGCACTCAGAAATATTCTGCTGCACTGTCGGTTGGGCTTAGAATACACTGAATCTATCGACTGCATTGGAGTGGAGTAAAGCACCCCCCCCCCAAATGGGTGTTCTGAGTATGACACTAAATAGCATTTGGAGCTCTAGGTAGTGTGGAACAAACCAACATTACCATTGTTCCCAGGTGCATTCTGAGCCAGAGTGCTATTACCTGTTAGGGTCCTATGTATGGGTCAAATAGATCTGTTTAAAAATAATTCATGTTAAAAATATTTGATATCATATGAAAAAAACCTTAAGAAATTACACAAAAAATGTAGATATAAGCATACAGTATATGAAATTCCCTAATCTCTAGCCATAAAATAACCCTAGATAGGTTGACATGCCTTTTAAAATCAATCATTTAATCAACCTACAGTATCTGGGTAAATATTAGCGTCCAAAATACCCCAAGTTTACATGTATGACCCAGGAGATATTTTTTGTGTCATTTAAAAAAAATGTTATTGAATTGGGGGTGGTCAGGGAAAGTTGGGTCTTATATGTAATAAAATAGATAATTGATTAGATACAAAGGCTGTCTAGTATGAAAAGAATGTCTAGATGAAGTGGATTAGTATGTTGAAAAGTGAGGGTGAAGGAGACATGGGCAGTAGTGATTTATAGAAAGAATCTTGCTAAAAAAATTGAAGCCTTGTTGGCTGGGGCTTTAGAATACACTGACTATACCTCTGCAGGGGGGTAAGACCCCCCCCTCAACAGGGCCACCTGGGTGACAACCTGTAATGCTTAGGGATGGAACCCTGGTGGCTGAGCAGTCCATGATATGCAACACTATACTTTGGCCCTTACTTAGACTAGATGGACGGTCGAAGTGGCCCCTTCCGATCAATCGGCTGGTCACATCAAGCCCTAGCACCTATCTGATTGTCTCAACCCTATTGCCCAAATCCTTTTTATCATATATGTGCTAGAAGGCAGTGACTGTGGGTCTTAGTGCTCTGGGTATGATATTAAACTACATTTAATGGTGAAGTTCCAATCCTGGAGCTCTGGGGTAGGGTGTAGTGTACCCCTTCATTCATTACTCCCAGGTCCACTCTGACACAGACTAACAGTAATACCTGTTAGGTTCCTAACTATGGGTTAGATAGATTAAAAATGTGTTTTAAAAATTGTTTAAAAAAAATGAGTTTAAATAGAAATAAATTTTGAATACTCATCAAGAACGAATAAACAAAACATTTTTGGCATAAAATAACCCAACAAGTGTTGACATGCCGTAAAATCCAACCAACCAATCAACTCCTAATATAATCCAATACTATCTGCCTACTATTACTTGGAGAGAAGATGGCTACTACAAAGTGACCTGTAGCTCTCTGCTTCATCTGAACCATCTCAACTCATAAACTCCAGCTCCTGATTTGTTTTGGGGGTTTACTCCCCTAGCCTTTCTTTGGGATGAGGTAAAGTCACTAGGCAGTGGCGTAGAATGAGAAATATGTCAGTGAGACAAAGAACACATCAAATCTTGCATATACATTCATTTTAGCTAGCCATAAATAAAAACAAAATGTATTGTGTCTGTTAAAATATTGGAATAAATTTTGTAAATAAACTGAACATTTTCAAGAAATCAAGGTGTTGAATGTATATTATTAGAATTGATATTTACCAATGCAGGGTAAAACTTAATAGAAAATGTGAAATTATATATATTTACCAACCCCTCCACATGAGCAGGATGTGACACAAGGTCAATTTCTTAAGTGGTGTTTAGCAAGTTTGAATTCAGAGATTTCATTCTCCTAGACTGGTTACCTAACCAAAGTTAAAGAACCCAGTCTGCCCTACTACTTATTCATAGCTGAAGGGAGAGTAGTTGAATGCATACCTTTCCCAAGGGTGTCAGTGCAATGTGAAATCCAAACAGCTTTGTGCATTTGATATTATCATAAGAAAAGATAAAGAAACAATATTGTCCTATTTATATTATTTAGACTTTTCAGACAGTTGTCCACCCTGTCAGCTGGGGCGTTAGAATGCACCAACTGCACCTCTGCAGAGGGGTAAGACCCCCCTCCCCAATGAGGCCACCTTTTGGGTGGTGACCCGTGATGCTTAAGGATGGAATCCAGGTGGATGAGCAGTCCATGACTTGCAATACTCCCTTTGGCCTTTTCTTGGGCTAGACGGGTGGTTGGAGAGGCCCCCTCTGATCAATCGGTTGGTCACGTCAAGCCCTAGCAACTATATGATTGCTCCATTGCCCTTATGGCAAGCTCCAACCCTTTTTATCATAAAGGTGCTAGAAGGCAGTGGTTGAGGGTCTTCATGTTCTGGGAATGATATTAAACTCTATCTGATGGTGAGATTCCAGTTCTGGAGGTCTGGGGAATGTGGAGCACCCCTTCAACACCTTTGCTCCCTGGTCCACTCTTACCCGGAGTAGCAGTACTTGTTAGGGTCCCATCTATGGATAAATAGTAAAATGTGTTTATAAAAAAACATTGAGTATCCATTAAGAATGACTTTATTTCAAAACTTTATCGGCATTAAATGACCCACTGAGGTTGATATGCCACAAAACAAACCAAACCAGACAGTTATACTCCTCTTTATTCTTATATACACAATGTTTTGGCTGATATGCCCTCCAGCCTTCTTCAGGTGTTTCTTGTGAAACTCTGGGAATCTTCTCGTCTAATATATATAACAATAAAGATGAGGACAACAGTCTGAATAATCTAAACAATATAAATTATCAAGTCTCCTCTAAAGAAATCCAGAAAGATAATATTGTCCTAATTACAAAATGGAGAGTTTTCAAGAATTGTCTGATGAAATCAGAAGAATCCAGAAAGATAATATTGTCCTAATTACAAAATGGAGAGTTTTCAAGAATTGTCTGATGAAATCAGAAGAATCTTTGCTACATTCCATTCTGTACCATTTTTTATGGAGTGGTATTACCTGTTAGGGTCCCATCTATGGGTGAAATAGAAAAATGTGTTTATAAAAAAATTGAGTATCAATTAAGAATGAATTTATTTCAAAACTTTATCAGCATTAAATGACCCACTGAGGTTGATATGCCATAAAACAAACCAAACCATTTTTTATTTTTCTATATGATTATAATTTTGAAAATTAATTTTCAGACGGTATGCCAGACTGCCTGCAATAATGGTTACATTCCACCTGTCCTTTTTGATTTTCTGGAATTAGAACCATATGAACCAGGATTTGAGTAAGTATTATGGTTCTAACCATTTTTTGAAATTTACTCTTTTCAAATCTTTGGACTAAAGACTAAGATTAGCATTTTACAATTGACTTAGGTAAACATCAAAAGAATGGTTTCTAGATTCTATCCTTCTGACATATAAGGTGTGCTGTGGCTCACCACTTAAACTTATAGACTCTTCATGGGTGTGTGGATTAAAGCCAGCCAATCAACATACTCAAATATGTGGTTAGTTAACTATTTAATCGCCGATCTTGAAACATGTTCAGTTGTGTTATTTGACACGAATGACAGGTCAACAACCAAGCGCTCTGCTTAACACAAGGATTCTTCACTAAGGAAGACAAGGATTCTGCTAACACTAAGAAACACAAGGGATCTCCACTGTAAAGTATTCTCGCCTGCAGCTTAAAAATGGCCACAAAAATCATAACAAACTGTGATAATATCTTTGATAGTATATTGGTATGTATAGAACAAGATGCACTGGACACAGCTGGAGAAGTAAGGATGAACTCGTAAGTGATGGTCTCTAATGGATACCTACAGATGGACACACCAGAGTGGGCTAACCTGTAAAGACTTATATTGATCAGCCCTGTGTGGATACTAGATGTCGTGAGGAGGACTTGCCAGGAGTGATGACTAATAGGGACAGATGGTGAGAAAGAGTCATGGGAATTTGTACTTTCACATAATGATTATATTAGTCTTAAAAAAAAGTAAAAAAAGAACTTTGAAGGTTGTAGAAATGTTAAAAGGAATTGTAGTCTCCTATGAGTGACAATCAACTTAATTCTCTACTCTATATACTAGCATAGTAAAGATATAATGATAGAAGGTCAGACTAGTTCAGGTAAATACCTTCAGGTACCTGGGCTCCACAGTTACCATCAACAATAGACTCAATGCAGAGCTTGATCTCCGAATTTCAAATACTTCCAAAGTATTTGGTCGGCTGAAGAGGCGAGTCTGGTTCAACAGAGACATCTCCTTGAAAACTAAATGTGCAGTATACCGTGCCATAGTTCTCTCAACCCTGCTGTATGGTGTGGAAGCCTGGACAATATACAAAGCGGATGCCCATAGACTACATGTCTACCTTGCGCAGTATATTAAATGTCAAGTGGTGGCAACATATTTCAAACGGGACCATCCTGAAGAGAACTGGACTCCCTGGCATGCATGAAATACTTATTCAACGCAACCTGAGATGGGCTGGCCACTTAAACAGACTTGGGGATGACAGATCTGTACTCTCAACTGAGAGAGGGATCATGTGGAATCAGTAGACTAAAGCTCAGATACAAAGACAACATCAAGAGAAACCTGAAGTACTTCAACATCCCCATAGGCATTTTGGCAAGACGCAACCAGAGACTGAATGAATTGAAGGAAAATGATTCGTGTAGTGTCATCATCGGATACGATGGACAGCAATTGACTTGACTTGATATACTAGCAAGAATATGTACCCCCCCCCCCCGGGCATAAGTATTGAGTTTTAATTGTTAGTATAATACAACATTTTGTCTATTCTGGATAAAGAATTAAAAAAAAAAAAAAAACAGTAAATTATTTTGTTCATGGATGAATAAATCAACTGAAAGATTAAGATAACAACACCAGTAAGAGACAAAGAATGAGTTTAGATTGTTTAAACAATTTTTGGAATGTTAAGACTTGATGTGTCAATTCAAAAAATATATTGGATTTATTTTGAGAGATATAAGAATAAGTGTAAATGGCTTAAGATTTTCATTTGATAAAACCCTCTCTACATCTAACAAAACATACAATGTATTATGTGGCCTAAGTACATCAATAAGTCTATAGCTTAATAATGAAAACCATTTATTTTATACATTACAACTAAAATATATAATTTTCCTAAGGTTGTTTGGAAAATAATGTCCAATTTTTATATTTAAATTTGTAATAACATTTTCTAAGCAACCAAATACTTGATTATTCTCAATTAATTGTTCTAGCAAGAATATGCACCCTCTGCCGGTTGTAAGTTTTAATGTAATGTAATATATTAAATCAGAAAGACTAATGAAATTAAATAAGAACACATATAAAAAGATTAGACTTAAAAAAAAAAAGTTTGCTGACAGAAATATTTCCCCTTGGAAGTTTTTTTATATTAATGATTGTTTTCTTTTCTTTTCTTTTTTTTTTTTTAGCTCCGTAGATCATATGCTACAAGAACCTGTGATGTGTAGCCACAAACCAATGGTCAGATTTGATGACGATGCTTTCTTACTGGATAATCACAAAAGTCAGTCACTTTCTCATCTCAGTAAATTATTTAATAGTTAATTATTGACGTTTATTGTATTGATTGTATAAGATTATTACCGTATTTGACGGCATATAAGACGCACCCATTTCAGCAGGTTAGATTCAGGAAAAAAAGTTTTTAGTGTATTTAAACATATGTTGTTGAAAACAGTCTAGCTGTGCTTGATTATAACAATACCAGTAATAAAATAAGGATGCATGGATTTTAGGGTAGGTAAAAGTACTGAGTGTAAGTTGGGTTAATGAGCATCATAGAGAAGATTAGCCCAGGCCTACAGGAGGTCTCAAACTTCACCTATGATGTATAAGACGCAGGGCAATTTTTTGAGCCAAAATTTTGGAAAAAAAAGTGTGTCCTATATGCTGTCAAATACGGTAATTAAAATTCTTTGATTATTTTATGCTTTATGCAAGGTTAAAAGAATTGAATGTTTTAAAAGAGGTTGAAATAAAGAGGAGGGGTTTGATATTGAATAATTCACCGACACTATACCTGATATCCCCCCCTCCATATACACACTCATGTATATCATGACATTTGTATATTGTTCTATGTACTATACATTCACCTTTGATGAGTTGTAGTGCACCTGAGTACACAATAATTCAATTATTATCATTATTACTAACTGGATCTGTGTATGGTATTTACCATGTACCCTACGTGTACAGGTTAGGCATAAGGTCCTATTAATGTGGGACCACCCACAAGCCGTGACTCATGGGTGGCTGGTGCAAAAAAATGTGTTGATCCCGTCGGCATTCCTCCACAATGGGGGTGCCTCAGGCACTGGCAATAAACCCAACCCTGACCCTTTAAATCAAGGGGGCAGGTGTTGCTTGGGGGGATGGCTATTAGCTTGTAAGATCCAGGGCCGAAGCCACTGGACCCCCACCCTGAGGGGCTGGATCTGTGTATATACCATGGCATGATAATTTAATTACTACGTTTGATATGTTTACTTAAGAGCTATTGCAAAATAGTTTAATATGTAAAATATAATAATCTTGATTCAACTCTCACTCTTTTTTTTTCTTTCTTTCCTTCTTTTCATCTTTTTATTATGTTTGATTAAAACAGATTAGCATTATCACTTCTGTGCGCTCACCCCCTCTCTCTTTCTTTCTCCACTCTCTTTCTTTCTTTCTTTCTTATTATATTTTTTCTGTGTAGTATTTCCTTCCCTTCTTTACAATAAGAAACGGAATGGTCCATTATTTAGCTGAGGTGATAACATTCATAAGAAATAAGAATTTGGCCGATAAGCAGCACTAATCATGATTTACATTTTTGCATTTCTTCTTGGATGATTTGGACGGTCTCATTTTTAACCAGAGGGTGTTGCAAGATGATAACGGTCATATTTTGTAGGAACACCAGTATTAATATAGATATTAATTATTATTGCAACTCATTTGGATTCATTCTTCTTTTTCTGAGGAGTCATCTTAAAATTTTATTTCATATATATATATATATCATGAATGGAGAATGAATGTGAAAAGTATTAGCATATGAAGGTGCCCAATGCTAAAAAAGCAGAGCAGGTTTAAAATCAGAGATGAAATATTATGGTGTTAATTTTCTGTAACTGCAGTTTCATGCATATTGTGCAATCTTCAGATGGTCAAAAATATTAAAATATTGGCTTGTTCAGCATTTATATAATGTGAAATGTGCTCACAATGGAATGTTATAACGTGAGACTTATATTTAAAAACATAAATATGCTTAGATCTTAATACATGTGGCGTCCAGATAAAAAAAAAACCCCAAAAAACAAGCCACTGTTTTAATATTTTTGACGGTCTGAAGATTGCATGATATGCATGAAACTGCAGTTACGGAATATTAACACCATAATATTTAATCACTGATTTTTATATATATATATATATATATATATATATATATATATATATATGAAAATAATTTCTAAATTAATTTTTATGATTTTTAATATTTCAAATAATCCAAATGATTATATTTTGATATTTAAGTGAAAGATTATTTTATTTTGGAACCATGTGATATTGATTTACCTTTTTCTAATCAGAATGATTTTATTTAATTTTTGTAGGTTTGCTTCCTGACACAATTGTGCCTGGTGTTCACTTGGGTTTGTATTCAACTGAGCATGAACCCATTGTTCGGTAACAACACGTTTCTTTTTTTCTCAGCGAAAAAGAAAAAAAGAAAGCAGAAAGGAATGCAACAAAACAACACCAAAAAGAAAAAAGAAAAAGAAAAACCAACAACAAAAAAAAACAAAACTGGTAATTCCTCCCCCTCCCCCCTGACATTCCTTAAATTTTACATTTTTTTTTTTGTTTCTTCTGAATTTGGTTTTTGGAAGAAAGAGAAAAAAAAGGAGGAAAGAAGAACTATTCAGCTCAATGAGGCATTTTCTTTTCTGTTTTTTTTTTAAATGAAAAAAGATGTGAATATACTCCTCTGCTGCACAGGTGATGTTCAATGCAAGAGGAAGACCAATCAAGAAATATAAGAAAAGAAAAGAAAAAAAACAAATGTTGTGAAACAATTCTGTACCAAAAATGCTATTCATTATTTTTACAAATGAATCATGTGCTAATTTAATTGCCTCCCTAATAATGCTAAGGTCATATCGATAGTTTGGGATTTTACTTTATATTCAATTTTTATCAATTTAAATTCTTTTAAATATTAAAATCCATCCTAAAGTTTATTATGCATTTTTCAAAATGAAAATGACCAACTTAATATTATTTACCTGCAAAACTAAGTATCACCTATTTTAGCTGCAATAGAAAAAAAGTGGTATAGCCATATCCTTTCTAAGTCACTAGTTTTATATTTTAACCTCCCACAAAACTAAAATTGATACAATGTTGTTTTTTTAATGTGGGGTGTCCCACAGGAAGCAAGCCTCTCATGTGATGGTTTTTAAAACTTGCTTAGATTCTGTTAGCATTCCCTTCGAGTGGTATCTTGAACACCGAGCAATAAACCCAACCCCCACTCCTTTTTGATAAGGGGGCAGGTGTTGCCTGGAGGGGGATTGCCCTCCTGGAATCCATCTGGTAGTGATCATGGTCTTATACAGCTTTGTTTATGTCTAAATGACTGACATTGATAATTTTTAGAACTGCAATCATAAGTGCATTCACTCGTAACAAAATTTTTGTTTTTTTCAGTCTTATCAGAGGATTACCACAGGAGTAAAAACTACGATAGAGAACATGTAGTTCTTCTTCCTGTGGTAATTCTCTGATGAGACTTGGGTGAAAACAAAAATTCTAAAATTTTGTACCCACAGAAAACTCATTAATAATTTTTACTACAGAGGTTTGCCAGTGCCTCTTGCTAGGAATTTCTTTGGAATTTCCTTGGAGTTTCCTTGCTTTTCTGTGTAAATCTACTGAGAGTTTATTTACTGTTGTCTCTTGGATATTAATTTATTGAAAAGTAATTGTCAGTAATAATTTGAATTTAGTTGTCTCATTACTTATCTCCCTTGGATTTTGGATATCATGGAGCCAGGGAATTTTACCTCCTTTTGTTTTTAAGTTATTTTATCTAGTCATATTTTAATAACTGCAGTGAATTAAATTTAATATTAAAATTTTGATCACAAAATGAAGTTGGTATTTGGAGGGACTTTGTTATATGACCCATTACATCATTTTTGATTAGTAAAATATTTATATACTTATAATTGTATTTATTTATGAGATGAGGCTGATATAAATAATTTAAATATTTCAGACTGTTGTCCTCATCTTTATTGTGTATAATTTCACCTAAACAGAGCCCGGGGTTATTGTGGCTTGAATGTTGTGTTTATACACAATAAAGATGAGGACAACAGTCCAAAATATCAAAATTATTTAAAACATTTATAATCATTGACTGAGAAGTAATTTTAAAGAATGAAATTTAATGATGTATAAAATACTTTTTGTCCTTCTGATTTGCTTTATAATAGTTTTGAAATTGAATTTAGCATCTCCCAAAACTTATTGAATTGTCTTGGTATTTAATAAGGAAGATATTTTTTGTTGAATAATGAAAGTTTTTATTATCTCCGGACCATATATACAATGAACTTGTTTGTCATTTCAGTCTGTGTAATTACACAATTTTGTATCATAGTCTAAAAAAAGTGAAAAAAAGATTTGTGTAACGTTTTACCTGATGTTTATATTTGACAAACCTTAACACATGAAGGATGAGTTGGTGGGATTGTACGTTTTTATTTATTTTTATTTTTATTTTGACTATAATGGGAAAATGATTTTTCCTTACGTTTGAAGTCAAAGATAGTTAGGAATTTTTTTTTCTCTTAAAATATCATTGAATAATTAAGAAAGTAGTTGGATTGGTTCTTTATTATCTTGTTTATGTCTTTTTGTTTCTTTTTCGTAATAAGTGAGCAAACATAAAGCAAGATAATCATTTATTGTAGATACCAAAAAAAACTTATTCATTTGTTGGTAATGTTTAAAGCCTCATTTAAGTGAAATTTAGCTTAATTTTTTTCTATTTTTCTTGTACCTCATGGTTGTAGACTTTCTTGATTTTATTTTTCTAAATTTCTACCCCTTATAGGTGTCTGCTTTTAAGTTTTTTTCTTAATTAATTTTCAGTCTTTTTAACCCTTAATCTACCACTGCCATCTGCAACTGCCATGTCCCAAATGGTTGACAATGTAGTATCGCTGATCCTTTACTACTGAATAGAAATGTATTCATTTAATTCATTTCTCTTTTTCTAAAAGTTTAAACCATTTTCTAAGAGCTGACGATCTCGGGCGTTTTTGGGAAGTCCTGCATTTTGATTGTTGGTCAGTTTTGGGACACTCTAGTAGATAAAGGGTTAAAATCACAGAGGCTAATCCCGAAAATAAAACTGATAATTTAAAAAAAAGTAAAGTTTCAATCATATGCTAAAGACAGTTTGATTATTTATTTATTTATTTAAAAAAATTAATCAATAATTTTCTTGGATACAGAAAATTTGACTACAATCTCACAGCGTGTGTGAAAGCAACAAAAATTCTTATGAATATAATTTGTTAGATTTATAGAAATTTCTAGAATGGAACAAAATCAGGTTATCTCCCCTTGACAAGACTTTTGTTGTATGCACTCAAAACAAAACAAAACAAAGATTCATAAAAAAAGTAGGTAAGAAAAAAATTCTAGTCATCATTTATGTATATTTCATTGTATAGAAACATTTTATTAAATTTTCTGTTTTTATTCTCATTTTGGTGAATTATGAAGATTAAATTTATATGAACAAGTATTATTATATATAAAATGGACCAACAACATATTGCTGGGCTTTCATTTAGTCTGGGTCTTTAAATTTGACCTCTGTAAGATCACCAAAAATTCCAGAAAATTTACAATAATCAAAAAAAAAAAGTCTACTTATCTATTATATATTTATATCATAGTACTAACAATTGCAATTTACTAAGCCTAACATACAAAACCAAATATGTGAAAGGATTGTGTTGCATTAAACTTTCTAGTGAGAATAAAAGCTGATAAGAATAAATCAAAGAGTTCTTATGTTGGAAATTAATTTTGATTTTATTTCACACATTATCAGTTTAATGTCTTCATCTTTGTTGCTTTTTTTTTTTTTTTTTTTTTTTTTTTCTAAATTAGTTTTAAGATGTCAAACATTGTATGGTGAGAGAAGGGAACCTTGTTTCCATAGGTATAATTTTAATGAAGCCTTCTCTTATTAAAATCTCAACATTTAAATACTGATTCAACCAAATATTTCACTGATCAAATAGGTTTAGCGTTATGTTCTCAGTGAACAGTGCATTCATTTAAAAGATCTTATGAATGGTACAAAGCACTTTAGTGGTTTTGAAGAAATTAATGGAACAAATACTTTGATTGATTTATAGTTCTTTAAATATATATATATATATATATATGAGGAAGTAACAGATTAGGAAAAATCTGATAAATTGTGAGGAAAAGTTGAGGAAAAAAGTGTATCACAAAATATAATTACATTCAATTAATATTTCGCCTCTGTTGATTTTAGAATCTTCATCAGAATCTTTTATTGTTTTAAAACAGAATGCTATATATATATATATATATATATATAATATATATATACATACATACGATGAAAGGTGGAAAGAGAGTAGAGAGCGAGTAGGTGTTGAAAAGTATGTGGCGGAAGAAGGAGAAAGTGGGAGAGGAAACCGCCACCAACTTTTACTCGTATATATATATATATATATATATATATATATAAAAACCAAGTGAATGAGCAAATCAGAACTGAAATTCTAAATGCATGTAGACATAAAAGGACATGGCTCTTTAGCCAATAGAACATAGTTATTATATAATCTTTTAATACTAATTTTTTACTTTTTATACTAAATTTTATTCCCTCTGATGCCCACTCCCAATAATAAGAGTCATTTGTACCAACCTCTTTCGATTAGAATTATCCTGATGAGCCGTTTCGGTAAAACCTAGTTAAGTTGTTTCTTACTCCTTCAGGTCCTTTTCATACATACACACATATATATATATATATATTTTGTGAATAAAAAGGCCTTAAATACCAGGGGTATCGTGATTATGGACCATTTCCACTCGTGGGTATCTGATGCCCACCGAGTTTCATCATTCTTTATTCAGACTGGCAAAAGATACCCACGGTCCATAAATGGTCCATAATCACAATACCCCTGGTATTTAAGGCCTTTTTATTCACAAATAAATTTACTCTTTATTAAAATTAAACATTGAGCTCTCATACGTGACCTGAACTCTGCAACATGCTACTGTTAGAGAATAGGACCAGCTTAGAATCACCCTTATACCAAGAAACTTGGTACCCCACCAAAGTATATATATATATATATATATATATATATATTATATATAAGCTATTGTTTTTCGCTTTTAATCCAATGTTTTTTTTATATCTTCTTTGGCGTTATTGAAGTTTCTATTGCATCTGCTGGTTTTTAGAATTGACATTGATTTTGTTTCTATCTCAGTCTAATTGAATCATAGGACTGAGTGTTAAGGTCTTCCATTAATAGGGAGAACAGACGAGTTTAGAAGAGTTTAATTTACTCTTCTCAATGAACCTTCTCTCTTATTGACTCACTGGCTGTGAAGTGAGTTTACAATATAATGGAGTTCTTCTAATCACTTTATGTTGACATTTCCTATGGAAGGTCTTAACTGCTAAAATTAATTTTTCTGACATCTGGTATTAAAATGTACACTTGGTTTGATTATGCAATTGTTCTAAAACTTGGATACGATATTCACTCAAGGAAGACCAGAGAACATATCTACTGAGATGGTGAATTAAAAGTAAAAAAACAAAACCGATAGTCTGAAAAATGTAGAATTATGAAAATTATTAATTTGAGAATTGCAGGAACTGGTTAAACTTTATTTCATCTTTGTTGTGACTGAATTAATCAAATACAACATTGAAAATCCGAAAAACAAAACTTTATTACTTTTTGTATAGAAATATAAATAATAGTCAACACGCAGTTCTCCAACAGTATAGTTAGCTACTTGACTAGTAGTGACTCGACTATGAATAACCTTGTGTATTTGTATTCTTATATGTGTTCCATTGGACGAGTCCAACTATCTTATAGGAGAAATATCTTCCCTTACAAAAATCTTCTTCATTGTTATAAATTTTGATGAATTTTGCTTTTTATCTCAAGGACCTCAACCTTTAAAGTAATTTATGTGAATTAGAAATAGAAAAGTAGCATTTCATGAGATTTAAACTTGCATCTCATATCCTCAGAGTGTATCTGAAATATAAATCAATATAATCACAAAAACATAACAGTAGAAGGAACTAAAATCCCCAGTCATTTAACTACAAGCAACAATAAATATGAAAGAATAACTAATCCAAATTAATAAGGAAATTACTTTTTTTTTTCATTGTTGTTCAAAGTCAGTATTGTGTAACTTTTCCTCCTTTGCAGTTATCTTGTTTCATGTGTTCAGTGTTTTGAAACTTATGTGGCAATTCATTAAAAAACGAATGTTATATTAAAAAAATAATTGTAATAATTTAACATCAGTATCTGAAAACATTAAAAAAAAGTATGTTCTATTTTCTGTATTAAAATCATCATAGTTGTTTTCAAGTTAGTCATATTTTATGTATGTATGTATATAATCTAGTTTTTGAGATTTGATCCATTTGTGAACTTTTGTGTCTGTTTGTATTAACATACCCCACCCTTATTTTTTTTTCTTCTTCCAAGTTTTCTGTTTACAAACAACAACTGAATTTCAAATTGTCTTAACTTGCCAATAACATTTTTTTAAAAAACCTTGCTGTCAAGTATTGTGTTATTCCAAACAAGGAATATAAAATGACCATTTTTATGATGATTGATATTTTTTTTTTTAAGCATTTCTTGAAAATAAGAGTAAGCATTACAATTCCGTTAACTTTATAAAAAACAATAAAAAAAGAAGGAACCCCCTCCCTCCAAAAAAAAAAAAAAAAAATTTGCATGAATGAAAAAACAAAAAAAAAAAAAAGTTCCTTTAAAAAGAACTTAAAAAAATCGAAATGATATTTAAAAATCAAGCTAAGTTTGATAAAATGACAAAATTTATTGTAATATGTTTAAAATCAGGAAAACAAATGGTGTCCTATCAAATTTGCATTTGTTACCTCCCTTGAAAACAATATTTCCCACCATATTCTATGTAAATCTTTATTTCTTTGAGATATATAACATATTTCAGGATTTTAAATTCATTA
Organism: Doryteuthis pealeii; assembly: GCA_023376005.1. Classification (NCBI taxonomy): domain Eukaryota; kingdom Metazoa; phylum Mollusca; class Cephalopoda; order Myopsida; family Loliginidae; genus Doryteuthis; species Doryteuthis pealeii. The sequence continues at coordinate 4,045,437 of CM042140.1, forward strand.
CTAATATGGGCAGTTTTGTGGCAAATCTAACTCAGACTTTAATAAAGACATTGTTAATAAATGAGATGCTAATTAAGATTAAATAATGACTATTTCATAATCGTTGAGAATATAACTTAAATGACTAAGGAAATTATGACATCAGTGGTGACGTAGTTTCGGTTACAGACAGACAGTTTCATAATCTCCATTATGATAAGAAGATCAACTTAAAAATATGAACAAGATTCTCCTTGTGTAATATTTGTATTTAAAAAAAAAAATACTGTTTATATTTAAAAGGTGTTTTTTTTTTTTTTTCTTTGTTTCTTGTAAATTCCTCATACTCTGCAAAAAGAAAAAAAAATGGTCTTATCTTAACTATATTGTGATAACATCATTTTACTTATCGAATTTAATATTTAATCCTATTTTTGTTCTGCATCTCACCTCTTTTTTGTATAGTTTAGTGTGCCTTATGATAAGAAACGTCCATATTTCATCTTTTCATTTTATCCATATTCCACAATCTTTTTCAGTCAGGCTAGAAATTTAAAAAAACAAAACAAAACAAAAACAAGCAAACATCCAGCCAGTGCATACTAACATACATGTGAGCCAATTAATTTGACTATTAAATATTTATTTAAATTTGCTTAAAATTTTACTATCAAAAATTTATTCTTTCCTTCTCTTCCTTGATGAGATTTTGATAAAATAATTGTTCTCATTATTTTTCATTTTTAATTTTATTAGCAAATGAATAATTGGGGGTGATCATTAGATAATGGAAATGAATGCAGAAGGAAAGTAAATATGTAGACATACATTTTTTTTTTTAAGGAGCAAAGATGTAAATCTTGCTTTTCCATAAATTGATTTTTATATAATCCCCAATGAGGATAAGAGAAAAAGAAAAAAAAGACCAAAAATATATATTTATTTTTTTTATTTTTTAAATTTTCTCCATTGTCCATCATTTTCTGTATTAAAAAAAAATTATTTATTTATTAATTTTTTTTTTTTTTACTGGTAAGAAATCTGGAAAATAACTCATTATTTTTTCCAGTCTTATTAAAGTCTAGTGTATAAATATTTACTTACCATTCTTTGACTCTGAAAGAATATATATATATATATATATATATATATATATTTGCTACAACTTTTCACTTTTGGTTAAAGAAATATGGAATGAATAAAATATTTCTATTTAGTAATTCTTGTTAGATTCAAGTGTCAGAAAGCAATTGTGGTATTTTATTAAACAGTACCAAAATTCACGGTGACATTCTAATGTCTCTTAGATCTTTCTGCTCTTCTGATAGATCAATCAGAGTTTTATCATTATTTTATGCAAATGCTGATCCTAACTGCTATCATCTAGTCAGTTCCATTTTAACTCTTTAATTATTAGTATTAGTAGTATTTGTTTCTAAATTAAGTTCTTGCAATATAATATTACTTTATTTTCTTTAATAAATGCTATAAAGAGAGTCAACATTTATTTAAAATATTTTTTGTTAAGTACATTGAATTATAGGACATATTTTTATGAACATTTTTGTAGGCAGATAACGTTTTTTTTTAAAATCCTTGTAGCGTGGGTGAAATTATTTTCAGAATATTTGCAAAATAGAGGGAGTATGTTCAAACAAGTCAATTAATCAAACAAAACATGGTAATTTCATCAGCAATTGTCTATATTATATATATATATATACCAACCCCTCCGTATGAGCAGGATGCGACACAAGGTCAATTTCTTAAGTGGAGTTTAACAGATTTGAATTCAGAGTTTTCCTTCTCTTAGTCTGGTTGCCTAGCCAAGATTAAAGTGCCCTGTCTGACCTAATTGTCTATATTATATGACATCAGTCGGTAGAGTACTTGACTAGGAATCACAAGGTTCCTAGTTCAATACTGGCCCTCGCCAACTCAGCATATGACTAGCACAGGGATCTGTGCTGTAAAGTGAGGAGCTGATGTGTGGCACTCCACCTCAGATGCTAAAAACAATCTCTTTGGTCTAGTGCAAGCGAAAAGGGGACAGACTCCCTTGCTGTTTGGCTGATACTGACTTTAGGCCACCCCGATGACTTTACTTACTTTTACTTTATATGACATAATGAAATGGAAATCATGGAAATCCCATAGCAATGCATGCAGTGGGGTCTCCTAACAACATTTCTCTACATTAACATTGAATTGGTCAATGAGAAGCTAATGAAAAATGCCTTACATTGAGCTACTACAAAATAAGAAAAATGTCACTTTGTCTACAAAAGGGGTCAATATTACATAAAATGGTACACATTTAATAAATCTTGGGGGGTAATTTTTGGCCAGCATTAGGAGTCAGTTTAGCTCAGTTGGTAGAGCACCTGCATAGGAACTACGAAGTTACTGGTTCAATAATGGTCCCCACCAACTCAGTGCATGAGTAGCACAGATTGGATAATCTGATCTGTGTGGTAAAGTGGAGAGCTGACGGTAGGTGTGGCATTCCACCTCAGCAAAAAAAAAAATCTCCCTGGTCTAGCGCTAGCAAAAAAGGGATAGACTCCTTCGCTGTCAGGCTGATACCGACAATAGTCCCCAACTTTTTTTTTTTTTACTTGTAACCCCCCCCCCAAAAAAAAAAACAATCATATAATAGAACAATGAGATTATAATAGAACAAATATATTAGTATATCTTATATATGTACTTATTTTGACCCTCTTTATAGTATTTTTTTTTTTTATCCTCTCCCTCTTATTTTACACGTGATACCTCCAAAATGTTTTGTGGTCTATCATTTAAGTTCGAATCAAGAAATTAAACCTTTCGTAGTGTCCCATATTATATAATCCAATATAGGGAGGGAAAAAATTTTTAATTTTTTTTTTTTTTAAATTTGTCTTATATAAATGGTGTACTTTTCAAAAATGTTTGACAGCATTTAGTCATTGTAAATTTATGGAATATGAGTGACTAAAAAGTGTATTTTAATAAAAGGTGAAAATAATGCTGAGACCACAAAAACATTTAATAGAACTTGGCTTTTCCTAATTAGGTTTTTTTTTTTCTCTTTTGACTGTTTAAAGTGATTGTGATAAAATGAAATTGTCCCAGGAAAATTTTTCATTATTTCTAATTTTATGAAAAATTTGTTGCTTAAACATCTCTCTCTCTCTCTCTCTCTCTCCTCAAAGATTTGATTTTTTTTTTCAAGTCAGTCATCAAACATTTTTTTCTGTCAATACAAGAAGACCTAAACTTGTTAGTTTTTTAAAAATTTATTTATTTTTATTTTTTATTTAAAAAATTTTTTTTTTTTAGTTTAAAACAACAAAAAATTAACTTTAAATAGGTTTTCAAAAGTTTTTTAATATTTTCATTTTTTTTTTTGTCTTTGTATATATTATTGATCTGATATTCAATAAAAAGCTTTTTACAAATTTTGTGTTTTGTGTATTTATCATGGTGAGTTGTCTGTAATTATGAGATTATTGACTGAAATTTCCTTCCTATACTTGAGGTTTGGTATTTGATCTTGATTTAAATAGAAAACAAAAAAACAAACAGTATTTGTAATGCTGATTTTCAAGGCAGGCAGACCCTTTTGATTTGGTAGATTAGTATAATATAATCTCTGCAACCTTTTCACATTTCACCATTTGTTTTTCTCTTTATATGACAAAGCCGATTCAGCTGCAGAATTTGTCATAAATAAAGAAATTGATAAAAACTTCAAGATCCCATATACAGATCTAAAGAATCAAATAAAAAAAAAGATTTATCAAGCAAAAATGACAACAACATTGGAATAGTAGTAGACCGAACAAATCATTATCAATTAAGCCAACAGTAGGAGAATGGAAACCGGATATATAAAATCCCAAGAGGAAGAAGTAATACTGGCTTGGCTGTGCATTGGCCATACAAGACTTACACACTCTTTTATGCTCAAGCAGGAGGATCAACCACATTGCAGGACATGCCAAAAACCCTACACTGTCAAACATTTCGTTGTGGAATGTGGAGTTTTCACTCCAATCAGAAAGAAATATTTCAACACAAATAATATGAGGGATCTGTTTGAGAATACTAACATGGATGCCATTTATCCATTTTGAGAGAAATAGAAATATATTGAGAATTATGAATCAGATATAAAATACATCCATGAAATACATATTATAATCTGGGTCCTTCTGCTCAATTATAATCTACAAAAATTAAACCAGTAAAAGAAACTTGAGTACCAACTTTTACCAACAGTTTTTGGCATTAAATAACCCACATGGTTATTATACCATTAAGCAAGCCAAATGAAGTTAATGAAAATAATTTATACCTATTTGAAGATATTAAGAATTTGAAACATAAACTTTTATCAAAATGACTTGTTTTGGCATTAAATAACCCATAAATGTATTGATATTCCGTAAAACAAACAAACCAGATCAGACCTCTTTTCTTTCAGATTTTAACTTTGAAGAAGGTTGAAGAATGAATTACACTAGTTTGGAATTTATTACCTCGGTTTACAAGTCGAGGGTCACAGTAGTTCTATAAGCACGGTTAATGTGTTGTGGGTAGGGTTGTAATAAAACCAGTGATCTCTATGTCAAAACAACCCCTTATATCATGTGACAAGGTGTGACATGTGACCTATGCGGCCGACACATGACCTTTTTATGCAAATAAACATATAATAAATATGACCAAATACAAGATAAGCAATTCTCAATCCTCACTCACCCTGCCTGAAGCTGCTGGAAGAAAAAGTAGCCATACTTTTTCTGACACTATTCCCCCAAACAAAACCTGCTCCCTTGATTTAAAGGGACATGGCTCGATTTATTTCCCAGTGCCTGAGGTGCCTCAAAAGAAGAATGCCAATGTGATACCTGCAATTCTTAAACACTAGCCATTCATGAGCTTTGGTTTGTGTGTGGTTCACCACTATAATGATCTTTGTGTTTGACTAACATGGTGGGATGTTAGTAAATACTTTTTCTGACACTAGACTGGTTGCCATGACTAAGAGCCAAATCTACCCTATATTTACCAAGAAGCGATGGATTCATGCCTTTTCTAAGAATTTAAGTGTGAAGTGAAATGGAAACAGCCTTGTCTAGGATTTGAACTTGGGTCTCTGAGTCCATTTCCTATGAGGATAAGAGTTACACAATGAGCACCTCTTCTATGCTACACTTAGTAAATACGAGACGAGTAAAAAAAGTAATGCCATTTTGTTTAGGACAGGTATAATTACCAACACAGGAACATGTATCATACATCAAAATGAAGCTGGTCCTCTGTGGATCACATCCTTACTTCTCCACATAGGTGAGTCAAAAATTAATGCCATTCCGTTTAGGACAGGTATCATACATCAAAATGAAGCTGGTCCTCTGTGGATCACATCCCTACTTCTCCACATAGTCACTGTTTATCTCAATAGCAATGTTCCACCTTTGAATGAGAGCATGTATCCCTGCCCTGTAAAATTCTGTTGACGGTTCTTTGAAACACTTCACTACAGATTTCACTTCTTCGTCACTGGAATAATGTTTGCCTCAGACTATCATATCTTTGGCCCCATGAAAGAGGGTTTCCTGGTGCCAAAAAGAACCCTTGGTGATTCCAACACAGACCTTACTAGGAACCCATGTTATTGACTGGCTCAGGAGAAAATGTTCTCTCCAAGAAATAGCTATGAACCTAGAAATAAAGTCTGAAAGCTAAAAGTATCTTTTATCTTTGTTTCTTCTTTTCTCTTTCCTTTAATTCCTTTTCAGTCTGACAACCCACAAGAAAGAAGACCCAAATATAATGGGGTTTAAAAGAAACAACCAGCGAACATGCACTAAATAACCTAAAGCCAAATCACACATAAAAACCACGGCGAAATTCCTTAGGCTCTCTTCTCATTAGTCAAAACTACTTTGAACCTTGTTGGCTGGGGCTTTAGAATACACTGGCTGCATCTCTGCAGGAGGGTAATTCCTGTTGGCTGTGGGTGGTGACCCATGAGGCTTAAGGACGGAATCCTGGTGGCTGAGCAGTCCATAACATGCAACACTTCACTTAGACCCTTACTTAGGCTAGACAGGCGGTCAGAGAGACCCCCTCCAATCAATCAGCTGGTAATGTCAAGCCTTTGCACCTATATGATTGTTCCAACCCTATTGCTCTTATGACAATCTCCAATCCTTTTTAATCATATATGTGCTAGAAGGCAGTGGCTGAGGGTCTAGGAATGATGTTAAACTCTAACTGATGGTGAAGGTCCAGTTCTGGAATACCCCTTCATCACCATTGCTCCCAGGTACACTCTGACCTGGAGTGGTAGTACCTGTTAGGGTCCCATCTATGGGTTAAATAGAAAAGTGTTTATAAAAAAAAATTGAGTATCAATTAAGAATGAATTTATTTCAAAACTTTGTCAGCATTAAATGACCCACTGAGGTTGAAATGCCGTAAAACAAAACAAATAAACAAATCAAAACTATTTTGAAAGCTCTACTTCATCCTCCTCTTTCCTTACCATTTAATAACAGCAGGTAGTGTAAGAAATCTAAGGCATCTGTGCCAGGTTAAACAAAGCTTTAATAACAACAATACTTGTAGCTTGTGCCAGGTTTGCTTAAACAATATTTATTTGTACTAGCAAATATATGCACCCTCCACTGGGTGCAAGTATTTAAGTTTTAATGTAATAAAATATATTAAATTAGAAAGGCTAATGAAACTAAATAAGAATGCAGATAAAAAGATTTGAAACAGAGTAGGGTATAATCGAAAAATAGAACAACTGAAACTTACTCTTCCGTCACTCCCGTCTTTCATTGCTAAATTTTCCTTATTTAACTATTTAGTTAAAATAGGAAGTATAGAATAAAATTACTGTTATTTCTTCTTGTTAATATATTTCTTTTAAGATTTATCTCTGAGATTTTTGCTCATATTTATTAAAATAAAACAAAACAATTAGAAATCAATAGTACTAAGCACATATTTATTAAAATCAAAATTTTAATATCAATATGCAAATTAGCCTTCCCATTTACACTGTAAACTACTATTTTTATATATAAATACAATTGCATGTTATTAGCATGTAGATATATGATCAAAAATATTAATAATTTTAAACAATTTTATTAATAATTGAGGTTTTAAGTAAAAAATGGAGAATGTGATGTAAATAATTAAGGGCATTGTGACTTGAGTAATAATATGGTTTCAATTAATGACAGACAAGCACACAATCTCCATTATAATAAGATATAATGAATACGAAACGAGGCACAAGGCCTAAAAAAGGGAGGAAAGGATAGTCTTTGCTATCCTATCTTTTACTCAACTCTTTGCCTACCAAATTTCCCCCACGGCTATACTAAATTTTCTAGGTATTTTTTTACCTGCATAATGGGATATTTCAAAGTTCACAATCTATTCACCTTAGAACTCATTCTATTCAAATAAAGTTATATTATTATTATTATAATCTGGGTCCTTCTGGTCAATTATAATTAACGAACCATCAGTTTTTGTACTTTACTTGCGTATGGTGGGAGAGTCACTGTGAGCAGTTTAAAGTAGGCAAAGATTTAACTAATTTCATTCACTTACTCAAATTATAATATTCCTTTCATTTTCACCATAATGTTGTATATATTTAAAAAATATGTCAAACTACAGTCACCAAAATACGCCAGTTATTCTTAACCAATCCCATATGTACATGAAGGGATGATTGAAATTTTTCTTAGATAAAGAAAAGTTGGTATTTAAATGTTCCAAGGGGTATAATTCTTACTCAAACAAACTATAATCTTTTCACCATAACGTGTATATACATATATATATATACATATATACATATACATATATACACACACACACACACACACACATATATATATATATATATATATATATATATGATGTAGATAGAAGGAAAGGGGTCAAGAAATGAACAACTCAAAACAAGTCACAGGATGAAACAGTTTCGTCCGTATTCACGTGGACGTCTTCAGTCAGAGTAACTTTATTAAAGCAAAGCATACGTTTAAGTACAGGTGGTTTGGTGGTAGTGGAGTAGCAGTGGCGGCGTCGTCGTCGGGGGGGGGTCAAGGGGGTGAGTGTGTAGTGATGTAAGATAAGGAGGACAGGGATTTGGGTAGAATGAGGTCGCTGGGTCAGTTGACCTCCCCGACACCGCCACTGCTACTCCCACTACGACCAAACCACCTGTACTTAAACGTATGCTTTGCTTTAATAAAGTTACTCTGACTGAAGTCGTCCGCGTGAATACGGACGAAACTGTTTAATCCTGTGACTTGTTTTGAGTTGTTCATTTCTTGACCACTTTCCTTCTATCTACATCATATCGTCGGATCCTAAACCCATCCACCCTACCTTCGTCGGCAAAAAGCCATATCCAAACACACCGTGTTTACATTCCTATCATATATATAAATCTTTCACCAAAATACGCCGATTATTCTAAACCAATCAAATATGTACATATACCAACAGAGATTAGGGAATAATTGAATGTTTTCATAGAAAAAAGAAAGTTGGTTGTTTGGTTGGTGGATTTTAACGGCATATCAACCTGTCTGGGGTTATTTCATGCCAAGTGCCTAGGGAGTAATATATATTGTGTATCTATATTTACACTTTTGTAATTAATAGTTTTAATGATGAGTTAGCATCGTTGGGGATCATGTTGAACGGTTAGTTTTATATGGTATTTATCAGGCTCATGTTTATATTCTATAGTATAAAAGGAAAGTTGGTGTTTAAATGTTCCAAGGGGTATAATTCTTACTAAAAAAAAACAAACTGTAATATTCTTTTTACCATAACTTTGTATATACTAGCAAATATATGCACCCTCCGGGTGCAAGTATTTAAATTTTAATGTAATAAAATATCGTATTAAATTAGAAAGGCTAATAAAACTAAATAAAAATGCATATAATCGAAAAATAGAACAACTAAAACTTACTCTTCCATCTCTCTCGTCTTTCATTTTTATTTTTTCTAATCTAAGTATTTAGTTAAAAGAGGAAGTAAAGAATAAAATGACAGTTATTTTTTCTTGTTAATGGATTTCATTTAAGATTCATTGAAGAGATTTTTGCTTATATTCATTAAAATAAAACTAAACAGTTAGAAATCAATAATACTAAGCACATTTATTAAAATCACATTTTTAATATCAAAATGCAAATTAGCCTTACCATTCACGCTGTAAACTGCTATTTTGTTGTATATATAAATATAATTGCATGTTGAGTAGTATGTAGATATGCTAAACAGTATTAATAAGGTAAAACAATTTTATTAATAATTGAGGTTTAAATAAAAATAAAATCATTGAGAATGTGATGTCAATAACTAAGGGAATTGTGACTTGAGTCGTAATATAGTTTCGGTTACAGACAGACAAACACACAATCTCCATTATAATAAGATTTAAAAAAATATTCAACCAAAATACGTCAGTTATTCTAAACCAATTCTATATGTACATTTATTATAAGAGATTTGGGAATAATGGATTTTTTTTTTTTTGGAAAAAGAAAAGTTGGTATTTAAATGTTCCAAGGGGTATAATTCATACTCCTAAGCATAATATTCTTTTCATCATAATGTCCTATATATTGCAGTCACCAAAATACGTCAGTTATTCTAAACCAATCCCATATGTACATATATCATGAGAGGAGGGAAAAAAAGAACAGTTTGTATTTAAATGTTCCAAGGGGTACAATTCTTTTTTGAGAGTCATGGTCTTTATTGTTTAAGGAAACCTAATTATCTCCCTTGTCCTAATTTTTTGTTTTTTTGGTCTTCCTCCTGCTGATCACTTCCGGTGATTGCAAACTCAGGTTGTGCATCTTGAAATTGGGATATTGTCGGCTGCGGTTGGGGTTTTATCGCAGCCCACAACAAAAAATAACCGGCCATGGGGAATTCGCCGAGTAACAGCGAAGCCGAGGAAGAAATAAGAGAGGAATCAGCATTGGTAAGTCATTAAAAATTCACAATGTGAAATTCTTGAAAGGGAATCCAAAAGTGAAAGAAAAAAGAAACAATTATTATTTCATCTTCGAACCACCCGTAAAAATTAAAGGAAAAAAAAAAAAATTCCACCCGTTTTTTTTTCCTTCTTAAAAGGCGTGTTTTTATTTTTAGATTTAAAAGAAAAAAAAGTTTTATTTAACCTTGATTATATAATGTATTAAATTTGTATTTTTCAATCGGTTTTTCTATTAATCAATAAAGTTGATTGTCGCTTTAAAAAAAATCATTATTTTAATTTAATGTAATTAAATGACAAAGAAAGTTGACGTGAAAAGTTTTTAATGTGAAGTTTATCAAAAAACGATTAATAAATCTAAGAATAATGCCTTTTTTTATTTGAGAAAATCTCTGATTTTAGATGACAAGTAGTTATTTATTTAAATTTAAAATTCAAAATCACTTTTCTTTAAAAATTAAAATTCCTGTTAATTTTTTTAGCGCAGTTTTTCTTCTAAATTAAAAAAAGATATGCCATTATTTTTTTAAAAAGGTAATCTTGGATAAACTTATTACTTTATTAAACTTCGGTTCTTGTCTTTTGTTTAGTATAATCTTAGTTATTGTAAGACTTAATAACTTAAGTCTTAATTCTTAATTCTTTGTCAATTTTGTATTTAATCAATTATTGTTTATTTCTTAATTTTTGCGTCCAATTCAAATTTTTTCTTTTAAACTAAACGACTAAAAGTTTTTTGTTCTTCTTCCGGGTTTAAATTTAAAAATAGGATTAAATTCAGTTTTCCTCTCTTAACAGACAAATTATACTTAATTTCTCCAATATTTACTTTAGATTAAAAAAAAAAATATACATACGTCGAATCTTACTAAAATGGAAGTAAAAATTGGTAAATCTTTCGATGTTTTCATTTTGTATTGTGAATAATAATATTAATAAAAAATAGAAATTAGAAAAAATATATATAAATATATGATTACCACATGTTTAAGTTTCATGGTTCTCTCTTCTAACGTGAAGAAATTGCTTACAAGTTTCAACACATTTTTACTTACATTTATTTATTTCACCGATAAAAAAAAAGTCGTTCAAGTCAAAGTACCTTTATTTTTTTTAACTATTCCCTAATTATAAAGTATGCCTTGCTGCAAGATTATCCTCAATAAAATAATTAAAAAAACCTTTTAAAAAATGCTAGGTAAATTAATTAAAAAATAATTAGTAAATTTAAATATGTTTTTAATTGAAATAAAATTATTAAAATTTCTTAAAAAATACAAAAACAAAAATCGTATGAACGCTTTTTTAAAAGATTGAATTAATTTCTTGATTGAAATTTTCTTCTTCTTCTAAGTAATTCTGTTTTTGTTTAGAATGAAATTTAAAGTCAGTTTTAGAATTTGCTGTAAGAAAGTTACACTTTATTAGAATAGATGTAAAAGAACTTTTTTTTTACGATTGATAGTTTGTTTAATTTATTATTACGGAAGGGCGTTGGTGATGTAAATAAAAATTCATAAAAATAAAACCAAAACAAAAAAAAAAATCGTCTTATTTAGATATCGCCGCCAGGAAAAAACAAAACAAAACCGGTTTACGTACATTATTAAAAATAAAACTTTACTTTCATTTGATGCCACGGTTATTGTAAAAGGTTAACTAACTGTGTGTGTAAACAATTCACCGTATGGAATAAATAGGTCAATCTACGACATTTTAAAAATGTGCAATTTATTTTAACTATTTACTAAGCTTAGCGAATGAAGCGTACAGTGAAGATCGAACTCGCTACACTACCTACTGGACTAAATTTACTACCCACTGCTTTTGTATCACAGGCACCCTTCCATAACAATCATCGAGTATTCTCTTGTTAACACACAAAAGGTTTAATTCCTCTAGACAATATTATTGAATGTTTTAAGTTAAATCTTTTATGATTAGTTACGCAAATCGGCGTGAGGAATCAAATCTGTTCACGTTGGTTTGTGTTGCTACTGTCTGGTAAGTTAGTTATGGGAGAGTGGTTTGTTTAACCTCTGCTGTCTGTATCATCATTATGACATATTTTGTATCATTTGGATTATTCGGACTACTGTACTCATCTTTCTTGTTATATACACAACGTTTCTGTCTGTGCCCTCTGGCCTTCTTCAGGTGTCTCTTCGAACTCTGGAGCCTTCATAGAAATTAGAGATGAGTACAATAGTCCAAATAATACAATTATTAAGCCTCATCTAAAAAATTCAGACACATAGCATTATGACATACATGAGAGGAGATATTTTATCAAGATATGTGGTAATGAAACAGTACAGGGAGAATTGGGTTTATGCCTTTCTGAAGGCAAGGTGAACATGTCTCAGTCAAAATATCCCCTGGGTCTTAGAAGCCAAGTGGAGATGTCTGATTTGCTAATGTTTACCTATATATGCCATACATTATAATTACTTTGAATTATAATATTGTAATATCAAATATAAATAGTCTTATATGATATCAAATTCAATTCAATTCATTTCAGTCTTGGAAGACTATAATATAGTTTTTGTTCCCCTGAAGTTATAGCGTCTCCTGTGACTGTGAAGTCCAATGTTTGAAAAACATTCTCGACCACAGATGTCCGCAATATGATTCTACCTGTATTATTTGGTTTATTTGGACTTTTGTCCTCATTTTTATTGTTATCTACACAACATTTCGGCCAGTATGACCTCCAGCCTTCTTCAGGTGGTTTTTGTTGAACTTGGGAACCTTTATGGAACTTTGAACTGAACCCGTTATTCAATCCATGGGAATAGACTGTTCTCATTCCATTAACCATGACTGGTACAGGTGTTAAACTATTTTAAGTATTCTATGTTATTATCACCCTTGGCCAGGATTGAACCTGCAATCTAAAGATGATTGTCACTTAGAACTGTATTAACTCAACCCTTATATCCGTTGCTATGTGTCCAGTTGTGTAGATAACAACAAAGGTGAGAACAATATTCCGAATAATACAAATTATCAAACTTCATCTTAAAAATTCAGAGAAATATGATTCTATCTGATCCATCAATCCTGATTCGGTATTGATGATTAGGGAGGGTTTTGTCAACTTGGCCTGTTATATCCCACTGACAGTTGTTCAGACATTGTACAGAGACTATGTCTTCCTTCTGAAATGGGCACAGTGTATGCGCAGTGTGATTGTACCTCTCTATTAGGAGAGTATTGTGTTGACAGGTTATTCTGAGTTGTTATCAACTTTGAATGCGTTTATATAGCATAAGTTGCTTAGCTAAGTCTGGTACAAGGTCAAATTGAAGGTGGTTGAAATAAAAGTTAAGATTGTTTCATTAATCTTTCCACTGGGAACAGTATGTTTGTCTTGGAAATTTTAACCATTTGTTGTTTGTGGCAGAGATGCTGATATGTATGTGTCCCTGACACACAAAAATCTACAAGAACGCAGTAAAATCATATCCATGTGTTCCAGTGTTTTTCTTTTTTCTTCCTTACCATTTCAAGCTAACTGTAAATACATTTCAATAGTTTCCTTGAAATGAATTACACAGGTTACAAGGTAGGGGTTAGACGGCTTTAGTTATTTCCCCAGATCATAAATAAAAACCCTACAATCTATTAAGAAACTTTAGTTTCAACCCATAAATTTTCCCGGGGACTCATTCAAAGCAAATACATGTGTCCCAGACACACAAAATAAAAAAGCTATCAGTATCAATGTTTTTATTGTGTTGGCATTCACCCTGGGTCAGTTGAGCCAGATCCATCCAACGAATTCACTGTATCCCAAATAAACGAGATTGGGAATTCATGGAAAAATAACAAGGGAATATGAAATTCACAAGCAGTCCCCAAATCCCACATGCATATTCTGGTCAGGGGAAGGAGACGACCTTGTTTGCCACTGATTTTCTACGGATGCAATGACAAGTAGACAAGAAGCTATTGATTCCTGGTGATAATGGAGATGCTCTTTGGATTTTCACCAGAGCCCCTTTAGCTGGGTTGTGGTCACTGGATGACAGACTAATCTACCTTGGGAAGCCCTACTAGGAACTTTAATTCTGGCTGGTAAAACTCGGACACTACCACATTGTCACCACCCTTCCAGTGAGGAAAGGTTGAACTTTATCTGAGCTGAAATGCAAATGTGAAATATGGGCAACTACTTCCTTAGCCAACAGGCGTTTCCCCCTATTTGATCAGTGAATCTTGCCTTTTATTTTACTTTTAAGACTAAATTGGAGGTGTCCTGGGTATGACATTAAAATCCATCCCATCTCCAGGGCACCAGTTCTAGAGGTCTGAGGAGTGCAGAGTTCCCTCATTTGCCGGAGGAGTCCCTGTGAACATAGTGGCTAATATACTGGACTGCAACATCATAGTGAGTTTGAACTCCAGTCATGCTATTGCATTCACTTTTGGACTAATACTCTTGGGAAAGGTATGAACCCCCTCATCCTCCAGCTATGGGTTAGACATTACCACTACTGTTCTTCTACAAGGACGGCTTTGGCATTAAATAACCCATGAAGGTTTATGCCATTAAACAAAGAAACCAAACCAAACCTTCTTTGCCATTACTCCCAGATCTACTCTGACCCAGAGTGGTAATACCTGTTTGGGTCTCTTCTATGTATTTGTAAAACCATATAATTGTATGCAAATTATTTGTACAATATTTACTTGAAGGTATAAATAGTTTACAAATGATTATTATTTGTTACTTTCTGTTTTGGCATTCTCCCTGGGTCGGTTGAGCTTTAACTAATGAATTCACTTTTAATGCCAAAGTCAGTTTGTTTTTTGTTTTTTTACAAGAAATTATATGGTTTCAAGTAACAAATACTGTGTCAGGTTGCTCAATGTGCTACTGATACCATGTAACCCAATACTACCTGTTTCATAATCGGATCATCGACGACTAAACTGGTAACTCCACAGATTTTGTCTGGTGAAGTGGGTGGCTAGACACCGTGCAGAACAAAAAAAAAAGACTTGTAAAAGAGTGGAGGAAGCTCTTGACCCAGAGTAATCAATCTTTATTTCTAAAGTCTTAACTCCTCCTCCTCCTCATCGCAACAGAACCATGTAAACTTGGTAGTGTCAGAGCCATTCCATTAGGAACTTAATTTCCTAGTGGGGTCACCCAAGGCGGACAGGTCAGGCACATAGTGGTATTAGAGCCACAACCCAGGCAAAGGGACTTTGGAAAAAATCCAAACAGCATCGTTAGAAATTTACAGCTTTTGGCATACTTGTCACTGCGTGTGTGGAGAATCTGCCGAAAACAAGAGCATCTTCTTCCCTTGACTGGGATATGCATGTGGGTTTTGGGGACCGCTTGTGATTTATCTATTCCTTGTTACTCCTTCCATAAATTAACCAGGTGAATTCGGTGGATTGAGCCAGCTCAACTGACCCAGGGTGAATGCCGTCACAGAAAAAACATAAATAGAAAACTAGTATGAACAAAAGAATAAGAACCGTCTACCCCAGGGAATTTAATAAGGGGTTCAGTTAGAAATTCTGAAAATGAAACCTAAGAAACCAGAGAATTGCCCTGACATGCATTGGCCCTTACTTAGGATAGATAGGTGGTCAGCTGATCATCAAGCCCTAGCATTTATATGGTTGTCCCAACCCTATATTACCCTTATTTGAAATCCCAACCCTTTTTATCATATGTGTGATTGCTGAGAGTCTTATTGTCCTGGACATGACATTAAATGCTGATGAAATTCTGGAACTCTGGGGAATGTGGAGTACCCCTTCATCACTATTATCTCCAGGTCCACTCTAACCTGGAGTGGTAGTACCTGTTAGGGTTCCATCTATCTAATAGAAAAAATGCATTTAAAAAAATTAAAAAGAGTTGAATACCCATCAAGAATGAATAAAATAAAATATCTTCAGCATAAAATAACCCAACAAGTGTTGACATGCCATAAAATCCAACGAACCAATCAAGGAATTTAATAATGAAGAAGGTCAGAGAACTTTAACTAGCAAGACTAGGATAATTGTTTGAATAAATCTGTCTATGATGAAATACTTTTTTCTCTTCTCTTTACATATTGATATTTTTCTTTTTCTTTTCTTTTTTTTCTAGGAGACTGACGAAAGTGAAAATGAGGGTATGTAAGAAATAACTCTCTCTCTCTCTCTCTCTAATAGATCATGTGGACATTATTTATTTTTATCAGAATAACTGAGATTTTTTTTCTTGTATTCTTATCTCATTTTTTTTTTCATTTAAAAATTTTTTTTTTTTTCTTATCTCTCTCTCTAGGCAAAATACTGGCCACTGTGTATTTGTATCCACCCACATAGTCCCCCCACCCCCCGGAGATTTGTGTAGTTATTGAATCACTCACCTTTTGTGGTTTTCAGAGCCCATCCCATAAGTGACCATTTTTTTCTTGTAATTACTAAACTAAATTCATGAAAAAAAAAAAAAAAAAAAAATCTGCCTTCTAGAAAGTTCAGAGACAAACTATTCACATGGAGAAATATGGTATGTTCTTCTTTGATCTTTTTGTTGAATTTATAACTTTTCCTTTCATTTCCCAGAAAGTTGAACTAGGAAGAGACAGCTGCTGCTGCTAATTTTATTCATTGACAAAAACAGTTTAGCTGCTAAAAATAAAAACTTTACACATTTCTCTATTTTTTCTTTCTTTTTCATTTTACTACAATCTACCATTTACAAAAACTCGTCAGTCTATTAAGCAAAATGCCATGATCATATACACATTACATATTATTACATATTATTACGGAGGCGTGTGGTGTAATGGTTAAACTCGTAGGGAATGGACTCGTCGACATGAGTTCAAATCCTGGATGAAGCTGTTTGCATTTCACATAGCGCTAATACCCTTGGGAAAGGTATGCATCCAACTTTTCTCCCTCCGGCTATGGGTAAATAATAGGGCAGACTAGGCTCTTTAGCCTTGGCTAGGTAACCAGTCTAGGAGAAGGAAAACTCTGAATTCAAACCCGTTAAACTCTACTTAAGAAATTGAACTTGTGTCACATCTTGCTTGTGCGGAGGTGTTGGTATATATATATATATATATATATATATATATACACACACACACACACACACACACATTATGATTAAGATTTATATTTAGTTATTTTTTTTTATTCACATGAGAATATGAATAATTCTTTATTACTCATTTAGTATAAGTGGTTGAACTGTTAGAATGAGACTCTTTAATATTGGTTATGATAATTCCAATTTAAAATTTATTAATTTTGATGTTTCAGACCGTTATCCTTATCTTTGTTGTGGTATGTATATATATATATACACAACGTTTCGGCTGTCCTATCTTCTGGCCTTCCTCAGGTGTTTCCTGTGTATCCGAGCATAGTAACAACCCAACCTGGGAAATCCTTTTTAATAGTTTGACTCTTGATCAAACAATTGTCAAAGAACTTTTGAAGATCTTATTAAAAAGAATGATGTCATTGTTTTTTGCTTGTCTATCATTCCAACATGTGAAGGGTTGGATTATTACTATACTCAGATACACAGGGAAAACCTGAGGAAGGCCGGATGATACAGCTGCCAAAATGTTGTGTTTATATATACCACAATAGATAACAGTCCAAAACATCAAAATTATTCATATCAAACCTCATCTAAAAAAATACAAATAAAATGTATTACATACAACTTCTTAAAAATTCTCAGTCAAATTTTTGGTGTTGTCCCAACCCTATCACCCCTATGACAAGTTACAACCCTTTTTATCATATATATGCTAGAAGGTGGTGGCTGAGGGTCTTAATGTTCTGGTATGACATTAAACTCTATCTGATAATGAAGTTCTAATTCTGAAGCTCTGGGGAATGTGGATTACACTTCATCACCATTACTCCCAGGTCCACCCTGATCCGGAGTGGTAGTACCTGTTAGGGTCCCATCTATAGGTCAAATAGATCCATTTAGAAATTATTTGTATTTGATCAGACTGTGCACAAGAAAGAAAAAAAACTTTTAATGTACAACTACACAAAAAATGTGTACAGTGCCAGTTTAGCTCAGTCGGTAGAATGTTCGGCTTGGAATCACAAGGTTCCTGGTTCAATACCAGCCTTTGCCAACTCAGCGTATGAGTAGCACAAGGATCTGTGCGGTAAAGTGAGGAGCTGTTGGTAGGTGTGGCGCTCCACCCAGATGCTAAAATAATCTCCTTGATATAGCGCTAGGGAAAAGTGGATAGGCTATCTGGCTGATACCGACATTAGGCCACCCTAACGACTTACACAATAAAGGTAAATATGTATAGGTGGTCTGAAAGTTTTCACCCCCACATATTTTTTTAGAGGTAAAATAATTACACATAGAAAAATTAGTTTTAAAAAAATTGAGTACCCATGAAGAATGAATAAAACAAAACATCTTTGGCATAAAATAACCCATGCCATAAAATTCAACCAACCAACAAATTTTTGTTTTTTAAAGTTATTTTTTTCTTGTATTCCCTTGACATAATAAAAACTTTAAAAGATTAAAATAATTTTTCTTTTTGACTTTAGATAAGGATTAAATTAATGTACTATATATGTTAATATATAAAAGTCATCTTCTACAATTATGTAGTATTAATTTAATTTAAGTTTAGTTTTATATCACCAGATAAGTAAAGACCTCCTCCACACACACACAAAAAGACTTTGCTCTTCCATTAGGCTGTTAAGTATAAAGGTTAAAATTAAATAGATTTTAATTATTAGGGAACTTTTTATTTTTTGTAAAATTGTCAAAGTAATGCTTAAAAAAAAACCCTGTAGAATTTCGTATTAGGTGATCAGTATTCAGCTGTATTGTAAGTTGAATCTGCACTGAGTCTCAGTGTTGTTAGGTGTTTTTCTATACAGGTTTGGGCTGTTCAGTTACCAGACAAGAAAAAAGACAGACTGGTACTAACTAGCAGAACATAACCATGTGTTTTGTATTTATGGACCAGTGTCTACTGTCTGAAAACCAGCAGCCTATCAGAGTCCAGTGCAGATTCAACTTGCCATACAGCTGAATACTGATCACCTAATACGAAATTCTACAAAAACATTGCATCATAAATTAGAATATTTAATTAATCAATATATTAAACAAACCAGGAACTGCTTCATGGGATTGGCAGGTAATATCTTAAAAGACCTGTATTAAATTGGTTATAGAAATGTTGATTTGCAGGAAATATGATTTTCAAGGCTTATTTATTTTTCAAACTTTTTTGTAAATGTTCTAGTAGTGTTGTGGCCTGGTTAGGGGCCAGAATAAAGACACAGGAACAGTAGTACAAACATATACCAAGAGTTGGTTACACACGAGGCTGTCTTATCGGCTGTCTGCTGAAATACTCTTGCTTAAGTGCAGAACCTACTGCTATTTATATTTAGAAGAGTTCATGCGTGTGTGGTAAATTACCATAACAAGTAGATTTATTCAATATGTGCAGGACCTGTGGATATACCACAGTATAATAATTTAATCATTATGTTTGATATCTTTACTTAAGAGCTATTGCGAAATAGTTCAATATGTAAAAAGTATAATAATCTTGATTTAACTCTCACTCCTTTTTTTCTTTCTTTCCTTCTTTTCAACTTTTCATTATGTTCAATTGAAACACATTAGCATTATCACTTCCACATGCTCACCCCCTTTCTCTATCTTTCTTTTTCTTATATTTTTTCTGTGTTGCATGTCCTTTTTCTTCCCTCTTGATAATAAAAATGGAATGGTCCATTATTTAGCTGAGGTGAAGATACTCATAAGAATTTGGCGGATAAGCAACATTGGATGATCAGGATTTATGTATGATTTGGACGTTCTCATTTTTAACCAGAGGATGCTGCAAGATGATAATGGTCATACAATTAAGGAACATGAGTATTGATTTATTCAATATTATTGGGACCCAACAATACTTTTTGGACACTTTGAAAAAAATACTAAATAGAATTTTATTTTTGCTGCTGCCAGCTTTTGTAGGGATAATTTGGTTGTTGGTTGGATTTTACGGCATGTCAATCCATTGGGTTATTTTATGCCGAAACCTTTTTTTTCTTCTTTTTTGTGGGGTATGGCTGTTATGTGCGTAGATATTTGGATATTATTTTAGATTTTGATTCTATTAGTAACTGGCTATAACAATGCATGTTTAGTTATTTGCTAAAATCAGCATTTCTACTGAGGATTTGTATATCAAGTGTTTATGTGGGTCATTTTTGTAGGTCTATGAGCCTACATCCTTTATAGGAGGTTGATTCTTTTCAGAAAGTTCAATATATTTTTAAGGTCTATTTTTCCAAATAATTAATTCATGTTGTTAACATTGTAGAACTTTCTTTGAGTGTGGGCGAGGTTTGTGCATTCGATCAAAATATGTTTTATTGTATATTGGCTTCTGTATGAACGTTTAGGTAAGGGTTTTTTTTTTTTTTTAGAATGGAGTCTATTAATCCTGTGTGGCCAATATGTAGCCATGTAATAATGTTTCTTTCTCTTCTGATATTATTAGGATCATGTGTCGTTTCTTTTAAAGTGATCTGCAATTGGTAGAGTTTGTTGTAGATCCTAACATGCCAGGTGATTTATAGGGTGAAGTGCTTCTTCATTGAATGCAATAATCTTGCTCCTCCTATCAGGCAGAAATATTACAACTCGAAAAATATGAGGGAACTTTTTGAAAAGCTCATCATGTCATGCTGATATCACATTCCCATGACTCACTTTTGCCACCTGTCCTTATTGTTCATTGCTCCTGGTAGGTCTTCCACATGGCATCCAGTATCCGCACAGAGCACATTGATGTAGATTTTTGCTGGTTTGTCTATGCTGTGTACATGTATAGATGTCCGCAGGTGAACGTCAGTTATGAGTTTGTCCTTGCTTCTCCAGTAGTGTCCAGCATGTCTTGTTTGTCTTATTTAGATGCTTTGTGTGATAGGAGGTAAGTGGCTGTACAGCTATTTTTTTTTTTGTGGTGTGCTGTTTCCAGGATTTGTTCAAGACAGTATTCAACATCCTTGTGTAGCCCCCATTTAGCTTTTTCTCTAAGTGTTTCATTAGAGTCCAAGTTGAGCAGCCACACAATTGAAAAAAAAAAAGGATCAAAGTTATTCTAAGTGTAAAAGCAAAACTTTCTTTGAAATTTTTAATATAGAACACCATGGTTGGTACTTAGTCATATAGATGCTAGAGATTGATATGACAAGCCAATTGATTGGATTGGGCCTAAGGAAGGGCCGAAATAAGTTTTGCAGGTCATGTGACCACTTAGCACTCAGGTCACAGACTGCTCAACCACTAGGATCCTTTCCTCACGCATTATGAGTTGCCACCCACAGCCAAACACATGGCCTCTCTGGGAAGTGTAGTAAAAGTCGTCGGGGCAGCCTAATGTCTGTATCAGCCAATCAGCGAGGGAGTCTATCCCCTTTTCATTAGTGCTAGACCAAGGAGATTGTTTTTGCATCTGAGGTGGTGCGCCACACCTACCATCAACTCCTTACTTTACCACACAGATCCCTGTGCTGCTACTCATAACGCTGAGTTAGCGAGGACCAGTATCGAACTAGGAACCTAGTGGTTTCTAGCCGAACGCTCTACCGACTGAGCTAACCCGACCCAGCTCTTAAGTAATTATATCAAATGTTGTAATAATTAAATTATCATACTATGGTATATCTGTAGGTCCTGCTAGTATTGAACTATTTGGCAATAGCTCTTAAGTAAACATATCAAATGTTATAATAATTAAATTATCATGCTGTGGTATATCCACTGGGAAGTGTATTCTACAGCCCCAGGACAGCATAATGTTTGTTATCCCATTAAACAAAACCAAATTATATAAGAAATGTTATAATTGGAGTAATTTTTATAATTAGATAATTTGTGTGCTTTGAAATACTTCCTCTCTTCGGATTGTGATGATTGTGTTTAAAATGTGCAGAAATGTGAGGACATGTCTCAGTGATGCTAATAGCTTTTTGATTTTAGTGCATCCTGGGACGCACATATTTGCTTTGAATGAATCCCTGGGAAAATTCTAACTCCTATCTAGTAATCCATCCTGTATAATTCATTTCTAAGAAACCATTACAGTTAGCTTGAAATGGTGAGGGAAGAAAAAAGAAAAACACTAGGACGCATAATGAGACAAATAGGAATATTTCTTTTATGTTGTTTATTTTTTGATTATTCTCCTCAATTAGTTTCAACCTTTAAAAAGATGATCTGCTGTGATGCTGATAGCTTTTTGATTTAGTGCATCCTGGGACACACATATTTGCTTTGAATAAGTCCTTAGGAAAATTTATGGGTCCCAATTAAAGTTTTTTAATAGATTGTAGGGTTTTTATTTATGATCTGGGGAAACAACTAAAGCCATTTAACTCCTATCTTGTAACCTATCCTGTGTAATTCATTTTTAAGAAACTATTAAAATGTATTTACAATTAACTTGAAATGGTGAGGGAAGAAAAAAGAAAAACACTAACGCATGGATATGATTTTACTGCGTCCTTTTAGATTTTTGTGCATCAGGGAAGCAGGACATGTACCTCTCAGCATCTCTGATGTCGTCTTGACTTTATTCTCTGTTTTGGTGTGTGCGTGTGCAAGCATGCATGTATTATACACCCACTTAATCTGCTGGGTGGGGAGAGAGTAGACAGGTGAGAAGATAAAATGATGGATGAATGATGCTTACTTTTCTTACTTGTTCTGCTTTTTCTTTCCTCTATTCGGCTGCTTCCTACTTTTCAGCTTGCTCATCTGTGCTTATTTCTTGTAATAAATAAGCAAGACTTTGTTGTTTTTTAATCTTTATTAAGAACCCACAGCCCAAAAGGGTCTCTAACAGCGTGGTGAGAAGCTGGCATCTTGGGAGCGATGATCTTAGCGTCTGCTCCCGTTGACTAACTGAGAGATCTCCTTAACTAACTTAATTTCCTTTCACACACACCTTTCCTTCAACCAATCAGAAGTCAGCGTACAGGTCAGTGAAAGGTTAACTGCTGTCAATAACCATAACGGCTAGCAGTAACTTTCCATTTAACCCCCATTATTTGAATCTTCAATGAACTTCAATTCAAATTTTAGCTACACTTACATACATAATTCGTAGGCTACCCATGATATTATGTAACACGTGTGTGTGTGCGTGTGTGTGTGTACAGAATTAGATCAGTCTTGTTACTGAGAACATTGTTGTATTTCACCAATGTTATTGATAGATGCTGATTTTAGCTGGTCTATAGAAAAGCATGTTAGCCCTGTTCTATTTCTATATGCTGAAATGTCTGTTCATTATAGAACTTTAAACAGGCCATGACACTGATTGCACCTCTGCAGAGGGGTAAGACCCCTCACCTCCCCAATGGAGCCACCTGTTGGTCAAGGGTGGCGACCTTTGATGCTTAAGGATGGAACCATGACTTGCAACACTCAACTTTGATCCTTACTTAGGCTAAATACTGTACCTGTTAGGGTCCTGTCTATGGAATGAATTTTAAAAATTGAGTTTTTAAAAAAATTGAGTACCCATCAAGAATGAATAAAACAAAATGCCTTTGGCTTAGTATAATCCAACAAGGGTTGACATACCGTAAAATCCAACTAACAGGCTATGATAATGTTCTGAAAGAGGTCACTTCAGTACATTATTTCTAACAAAAGTTTAGACACAGCCAAACTATTTATGTGTGGCTTGCGAGAGTGGCACATGAGGAGAAATGTGTGGGTGGGAATCGTATGATAGCCATTTTAGACTTTGAATTTTGTGTGAAAGAAATATTAGAATTGGTGGTCAATAAGTACTTACTGATGTGCTGGAATTGGGTGTGTGGTCAAGGAGTGTTTGCTGGCATGCTGTGACAAATGAGAAGCCAGAAGGAAGGAGAGGTGCTTTCTTATAGGAGAGTGCAATGCATTGTGGATAAGTGGGTGGGAGATAAATGACAATGGCTTACTTAAAGAGGTGAATCTGGTCATTCAGTGAACAGGCGTCAATGAAAGAAGAAGGAAGCAAAGAGAAAAGAAAGAACAAAGAAATGGAAGCAGCAGGATGAGAGAAAGCAGCAGGATGAGAGAAAGCAGCAGGAGGAGAGAAAGCAGCAGGAGGAGAGAAAAGAGAAAAGAAATACAACACTTTATGACAACAAGGAAGTGTTTTTGTATTTTTCAAAAATAAATTTGTTGACCAGAACAAATGAATTTTTCTTGCTAAAGTAAAAGAGCAACATCCAAGAAGAAAGATTTTGGAAATCACAGAATTTGTTTTTTTTTTTGATTTCATGGAAAAATTGTCTGTATTTACCCAACCCATCTGCTACAAACAACATTTTTTTAAATCCATTACAAACGGTTTGAATTTTCCTTCTTGGCCAGTTGCCGTACTAAGGTAAAAGAGCCCAGTCTACCTTACTATTTACCCATAGCTGGGGGAGAATATTTGGATTCATACCTTGGCTAATGATGATGAGGGCTGATCTTGAACGAAATATCGGCCCTTGTGTCTATGGATTTTGACGCTAGAACCGTGACTAGCTAGAGATCATCCATTTGTTTGTACCAGATTGCCAGGCATGGTCAGCCTTTGTGAGGGACTCTGCAAATTCTATGAATGGAGCCGGCACAACCCACCCTGGGTAAATGTTACCACAACCAACTATTAGCACTATGTGAAATGCAAACAGTTTTGTCCAGGATTTGAACTTGGGTTGCTGGGTCCATTTTCAACAACAATAACTATTACTCTTAGAGCCCCCTCTAAAAATTGTCCAGATTGTACTAGTGTGTTGATTAAGATCAATTCTGTCTTATATTTAAGGGGATTATCTTAGTACTATAGGTATGGCTCTTTAAGCCATTTGCAGCTTCCGACTTGAAAACAGACGGTGTCAGGTAGAACAATCCTTATCTTGGTTCTAGTAACAACCAGAAATTTTAAGTCACTTTTTTTATCTCAAAGTAATGTGTTGGGCCACTCAATGTGCTACTGGTACTATGTAACCCAGTACTACCTGTTTCATAGTCAGATCATCGGTGACTAAACCGGTAAGCCCACAGATTCTGTCTGGTGAAGTGGGTGGCTAGACACTCTGCAGAACAAAAAAACAAGACGTATAAAAGGGTGGAGGAAACTTTTTGCTCACCAGCCATCTAGCACATTGTTTTTAAAGTCCAACCTCTCCTCATCACGGCAGGGCCATGTAATTTTGCTAGTGTCAGAGCCATGCCGTTGGAAACTTAAGTTCCTGGTAGGGTCACCCAAGGCAGACCGTTATGGCACCCAGAGGTATTAAGGTCACAACCCGGCCAAAGGAACTCCGGTGAAAATCCAAAGAGTGTCTCTATCATCTTCAAGAATGAATGGCTTTTTAGCGTACTTGTCACTGAGTCTGTGAAAAATCTGCGGCAAACAAGGGTATCTCCTTCCCCTGACCGGGATATGCATGTGGGGTTTGGGACTGCTTGTGAATTTCATTATCCTTTTATAGTCCTTCCATGAATTCACCATAGGTGAATTTGTTGGATAGAGCTGACTCAACCAACTCAGGGTGAATCCTGTCACAGAAACAGAATCCCACAAGTGAAATAGATGACTTTTATTATGTCTGGTCACAATTATTACTTGGTTGACATAATCGATGTGAAGAAACAATGTTTTGCATGTTTCTTAAATTTGGTATCAGCATGTTGAGATGGCATTCTTCTGTGCTGACCAGAACTTCTATGCCTTGTTGGGAATTTGTTTAAAGAACTTGATTTAATTCTGGACCACTGACCTATACTTACCTTCTCTAGGTCATTAATGGCTTTTTTCCAACTGACTGACCAAAACATTGTGTCAATCTTTTAATCAAAGCTTGTCATTAGCTTGTTTGTCATTTCAGTGAGTTTTTCAATCGGCATTCATCATTGGTATCAGAATTGGTGTAATGGTTGAAAGCACAAAATGGCCTTTGACATGGTTGGTTGGATTTTACGGCATGTCAACCCTTGTTGAGTTATTTTATGTCAAAGACATTTTGTTTTATTCATTCTTGATGGGTATTCAATTTTTTAAACACAAAATTTTTTTAAAAATTTGACTCCTGGAGTTGTACAGAAAAGACAAACATTTAAAAACATTTTTGGTTATTTCCTATAAGTCTAACATAAACATAGGGGAAACCACTCTTGACTGATAAATTATTTATTTATTCATTGATTTACTAGGAAAAAAGAAGACGGGGTTAGGGTTTAGGGTTAGTTTAATGGGAAAATAAATAAATAATTTATCAGTCAAGAGTGGTTCCCCTATGTTTATGTTAGACTTATAAGAAATAACCAATTTTTTTATCACGATTCTTCTTATGACACATGTCAGAATGATAGGCGTACAAAAACAATGTCATTATTTGAATGAGATGTTCAAAAGTTCTTTGATGCCTATTTTATCAACAGTCAAAGTATTAAAAATGATTTCCCCCCAGCTTGGGTCATTACTATGCTTGGCAGCCCTGACAGCTGGGGCTTTGGAATACACTGACTGCATCTCTGCAGAAGGGTAACCCCCCCCCCCCCACACACAATGGAGCCACCTGTTGGCCATGGGTGGCAACCCATGAACCTTAAAGATGGAATTGTGGTGGTTGAGCAGTCCATGACTTGCAATACTCCACTTTGGCCCTTACTTAGGCTAGACGGGCGGTCGGAGAGGCCCCCTCCGATCAATTGGCTGGTCACGTCGAGCCCTGGCACCTATATAATTGTCCCGACCCTGTTGCCCTTATGACCAGCCCAACCCTTTTTATCATATGGATGCTAGAAGGCAGCGGCTGAGGGTCTTCATGTCCTGGGAATGACATTAAACTCTATCTGATGGTGAGGTTCCAGCTTGGGAGGTTGGGGAATGTGGAGTGCCGGTTCAATCCAGAGTCCTGTTAATGGGTTAAATAGAAAAATGTGTTTATAAAAAATTGATTATCCATTAAGAATGAATTCATTTCAAAACTTGTTGGCATTAAATGACCCACTGAGGTTGATATGCCGTATCCAATAAACCAACTAATACACAGGGAACACCTGTGGAAGGCCAGAAGATAATAGCTGTCTGAGTTCTTAGTGTTTGCAGATTGTGATAAGTTTATGTTGAAGGCAGATTCCATTGACTTTAGCAGTCAGTAAGGTACCTAGTTCGATACCAGCCCTCACCAACTCAGCTTATGAGTAGCACAGGGATATGTGCGGTAAAGTAAGGAGCTGATGGTAGGTGTTCCACTTCAGACGTAAAAACAATCTCCTTGGTCTAGCACTAGTTAGACTTTTGGTTGATACCGACTTTAGGCCACCCCAATGACTTTACTTACTTTATGGTTGAAGTATTCATAGGAATTCTTGACAAATTGTATTGAAAGAGAACATTTATTTGAATGTCATAGTAACCATTTTATAGAAGGGAATTGAATGTTGTAGTCACCATTTTGAATCTCTTAAACACAGTTCATATTGCTTTAAACAAGATGGAGACATCTCCACACTAGAAATTAGTATACTAGTTCACATACCTTGGTAGTAATATCTCATCTACTGAAAGTGATATCAATATATGCATAGGAAAGGCATGAACTACAATAGACAGATTATCAATCATATGGAAATCTGATCTTTCTGATAAGATAAAGCGATAACTCTTCCAAGCTCTACAGTGCTACTGTAAGGCTAAACTTCTTGAACTTTATTATTATTTAGTATTAGATAGGAATACTTGATATCCTATAACTGTGTGCAAAAGCAATACCATAAAAATGTAAATATAAATATACAATGTACACAATTCTCTAAACTCTAGGCATAAATTAACCCTGGACAGGTTGATATGCATTAAATCAATCATTATACAGGTAACTATTTACAAATTTATCTTATTTAAGATAAGTAATATTTTTTCTTTTAATATTTTACCCGTAAGTTCTATAAAACTGTCACTGGAATAAAATAAAGTTTGGATTATTTGGATTATTCAGACTATTGTCCTCATCCTTATTGTTATCTGTACAATGTTTTTGGTCCAATTGGACACATAGCATAGTGGATATAGGCGTTGAGTTAATACAGTTCTAAGTAACTGTTATCTCTGGGCTGCAGGTTCAATCCTTGTCAACAGTAACATAGAACAATAATTAACACAGCTATGGTTAAGAATGAGAACAGGATTTTAAAGGTTTGGGTTCAAAGTTCTCAAGAAGGTTTTTGAGAAAGCTCCAGAGTTCGACAAGAAATTTCAGCCAAAATGTTGTACAGATTTAGGACAATTGTCCGAATAATACAAATCATCAAGCCTCATCTAAAAAAAATTCAGAGAAATAGTATATAATTGGTATGGACCCGATATAATCCGTCAAAATAAAGTTTGTTTATATTTTTTTGTCATTTTTTTTTAAAGTGTTTGTTTCTACAATTTTATTGATCTTTCAATTTTATTTTTTGCATATTTAAAAACTCA
This sequence comes from Doryteuthis pealeii, assembly GCA_023376005.1. NCBI lineage: Eukaryota > Metazoa > Mollusca > Cephalopoda > Myopsida > Loliginidae > Doryteuthis > Doryteuthis pealeii. Next base: position 4,074,003 of record CM042140.1, read on the forward strand.
AATTATTTACTGATAGAATGTCAAAAAAACTATTATGTAAACTATGTAAAACCTAAGATATGTGGCAGAAATACAAAATACTTAGATAACGTGACATAAAAAAAAAAAGAATTATTGCTCATACGAAAGGAAAATTTATAGACTTTTTAATTGTATCCTGAAAGAATTTTATTTCTTTTTGTTGGGAGGAAAAAACCTGAAAATTATTCTTTTTATGTTTATTGTTGAATCTATAAAATTTTTAATATATATATATATTTTTTTTGTTTGTTTTTAGGCCAAAAAGAAAACAGCCTGTTACATTTGACTGAACTACTTTTTGATTTATCTGCTTTACGGAGCATGGCTTGTAAACTGGAGTAAGTAAACAATTCCCTTTGTTTATATTGTTTCCATAGCAACCTGTTAACTATTGATTCTATTGGCTATCACCCACCAGACATTTTTTTCTGATTTCGATTAATTTTGTCGTTACTCTTAAGAACCCAATATGCTGAGAGAAGAAAGCAATCCTGCTAAAATGGATCGATTGTCATGTCCATCATTTTTTGGTCATAGTCCAATTTTTAGAAACCGTGTCAGTTGGGGCTTTAGAATACACCAACTGCACCTCTGTAGAGGGGTAAGACCCCCTCCCCCCTCAATGGGACCATCTGTTAGCTGTGGGTGGCGACCTGTGATGATTAAGGATGAAACCCTGGTAGCTGAGCAGTCCAAGACATACAACACTCCACTTTAGCCCTTACTTAGGCTAGACAGGCAGTCAGAGAGACCCCATCTGATCAATTGTCTGGTCACATCATGCCCTAACACCTATATGATTGTCCCAACCCTATTGCCTTAAGGGTCTTAATGTCCTGGGTATGACATTAAACTCTATTTAATGGTGAAGTTCCAGTTCTGTAGAATGTGGAGTACCTCTTCATCACCATTACTCCCAGGTCCACCCTGACCTAGAGTAGTAGTACCTGTTAAGGTCCCATCTATGGGTTAAATGGAGAAAAAAAAATGATTTTTTAAAAATGTCTTTAAAAAAAGTTTGAAAAAAATGTTGAATATCTATCAATGAATAAAACAATGTGTTCTGCATAAAATAACCCAACAAGGGTTGACATGCCATAAAATCCAATTGACCAACCAATTTTTGAAAAAATTTCTTCTTTAATTAATCTAGATAAATTTCTGTGCTTACCACTAAGAGATATTATCTTTGGAGATATTACAAGGGTTAAATGCAAGTTAAAAGGGTAAGCCTAAACTATAAAAAAGCAACAAGTTCATAGAAAAGAAAAAGACTTTGGATCACAGATAAAATACCATTACTTTTTTAAAACTGTTTTAATCTTGCTTTAGACCTCTCTGAAGACAGGATTGTGTTGGCTGAGTGGTGTGTGATCCAGCTACTAGATTGTCCTGTGATATGCAGCACTGCATTTCAACTCTTACTTGGCTAGATGGGCGGTTGGAAAGGCCCCATCTTATCAATTGGCTGATTATGTCAAGCCCTAGCAACTATAGGAGTGTCTTTACTGTATTTTTCAAATTGCTCTTATGGCAACCCCATTTTTAACATATAGGTGGTAGAAGGCGTTGAGTGAGGGTCAACTGCCAGTATTTATTTATACACATGAAGTTAATGAAAATTATTTCTTAAACAAATCATATATAAAAATAGCAACACCAGCTGTTTCGTTGATTGCGTTAGACATTTCCAAATTCTGACCTTAATCTGTTTAAATCACAATTTCTTGGGTTTTACTGGCCCAAGCTTAAAAATATTTATATGGTTGGAAAGAAAATAAAATAATCTTTCTAAATATATAATTTTATGTGTTTTTATCCATTGCATTATTTTTTATGGTGAGTTAAAACTGTATTTTTCTTCCAACTGCTGTAAACATGAAATAAGAATTTTTTCTCAGAATAAAAATTACACGGTAATTTATTTCGTAAAATTAAAGTGGCTTATCTTTATCAATATTCTTAAATTTGACATTTAATTAGCACACACCTTAAAATACAAGTAGAAACTTTTTTTTTTTCTTTTCTGACATTTGGATGCGAAAATATGATAGACAAAAGTTAACAGATTTCTTCAAAAAGTATAAGACAAGCAAAAAAAAAAACAAAACCTTGTCACTAATACTAGATAGAGTCTCAGAATTATTTTTATATATAACTGTTACGTAGCCGTTCGTCACGGTACCATATATATATATTTGTTATGTCTTACTCTGGTCTATTCTTCCGGCCGTCTTCTGATCGTCTAGTCTTCTTCTTCTATCTTCTAATGGTCTCGTCTGGTCTTTCTTATCTGGGTTCCGTGTCTGGTTCTGCTGGGGATCATTTCTTATCAGAAGCCTTGTGTCATTGTTAGCTTTTAGTAATAACAACAAGACTTCGATTTACCTTTGATGTTATTTTATTCCGGATCCCCAGGCCAGACAACTGCGCGCTGAGAGTCACATCTTGCTAGCTTCAGTCCTAACTCTCAACTGACTAACTCTAACTGTCACTGCAACTAACTGAGTTGCTTACACCTTAAACCGGAAGGGGCTTTCTATCAGGGTTCCGTTCTCACGATTCTATCCCCAGAAAGCAAGGTGAGAGTGAGGTCAAGCATTGTCACTCACTCTCAAGGCCATCAGCTGTACTGATCGCCATAAGGATTTCTATACTACCTTAAAAAGTAATAAGGATCCAATTAATATGTAACATAACATGTTAATTACATGTTGCATAACCGTCAAGGTTTTATCTTAAAGTTTAAATTTTGGAAAAAGAACAATTTAAAATTACAAGAAATGTAAACAAAACATGGCACACGCTGACCGGGTTTGTGTAAAAACATATGTAAATAGGTAATTCTATTTCTTTTATGTAATTCAACATAAGCATTTAGAAATGTATTTTTAAGTTCAAAGTGATGTTATATATTTAAATTGATATTATATATATGTATACATGAAGTATAAAAATGAAAATTTTGAATAATCTTGTGGTAGACTTAAAAAAAAAACCCAAAAAACCTGCACTCGATACCTCTTGTTCTCTAAATAATTGGTTACAGCATAGAGATACATACAATTTAAGTGCAGAATCAGAAAGAACTTACAATTTTACATAAGAATGCCAAGTTTTATCAAAATTACTCCAAAAATAAAAAAGAATCATGAAGATAGGACTGAATTTCTTGTTTTGAATTAGTCTGTCATTTGACATTTTTTAAAGCAAGATCATGTCCACTTTTGTACCCCCAATTTTGGGGATTTAAATTCTCATAAGTTTTGAACTCCATTTACACAACTCTATTTAACTAATATGATTAAATAACAATAACCTCAAATAAAAAAATCAACTGGGAATGCTAATAAAAAAATCAATGTTCAAATCCTGGGTGAGGCTGTTTGCATTTCACATAGTGCAAATACTCTTGGGAAAGGTACATATCTAACTACTCTCCCTCCAGCTATGGGTAAATAGTAGGGCAGACTGGGCTCTAACATTGGCTGGGTAACCAGTCTAGGAGAAGGAAAACTCTGAATTCAAACCTGTTAAACTCCACTTAAGAAATTCACCTTGTGTCACATCCTGCTGATGCAGATGGGTTGGTAAATATATATATATATATAAAATTTTGGCATTAAATGACCCCCAAGGATTGATATGGTTTGTTTTGTTTTATGGCATATCAACCTTGGTGCGTCACTTAATGCTGACAAAGATTTGAAATATATTAATTCTTAATTGATGCTTAATTCTTTTATAAACACATTTTTCTATTTAACCCATTAGATGGGATCTTAACAGGTACTACCACTCTGGGTCAGAATGGACCAGGGAGCAATGGTGATGAAGGGGTACTCACCATTACCTAGATCTCCAGAATTGGAACTTCACCATCAGAGATCATTCACAGGACATGAAGACCCTCAGCTACCACCTTCTAGCACATATATGATAAAAAGGGTTGGGGGTTGCCATAAAGGCAATAGGATTGGGACAATCATATAGGTGCTAGGGTTTGACATGACCAGCCGATTGATTGGAGGGGGCCTCTCTAAGCATCAGTCTAGCCTAAGTAAGGGCCAAAGTGGCGTGTTGTATGTCATGGACTGCTCAAACACCAGGATTCTGTTCAACACTCCACTTTGGCCCTTACTTAGGCTAGACGGGTGGTCGGAGAAGCCCCCTCTGATCAATTTGCTGGTTATGTGAAGCCCTATTACCTACATGATTGCCCCAACCCTAATGCGCTTATGGCAAGTCCCAACCCTTTTTGTCATATATGTGCTAGAAGGAAGTGGCTGTGGGTCTTTATGTCCTGGGAATGACATTAAACTCTATCTGTGATAGGTTCCAGTTCTGGAGATCTGGGTAATGTGGAGCATCCCTTCATCACCATTGTTCTCAGGTCCACTCTGACCGGAGTGGTAGTACCTGTTAGGGTTCCATCTATGGATTAAAATAAAAAAAAAGTTTCAAAAAATGTCTTAGACATAAAATGACCCAATGGGTGGACATGTTGTAAAGCTCAACCATCCAACCAACCATTACCCTCTATAAATTATCTTGTGATTCACGACGAAATTTGTTGCTAGAATAAAAAGACCCAGACAAAGAAATTATAAAAATCTCAAGTTGAAATCTTGAAATTTCTCACAAGATATCAGTCATCATTGCCAACTCGTTAAACAAGTTGATAGAAGAAGTCATAAAAAATTTTTCAACCATTAAAAAGTCATTTTAAAAGAACATCTATATCAATCTCCTGAATAGATAATTAATATTATCAATATATATATATATATATATATATATGTATGTGTGTGTGTGTATGTGTATATATATAAATATAAACAACATTTAATTACAAAACATTCAGAAAAGTTCACTTCCTCTGACATTAGAAAAATTCTCACTGAAAATACTAAAATCATCTGTAAAAATAACAATAGGCGTTTCGCCTACAAATTCTTTAGGCGATATGCATAAAAAATAAAAACCCTAACATTAATAAAATAGCATTCAACATAGGTCATAATATACTAAACATCTTTAATAACTAATTCACTAATCATAACAACCCTCTAGAAATAATAGACTCTCCTAATTTAAAAACAAAATAGATAAAACAATAAGAAAAAGAAAAAAAAAGAACTATCACTACAGCATATACCCCTCTGATGATGACTGAGGAAACAGACGAAAGTGCTAGAGTAGATAGTATGGGAAAAATCCTATACCAACAGGATCCTAACCTGAGAAAAATAGCCAGAAGACTGGAAAAACTACAACTGAAGATCATGAAGAAGAAATATTTCGTGTTATTCAAAAACACCTGCCTACAATATATATGTATATATAAATTAATAATGTAGTTTTCTATGTTTATGAATAAAGAATGCTGAATATAGCATTCCCAGTTGATTTTATTTTATTTGAGGTTTTTGTTATTTAATCACATTAGTTTAAATAGAGGTTTGTAAATGGGGTTCAAAACTGTTTGAATTATGCAAATATCCCCAGTGGTTCAAAAGTTATGAGAATTTAAATCCCTGAAAGGGGGTATAAAAGAGGATATGATTTTGCTAAAAAAAAAATGTCAAATCACAGACCAATTCAAAACAAGAAATTCAGTCATTTCTTTACAATTTCTTTATTTTTGGAGCAATTTTGATAAAACTTGAAATTCTTATGTAAAATTATGTTCTTTCTGATTCTGCACTCAAATTGTATGTATCTCTACTTGTATGTAACCCATTATTTAGAGAATAAGACGTACGGATATCAACATTTTTAAAAAAAGTTTACCTCAAGATTATTCAACATTTCATTTTAATACTGCATGTATACATATTTCCAGTATTAATTTAAATAAACAACATCATTTTGAACTTAAAAATACCTTTTTAAATACTTGCCATATTGTATTACATAAAGAAATAGAATACCTATTTACATCATTTTTTTAAAACAAAGCCAGCATGTTATGTTTTGTTAACATTAATACTATATCGTAAGTTAATTTTTTTCCAAAATTGAAGTTTGACAAAAAACCCTGACGGTTAACCATCATCGAAATGTCACACATTATATATCAAAATAATTCTGAGATTATCTTCTATTAGGATATAGTGCTCTTTTTTCACTTCTCTTTATACTTTTTGAAGGAACCTGCATTAACTTTTGTTAGTATTGGTTTTGCTTCTGAAGGTCAAAGAAGAAGAAAAACAACCTACACAATGTAGGTTAAAGGGTCTTCTAATTAAGTGTTCAATTTCAAGAATATTGATAAAGATTATCCTCTTTAATTTTGCAAAGCAAACTAACGAGTAAAATTTAGCATTGGAAAAATATTCTTTTTTGTGTTTTCAGCTGTTTGAAGCAAAATACCATTTTAAATCGCAGTAAAAAATAATTCAATGGATAAAAACACATAGAAATTACATATTTAGAAAGATTTTCTTTTCAATAATATAAATATTTTTAAGATTGGATCAGAAATACTTGAGAAATTGCGAATTAAACCGATTAAGGTGCAAATTGTCAATGTCCACCAATTTTAGCAAAAATGTTGGTAATGCTAGTGATACAGCAAATACTGGTGAGTGAAAAGTAACTCCTTATTTTAAACTATTCATAATTTTTTCAATACTTGGGAGAATATTGAAGACTTGTTTTTTTATGCAAGATGGAGCTCCTCCACATTTTGCTATTGTTATTCATGAATGGCTGAATCACCCTTTCCTGTGAGATGGATGGGTAGACATGGTCGGCATGAGTGACTGGTCAGAAGCCCTGATTTAACACCCTGCAACTTTTTCTTTGGGGTAGGTTGAAGGAGCAAGTCTACTCTACGAAACCAACGACTTCGGAAGAATATCTAAATAAGGATATTGTAGATACAATCATCTCCATCCAACAAATTCACATGTGGTGAATTCATGAAGGAATAACAAGGGAATAGGAAATTCACTGGCAGTCCTCAAACCCTGCATGTATATCCCAATCAGGGGAAGGAAATGCCCTTGTTTGCTGTAGATTTTCCACAGATGCAGTGACAAGTATGCCAAAAACCGTTGATTCCTGATGATGATGGAGATGCCTTTTGGATTTTCGTCAGAGCCCCTTTGGCCAGGTTGTGGCACTAATACCACTTGGTACTTGATCTGTCCACCTTGGGTGACCCCACCAGGAACACTACCAAGTTTACACGGCCCTGCCGCAATGAAGAGGGGTTGAACTTTAGAAATAATGTGCTAGATGGCTGTTGAGCAAAGAGCTTCCTCCGCCCTTTTACAGGTCTTGTTTTTTATTCTGCAGTCTAGCCACTCACTTCACCAGACAGAATCTGTGGGCTCACCGCTTTAGTCGGTGATGATCCACTATGAAATATGTAGTACTGTGTTGCATAGTACCAGTAGCACATTGAATGACCTGACATAGAAATTCTTGCATGTGTGGAAGTGCAAAATGTATATATTTTTTTTTACCTTCTACTCATGCCTCTAAAATTCATATTTTGTATAAAATTTCTCAAATAATATTAATAAATATCAAATGATAAACTTTGATTTGTGTTCTCTATGTATCAGTTTACACACTACATAGAAATGTTGCTATTTTCTTTGTTTTTATCATTTTCTGTGTCATTAATCATTTGAGTAAATAAAAGTTGTCATGTATTTGTTTAATGTGTTCTATTTAATGACATCTTATTATAATGGAGATTTGGTGTCTGTAACCGAAACTATGTCACTGCTTATCTCACAATATGCTCAGGAATTGTGTAAGTTTATCAATGAGTATTTAATTCAAAGTCAAAATCATTATTACACAGAATAAATATTATTCATTAATGATGTCTTTATGAAAATCTGAGTTAGATTTTCCTCAAAACAGCCCATGCTTTTAGTGCATTTAAAATCCTGCAATATGTCTTATATATCACTAAAAAAAAAAAAAAGAAAAAAAGGTTTCCATAATATATGGTGTGGTTAATTTGCATACTGGTTTTAACAAAACCGGGTTTAATAAATAATTCCTTGGTGTTATTGATCTTTATATTATTATATTATTCTCCAACGTATTAAAATCAATCCTATGAATGATTTTATATAGAAACCAATTAGAATATAATTAAAATAAGTGTAATCTTTTTATATGCATTCTTATTTAATTTTGTTATCTTTCTAATTTAACATATTTCATTACATTAAAACTTGTATACTTAGGCCCGATGGAGGGCGCATATTCTTGCTAGTATAAACTATAAATGCCTGTAAATTAAGAAGTTTTTTTTTTTGTTTTCTTTTAAATTTTCAAATTCTGTCTTATTTTTTTTTTTCAGAGAAGATTTACCCCAAGATGTTATCAGTCAGCATCAGAATTATATTTTACGATGGATTGACGAACGAATGTCGAGGAGAGATGTAAGTTTAAAAAAGGTTTTTTTCATAAGTGTTATATACTCGTTTGACTCGGGTATATAAATGGCGAGAGGAGAGATGGGTTCTTACTGGTTTTGCTTCATTGGTGTCCATCTTGTTTTTCTGGGCTGATTCCTTCCTTCTGCTGGGCTGGATTGTCTGTGCTCATTTCTTGCTTTTTATAATTAAGCAAAACTAATATTTTTACAAGAACTCTTTATTCTTTATTAAAAACCTGAAGCTGAAAAGGGTTTTCAACCGCAAGGTGAAAACTTGGCATCTTAAGAGCAAAGGACCCTCATGTCTGCTCCTTTCTACTAATGGCCAAAATCTAACTAAGTTAGTTCACTTCTCACGCTTGCCTTCAGCCAATCAGTAATCGGCGTTAGGTCAGAGAAAGGTGAACTGCTGTCAATCACTTTTACAACTTCCTATAATGGTTAATGTTGTTAGGATAACAGAGTTAAATTGTCCATGTCATCTTTGAAAACATTTTATGTGACTTCCAATCTTTGGCACAGTTTTTTAGGGAATGATGAACATTCATTATACTGGGTCCATTTTCTTGTTCAGTGTCTTCTTCACTGTTATTAGCATGGGGACAACCATGAGCCCAATGTTTATGAGATCTGCAAATAAAACATTGTGTAATTTTGCCATTCAGTACCAAGTGGGTTATTCTTTCCTCCTTCCTCAGTAACCTTTTGTAAATGCCATGTTGTTTCCAGTTTTAGCATCCATATCGGGTTCACTTTTTACCAAGGTTTAAGTACATTCACTTTCAGGAGTATTCAATAGGTCACTCTTTTTTGTAAATAGTTTTTTTAATATTTGTCCCACATTATCAAAAGTCCTTCATTGTGCTGGGCCCACTTTCTTGTTCAGTGTCTTCCTTGTCTTCCCTTTGGATGGTATTATGTTCATCCTCTCTTCTGTTAATTTTTGGGTCACTTTCATCTTCTTCAGTGTTCCCTTCACACACATATACCCTGCTCTTTGGGGTGGGGGTCTGGTGGCTTCGGCCACTGGACCTGTGTTGTTAATTAACAATGTCATCCCAGGGGGCCATCTCCCCAGGCAACAGCTGCCCCCTTGATTTAAAGTGGCAGAACTAGGTTTATTGCCCAGTGCCTGAGGCGTCTCCCTTGAGGAGGAATGCCGACGGGATCAATGCATTTTTTGCACCCGCCATCTCATGAGCTTCGGCAAGTGGGTGGTCCCACATTAAAAAGACCTTGTGTCATACCTGCATACGTGGGATGCAAGGTAAATATTCAGTGTTCCCTTCATTGTTTTCCCTTTGGATGGAATTATGTTCAAATGGTAACTTTCCATTTACCATACCGTTATTTGAATTTTAACTACATTTACAGACATAATTCGTAGGCTACCCATGAATTATGTAATATAAGCCCCAATTCTAATAAACCAAACAAAAGAAAAGAATGAAAGTTTTAACATTCATTAAGAATCACTGTCACTCATTGTTTTGTTATTTGAATAAAGTTCATTATATGAGAATTATTTCATTGAAATGATTCAAAGAGCAATTTAAGTTTAGGCAACATAAAACTTTACTCAGTAAAAAAACAAAAAGAAAAAACCATAGGATGTTTATTCTGTTAATAATTTGCAGTCTAGTTTATCTGCTTATGTGTTTAACTCTTTAGTTTTTACTTTTGATCTGCTTATTAATTCCTTTTATTCTGCCCTGTCAGCTGGGGCATTAGAATGCAATAACTGCACCTCTGCAGATGGGTAAGACTCCCCCAATGGGGCCACCTGTTGGCCGTGGGTGGCGACCTGTGATGCTTAAGGATAGAACCCAGGTGGCTGAGCAGTCCATGAATTGCAATATTCCACTTTAGGCTTTTCTTGGGCTAGACGGGCGGTTGGAGAGGCCCAAGATAAATTGGCTAGCCACGTCTATTTAAATAGAAAAATGTGTTTATAAAAAATTGAGTATCCACTTAAGAATGAATTCATTTCAAAACTTTATTGGCATTAAATGACCCACTGAGGTTGATATGCCGTAAAAACAAAACAATTCTTATGTTCTTTTGCTTTTCTCAGACACATGTTTTATGTAATTGTTTTTCTTATCATATTTCTATTTTAATTTCTGCAATGAGCAATTATCATTACTAGCAGAACCTGTGGATAAATAGATAATTTAATTATTACAACGTTTGATATGTTTACTTAAGAGCTATTGAAAAATTGTTTAATGTGTAAAAAGTATAATAATCTTGATTTAACTCTCACTCCATTTTTTTCTTTCATTTTCAATTTTTCATTATGTTCAATTGAAACAGATTAGCGTCATCACTTCCATGCATTCACTCTCTCTCTCTCTCTCTCTCTCTATCTTTCCCCTACTCTCTTTCTCATTATTTTTCTATGTAGCATGTCCTTTTTTTCCCTTTCTTTATAATAAAAATGGAATGGTCCATTATTTAGCTGAGGTGACAACACTCATAAAAAATAAGAATTCGGCAGGTAAGCAACACCAGATAATCAGGATTTAGATTTTTGCATTTCATCTTGGAAGATTTGGACAGTCTCATTTTTAACGAGAGTGTGTTGCACCATTATAATTGTCATACAATTAAGGAACAAGAGTATTAATATATAGATGTTATATTTCTATATTTTTCATTTCCTTAAAATGCTACGGAATAGTCTAGAACTGATTATTTTTTTTCTTTTCCTTTTTTTTTAAAAAGCAATATCATAACCATTTGTTGCATACCTCTTTTCCTTTTACTTTCTTCTATTCTTCTTCTGGCGTCTTTGATAGCTTAAGTACTTCTAGCGTCTCTTCTAGCGTCTGGACTTCATCTTGGTAGTCAGTCGCACTTAACTCATTTCTTCTTCTATATCAGTCTTGTTACCAAGACATTCACCAACTACAAAACCGTGTTATTTTCTTAAGCTTTTATTTACTTAACTAAACATTTCATGTAACTAAACATCTGACTAACATAGCGCGCATATGCAGTGAGTTCCAGTTAAGGCAGGACATCTTCTCTGCCTGACGTCCAAACTGAAACTGAGGACCCAACCAGGTCCCACGTGACTTCATGTATTTCGCGGGCTTTCTGTACTATTCCATGGAAAGTTCCGCCCGTGATATGAAAAGGGCCATCGACAATAATCTTATGCAACTGCATAGATTATGTAACACATTATCTTTTTTTTATTAGCTTTTCACCACACAGAATAATAAGTTACAAAACAATTAACAAGACAAACTTACAAGAAATAGAAGAGGGTCAAATGTGGTATAGCCAAATGCAGTAAGATCAATCTGAATATTAATTAGCTTATTAATCCACAAGGGCCGGGTTAGCTCAGTCAGTAGAGCGTTCGGCTAGAAACCACAAGGTTTCTAGTTCGATACTGGCCCTCGCCAACTCAGCGTATGAGTAACATAGGGATCTGTGCGGTAAAGTAAGGAGCTGATGGTAGGTGTGGCGCTACACCTCAGACGCAAGAAAAATCTCCTTGGTTTAGCGCTAGTGAAAAGGGGATAGACTCCCTCACTGATTGGCTGATACCAACTTTAGGCCACCCCGACGACTTTACTTTTTTTTTTATTAATCCACTGTTGATGGCCTTAATTGTAGACTATTTAAGGCTATGAGCTAGGCCATCTGGTAGAGTGCTGAAGGGTGCTAGCTACTCTACAACATGTTCATTAATTGTCACTTTCTTTTTGTTATTTTAAAGACAACCATTACGATGAGAGAATTCTGTGAAATGCTAATACACAAAGGAGTTTCTGAAAAAGATGCTGCTAGGGTAAGTTGGACATTTCTTTACTACTCAGACTTTTATTATTTTTTTATCTTAAAATAAAAATAAGTGTTTATTTGTTGGGTTAATATTTTCAGTATTTTTTTTTTTCTGTTAATTTCAGTGAAGACCTCATTTCTTGTATATTTGTAGAAGAGACTTTATAATGACTAGCAAAAGTATGCACCCACTGGGTGCAAATATTTGAGTTTTGATATAATAAAAATATTATTAGATTAAAAAGACTAACTAAATAAGAATGTCTATTTTAATATTACACTTATTTTAATATTATTTCAATTGATTTCTATATAAAATTATATAGGATTCCTTTTAATACGTTTGAGAATAACAAGATAGTATTAGAAATCAGTAACATCAAATAATTATTAATTAAACCCAGTTTTGTTAAAATCATTATGCAAATTATTCCCACCATTATACTATGTAAATCTTTATTTCTTACAGATATATAACACATATTTCAGGATTTTAAATGCCTTAATAATATGGGCAGTTTTGAGGCAAATCTAACTCAGCTAGACTTTAATGAGAGACATTGACAATAAATAAGATGCTAATTAAGATTAAATAATAAAGAGATTGTTGAGAATATAATTTAAATAACTAAGAAAAATTGTAATGTCAATGGTGATATTTTGGTTACAGAAAGATGGTTACATAATCTACATTATAATAATAAGATATAAAAATAGAGAAGTTTCATTGATGTTAGCTTAAGAGGAAAGTAAGTAGCAAAAGGAATACCTTACTAAATACGACTGGGTGGTAATTGTGCAGACTGTGAAGTAAGCAACATATCCACTATGCCACTGTCCAACTGCTGCTTGAACAGCATGGTAAAATTAACTTGGAAATACAAAGTTAGGCAGTGAAACAGATATTACACTGAGTCTAGACAAAGGACTGGGGGTGGGAGCAACATTTTGGTCCTTGTTAGAGGACTGGTGGGGGGATCTACATGTTGATCCTAATCAGAGGACTTGGGGGGGGAGATTGACATGCTGATCTTAGTCAGAAGATTTGAGGGGGTGGGTCTACGCTTTGATCTTAGTCAGAAGACTTGGGTTGGGGTATCTACGCTTTGATCCTAATCGGAGGACTTGGGAGGGAGGGAAGGATCTACAATTTGATCCTTGGCAGAGAACAGGGGGATATACACACTGATCCTAGACAGAGTACTTGGGGGGGTCGGATCTACACTTTGATCCTTGGCAGAGGACTGGATGGATGGAGGGAGGGAATCTACACTTCGATCCTCGATCCTCAGCATAGAGCACAGATAAGTGCTAATTCATATCTAAATAATCCTGTTTGTTACTAATGCTAATTAAACCAAAGTAGAAAAAAATGAACTCTGTGATGATTAAATCAGTATGATTTATGTTTGATGAAATGTGAAAGCTGTAATTATTGATTTGTTTGATCTCTCTTTTGATTTTTGGTAGACATTCCAATTGTTTGACACAGATGGTATTGGAGCTGCTGAGTTACAGGACATTGAACAGGAGGTTGGCTCCACCTCTATACAGACAAAATGTGCCTTCACTGAACCAGAACGAAGTATTCGCAAACTTAAATCAACTACTCTCATTCGTGGTAAGTTGCTATCACATCCACTTTATAATTACCAATAAACATTTTTAACGTCTTTTAATTTTTTAAGCTTACTATTTATGTTTTAATATAATGAAATATATTAAGTTAGAAAGACTAATGAAATTAAATAAAACCCATATAAAAAGTTTACACTTATTTCAATTATATTTTAATTGGTTTCTATATAAAATCATTCATGGGATTGATTTTAATAAAACAATAATATTAGAAATCAATAACACCAAGAATTTATTTATTAAACCTTGTTTTGTTAAAATCAGTATGCAAATTAACCACACTATGTATTATGTAAGCCATTATTTCTTAGTGATATATAAGACACATTTTAAACACACTAATAACATGGGCTGTTTTGAGGCAAATCTAACTCAGATTTTCATAGAGACAATGTTAATAAATTAGATTCATTTTATTTTGTATTAATGATTTTGACTATAAATTAAATACTCATTGATAAACTTACCTAATTCCTGAGGGTATTGTGACATAAGCAGTGACATAGTTTTGGTTACAGACACAGACAGACACTGAATCTCCAATATAATAATAAGATGAGTTAATGTTTAACTTTTTCTTTCTTTTTAATGATGCTGTTTTTTTCTTTCTTCTCTTTTTACAGATGTTGTTCATATTTTTTCTGAAGAACCTGTGAAAGGAAATTATAGTTCAAAAATTCTAAAGGTTTGAATTATTCCCACTTAAAATTATTTGTTACTAAAAATTCTGACTAGAAAATTCTATTCCAATTAAGTTAGATAAATATTTAAATATAAAATGTATTTTGCTTAAATTTCTTGTTTTTGTAAATTACTGTAATATGAACATTTTTGTTTGTTTGGTGTTTAGCACTTCAGTTTTGCCAATATTTGTTTTATTGGATACAAAAAAAGATTTTATGAAATTGATTTTATAAATTTCATAAAATGTTTTCTCAGCATAATTTGTTTTTCATTATTCTGAAAAAAACTGAAGTTGGCATGTGACGAAAAATGATTTTTATATTTACAGGATTGACTTAAAAAATATGATGCATTGTATTGCATTCTGGGATATGTCATCCAAATCATTTATCAATTCTAAAATTAAATCTTTAAAAAAAAAAATCTTTTGTGTTACGATTTGTGTCGCCATTTTAGGTGTTTAGGTTTCCTGTTGGTAAATCTAATGGTAGAAAAAGGATGTAGTCTTTGTAATAAAAAGTCCATCTGTAATCCTTGAAATCCTAGGTATAACAAGAGTGTACCAGTAGCAGAGAATCCAGTTGAAGTCTGTCTGGTATTAAATCTAGTTAGCAACTGACTTCAGGCTAATTACCAACGATCTTAAATGCACTCTGTCTTTTTTAATTGGTCAATGCCTACTCCTGATGTAGGTAAAGTCCCAAAATATAAGTGGTGACTTTTCGTACAGCAACCCACAGATATTCCAACATTTTGTAAATCTGATCATGCAAAATTAATGCCATATTATGTTTAATTGAAATCTTTTACTTTTGTTTCAGTTCTTAGTTCAGAACCGAGCTCCAAGTACATCATTAAGTCTATCCATCATGAAAGGAGTGACAAATGTAATGGATTTAAGAATGGCATTAGTCAAATCTTCCTTCCAATCTATGGACAACTTTGGTAAGTAGAGTGTTTTTTTAATAAATTGGCAATTAGTGGAATTTTACTTTAGATATTCTCAAAGGGTAATGAGATTTTCCTTGATAACTATTTGACACTTCTACAGAGGGGTAAAATCCCCCTCCCCATGGGGCCACCTGTTGGCTGTGGGTGGCAACCTGTGATACTTAAGGATGGAACCTAGTGGCTGAGCAACACTCCTCTTTGGCCCTTACTTAGGCAGTCAGAGAGGTTCCCTCTGATCAATCGTGATGGTCACGTGAAGCCCTACAACCTATATCAATGTCCCAGCCCTATTGCCCAAAGCCTTTTTATCATATATGTACTAGAAGGCAGTGGCTGAGGGTCCTCATGTCCTAGGTATGACGTTAAACTTCATCTAATGGTGAAGTTCCAATTCTGGAACTTGGGGGAGTCTGGAGTACCTCTTGATCACCATTACTCCCAGGTCCACTCTGACCCGGGGTGGTTGTAACTGTTAGGGTCGCATGTATGGGTTAAATAGAAAAAAATGAGTTTTAAAAATATGTTTTAAAAAATTGAGTTAAAAGAAATTTGAATCCCCATCAAGAATGAATAAAACAAAATGTCTTTGGTATAAAAAACCCCAACAAGGGTTGACATCCATAAAAATCCAACCAACCTATTGCTTCAAGAAATCCTGTGATGGATGAAACCAATATTGTTTATCCAATGATCTGTTTGATCATGGAGGAGGGTTAGATTTTTGATTAAAATTTGAACATAAACTCTTTAAAAGGCTTTGCTTTTTAAAATTTTTTAACCCCTTTTGGTTTTAAGAGAATCTAAACAAATAAAATTTCTTTTGTCTTTTTTTTCAGTGTCTGAAGATTCTTTAAACAATGGAGAAGAGATACAAATGGTTGTCAGAAGTATCCATTCAGTGGAAGTGTCCACAAACAGACTTGATACTTATCGGTAAGTAACATTGCCATTTCTACCCCCCCCCCCTCCAATTCAGAATATCTTTAAACTAATTACTGCTACTTGCTTTATTCTTCAAATAGTTTCAATATGTAAAAAGTATAATAATCTTGATTTTAACCTTTTCCTACTCTTTCTTAAAAGAGGGGTAGTAAAATGTATACATTGATTTGCCAATAAAAATAGGGGGGGGGCGTTTAAAATACCTACATTAATTTGCCGATAAAAAAGTAACAAAAACATGACTTTGAAAATATCTAAGTTAGGCAGGAAATTTACCTGATGTTGGCTTGCTATAACATAGTGTAAATTAGGGCAGGAGGCTGGGATAATATAAGATTAAAATTACCAAAATATATTCTGTAATTCACAATTTCAATATTACAAATAAAACATACATATGACATGTTTTTGTTTTTTTTGTTTTCTTTTCTCAATTCATTTTAATTTTATGTTGGGCATTTAAACGATGCAAGACCATTTGGAATGTTTCATTTTTAAAATTGGGTGAAATAAAATGGGGCAAATGCGATTAATCGACACCAGATAATCTGGATTTACATTTTTGCATTGTACCCTGAACAATTTGGATGGTCTCATTTTTAACCAGAGGGTGTTCCAGGATGAAAAGTTTTGAAAAGAGCATCCTATTGGGCTGTAAAGTTGTCTTGTTGATCCATTACGACTGAATAATGAATTTGATCCTTGCTGGATTCCCCGTGTTTGTGATCGTGTGTCACATCATATGAGTGGTGAACAGTTTGTGTAAAGAATAAGGGCATCCCATCATAGCATAATTGTTGGCAAACAAGTCTCGCAAATGCATTACTACTAAATAGTGAGTTCGATCCTCCGTGGATGCCTTATACTTGCAACTTTGTGTCACATCCTACCCATGCAAACGGGTTAGGTAAATACCTACATTTGAAATATTTTAAAAAATTTTACCCTAAACTTGTAAGTGGTTTGATTCAATTTTATTTTTCTTGTTGAGTTACAATGTTAGACAATGTACTGGATTCATTTATTTTCTTTTTTACCCCATAAAGATTTAACAATAAAAATTAAAGAATTAGAAATAGAAATTTTTCGTCATTCAATTTTTTTTGAAGGGGAGAAGTTACATTTAAAATAGTACTTAAAATAAAGGTACCCATTGGTCTGAAAGATTTTCTTTTTTTTTTTTTTTTTTTAGTTACCAAAAATAGCTTTTTTTCTTACAATTAGTACTGAATTAAAAAAAAAAAGAAGTCTTTATAAAGAAGCTAAGAAAAATGCCCTTACAATACAAAGAAGCTAAGAATCTTAGGAAATTAAATTTTTTCAATTTATAATTTTTTTTTTTATTTACTTTTAGAAATCAGGTTTTGATAGATTTTTTCTTTTTGGGTCTTTCCAAAATTGTTTCTTTTACAATTAGTACTAAATTACAACAATAATTTTTGAATAGACACATTACATTAAGATTTCACCTATGGAATCTGTGTGATATTTCACGTTGGTGGCTGTAATAATGTTATACTTAATAGAATAGGCTTACACCCAAGACTTATTTAAATCTAAAGGCAGAGTAAGTATTTTCGTAACCTGTTCTCCATGGGTAAGACATCTGGGGGTTGAATAGTTGTTCATAGGGATTAATGGCAGAGTAGGGTTTCAATAAAAGGGAGGGTCAGAGATTATACCAATAATTACTTTTAGTACCTGGAAGTGTTCCACAAATTGATTGATTTTTAATTGAATCAGCAAAAATTAATAATTAAATTTTGTGTTTCTTAATTAGATGCATATTAAAATATATGCAAGATTTAAAATCTGAAAGACATGTTTTCAGAGTTATAACTTGACATGCACATACCATTACTTTATAATATAGATATGAATATAGGACAAAATATTTCTATTTGGATAGTGGCCATTTAAAAATATTGCAATTACTCAAATTTTAACCAACTTTTCCAACTTTATTTATGTAATTTTCTTTCTTTCAGTTTAACAAATAGTGACAGCTCCACTTACTGGCAGTCAGATGGTACTTGTCGGTCACACTGGATCAGGTAATTTATATTTTTGTCTCTGTTTTGCATTCTTTATCTGATTAGTAAATTAATGGCTTCATTTGATATATAATTCAGCTATTGATCCATGAATAGACTTATATTGTGTACTTTTTAAAAATTACATTTTTTTTGTATAATTTAAAACAAAAATCTTTCAATTCATTAATTAAAAAAAAAAAATTAACTATTAGGTTGGTGCATAATTATTATGGCTTTTTCTCAACAAATTTTATTAAAAAAAACCATTAACAATTGGCAGTTTATTTAATTTGTTTCATAAAAATAATCCTTTCTTTTCAAAATGCATATCAAAAATCATATCCACATTCATCATATTATGCTCTACCACTTCAAGAAAGGTTAGAATGCAGCACAGTCATTTTGCGATCTCAATTAACTTTTTTGTGAAGGAACAATCAGCAAAAGCCAAGTTGAAAGATATTTCAAGAAGTTCAAATCTGGTGATACAAACTTCGCCTGGTCGACTATCAAATTTCAATGACCAGGCTCTTCTGGTAGCTTGACAACGAGAATGTTGGCCGAAGACTTCAATGTGGATCATTCGATCATCGTTTGTTGTCTCAAAAAGCTTGGAAAAGTCTGGAAATTGCCTGGGTGGGTACCCCACAAACTCTCTAACAATAAAACCGAATGTGCCTGAATTTTTACTAATGAATAAAAAAAAAAAAAAAAAAAAAAAAAAGCCACAATAATTATACACCAACCTAATAGATCTTAATTTTATTTAAAAGTTCAATTCCAGTCTAAGAAAAAGAAATCCTCATATACCCTACCTATGAACATTAATGGGTGTCCCAATCCTCATAAATATAGGAGTTGACTGTGTAGTTTTATATCACTAGCAGTGGTTTACCTTCTTCATGCTGCTGGTGAGTTATGTATTTTGTTAATGTTATAAAGATTCCATTTCATTTCCAGCATCTGTTTGGTTATTTCTCATTTAGTAACCTTTGTTAGATTACAACAGTAAGTTATTCAGACTAGTAATAAGTATTAACGTTGGAGAGTGGCCTACTGTCAGTATCAGTTGGAAAGCGAGGGAGTTTATTTTTCACTAGTACTAGACCAGGGAGATTGTTTTTCATCTGAAGAAGAAAATTAACATTCAAACTATTTGATGCGTTTAGATGGTCTCTCTGAAGGGAGATAACTGAGTAACATATGATAAAAAATTGAAATGAAATATTTTGAAGCTAAGATACATTCGAAATAACTTTATTCTGTAAGTAATCATTAACCATTAATAATTCCTTCTTTTTTCATTTAAAAAAAGATGCACAACATACACATTGAGTAAAAATTGCTAAAACAAATTTAAGCAAATATTGCAAACTTTGGTGTCAAATCTTTTTTCTCTTAATTCATTCTTGCAGAAAATGATTAAAACTAAACGAAAGTATGGGAGCAAAAGTCACTTGAGCAGCCAAAACTTTATCCATTAATAAAGCAGAAACTAAAATGCAATTAATTTTACTTTAAATAATTTTGATTTTTTTTTTTACTGTTGTCTTTATTATTAGACTTGATAGGAATAATTTTGGACTGTTGTCCTCATCTTTATTGTGTATAAACACAATGTTCAGGCGACTCCTCAGGTCTTGTTTAGATGTTTTTTTAATTACCTTAAATTAAGTCATCATCAGATAAGCTTTAATTCAAATGTGGTTTTGGAGTTAAAATCATTACCACTATTGCAAGGGAGTTCCAAGCAGCATAAATGCCACAAGACTTATTGATAATATGATTAGATATAGAAAAAATAAAATGGAAGAAAATTACATATTCTAAAACAAAAATTTCAAAATGTAAAGAATTCTATTACTTACGTGTTTTCATCTGATTTGGAACTTGAAATGAGACGGTCCCAAAATGAAGTATTGTCTCATACTATTTTCTGTGAACCTTAGCCGTTAAAAATCTAAAGTAAATAAGTTTGAAAATTTAAATTAAACTATTGATTGAACAGATATTTAGTGTTTATGAAAATAAAAAATATGATAAAGGTAATTAAAAAAAAACACCAAAACAAAGCCCAAGGTTACATTGGCTTGAACATTTTGTTTATACATACCACAATAAAGATAAGGACAACAGTCCAAAATATGAAAATGATTTTATTTTATTCTATTTTTTTCTCTTACGTACAGAATTAGATAAAAATTTTGATAAATTTATTTAATGACATCATAGATTACTAGGTTATTTAATAAATAATAAAGAAGTTTGTGTTGCTCATGAATCTATTTAGGTTAATAATGTTATGGTTGAATTGTGTGTTGGTTTGAAAAATTATCTTAAAACTGCATTTTTCTTTCAGGTTACGGATTAAAAACAATGTTGTAATAAAACAGCTAATGATAAACGTTTCATCTTTGGATCAAAGTTACATGCCTCAACTTGTGTCTGTATCGGTGGGAAAATCAGCAAGTATGCTTAAAGAAATTAAAGAAGTCCGAATTCCAAAGTAAGTAGATTCCATCTTTTAAAGAATTTCACCGTTTTTGATTTCTTCACTCACCAATTATGCTATGGTTACATTTGTGGTACTTTTGAAATTTTCTTTAATTTTGACAAACCTCATAAACACAGCGTTGTTGGCTGGGGCTGCACCTTTGCATTGGGGTCACCTGTTTGCTGTGGGTGGCGACCCATGATGCTTAAGGATGGAACTCTAGTGTCTGAGCAGTCCATGACTGCTATACTCCACTTTGACCCTTACTTAGGTTAGGCGGATGGTCAGGGAAGCTCCCTCCAATCAATCGGCTGGTCATGTCAAGCCCTAGCACTTATATGATTGTACCTACCCAATTGCCCTTTGGCAGACCTCAACCCTTTTTATCATGTATGTACTAGAAGGCAGTGGCTAAGGGTCTTAATGTCCTGGGTATGACATTAAACTCTATCTGATGGTGACATTCCAATTCTGGAGGTCTGGGGAATGTGGAGTACCCCTTCATCCCCATTACTCCCAGGTCCACACTGACCCAAAGTGGTATTATTTGTTAGGGTTCCATCTATGCGTTAAATAGAAAATATGTGTCCCAAAAAATGTGTTTAAATAATTGAGTTTAAAAAAAACAAAATTGAGTACCCATGAAGAATGAATAAAACAAAATGTCTTCGGCATAAAATAGCTCAATAAGGGTTGACATGCTGTAAAACCAACCAACCAACCAACCACATCGAACAAATATTGAAACATTACATAGACCTTTTTTTCTAAGTGCATTTTTGTTGAAAAAAATTGCAGCAAAAAAAAAAGATCTTTTTACTGAAGAGAAAAAGGAAATCAACTTTTCCTTATTTTCAAAGCAGATGCTTATGGGCCTTCTATAGTAAAAATAGTATTTTTAAACATAAAATTACCTTGAATTTTGTCTTAGTGCAACCTGCCTGATAATGAGTCATGTCTCGGGTGGCTCGCTTCTTGAGAAAGGTTCCTCCCTCCGCCGCACCGTGCCTACTTTAGATCATCTAAATTGAGACCATGTTCTTATGATTCTGTTTATATTTTATATTTCTAGCATATTTTTGGATTTTCTTTGCCTCCAAATCCAACATTTTTTTTATTCCATGTTTTTTCAATTGAAATTGTTAACATTTAATTAAATTAAATCTTTGATTCTTTTTCTTTCATCTTTCAGTCATGTGAATGGAGAATACATGCTTGTTGAAAATCTGAAATCTTATTTCCCTCGTAAGTTTAATGAACAGATTATTTCTTCTTTTTTTTTCCTTCATGCAGACCTTTTTAAAATTGTACTTTTCTTTTTCTCTACACCAAAGTGTTATTTAAATTTATCGTAGCTGAAAAAAAAAAGTTTGTGGCAATAATAAAAAAAACCTAGCAGGACCTATGGATATACTACAATATGATGATTTAATTATTATAATGTTTGATATGTTTATTTAAGAGCTATTGCAAATAGTTCAATATGTAAAAAGTATAACAATCTTGATTTAACTCTCACTCTTTCTTAAAAGGGATGTTTGTAAAATATATTTACATTGATTTACCGATAAAAATCTAGTGGGAGATATTTAAAATATCTACATTAATTTGCTGACAAAAAAGTGACAAAACTACGACCCGTAAAATATAGTTGGACCGGAAATTTGCCTGATGCTGGCTTGCTAAAATATAGCCTAAATTAAAGCAGAATGTTGGGATGACATAAAATCAAAATTACCAAAATAATTCCATAATTCACAATTTCAATATTACAAATAAAACAAACGTGTAACTTTTTTTTTTTTTTCAATTCATTTTAATCTTATGTTGGGCATTTAAACGAAGCAAGACCATTTGGAATATTTCATTTTAAAAATTAGGTGAAATAAGAGATCTGTGATTAATAGATACCAGATAATCTGGATTTACATTTTTGCATTGCATCTTGAACAATTTGGACAGTCTCATTTTTAACCATAAGGTATTGCAGGATGATAACGGATGGAAGATTTAGGAATAAGCATATTGAATATATAGATTCCTCATTTCATAACTTCATACAGTTTCTACCTTTTTATTCTACAAATTATTTTGAGGATTGGAAAATAGGAGGCCTAATAACAGGTCAAGGGTTACCAGTTGAACAGATATGATGTTGAATAACCCAAAATCTGTAAGGATACTGGTGTAACATCACTTATGACCTCCTTTAGTGCATTTCGGCCATATTGAACAAAACTTTAAAACCAAACAAATCTATATTATGAAATATGAATTTAAAAGATTTTTTTTTTTATGTGTTTGTATGGAATTTTAAAAATCTTTTTTTTTTTTCCTTTTCTTTTTAGTTATACAAATAAACATCAAAAGATGCCATAGTGATGGTTGCGATACCAGAGTTCATGCCGTGAAGGCCCTTGGTTATCGGTAAGCTTTTATTAAACTCTCATTGTCTCCATTGAATGTTCAAAAGATATGAATGATGATTGAATCTATTCTGATGCTGTAGTTGTTTAGAACATCCTACAGTAACATTCAGTCCTTTGTTCATTTGAAACCATTCTGTCCTTTCTTCTTTTGCAAGGGTCCTTAGCTCTCTTAGTTGCTTGACAGATCTTAGGGTTTTCACTACTGTATTTTGGATGTCCACTTGCAGCTTACCATGAAAGTTTGTGCAGTGGTGCCCCCCCCCTCCTTGGTCCTGGTTGTTGTTTGACCCCTATTACAGAAAACCCCAGGGGTTTTGGGGGCAGAGGTCGATATCCTACAGATGACTGATGATGGGAACAGACCTTGAAATATTAATGAAATCAAACTGACTTATTTGTTGACATAAAATTCATTATTTACTAACATTTAATTTAATTGCTTTAATGATCATGTGATCCCCTTTGGAGAGGACCCCTCTGATTAAATGGCTGGTCACGTCAAGCCCTAACACCTATATGATTGTCCCAACCCTATTGCCCTTATGGTAAACGACCAACCATTTTTATCATGTGCTAGAAGGCGGTGGCTGAGGGTCTTATTGTCCTGGATATGACGTTAAATTCTATCTGATGGTGAAGTTGCAATTCTGGAGAATGTAGAGTAGCCCTTCATCACCATTACCTCCAGGTTCACTCTGATCTGGTGTGGTAGTACCTGTTAGGGTTCCATCTAGGTATGTTCTGCACATCCCACTTATGCTGATCAGACACAAAGGTCCACCCAATATGGGGCCACTCACGAACTGAAGCTCATGAGATGGCAGGCACGAAAAATGCATGGATCCTGTCAGCTTTTCCCCTCAAGGAGGTTGCCTCAGGCACTGGGCAATAAACCCAGCCCTGCCCCGTTAGGTTGTATCTATGGGCTGAATAGAAAAAAAATGTATTTTAGTAAAAATTTGAGTACTCATGAAGAAAACAAAATATCTTCAGCATAAAATAACCCAACAAAGGTTGACATGCTGTAAAATCCAACCAACCATGATCATGTGATGATATAAATAAACATTGAAATACTTTTAAAAAAGACAAATACATTCTGTCAGTCAATCAAATATAGAAGACTTGAAACAGGGGTGCCCTAATATGTTGATTGTAAAGGTGGCGTTAGGTAGATTGCGTGCTTTTTAAATAACTTTATCCTTACTTTTATATCCCTGCTTCTTCTTTCCAACAAAATTTGATCAACCGTTTGCTTATTAAGGTGGTGGTGGTAGTAATGGTTTTGGTGGTGGTAATGGTATAATCTAAACATATTTTTTTCCCTGTTGGTCTGACAATTTTTTGAAAAAAAAGTTTTCCTTACAGTATAAAACCAAAGGATCCTGGATTGAGTGTGTCTGATGCTTCAGCCGTTTGGTTTATGCAGATCATGTCCACATGGATTACATCTGTATTGCCAAGCAATGAACTTATGAAACAGAACGTTCTTATGAAAACAAGGTGAGTTGTGGGTTTTTTTTTCATTTTTTTTTTTTTTTTTTTTTTTTTTTTTTTAGATGTGATAACATTTCTCACTTACATGCACACACACACACTTTTTCTAAACTTTGACGTTCAGGGAAACCTAGGTAGGTAGTGTCTGATTTGTTTAGGTCATTATTTATATATATATATATATATATATATAGTTGTTGTACTAACAGGTTGCTGTTTTGTACATTTTATCGTCTTTGTCATTATCACTTCTCGGAATCATAAGAAAGTTTATAGTTTTAAAAAAAATCATCTATCATTGTTTAGTAAGAAAATAAAACTAATAATTCAAATATTTTGTTTAAATGTTTTAAAAATTCTGTTTGTTTTATTTATTTTTTAATTTCCTTTTTTCAGGAGTGCATTAGAACATATGCAGCCATTGTGTTTATCACAAGTCAGCAATGAACGTCCACAATTTCTCAGCAAACATGTCCTCAAAGAAATTGACAAATTCTTATCAGATGTCATTTTGTAAGTAACAACAATGTTTCAGTGGATCCTGCATCCTACCAATGGCTTTTGAGATTCGTTCTCTTTTTGATAAGTACATTTACTGATGTTTTAAACAACCTAACAATCAACTGTTAGAGTAATTTCAATCTGTGGTAATGTCCTTAAGGAAAAGTACGAATCCATACCTTCTCACCCCAATTATGAGTAAATAGTAGGGCAGACTGATTTCAATGAGTCTAGGAGAAAGAATATTCTGAATTCAAAGCATCTCTATACTGCTTAAAAACAAATGACCTTGTGTCGCATCCTATGTGCGGTGGAGGGGTTGGGTCAATGCATACATAGTATTGTTTGAACATTTTTTTATCTCCCTTTTTCAAAAAACTTACTTTGTGTTTAAAAACATTTTGGATCCGAAGATTATGGCATGGTGAAGATCACATGAATTCATCTTATTATAATGGAAATTTGGTGTCTGTCTGTAACCGAAACTGTCACTGCTTGTGCCACAATACCCTCAGTAAATCCCTAAGTTTATCAATGAATATTTAATTTTTAATCAAAATCATTAATACATAGAATAAATCTTATTCATTAATGATGTCGCTATGAAAATCTGAGTTAGATTTGCTTCAAAACAGCCCATGTTATTAGTACATTTAAAATCCTGCAATCTGTCTTATATATCACTAAGAAATAATGGGTTACATATTATTTGGCGTGGTTAATTTGCATACGGTTTTAACAAACCGGATTTAATAAATAATTACTTGGTGTTATTGATCTCTAATATTATTGTTTTATTCTCCAATGTATTAAAATCAATCCTATGAATGATTTTATATAGAAACCAATTAAGATATAATTAAAATAAGTGTAATCTTTTTATATGCATTCTTATTTAATTTCCTTAGTCTTTCTAATTTAATATATTTCATTACATTAAAACTTAAATACTTATGCTAGGAGGGCGCATATTCTTGCTAGTTAATATAAAAGTATATTTAAAAACATTGTTAGTACAATAGTTTGATTAAAAATCTTAAACTGAAGTTGCTGTTTAAGTTATAACAATGAATAATAGAAACCTGATTATAATGTTTGCAAAATTTTCAAATGAATTAAGATTGTTATTTTGTTACTAGCAGGACCTGTGGATATATCACAGTATAATAATTTGATTATTACAATGTTTGATAATGTTTAATTAATAGTTATTGCAAAATAGTTCAATATATAAACAGTATAATGATCTTCATTTAACTCTCTCTCACTCTTTCTTAAAAGACGGGTTGTAAAATATTTACATTGCTGATGCATTGCTGATTTATTTGCTGATAAAAATCTGGTGGAAGGCGTCTAAAATATCTACATTAATTTGCCGTCAAAAAGTGACAAAAACATGGCTTGAAAATTCGCCTGATGCTGGCTTGCTAAAACATAACCTAAATTAAGACAGGAGGCCGGGACAACTTAAGATTAAAATTACCAAAATATATTCCATAATTCACAATTTCAATATTACAAATAAAACAAACATGTAATTTTTTTTTTTTTTTTTTTTTCAATGCATTTTAATTTTACGTTGGGTATTTAAGTGATGCAAGACTATTTGGAATGTTTCATTTTTAGAATTGGGTGAAATAGAATGGAACAAATAAGAAATCTGTGATTAATCAACACCAGATAATCTAGATTTACATTTTTGCATTGCATCTTGAACAATTTAGAATGGTCTTATTTTTAACGAGGGGGTGTAGCAGGATGATAATAGATGGAAGAACAATCATATTAATATATAGAGTAATGATTAAAATTTAATTCTTAATAAGTTGATATTCTATTTGTTTTTTTAAATCTATTTCAGTGATGCTGATGGAAAGATTGTAGAAGATGACTTGGATATTCTTCTCAGTTTTAATTTGGCAAGAGGAAGCGTAAAAGGGTTAATAAAAACCATAAAGATATTTCAAAGTAAGTAATGTTTCCTAATTGACATTTGGGGACAGTTGTTTGATATTTATAAGAATATAGCCTCTACATAGAGTGCGGAGTCTGAGTCACCTTTTAACATATTCCTTTACATTCTCCATAATCTTGCACACATAAAGATATTGGTTAATCACAATGGACATTCTTTATTCTTGATCTTCATGAAACTTGTTCTATATTTTTGGAGGTGCTTCCTATCATTCATATACCTAAACATTATCTACTAGTCTGCCTCTTAATTATAATTTATATACATACATATATAAATGATATTGAGCACTCTTTATATATGAATATATATGTATATAGACACACATACACACATATTTATATCCTCTCATGGAAACACTTGATATCATCCACCTATATATATATATATATATATATATATATATATATATATATATATATATATATATATATATGTCATCCACAGATACAGTGTTTTGACCTATCATGTCTCTTCAGTGTGGCTAAACTTAGCAGGCTACCTCTGGTAGGATCAGAACCCAACCGAATTTTCATGTCAGGATTCTTGATAACTGAGCCATCAGCCACCTGCAGGCAAGAAGTATAATTTAACTGATAAACACATACATAGGTATATACGTTACAGCTGCTAGAGAGCTGACATCTGTTTTATAGGAGAACTTTTGCCATTTAATCTTAATTCGCAGCTGACAGTCAAATTATACCCTAGAGAGCTCAACCAACAACGTTGGGAATATATATTTTGTCATCCGCAAACACCGTGTATATACATATATATATATATAAGTGGATGATATCAAGTGTTTCCTTGAGAGGATTCAACCAAAATTGAGAATTCAGATGATTTTTCTATTGTCATATTTATATTTGTTTTTTCTGTTTATTTTTTACCAGACTTCCCTGAACTGAAAATGCCTTGCTCTCAACTTATGATAAAGATGATCAAATCCAGAAATTTAGCCTGGGATAAGCAAGGTTTGGAAGTTTAAAAATTATTTGTTTGAATTTTTTGAGATGAGGCCTGATTATTTGTATTATTTGGATTTGTCGGAATGTTGTCCTCATCTTTATTGTTATATACACAATGTTTCAGCCGATGTGTCCTCCAGCCTTCTCCAGGTATTTCTTATCAAACTCGGGAACCTTCTCTTCTTGGACACATGGCACAATGGATATAAAGTTTGAGTTAATACAGTTCTTAGTGACAATCATCTGTAGGTTGCAGGTTCAATCCTAGCCAAGGGCTGATCCTTGGCCCAGGCCTTTATGGAGTTCTTTTCTTTATGGAGTTGCAAATGGCTGACACTGATAACCTCAATCGTGTTGGATTGCAGCGCATGGTCTCCATTCAGTATACAGAGAATTTGTTGGGTGGAACTGGCTCAACTGACCCAGGGTGAATGCCACAGCAGTAACAGTATTTTATTTAAGTCTATCAGCCAAAACAGGAGGGTTAACATTGGCTAGGTAACCAGTCTAGGAGAAAGAAAATTCTGAATTCAAACCTGGTAAACACTGTTTAAGAAATTGACCTTGTGTCACATCCTACTCCTGCGGAGGGGTTGGTAAATCTAGCAGTCAAAATATTTTGGATAACATTGTTGCTGACATTGGACTGGAGAAATAAAACAAAACCCAACAAAAACACTAAAAAAAAAAATTTTTTTTTTGTTTTATGTTGTAATGAGAGAGAGAGAGAGAGAGAAAAGTTTAGCATGGAAAATTTTTAGGATGAGTCAGCACAACGCGACATGGTGTTTTCTCATTGGTCGATGAGACGTCACATGGCAAAGTGTGAAAGAGTATGAGGTGAGAATGTTAGGTGAGTTTGGGACAATGCACTGACTGGGTGAGATGTGGCTCTCACTCAAGGCAGTTTTGACTTGGGGGGGGGGGGAGTAAAAATCTCATGAGAAAAAGAAGTGGCTTGTGTTATTACTAAAAACTATAAATAGCACAAGGCAAGATGTCCCCCAGCATCCCAGGTCAGTTCTAGACTCAAAACATCAAAGATTTTTCAGCACAGCAACCAGATTCAAGCCTCTCAAAATAGTACCGGTCCAGAGATAAATATACATAAATTATTTGTATATGACACATCATCACTCCATTCTGTTACAATGTGGCACGATCTTGACTTCTTTTTTTTTTCTTCCCACTCTTTTTCAGCAAATAGTATAGTTCTGCCTCTTTGTGGTTGTGATGGTGGTCAAATGGATGAGAAATCTGCCCCTAGCAACGTTTTGGGGAATCAATGGAATGTTCAAGGTATGTTTATATTTTGTTGTATTACATCCCTACTTTTAAGGGGCATAGAGTTCTTTACAAAAAAGAAAAAAAAGAAAAAGGGGACTGTTGTGTAGTTTTTGTGGTAACCCCTAGTATGTAATTATTCATCAATTTAATATCCTTCATCAGTAAACAAACCTGTTGACACTCGGATTATTTACATTCCAAAAACATTTTCTGTAAAAATATTTTCTTTCTTTTCTCTTTCCTTCCAAATCTAAAATCTAAATAATAAATTACAAAATACTAAAATAATTAAGACCCCTAATTATTTTACACTTTTTCTTTTCTTCAAGAGAATAAGTATACTTGCAGTTGAATTCTTACACTTTAATAGGTACAAGTAATTTCTTTGTGACACTTTTTTTTCTCACTGAGAAGACAATTTATTCATTTAGCAATGTTGAGAATGGCCTGTTTGTTTACTAGTAGAGTGAGTGGGGGGGGCAGTATGGACTGTTTATTGAAAAATCTGACCCTATATCCTTGTTCCCGATTTTACATTGGCTTTATTTGACCCCTCAGTTTCTAGATAATGTCTTTGTCTCAACTCCCCATACTGCAAAAAAAAAAAAAATCTTTCTCACCTGGGTATCCTTTTGATGAAAACATCAAAATATATCTTAAAGGGAGGAATAGTTTGTTTTTGATTTCTAACATTTGATATAAAGTGTATAACTAAGAAATAAATAACAGCAGAAAAATAACTTCATTTAAAAAAAAAAAATGAATTCCTTATTATCCTATATTATCCTGTGGTGTTTAATGTACAGGGTGATTGAAAAGTAATTCCCTATTTTAAACTATTTATAATCTTTTTTTTTTTTATATGTGCAGTTACATTTTTTTTTTCAATTCTTTAATGTATATTCCTTAATATATGGTAATTAAATCTGTCTTGATGCTCCTCTACATTTTGCTATTGTTGTTCATGAATGGTTGGATCACCATTTTCCTGGGGGATGGTTGGGTAGACGTGGTTCGCATGAGTGGCCGGCCAGAAGCCCTGATTTAACACCCTGTGACTTTTTTGTTTGGGGTTGGTTGTATGTGACATATGGAACACTGGACAGGTGTTTTGACCGTATTAGATCTCGTCCAGTATTCCGCATGTCTCACACATTTGCCAAGTTTTCTGGTTGTGGTCATTTAATTTGATTAATTAATATATAATTCCTCTATCTACAAATTCTCTAAATGATATTTGTTTTCCTTGTCTTTTTGTATTTTCAGTTTATTTCACAGAAGAAGGAAAAACACAGGTGAACATGTTCTTTGAAGCACCTGACTATGTACGATTAACCAAATTAAAGATCAAAGTAAGTTTCAGTTTTGTGATAATAAACTTGAACATCCAAGCACAAAATGTTTCTGATTTGAGTTTATATATTTCTATTTTAAAATTTAATTATTTTCTGTTAAAAGGAATTAAATTTCATTACATTGACTTTTCATCACTATTGGCTTTTTTATACTAAATTCTGCATTTCTCTCTCTGTAGAAATTGATCTCCTGAAATGCCATTTTTTGAAATTCTTTCTAAGAATTACTTATAATGAAATATAAATTTAGATATTTGTAAACAAATATTTTGATGAAAAGGAGTTCTTTTTTTTAATTTTTTTTTTTTATTGTTTCAAATAGTACTTTATATTTTCTTGTTAAATTTTGATATTTTATGTGCTACAACCTAATATTCACATATGTTTCCAATTAGTTTCCACCTTCAAAAAAGTCACTAGATGGTATTTCCTATGTAGTAAACAAGTGGCTGCCGGACGATTCTGCTGTCGGGAGTGGCTGCCTGACGACTCCTTTGGGATTGAAAAATCTCTACCATTCTGATAATAAATAAGGTCCAAAACTTTTAACCAAACTGGAGGATACCATACTTAATATTTAGCAATTGTAGTATCCTGATATTATATTCTGGCTAGATATTTACCCCAAAAGACACCAATGGAAGTAAACACTGCTATTGTATGATTGTTATAATAAATATTAGTATTAGATCTGCTATGTTGTGATTTACTTGTGTTATTATTAAGTGAGCCTTAAGAGTTAATCTGTAACTGTCCTTGAGACAAATAGAAGATACTGCAACAATTGATAACTTTTATGTTGCCTTTTTCACAACCAGTTCATTGCAGAATAAAAAAAAAAAAAGAAAGTGTATAAGAGTCAACAAGAAAAATAGAAAAAGACAGAATATTGAATAATTGATATTTTCTTCTGGGAAGAAGAATTTTTAATATTCCTCTTATTTATACTTGTATGTATTTATGAGATGAGGCTTGATAGGAATAATTTTTGACTGTTGTCCTCATCTTTATTGTGTATAAATACAATGTTTAGGCCACTATAATCCCTGGCTATGTTTAGGTGTTTTTTTAATTACCTTTAAATAAGTCATCTCCAGATTATTACCCTGAATTCAAACATGGTTTCAGAGCTAAAATATCGTTACCACTCATTCAAGGGGGCTAAAAAATATAAAATGGAAGAAAATTACTTATTCTAAAACAGAAATTTCAAAATGTCGTAAAGAACGCTATTACTTACCTAACCGCCTTAGTCTGACCTAGAAAATAAAATGAGAAGGTCCAAAAATGCATTCTGTTAAGACCATTCCATGAATCCTACCTGTAAAATTCTAAATTAATAGGTTTAAAAATGTAAATTAATCTATTGATTTGAACAGATATTTGATGTTTATAAAAATAAAAAATATTTACTCTTGTGACTTTTTCAGGTTGTCTCTGGTGATCGAGGAGCCCGACGAGGCATGGTATTTGTCTATCGGGATGAGTAAGTAGCTGTTTCTACCTTTCTTCTGGCTAAGTATTTTTATTGTAGATAGCTGGCACAAGGTGGAAAAAACCGGGCCTTTATTTTATGATCTTTGAGTTTTCAATGACTGCTGATTTGCATAAATGGCATAAGCTCTTACATTGTACAGGTTTGAATAATGATGCGTGGTTGAAGTTGAATGTATGATCAAAGTTTATGTGTGTGAAGAGGGCATTCTGTGTGTCATTTGTCTTTATTCATATATATATATTTTTTTTTTTTTTTCTTAATTTTCAGAGAAAAGTTCAACCTTGAGAAGCATGTGGATCGTTTTAAGAAGTTTGATAATTGGACTCGTGCTCAATCAAAAGCTTATGGCACGTAAGTTGGTTTAATTAATAATTTTAAAAGCATCACAATTAGGGAACTGTAATTGTCTTTCTTGCTACATGTCACTGTTCAAACTATTTTGGAGCATCATTATGTTAGCTTTTATGTGTATGCTCCCTCCAGCTATGTTAGGGTAGATTGTACTCTTTAACCTTGTTATGCTAACTGGTCTAGGAGAAGAAAAACTGAATTTAAAACCTGAAAAATGACCATGTGTCACATCCTGCTTGTGCAGAGGGGTTAGGTAAATATAAATAATGTAAAATATGAGGATCTGGATTATCTGAGTTAATGGATTGGTTACTGAAATCACTAAAATAGCAGTTGAAAGTTGTTATAAAAAGTTCCTCTTCAAGGAATCATGGGTATAAAAATGTATGAGAAGTCACCATTTTTATTTCTAGAATTTCCCAAATCAGCAGCAGGCATTTACCAATGAAAAATGATATAGAATGCAAAAGTTGCTAACTTGATTTAATACCAGAAGGAATACAACTGGATTCTCTGCTACAAAGAGTACACCCTTGTTCTACCTAGAATTTCAAGGAATACCACAGTCTTTCTACTAATGACTAACTTTTTCTACTATTAAATTTAACAATAGGAGAGCTAAATGCCTAAAATAACGACCAGAATCGTAACAACGAATATGCATAATAAAGAAACAAAAGAAAAAGTTGTTAGTTCAATTCTTTTTTCATCTCATGAATATTGAGTTAATACATAAATTGCCACATGCTGGCAAATCTAAAACAATCTTATGTTATATAAAACTAGAAGGTGCTACCCGGCATCACCAGGGTAGAAGGAATGACATCACATATAACAATATAGTAAGAAATGTGTTCTATAATACAGGGTGTTTCATAAAATTATTTTAAGTTATCAAAAATTGATGATTAAAACTTTCACAATGAAAAATATTGAAAAAGATTACTTATGTGTTTGTGGAATATCCAATATCAAATCTTCATAATTTTTGTACAGAAGCTAGTTTCAGCGATAATGAATATATATATATTTACTTTTTGGTAATTGTTTTATTTTTGTAATTTCATCTGGAAGGGGAATTTTCTTTTTTCTTTTCCAGTGAAGAACTATTTGTGCCTTCTTCTGAGGATGATCCTGTGGCTGTATTTGAATTTGATGATGATTGGTAATTTTTTCTTTTCTCTTTTTCTACCCCCCCTCCTACTTCTTAAATGTCAATTTACATTCACTATGCCCTTCGGGTTATACCATCTTCTGATGTCATTATATTTAGAATTGAGAAGCTCTGTATCCAACTCTAAATCATTATATATTTAAGAGGAAATTGTAACCTGATTTTTCATTGAATATGCCTATCAATGTTTTTCAATTTTTTTCTTCTTATAAATTACAACTTGAAAAATTTGAAATATTTGACCATTTTGCAGTTTTTATATTTGTAAGGGTCTTGTTTAGCTCAGTCGTTAGAGCATCCATCTAGGAATTGCAAGTTTCCTAGTTTCAATAATAGTCCTTGGCAACTCAGCTCATGAGTAGCACAGTTTAAGTAATCTGACCTGTGCAGTAAAGTGGGGAGTTGGTTGCGTTCCACTTCAGCAAAAACAAATTCCCTGGTCTAGCGCTAGCGAAAGGGGGATAGACTCTCTTGCTGTTTGGCTTATACTAACAATAGGCCACTGCCAAAATTTACTTTTTTTTTTTTTTTACTTTACATTTGTAAGAAGAGAATATTAGAATCCAACTCTTTAAAATTTAGGCTAATTGTTTTCATTGATGTGCGTGTTTTTGATGAAATCAAGAAAATTCTAAAAAACAAAAACAAAAAAATATACTTCTAATGTTATAGAAAGTAGTTTTTGGCATCCTTCTGGCTACTAAAGTGTCTAAAAATAAAGTTTTTATCTCCATCTGCACAAGTGGCTGAGCAGGCCAGTTTTAGAATGGCAGTCTCTGGTGCACTGACTGCACACAAACAGCGATGCTTGCTGGGGTTGCTGTTATCTCTCCTTCTTTCTGGCTCTTTTTGCTGTGGAGGCTACTCTTTATGCCTTGTTTGACATTGAGGCACCAGGCCACTCACACTGACCTCCCATGTGTTGGTGTTAATGTGGCATGTCTTCCTGTCTTTCTTGCAGATGTCTTTGAAGCATTAGTGTGGTCAACCTACTGGTCAGGAGTCTTCTACTAATTCACCACACAGTAGGTTATTGGGCATGCAGCCTTTGTCCATCCTCCTGACATGACCAAGCCAACAAAGCTTCTTGCAGATGATGGCAAACACACTGTTCATATTGGCTCAGTCCAGCATATCTATGTTGGGCATTTTATTCTGCCAGCGGATGTGCAAGATGTGTCATAGGCACCTTAGAGGGAAATTGTCAAGTTTCCTCTCGAGTATGTAGTCCAGGCTTTGCTACTGTAGAGGAGTGTACTAAGAATGCATGCTTTGTAGACACACAGTTTGGTCTTCTTAGTAAGGCTGGCATTAGTATTAGAGCAGTGATGCTGATAGCTTTTTGATTTAGTGCATCCTGAGATGCACATATTTGCTTTGAATGAGCACCCGGGAAAATTTATGGGTTCCAACTAAAGCCTTCTAACTCCTACCTTGTAACCTATCCTGTGTAATTCATTTCTAAAAAACTATTGAAATGTATTTACAGTTACCTTGAAATGGTGAGGGAATAAAAAAGAAAAACACTGGATGCATGGATATGATTTTACTGCATCCTTTTAGATTTTTGATGTGAAGGATGCAGGACGCATACCTATCAGAGTATTATTGGTATTACGATAAATCTTGCACAATAAAAAGTTACTCATTAATAAGTTACATTAATGTTTTAGTCTTTTACAATACAAATCTAAACTCATTAAATATCAAGTTAGATTGGTATGTAGAGTTGGTCACTATTTGGGTTATTGATAACTTAATTTGTACAAAAAGTCTTTAAAAAATTTTTTTTCTTTAAAAAAATAAATTGTCTCTTAGTGTTTAAAAAAAACAACATTCCTTATATTCAAAGATCTGATTGTATGTCAATGTATAATGTTCATATCTGTATATGTAAAACAGAAACTGTGAAAATTGATTTTATAATTATTGTTAATATCTGAAGTTTTTTAATTTTTTTCTCTAAATTCCAGGGATGAATTAGAAATTCCTGTTCTTTGGTATCCAGAAGGAAAGGTATGTAGAAACAAAAAAAGACAAAATATTTGATGGCATATAATTAAAAAAAAAAATTCCTTGGTTCTTATGAAAAGTTTAAATATCTATTAGGCTAATGTCTACCCAGTCTGTGTGTATGATAGTATTCACGCAATGTGAGAAGCTGACACCACACAACCCTGTTGGCTGGGGTTTTAGAATACACTGACTTTATGTCTGCAGAGTGGTAAGACCCCTCAATGGGGCCACCTGTTGGCCATGGGTAGCGGGAGCTGAGCAGTCCATGACATGCATCACTCTACTTTGGCTCTTATTTTAGGCTATATATATATTTACCAACCCCTCCACACGAGCAGGATGTGACACAAAGTCAATTTCTTAAGTGGAGTTTAATAGGTTTGAATTCAGAGTTTTCCTTCTCCTAGACTGATTACCTAGCCATGGTTAAAGAGCCTAGTCTGCCCTACTATTTACCCATAGCTGGAGGGAGAATTGGATTCATACCTTTCCCAAGGGTATTAGCACTAAGTGAAAATGCAGTTACTGCGTCCAGGCTTTGAACTCGGGGCGACGAGTCCATTTCCCACGACTCTAACCATTAGACCACGCGCTTATTTAGGCTATATAGAGCGGTCAGAGAAGCCCCCTCCAATCAATTGGCTGATTACATCAAGCTCTAGCACCTATATGACTGTTCCAACCCTATTTCTCTAATGTTTTATAGATAGCCCCAACCCTTTATATCATATATGTGCTAGAAGGTGGTGGCTGAGGGTCTTATTGTCATGGGTATAACATTAAACTCTATATGATGGTGAAGTTCCAATTCTGGAGCTCTGGGGAATGTGGAGTACTCTTTGATCACCATTACTCCCAGGTCCTCTCTGACCCAGAGTGATAGTACCTGTTAGGGTTAAAATAGAACAAAATGTGTTTACAAAAAATTGAATACCCATCAAGAATGAATAAAACAAAAACGTCTTTGGCATAAAATAACCCAAATACCAACCTGCTTTTGAGAAAGACTGAAAAGCATAAAAAAGGTGATAAAAGCAACAAAGCTAAAAATATTAGTTCAAATATGTGTAGCATAATGGTCGGGCCTTACTTGGGAACACCATATTTGTGGCCTTGTGTCAAACATAAAGAAAGCTTAATGGATGTAACATGATTCTCAGACCATACTGGGTGGTCCTTTGAAGAATCGTCCCGAAAAGAAATATAAACATTCGGTTGAACAAGAAGATAATGGAATTCTCATTATCACCTGTGACTCTGTTCAATAGCCAGGAAGTCTAGGATTTTGCTGTTAAAATTTATTTTGATCGATTGGTCAGATGGAGGGATGGTGTGAAAAAGCCCATAACGTTACATATGCAGTATAATTAAAATAACTTCCTCTTGAAATTTGAGAAACAATAACATTTTTTTCTTTTTCTTTTCAGTTTGTGCTTGTGAAATTTATGGAACCTCGAAGTGATAACACCGGAAGATTAGGAGTGCGAGGAATTCGGTTTTTTGGCTTCCACCAAAATGCTGTATTTTCTGATCCTAACTTGGTTGGTTCATTATTATTATTATTATTATTTTTAACTATTAATTATAAATTATTTGAATTTTCCCTTAATTTTCTTTGACATTTTTTTTTTCTTGTATTTTTTAATCATAATATTTTAGATGAAGAAAAGTAGATTTTTGATTTTTGTCTTTAGAAAAGATTTTCTTGCCTCTAAGCTGAAGCAGTTCACAATATCTTTAAACAAAGGAAATTAAAAAAAAAAAGTATTATTCTTTTAAAAACATTGCGGAAAAGCAAAAAGCACAAAAATTAGATGTTTTTTCTGATTTTTTTAAAAGCTATTTTTATTTCTTTATTTTTTTCATATAAGATTTTATACTTGTAATTTTCAAATTGGATCTTTTTGATGTATTTCCTCTTGTCTGGTGGAGAAAATTCAAATTTAGTCAAAAATGCAAAGGTGGAGTTGGTAATAAATACTTGGCATCCAACTTTGTTTGGAAATACATGTTATCCATCCATATATATATATATATATATATATATATATATATATATATATATATATATATATGATTTGAAGGCAATTACTATGCATATAAAGAATAAAACATCTTTTTGTTTTTATTTTTATACATTGTAATTGCCTTCAAATCATTAATATATTATAACATACTTAACAATGCTTAAAGCAAATTACCAATTACTTATATAGTTGATGAAAGGAAAACAATATCCTTTCTTACTTTTTTTTGTTGTTTTTTTTCATTTTTAAATGAAACATTTTGTTTTAAATATTAAAAAAAAAATGCTCAAAAAATATATTTGATAAAATTTTTATTTTATTTTATTCCCTCTCTAAATTTTTTCTTCAGCCTGCTCCTGTGTCTCATTTGAAACAGAAATGGTTGTCAGGAGAAGAAATAGAGATGTTAGTTCTCAATTTCCTTATTGACTTGGCACAAGTTCAGGTAAGTCAAATGGACAAATTTTGGTGTTTTGCTTTTCTCAACATCTCCAATATTGGTGTTATACAGACAAAAACAATAAATAATTATCTTTTTTAGAGATTTTTATCACTCATGAAAATTCCACAGTCTATTATCTATATTAGCATAAAACTATCCTCTGGGTAGTGTAAAAATTAATTTTTGAAAGATATTGTCAGAGTGGGGTGGGAAAAACAATAATAGATAAAATAAAATATTTAATATTTTAAAGAAATTACTTACATAAAAAGCATCATATTCACTCCACTCCTCTGTTTGTTTTGTTTTGTTTTATGACGGACAACAATGCTTTTTTAAAACTACACCCATTTTTACATAACTCTACATAATTTAATTAAAATTGAATGAATATTTTATTTTACAAAAAAAATATATACTTTAAAAATTTTTTATCTCGATTTCATCGACATCCAAAAGGATTTTTTTTTTTTTTTTTTTTGCTACTCTTGTGTAAAAAAAATGTAAACAGATCTTTGAAATTTTTTTTTTTGATAATAGAAGTGGACAAGTGCAAACTGGATACAATTAAATACACAAACATCTACAAATTTAATAATAATTTTTAAGAATAGGATTGTGGTTATTTCTTGCAAATAATTTTCTCATAAAACTAAAAGGGTTAGGTTCAAAGTTCATTGATGGCTCTTGATTATGACAAGAAGGTTCCTGAGTCTGAGAAAGTTCCTGAGTCTGACAAGAAATACCTGAAGAAGGCTGGATGGCACATTGGCCGAAATGTTGAGTTTAACAATTTATTGATCAAACAAAAAAAGAATTATTCTAACTTGTGTTAA
Organism: Doryteuthis pealeii; assembly: GCA_023376005.1. Taxonomy (NCBI): domain Eukaryota; kingdom Metazoa; phylum Mollusca; class Cephalopoda; order Myopsida; family Loliginidae; genus Doryteuthis; species Doryteuthis pealeii. Next base: position 4,113,336 of record CM042140.1, read on the forward strand.
CAAATGAATAAAAAAATCAATATCAACAAAATAATGAAAATTATTTGAGGAAGGTAAGAAAGAGCACTGGCTGAAATCTTGTGATTAAAACAATAAAAGTGAGAATTTTTCAAATTAATTTTTTCTTTATTCAGCTAAACACAAAGAAGTTAAATCGTCTGGAAGTTCTGGAAATTGATGAGGTCCCAGTTCATGAAATCTGGCATGTAATCACTACATACATGGGTGTGTAAGTAATAGATTTTTATTTATTTATAGTTGAATATTGATAGAAATACCATTGCTGTTGAGATGCCATAAAGACATATACTCTTATTAACAGTCTTTGAGATCATGTCATAAATCTCTTATCTATGTGATTACAAATACAAAGTTTGTTTTTGCTCATTTTTTTCTAATTTCATATCCCAATTGATATTATGTTTTAACCCAATGGACACTTAGCTTATTGGCTCCCAGATTCCCTAAACTTTGACCTTTTTTAAAATTTACAAATTTAAAATATTGTATTGAATTTTTTCACAATGTATAATTGTAATTTTAGATAGTATATATCTGTGCATATGTACTGTTACCTCTCTAATCTTTTAAATATAGGAATGTAAACATTCAGAAAATCTTAATCTATATATATCTAATATATATATAAGGTGAACAAAAAGTTATAAGACAAACAGAAATATTTCTTTAATATTATTTATTTCTTGATTGTTCTCAACTATTTTTACCTCATCAGGAGAAAATTTCTTGTGAAAGAAGTTTTTTAGAAAGTTAAAAAAATTTGTGTTTCACACACACACACACACATATATATATATGTGTATGGACACATACAGAAAACATATTGAAATTGGTTCCATGGTGCAGACATCTTTATTTAAAGCTATTCCATTAAAAGAAAGGCTGTGAATAGTTGCTAAGCCTTGTATTATTGGTATGTGACATGAATCCTCTGAGCCTATTAATATTGGGCTTATGTTTCACAAAATAGCAATCATCCTGAAATGTCTGGTTTAAAAGTGCTAATGTTTTTAGCTATTTTCAAATTATTAAACAGCCTTGTTGACTGGGGCTTTAGAATACACCGACTGCACCTCTGCAGATGGAACCCTGGTGGCTAAACAGTCTATGACATGCAACACTACACTTTGACCCTTTACTTTGGCTAAACGGGCGGTCGGAGAGACCTCCTCCGATCAAATGACTGGTCATGTTAAGCCCTAGCACCTATATGATTGTCCCAACCCCTTATGGTAAACCCCACTGCCCTTATTATCATATATGTGCTAGAAGGTAGTGACTGAGTACCCATCTAGAATGAATAAAACAAAACATATTCGACATAGAATAACCCCAAATGGTTTGACATGCCATAAAATCCAACCAACCAACATGATGTGCCAGTAATGAGACCTTTTAAGAAATCTCCATATATTGACCAATGCATTCAACAGTGGAATAATCCCTCTTCTTAAACTTGGTTAATCTCTGCTGTTTTCTGAATAGAATTATTAATTTTTTATCTGTATTTTTTTTTTTTTGTTGTTCTTTGAGAACTTTCTTGATTGCCTACCATCTAACCATCTAACCATGTTTACTTTGTGTTAAGTGGACAGTTTAGCTCAGTCGGTAGAGCATCCGCCTAGGAATTGCAAGGTTCCTAGCTCAATACTGGTCCCAGCCAACTCCGCGCATGAGTAGCACAGATCGGATAATCTGATCTGTGGGGAACTGACGGTAGGTGTGGCGCTCCAACTCCATTTCCCTGGTCTAACTCTTACAAAAAAGGGGATAAACTCCCTCGTCCAGCTGATACTGATAATAGGCTACTCTGCTGACTTTGTGTTAATTAGTTTAACTAAGAATGTTTGTAATAAAGATGAAAAAAAAAAAGTGTTAAAAATAAAAATATTTAATCTGTGATTCAAAATAACTGAATATTACCTTTTCCACTTTCTGAATTCCTGTGTGTCTCTCTCTTTAATGTTTATATAAATATTTTTTTTTTTTTTTTTTTCTGACCAGGGAAAACTATGACAAAGTGAGCTCTATGATTCAGCTGTTACACTGTCTTTTGCCTGTTATGACTTCATTGGATGAAGATCAAAAGGTAATGACCTTTTTCAGTTTATCAATTAAAACTCTATTACAGAATACAATTAACTTGTCTTGTTCATCTCACTCAGATGGTCTGTGTGATAGGAGGCAAGTGGCCATACAACTGCTTTCTTGTAGGATGTTGTTTCCATGAGTCAGTCATCATCATCATGTTATGCTAGTAACACATATATCCATGAAACCATCTCTCACCAACCGTCCCTATCATTCATTGTTCTATTCTGTTATGGCATTCATCCTGGGTCGGTTGAGCCGGCTCCAACCAACAAATTCACCTATCATTCATTGCTCTCGGGAGGTTCTCTGTGCAGCATCCAGCATCCGTGCAGAGCTGGTCAAAGTAGGTCTTTGTTGGGTGGCCCACACTGGTGTGCCCATGTGCTGCTTTCCATAGGATAATGTCCTTATGAATTTGTCTCCACTTTTCCAGCAGTGCCCAGAAGGTCTTGTTCATCTCACTTGGATGATCTGTGTGATAGGGGGCAGGTGGCCATACAGATGCTTTCTTGTACGATGTTGTTTCTATGATTTGTTTATCTAGCTTGTGCTCTAGGTGATTTGTTAGGGTCCAAGTGGTGCAGCCATACAGTAGCACTGATACAACTATGGCTTGGTAGAATTGATGCTTTAACTTGTTGGTGAGATTGGATTTCTATATAACTAATAATCTCTGACAGACCATACCTTCTTTATACATCAGTAAGCAACGCCAATTTAAGGATTCAAACTGAAAGTTGCCGTAAATGATATAAGAAATGAGAATGCCTTTTATGTGGTTTAGAAACTCATCTTGATGACTAATTTACTTGCATTGCAAGTTTTATAATCATTTGGTGCTCCATTAAAATTGGCCTTATGCCATAGTAAAGTAAGCTTTGTAAATATTAAGATGCCTAGCATCGAGTTCTGTTCTTTCTCTTCTGATGGCATTCACACTAGGTCGATTGAGCTGGTTCCATCCAACGAATTCACCTGTAATGAATTCATAGAAGAAGTAGGAAGTTCACAAGCGGTCCCCAAACCCCACATGCATATCCTGGTCAGGGGAAGGAGATACCCTTGTTTGCTGCAGATTTTCCACAGACAGTGACAAGTATGCTAAAAGCCATTGATTCCTGATGATGATGGAGACACCCTTTGGATTTTCGCCAGAGCCTCTTTGGCTGGGTTGTGGAAATACCACTAGGTATTAGACCTGTCCTCTTTGGGTGACCCTATCAAGAACTTAAGTTCTTCACAGCATGGTTCTGACACTACCAAGTTTAAACAGCCCTGACACGATGGGGAGGGATTGGTCTTTAGAAATAATGTGCTAGATAGCCGTTGAGCAAAGAGCTTCCTCCGCCCTTTTACAGGTCTTGTTTTTCGTTCTGCAGGGTGTCTAGCCACCCTCCTCACAAGACGACATCTGTGGGGTTAGCAGTTTAATCAACTATGGTAACAATTTTATTTTTGTAAATTGGAATAGAATCTGTTTTTGGTTATCAGTCTTCTCCTCAAGTAACTGTGTGTAGGAAGACAATAATTGTCTTCTCTTAGATTTGTGGGTGTGTCTTTCCACATCATGTGTCATCCTTTCCCGTTCACTTTTTGTTCCCGTTCTTTGAATGAATAAGACCTCTTTTTGTATCTCTGTTCATTGAATAGACTTGGTCTCAACACCATTGAAAACAACCAAACAAGACAAGACTTTTCACCATTTTTAGTATGCCTTTTTACATACTGTTTGTTCATGGAACAATGTGCACATTTAATCTGTTGGGATATGTTTGTGTATTCTTGTAATATTTCTTGTGTTTTTATATATATGTATTCAATGTCCTATCTGTGTATAGGAAATATTTTTGTTTTTCTTCTTCTGTTCATTGAGTGTTAGTGTATCAATGAATATACTGCTGTTGATATTGGAACTTGGTGAGTGGGGAAGGTGACTAAATATCCTCTCTAGTTTCAACCATTACCAATAAATGGTAACCACTCTGTAGAAGCAATACAGTACTCACTGTCACAGTGGGATTCTAATTATCATTGAAGACAAAGCAGCAAGCAAGCTGTAACTGAATGCAGGTTATATATTGAATTACAGCTTACTTGCTGCCTTGTCTGCCAATTCGATGGTAATTGGAATCCCATTGCAACGGTGAGTATTGTAGTGCTTTTTCATACTCCAATATGTATATATGAAGTAAATTGTATTTTTAAAAATTTATTATTAACATTTTTATGACAATTGCATATATATATATATATATATCTATATATATAAACTTTTTTTTTTTTTTTTTTTTTTTTTTTTTTTCAGGTTATAATTGATCAGTTGTTTAACTTCCTTTGTGACATCCTGGATAATCCCAAACCTGGCCAAAAACAAGTGTGCAAAATTGCTTGGCAGCTTATATTTGATGGTAAAGAAAATTTAAAAAAAATTTCTAACATTTTGAATCTACTTCCTCATCACAGAATTCCTATTGATATTTTTTTCATTATTATTAGCAAAAAACAACCTCTGGGCAGTGTAAAAATAAATTTTAAAAAGATATTGCTGGGAGAGGGGGAATTGATAAAATATAACATCTAATGTTTTAAAGAAAATGTATTACTTAAAAATCCTCATATTCACTCCACTCCACTATTTGTTTTGTTTTACGACAGTAACGACCTCCAAAACGTTTCTAAATAATTCTGATATAACTGTTCAGACTCTTATCTTTATAGAAAAAAATAAAAATCGTACGAGTAAAATATATTATTTTAAACACAAATCCATCTAAAGATGAATAAGTATCAAATTTTTTGTGAAAATTTGACTCTTAATTGATTTTTTAATAGAATTAAAAAAAAAAATACTGTGATGTAAGCAGTGACATAGTTTCAGTTACAGACAAAGAGAGACTGAATTTCCCTTAATAGATTATTAATCTATGAAAATTGGTGAAAAAGAACTTTGACAAATTCTATTCTTTCTTAAAACTGATATACTACTATTCCAAGAATTAATATCATAAGCAATGTGTTTATATTCTGTTCAAATATAAATGTAAAAATGACAGAATTTGTTACTTAATCATCAAATTTTTTCTCTTCTGACATAAAAAAAATATTTATTAGTGCAGAAAATGACCAAAACTAAAAAAAAGAGTTAGGAGTAGTGGTAAAGTCAGTAGGCAAGTGTTATATAAAAATATGTTTTATACTCAACATCGGGTATATAATCGAGCGAGGAAACTCGAGTGATAGAGAGAGAAACAGAGATACATTAGTGAGGATGGTCTTACTTGATTACTTCATTTCTGTTTACTTGATGCTGACTACTTACTTACTTCTTCTTCTTCTTCTTCTTTTATCTCCTCTGGCTGACATCTTGTTGTCCAGTTGAGTTGACTTCTATCTAAGTGCTAATTCTTCTACTGGGCTTCTTTGGGCTAGTCATTGTTTTTATATTTAATTACACAAAAATTATGTTTTCTTGATCAAGTTTTTATTACTTATCTAGCCCATAATTGATTCAATTCTGTGTGGATGAGATGACCCAGCAGAGAAGACAATTGTCTTTCTCCTTCCAAAGCCAGGTCGAATCTGAATTCTAAAACTAACTGTTCTCACGTCTCTGTACTGGAGGTCAGTTGGGGTTATCTAAAATGTCAATCATAACTCCCAACGGTTATGGAAAACTGCCCATCTCCGGTTTCAAATCTAACTTTATTTAAAACTAACTACAGGGTCTGCTCACAATTCATGAACTCTCATGAATTGTAACACAAGCAAATAATTTATATATTCGGCTCAATTTGAGTTTGTACTAAGATACAATTTGAGTTTATTTTTTAATTTGTGGTTGTCCTCATCAGAATTGACTTTAGATCTAATCATTAGATTGAATGAAAGTTTTGTTTTATTTGATAGACCTTCTCTTGATATGAATTATATAAATTGTTAGTTTTCATAAAAAGATAATCGATGTGTGTGTGTGTGTGGGGTGGTGGTCTCTATGGTGTAATAGCTAACAAGCAGGACTACGATATTCTAGTAAGCGAATTAAAACTCCAGTTGTGCTATCATATTCACTTTCGGACTAATACCCTTGGAAAAGGTTATGAACCCCTTTTATCCCCTTAGCTATAGGTTCTTCTACAGGGATGGTTTTGGCATTAAATAACCCAGTAAAGTTCATATGCCATTGAATAAAGAAACCAAACCAAATCATATAGATAATCATCTTTGCTATCAGTTTAGAAAAAATGAAGAAATGAATTTTCTTTGAATAATATTTTTGATGCAGTTAATGCTGCAATTTTTTCCTCTTTTAATAAATGATTTAATTTGTTTTTAGGTGCTGCAGTATTTTTTCCAGACAAAGAATCACGAGGAGGGAAACTTCTTTGCTTGATGGATGATGTTGGGGTATGTCTCTTCTTTTAGTAATTTTCAATCAGTTTGTTGTAGAAAGGAGATTTAGAATTTGAATATCTAGTTAATCAAAATAATGTTTAGGCTCTCAAAACCATGTATCAAATACTAAGGTGAATCAAAAGTTTTGCAATAATTTGGTATATGTAAATTATTTGTAAATACCATGAATATAGGTAGGTGGTAAAGAGGTGGTTATTAATATAAAAATTAGTAAATCAAATTCCAATTTTAACTTGGAAAAGATATGAATCCATTTCTCCCTGTCAGCTGAGGCTTTAGAATACACCAACTGCACCTCTGCAGAGGGGTAATTGTCTGCAAAGAGTTATTTTATTTTTTTAATGAATTATTTGTATTATTTATGACAATATAATTTAAAATAAAATTTGCTAATTTTTGTTAAATAAAGCTTTTTTTGCAATCTTTGTTAAAACTTTAAATGAAAGACACATTTTTATATTAAAAATTTATAAAATTTATTTCAATAGCTCTCAATTGTTTGTGTGTGCACATTATTTTCTCTGTTAACAAAAATATGGGAATGATTAACAGTATTATGGGAAAATCCCAAATCATGCTCAATCGCTCTGGCACTTGAGCATTACTTTAATAAATCAGAACTTTAGCTTATTAACCAGAAGTTAATGAATATTTTTCAACACTTAAAATATTTTTTTTTAAAATTTTGAAAAGCTCATACAAACAATTGAGAGCTATTGAAATAAATTTTATGAATTTTTAATATAAAAATGTGTCTTTTGTTTAAAGTTTTATAATTAAAATTTTTTTTATTTTGCTATTGAATTAACTACATGAAATAACATTTTTTAAATAAAACCAAAAACTATTTTAATATAAAAACATGTCTTTGATTTGTTAAACATAAACTAACTTTTAAAAAAATATTACAGTAAAATTCTAATGTAAAAAAAATCATCTGTTGCTTTGTTTAAAAACAACCGGATATTTATGGTGAAAAGCAAAAACTGTCCTTTTTGTCAACTGGGGTGCTTATTAGATACTTGATCAGAGTTTTTGTAGAAATTTGTTAAATCTGATTTTATTCAAAAAGTTCATTTAAGATAATTTACAACTAATTACTAATGCAGTTTTATCTGTTCAATGTTTTTTGTTTTTTTTTTTTTTTTTTGTATAATAAAAATATTTAAAACTTTTTTTTATTTTTCAGAAATTAGTTGAGAAGCCTTCTGTTCAGTTAATATTTCAATCACTCTGTCAATTCTACACAACTGCTGAGCCAATGAGTTTGCTCTCTTTACCAAATGGTAATCTTGAGACTGCTGAGGTAAGTTCAATTTCTCTCAGTTACCTTTAATTGGAAACTAGAAGTGGCTACCCAGCATTGCCTGGGTAGAGGGGGTGGAGAAATCTGTTGTATTTGTTTACTTTTGTGATTTACAAATGCTCGACATTTTTAAATAGAATTTCAATGCTATTTTTATGTATAATTTCAATTTTTAAATATTTTTTAATATAAATCACATCTTTATAATTTTTGCACACAAAGTAAGAACTGGTGATATTTAATGTGTATATACAAGAGTGAGTCAAAAAGTAATGCCATTTTGTTTAGGATAGGTATAATTACCAACACAGAAACATGTATCATATATCAAAATGAAGTTGGTCCTCTGTGGATCACATCCCTACTTCTCCACATAGTCACCGTTTCTCTAAATAGCAATGTTTCACCTTCGAATGAGAGCATGTATCCCTGCCCTGTAAAATTTTGTTGTCTCTTCTTTGAGCCACTTCCCCACTACAGATTTCGCTTCCCCATCACTGGTATAATGTTTGCCTCTCAAACCCCCTTTCATGGGGCAGAATAGATGATAGTCTGAAGGTGCTAAATCTGGTGAGTATGGAGGATACGGTAAAATTGTCCACCCAAATGTGGTGATTTTCTCCCTTGTCCTGAGGCTTGTTTTGCAGGAGGAGGACATTGTCAATTGGCAAATTGGGTCTTACTCATCTGAATCTTGCTTTAAGGGTCTCAATGTAGGCCTTAGTTTTATAAAAAAAACTTTACATGAAATAAAGAAAATGGCATTACTTTTTGACTATCCCTCGTATATAACTAAAGTTAAGCAGCAATGAGCCCATTCAATACTTAGATGGGTGACCATTTAAACAGTATCAGGTACTGTAAGCAACCTGACATCAAAATGACTTGATTTGGTAATAAATTATCTGAAAATATTAATATTAATAATATTAATATTAAATATGCCATAATACAAAAACAACCAACAAAAAAAATAAAAACATAAAAAATCTTTAAAATAACTCTTTTTTTTCCCCATCTTGTCTCCTTTTGACTAAAAAACTGATTTCTTTTGTATTTTTTGTTTCTCAGAATTTTGACTCTAGCAAGTCTTTATCTTTGCTTGAGAATTTGATATCTGTGATCTGCCATGATTTGTGTGGAGTAGTGACAATGAAAACAATTAATGAACAACTTGCACCATTACATAATCTGTTCAGTGCTCTACAAACATCACTCATCTATTGGTGTTGGCAACATTTGAATTCTACCTCAGAATTGGCAAAGTCAACAGCAAAGGACATTGTCCTTAGATGTAAGTTGACATTTTTATTTTAAACAAACAAAAAATAAAACTCATTTATGTTTTACTTATTCACAATCATTTAGGATTATAGTTTTAAAAAAAGTTTTATTTTCTAAAAAAACGCAAAAAAAAAAAAAAATCACAATTTTTCTTAAAAAAAAAAAAGATATTAAAAAAATCACTGGAATTTTATGCTGAAACATTTTTAGAAATTTTGATTCTAAAATGCCACTCAGGATTTTTTAACAATTGGTTTTTAAGGAATAATTGTGATTTTATATTTTTTAATGAAATAAAACATTTAAATATATGACCCTAAATAATTCTTAAATTATGAATTATTTATCTGATTAAAAATGTCCATTGTGTCAAGATTCATGTTCTGTTTATATTTAGTATGTATATTTTTTTATTTGTAAAGTAAATTTAATGCAAAGGTACTTGATTCCCAAACAGAATAAATTTTAGACAAATGTCTAATGAAAAAAGAAAAACAACTTTTGATATGCCTGTATAAATTGAAGATCTCATTTATTTTTATCCAAGAAATTAACTTACTTAGGCTAAACGGATGGTTGGAGAGGCTCCCTCTGATCAATCGACTGGTCATGTCAAGCCTTAGCACCTATATTATTGTTTCAACCCTATTGCCCTTATGGCAACACTCCAACTCTTGTGCTAGACGGCGGTAGTTTAAGACCCCCTACTGTCAAAATCAGGAAAAATCCTTGAAAACGACATAACAATAAATTTGACCATCCCTCACAATCTACCAATTGTCATAAAATAACCCTGGATGGGTTGACATGACGTTAAAATCAATCAATTAAACCTTTGAAATGACAATACCAATATTTCCTTTTACCAAAAGCTAATTTCCTTTTTTTTTTTTTTTTTTCTCCTTCCAGATTCTGTGTCTATTGCTCAAAAAGTGAACGAATCATTACAATTTCTTTTAACAAAAGATCGTGAAACTCTGGTAAGTTGGATTCATTTGTTTCTGTTGTTAAACAATTGGCTGAGAATCACCATGGCAACCAGGGGCCCTGTGTTCGGATATTTAGGTAGATGAGATAAATCCGAATTTTGTATCCCACAATTTAAATGTATGAGACTACGGAAATTTAGTTTCCGTAGAAAACAAAAGACGACGACGAAATTGATACAATAAACAATATTATATACATAAATACAAGTGGTATAGTTTTGTTCTTTCGACGAGATGACAGACGATATGTGTCTGTAGTTAGTAGTGTATACTGAGTGCGTCTGTATTGTTTATATTGTATTTATGAATGAGACAAGACTTACATTGATAAGAGTGGTTGACCGTATTTTCAAAGCAAAACAAAGTAAGTGAAGAATATTTTTTGCTTATGCACTGTCAAGTCGGAAAGAGAGAAAAGGTGTGAGATGGATTGAGTTGTTGTGACTTTTGAGCGAAGCCTTTGTTTGACGTGTCTCAACTCTCTGTGTGATTTCGGCGATGTTCCGATGCTGTCTGGTCATTTCTCCCCCTGAACTCCTTTTTTTATAATTTTAATTATTCATCAAAAATCAGCTGATCTTTGTGCATTCCATTGAATATCGGCAGTTTTCTAATGACGTAGATATTGCCATCGGAATGTTCAAATATCAGCTGATTCTGTTACTTGTGGCATTCCAATGACCGTTCAGTTTTCTATTGATATAAATATTATCATTGGAATTTTCAACTATTATTTCTCGTTTGTAAACAATCCTTTGTCCTTAGATTATCTACATTATAAACAATTTTCTATTGTTGCTAAAATATTTCCAAACTAATTTTCTTTCTAATCTCTTTCGATCACAATTAAAAATCTAAATCCTAATTTATGGCTACTAAAATAATTGTTTTAAGATTTCTAATTATTTGTAAAAAATCTAGGAGTTATTCCTATAATGGCAACCAGATTATTGCAGAATTTGATTGCTGATTGGAAATAAATTACAGTTTAAAAAAGAAAGGAGGCATCTCCACACTCAATAGTAAGCCTTTAGAGGCCAGTAGAACAATTCATCTACCTAGGTAGATGTAATCAATTTCTAATATTTCTCCTGTATTATTCATCTTTCTCTGCCCTGGTGATGATCTATTGTTTACATGTTTAATTTTGTATTTTTCTATTTTATTTTCTATTCAAAATAATTTTAAATACTGTATGTGTAAGCAAATTCTGGTTGAAACATGTCGACATGATAAATTTCATTCATACCAAAGTGTATATATTTTTCTTTCATTTATCATTTTAACATATCTCTCGGATTCATTTCCATTTTTCTCACTTACATACATATACAGTGATGCTGATAGCTTTTTGATTTAGTGTGTCCTGGGATGCACATATTTGCTTTGAATGAGTCCCAACAAAAGCCATCTAAGTCTTACCTTGTAACCTATCCTGTGTAATTCCTTTCTAAGAAACTATTGAAATGTATTTACTGTTAGCTTGAAATGGTGAGGGAAGAAAAAAGAAAAACACTAGAATGCATGGATATGATTTTACTGTGTCCTTTTAGATTTTTGTGCATCAGGGACACATGACACGTACCTATCAGCATCTCTGCATATATATATATATATATATATATATATGCACACATACACACATGTAAAATTAATGTTTTTGTTTTCTTTAACAGAAAGAAGTATTACCAAGATTAGATAAATTGTTTCCATCTATACCTTTCAGACAATTGGTAAGTTGTTTAAAATTCTTTTTTTCTCAGTTGTATTTTAGTTGGCATAAAAAAAAAGTTTTTATTTCCCCTCAGATGTTTTATGTTTACTTGTTTAAAAGAAGTTCAACAAATGATGTCAATAATTCTTTCTTTATTTGATGAGAAAACAAATTGAATGAAGATGAATTTAATGAACAAGTGGAAACGTTCAAAGGTTTGATTGTCTTCTCCCAGTTTGGGAATATTAACCATATAAGAATTTAGATGTTAACTCAGTAGCTAACACCTGTTTCTTATAATGCATTAGGTTATCTAAAAGAGAGTAACCCAACACAGAATATTTGGTAGGAAAATAAAGAATTAGGGAGGTGTTAATTCCCATTCTTATAATGCATTAGGTTATCTAAAAGAGAGTAACCTAACACAGAATATTTGGTAGGAAAATAAAGACAAGTCAATTAATACTATCATAAGATTTAAGGAGGTGTTAATTCCCATTCTTATAATGCATTAGGTTATCTAAAAGAGAGTAACCTAACACTGAATATTCGATAGGAAAATAAAGGCAAGTCATTTAATACTGTACACCATTTAATTTCTTCAACATGCAAGGAGGGAACTAAGTTCCCATCCCCAGCTACAAAAGAGTAACAATGTGTTTGTGGAACATGAAGAAAAGTCTAACCAACAAAGAGGTGGAAACCATTTACTCAGGTCTGGAAACAAAGACAGGCGCCATGGGCATTATTGTGGAGGAACGAAAGACTTTGTTACTTGTCAAGTTCTGTTCATAAAAGAAGGGGATTCTAGGGTTTGCCTTGTCACATGACCAAAAACGGACTTGTGACATGGGAGAGTTCCTCAAATCCTATGACAAGGGAGACCAACAACCTGATTCCCTTTTAAATGGAATTATTTTATTCATAGGATTCTAAGATTGAATACTTAATGTAGTAACTTTGTTATTTATACAAAATGTTAATATTTAAATGTTGTGTTATTTTTGTCTTTCAGTTAATTCTTCTAAGCAATGTTATTGAAGTGCTCGATCCAGCATCCCGCTGTTTACTGCTACAACATTTTAAACCCATTTTAATGCAACTTTATCACATGTCATTAGAAATGTCAGAATTCTTCCCTAATGTAAGTAAACATTTTTATCTTAAGAATAACTCTTTTTAAAAGAATTTTTTTTTTTAGTAGTCTTAACTTAACCCATTTCCAAAGTAATTTTAACTTAACCCATTTCCAAAGTAATTTTAACTTGAAAAAAATATCAAAACAAAAAAAACCCAAAAAACAGTTTCAAGATTCTTAAAAAAAAAAAAAAAAGCCCGCTCTTTTAGAGATTTTTCTTTGAAAGGTTTGTTACAATTCTGTTTGCCATTTTGGGCATTTAGGTCACCTATTGGTAAAACCAAGGGTAGAACAAAAGTATAGTCTCAGTAGTAGAAAATCCGGTTGTATTCCTTGAAATCCTTGGTAGAACAAGAGTATACTCACTGTAGCAGAGATTCCGGTTGTAGTTTTTGAACTCTTGGGTAAAAGAAGAGTGTAGCTCCTTATAGCAGAGAATCCAGTTAGCAACTGATTTCAGGACAATTACCAATGACCTTAAATGCATTCTATGTCCTTTTTCATTGGTTAATGCTTGCTGCTGATTTTGGTAAAGTCCATAAATATAAGTGGCAATTTTGCATACATCTTATACATTAGATAATCCAATAAGGTTATTTAAATTATTTTCAATTATTTATGATTCATTGATATGACAAAAACAGTTTTATTTCTGATTTCTAAGATAGGATCAAAAAATTGATATAATTTCCCTCAACATTTCAATTAACAGACAATAGTTCCAGCATCTAGATTGATCTAACAATACAAAATTGATTAAATCATTAGGAAATTTTGGCTACCAAATTTTCTTTTATTTTCATTCATCAAAATGATATGTTATGGATTTTATACTACAAGGAAAAAAAAAATGAAAATATCCATGAATTTATTTGTAAGAATTTCAAAAACCCCAACTTTTTATGCTCTTTATTGACTCTCTCTTTTTTGTCTCCAGCTTACTCATGATTTTTGGTTGCACAGTGATAAAGATGAAGTTATATTAAAAGAATGGGAAGTTGAATCACCTCATCATTACGAGAATAATCAACTCATTTCTCAGGTTAGTCAATCAACAAATTTTCTCTTCAATTAAAATAAATCAAATATTTTAAAAATATTATTTTATCCAGTTTCTCTGAATTTTTAAGATGAAATTTGATAATTTGTATTATTTGTATGATTCGGACTATTGTCCTCATCTTTATTGTTATCTACACAATGTTTCGGCCTATGTGCCCTCCAGCCTTCTTCTCGGGAGCTTTCATGTTGTAATCGGGAGTCTTCACTGAACTTCAAACCTAACCCTTTATTCAATCCACATGGGTAGAATGAGTGGGTACAAGCTGTGTTAATTATTCTATACTAGTGTCGCCCTTGACAAGAAATACCTGAAGAAGGCCGGAGTGCACATCGGCTGAAACATTGTGTATATAACAATAAAGATGAGGACAATAGTCCAAATAATCCAAATTCTATCTACAGGTTTGTACTTTAAAAGTTGTTTCTTATCTACTAAATCTTTTTTACAAATTTATTTTTATGTGACTCTCATCTAGATTGATTGTACAACATTTTAACACGTTTATTTAATCCTATTTTACTTTGTCAGAATTTTTCCAAAACAATGGAAGGCAAACTAGATGGCTTCCTCCTCTTGGATTTAGTAAATCAGCTTGACAAAAATCGGGGTCCAATTTCACAGAGCTACTTATTTCCATTTAACCCTTTATTATCAAATGTTGCCTCCCTTGAAGTAGATTGTTTTTTAATAAGATAGGATGATAATTTACAAAGATGTTTTAATACTTTTATTTACTGTTTTCAGGCGGTCCGGCATTTTGATTGTTGGGCAGTTTGGGGCGCTCTGGTAGATAAAAGGTTAAATTGTGTTAAGGTCTTAAAACAATGGAGTATATGTGTATATATATATATATATATATATATATATATATAGACATGACCAACTGATTGAACATCCAGTCAGTGTATTCTAAAACCCCATCTGACAGATCTTGAAGATCAATTAATTGACAACTAAGATACAATGCTTTTATATATATATATATATATATATATATATATATATATATATGAATGTGTGTATATAAGCATTGTATCTTAGTTGTCTATTAATTGATCTTTAAACCCTGTCAGATGGGCTTTAGAATACACTGACTGCATCTCTGTAGAGTTCAATCAGTTGGTCATATCAAACCCTAGCACCTATATGATTGTCCCAACCCTATTGCCCTTTTGGCAAACCCCAACCCTTTTTATTATATATGTGCTAGAAGGTGGTGGCTGATGGTCTTAGTGTCCTGGGTATGATATTAAACTCTATTTGATGGTGAAGTTCCAATTCTGGAGGTCTAGGTAATGTGGAGTACCCCTCCATCATCAATACTCCCAGGTTCACTCTTACCCGGAGTGGTAGTACCTATTAGGTTCCCATCTATGGGTTAAATAGAAAAAGATGAGTTTTAAAAATGTGTTTAAAAACAATTAAATACCCTATAAGATTGATTAAAACAAAATGTTTTTGGCATAAAATAATCCAGTACATTTTGACATGCCATAAAATCAAACCAACCAACCAACAGTTTTTTTCTTCTTGTCTTTTGTCTAGAGTTTCCATTGTCCCGGAGCTTCCAAAATTGTGGTGTCTTTTGACAGTCGATGTGAAACAGAGAGTTGGTAAGTATCTTGTCACCTTTTTGTTTATGAGACTTGTGTGACTATTGGTAAGGTTATTTTGTAGACCAATTTGTTAGTGTGGTGAGTTTATTCCTTACTGGGTGCCCTACTACTGTGCTCTTGTGTCAGACTAGATTATATTCAATAAATATGGCCTACCTTTTGGCTGCAGTAGTTATGTTGTATAACCATTCTCATATATACATATATTGTAGAGTGTACCCATAGTTGTATACAGATATATACCTATCTTCTTTATACTTATCTTGTTTTGAGGAGCTGGATCTTCTGTATCTGTTATCTGTATCTTCCATCTTAGCTTGATCTATGGGTTGGTAGATGGCTTCTTAGCTAGATCTATGATCTGGATCTGGTAGATGTTATTCTGTGAAGTCTTCTGTGTCTTGGCCATTTGTTTGTTGTTAGTAAACAACACAAGACTTTGTTCTTTTCCGTTAGAGCTCTTTATCATTTTATAAGATCCAGATCAACAAACATGCATGTGAGAATTTAGTTTCCACTGGACAAATTGCCATTGCCATCCATCATCTTCAGTGTCCAACTAGAATTTGACTTTACTTAAAACTCTTTCTCATATTCTCACTGGCAAAACAGAAGAGGAGGTCAAATGCAGGTCAAAATCTGTCCATCATTTTTACTGTTTTTCTCCACAACCATTTAAGCTACACCTATTGTACATAATAGGCTACTTATCAATTATGTAACAGTTATATATTTTCCATTAGTGTCAGGGGTTAGTGTTTAAACCATGGAAAGACTTTGCAATATTCAGCTAAAAGACAAAATTAGAGGCCTGTTTTAAAATGTTTGAGAGTGACACAGTTTATTTTCAGTTTGAGATATCACTAGTTCACTTCTTAATGAATTTGATTCTCAGTAGATGTCCCATACATTTTAGTCTTGTGCCAAACTTAGACATAAAATATTCTTTCTACTTTTTTTGGTTCTGCAAGTTTTGATTCATTTTGGCTGAACAGAGATGCAATTAATATTCCATAAAAAGTTATTCCAAAAGCAAAACTTTCTTTGAATTTCTTAAGCTTAAGAAATTCAAAGAAAGTTTTGTCATTAGAAGGTTGTGTATGAGTTTGTCCTTGCTTCTTCAGCAGTGTCCAGCATATTTTGTTTGTCCCTCTTGGATGGTTTATGTGATAGGGGGCAAGTGGCTGTACAGCTGCTTTTGTCTAGGATGTTTCCACAATTTGTTTAATATCCAGTGCAGCATTCTTGTGCTGCTCCCATCTAGCTTATTCTCTAGGTGCTTTAAGATCCAAGTGGTGCAGCCATACAGTAGCACTGATACAACTATAGCTTGGAAGAATTGTCGCTTTAATTTGTCAGTGAGATCAGATTTCCTTATGACTGATAATCTGTCTATGGTAGACCATGCCTTCCCTATACATGCACTAACATTGTTTTCTGTGGATGAAATATTACTACCAAGGTACATAGATTGTCTGTATTGAGCACTGTTGAATGACATGATGACTTTGCCTTTTTTTTCTATTTCAGGTATGATTATCTGCAATTCAAAGATGCTACTGGGGAATCTTTCCGATTTGCCCATAAAGTCGGCTTAGAGGGTTGGCCTGATGTCTTCATCTTTGCTGGTCCATCATTGCATTTCACATTCAAATCAGACTGTAGCAATACTGAATGGGGATACAAATTTAAGGTAAGAAAAATTGTGTACATTTAGTTAATGGGTGGGGGATATATTGTCCAATACTTTAGTACCAATTTTCTTTCTCACATGTGTGACAATACTTGGATAATAAGAAAAACATAACAACACAAAGTTGGATGACAGGACGCTAATGGAGGAGGAAGGTGTGATACTTTGTGCAGTTTGTGGTGGAGCAGAGGGCACTTAAATATGTTGTCAATTGGCAAGAAGTTCACTTAAGTCGGCTGCTAGAATAAATTACAAGTCTGACTGACTTTTCTATTGTGTGGGACTTTACTTATTTTCTATTTATCAATACCTCACTGGATGAGGCTCTCACTTCTCCGCCTTGTCGGCTGGGTTGTTAGAATACAGCAACTGCACCTTTGCAGAGGGATAAGACTCCCCCGATGGGGCAACCTGTTGGCTGTGGGTGGTGACCTGTGATGCTTAAGTATTGAACCCAGGTAGCTGAGCAGTCCATGACATGCAACACTCCACTTAGACCCGTACTTAGGCTAGACAGTCGGTCGGAGAGGCCTCCTCTGATCAATCGGCTGGTCATGTCAAGCCTAGCACCTATATGATTGCCCCAACCCTTTTTATCATATGGGTGCTAGAAGGCGGTGGCTGATGGTCTTCATGTCCTGGGAATGACATTAAACTCTATCTGATGGTGAAGTTCCAGTTTTGGGTAATGTGGAGCACCCCTTTATCACCATTGCTCCCTGGTTCACTCTGACCCGGAGTGGTAGTACCTGTTAGGATCCCATCTATGGGTTAAATAGTAAAATGTGTTAATGAAAAAAAAATGAGTATCCATTAAGAATGAATTTATTTCAAAACTTTTTCGGCATTAAATGACCCACTGAGGTTGATATGCTGTAAAACAAAACATAACAAACAAACTGCCAATCTGAATCTGCATTTGAAGCCTTAATTGGCTGAATATATGTAGATTTCTCCCCAACCTGACCCAGCTTATTAGACCACCCTGAAAATAGGTAGTAACTTTTTCTGGGCAGAATCAAGACTCCAATCTCTCCTAAAATTGCACATATTAATTTATTTCTAGACTGCTGGACACCAATTTTCCAACCATTAACTTTTTCAAGACCCATTTTCTCTTAAACTAGCCACTTAAAAATATTATCTCTAAGTGTCCTTAATTCATGGTGGCTGTACATTTTTTTATGGCTTTCTTGAACCCTCTTGGACTGATCCTATGTTACTCTGTGGACACACACCTACACATATACATACGCATGGACCTAACATATTCTATTTTACTTTTTTTTTTTCCCCCCTCTGACTGTATTTTTATTTAACCATTGTGTCACACATTAATGTCTGTATTATTTTCCAGGTTGTTGCCCGAGGTAGTGCGGATACAGTTCTCACTTGGCCATATGACATGCTGCTGTTACTTACAAAGTTATTTGGTCAGTTGTGTGGATCAGCCCTCACTGCTAATCCAAGTAAGAAAACATTTTTCTTTTTGTCTGAATTTTTCACATCAGGCTTGATAATTCTTATTATTTGGATTTTTTGAACTATTGTCCTCATTAACACTTGTACCCAGTCACAGTTAACAGAATGAGAACAGTCTACCACCATGGATTGAATAACAGGTTTGGTTTTAAGGCTCCTGACTATGACAAGAAATATTTGAAGAAGGTCAGAGGGCACATCGGCTGAAACATTGTTCCACCCTGTCGGCTGGGGCGTAGAATGCTGACTTCACCTCTGAAGAGGGGTAAGACCTCCCACCCAATAAGGCCACCTATTGGCCCTGGGTAACGACCCGTGATGCTTAAGGACGGAATCCTGGGGGATGAGCAGTCTATAACACACAACACTTCACTTTCGCCCCTACTTCGGCTAGATGGGCTTCAGAGAGACACCCTCCAATCAATCAGCCGGTCATGTCAAGCCCTAGTACTTATAAATTCCCCAACCCTATTACCCTTATGGCAAGCCCCAACCTTTTTTATCATATATGTGCTAGAAGGTGATGGCTGAGGGTCTTAATGTCCTGGGAATGACCTTAAACTCTATCTGATGGTGATCACCCTTTCATAATCCTTGCTCCCAGGTCCACTTAGACCTAGAGTGGTTGTACTTGTTAGGGTCCCATCTATGGGTTAAATAGAAAAATGTGTTCATAAAAAAAATTGACTATCCATTAAGAATGAATTTATATCAAAACTTTGTCGGCATTATATGACCCACTGAGGTTGATATGCCATAAAACAAGCCAAACCGAAACATTGTTAGTATAACAATAAAGATGAGGACAATAGTCCAAAAAATCCAAATAATAAACATTTTTCTTTTTTTTTCCTACTTTTTTTTTCCCTAAAAACAATTCAATACTTTCTGTATTATCATTTAGACAAACCATAGGGAGAAAAAAAGTGTGCATTAAATAAATTGTTGGCGGATTTTAAATTATTAAGATACTTGTTATAGAATTTTTCTTTTTTTGGTACACATCTGACTTAATCGGTTGCATCCCTCCTCTCCGCTAAGTTCATGAATGAAGATTTAATACATTTAACATGAAATAAGATAATTCACAGGAGTTCAGGGTTTTTAAAAAAAGTTTTCATAATTACTTCTATAAAAAGGAGATATTCAACATTTTATTAATTTTGAAGTTAAATCTTTCTCAGTACTAGCAAAAATATGTGCCATCAGTTTTAATCAATACATATATATTAAATTAGAAAGACTCACAAAATTAAACAACGCATATAAAAATATTAGACTTATTTTATTTTAGTTGATTTTTAGATTAAATTATACATGGGATTGATTTAACGTCTAAGAATAAAACAACAATATTAGAAATCAATAACACCATTTTGTCAAAACTTGTATGCAAATTATCCACACCATATACTATTTAAACCTTTATTTATTAGTGATATATAAAACACATTGCTGGATTTTAAACGCATTGATAACATGAGTTGTTTTGAGGCAAAGCTAACTCAGCTTGACCTCCATAGTGACTTGGTTAATAGATAAGATGCTAATTAAGATTAAATAATGATTATTTAATAATCATTGTGAATATAATGTAAATAACTAAGGGATTTGTGACATTGGTGATGATGTGTTAGTTGCAGACAGACACAAATAATCTCCATTATGATATGAAATATTTCCTATTAAATAATTAGTAGTTATACTAATAATTGGCTGTTTATATAACTTGTGATATTGTAGGTAAAATTTATTAAATACTAGAAATGGCTACCCAGTGTCGCCTGAATAGAAGGGTTTGAGAGAAAAATACCTAGTATATTGATTTGTTTACTTTTGAGATTAACAAATACCGGACATTTTTAAGTAGAATTTCAATGCTATTTCTATGTATATTTTGATTTTTAAATATCTTTGAATATAAATCTTCATAATTTTTGCACAAAAAGCAAAAACCAATGCTATTTAATGTGTATATATGTTTTCTTTGTCATTGTTTTATTTTCATAGTTTCCCACGGACATACATACACACCAACTGCCCTTTATATATGTATAGATGGTAAAATTTTGATTCAGTCTAATGATGACATTTTGACCTTTTTTTTTTTTTTTTTTTCTGATTTAGTGGCTGCCAAAGACCCCATCAGTTTATTTATGGATGATAATACGGAAGATCTTTGGGACAATGCTCTGTGGACAACCATTTTTAGAGGAGGATACACTAGTCCTGTCCTCCAAAGAACACTCTCAGGAAGTTGTGTAAGTCAATCTTTTTCTCCTCCCACACCCACACCCCAATTCTCTCTCTCTGCATATTCCTATAAGAATTAGCAAAGTGTTAACGTGTAGATAAATCCCATTTCTTATAATGCATTAGGTTATCTAAAAGAGAGTAACCTAACACAGAATATTTGGAAGGAAAATAAAGACAAGTCAATTAATACTATATACATTTGATTCAACATCATACAAAGAGGGAACTAACACTCATTTCTTATAATGCATTAGGTTATCTAAAAGAGAGTAACCTAACACAGAATATTTGGAAGGAAAATAAAGACAAGTCAATTAATACTATATAACATTTGATTCAACATCATACAAAGAGGGAACTAACACTCATTTCTTATAATGTATTAGATTATCTAAAAGAGAGTAACATAAAACAGAATAACTCTAACCATTACATGTATATAAGGTATGAAATTTATCCAGATATTTGGTAAACTGTTACATAAGGATATTTTTTGAATATGACTTCTTACAATCCAAATTTTCCTAACTCTTATTCAGTTTAACAACCTCATATAATAATAGTCTATTGGATATAAAGCTCATTATTACAGTGGTGAGTTTACTGTTCAGTGGGTGTGTCTTGTACTGAAATAAGCTTAGTAGAATATTACTACTAGTACATTGGCCAGCAAATATGACATATAAACCTTTTTTAAAAGTAATATAGAAATATATTGTTGGAATATTTTGTGATATAAGGTGTGCTGGAATCCATCACTTAAGCTTATAGACTCTGTGTGGGCACGTTGATTCAATCAGCCAATCAACAAGCTTGAATACGTAGTTAGTTAACTATTTAATTGCCAATCTTGAAAGCCCTTTAGTTGCTGGTATTCGACTCAGACGGATCAGCAACCAAGGATTCTACCTAACACTAAAGAACACAAGGATTCTACCTAACACTAAGGAACACAAGGATTCTACCTAACACTAAGGAACCCAAGGAATCTCCACTGTAAAATGCTCTCACCTAAAAATGGCCCTCAAAAATTGTAACCTGCCTATTTTTTTTATCTTTTTCAGTTTACAGATGTTAATCCTGATGTTCTCCAACTGCTCAATACTATGATGGATGGTCATCCAGGACTTGGAGCTGATTTATTGCAAAAGTATAATTGATCTTTAATTAATTAATTTGATTATTTTTCATCCAAATTTTAATTGTTGCAAATATTAAACATTAGAAATCTAAACATAAATTCAGGATTTTTTTTTTCTTTTACATAAATGAAGAATTTTCTTTTTGGTTTCATTTTAACTAGCATGATCTGTGGATATACCACACTATGATAATTTAATTATTACAAAATTTGATATGTATACTTAAGAGCTATTGCTAAATAGTTCAATATGTAAAAAGGATAACTTTCTCTTGCTTTTTTTCTTTCTTTCCTTATTGTTATTATGTTTGATTAAAACAGATTAGTGTTATCGCTTCTGTGCACTCACCCCCTCTATCTTTACCTTTCTCTTTCTTATTTTTTTTCTGTGTAGCATGTCCTTTTCCTTCCCTTTCTCATAAGAAATAAGCATTCAGCAGATAAGCAACACCAGATAATCAGAATTTACATTTTTGCATTTTATCTTGGGTGATTTGGATGGTCTCATTTTTAACCAGAGGGTGTTGTAAGATGACAACGGTCATACAATTCAAGAACCTGAGTATTAATATATAGAATTTCATTATTTCTTTCAATAGGATAATATTTCAGAAGGCTCCTGATTATGACATACACCTGAAGAAGGCCAGAGGGCACGTTGGCTGAAACGTTGTGTATATAACAATATAGATGAAGACATTAGTTTGAATAATCCAATACTTTAGGAGGGTTTTTAATTGCTTGCTTGCTTACTTTAGATGTCCGTCCCAGATGACGATGACATCACTCCATGTCTTCAACAGTTGTGGATCCTCTGGACTTGCAGATGCGTTCACACACATTGCAAGGGAAATTCCCATCTGCATTTGGTAGTTCATGATGACGAAGATGTTGCTGCTCTGCAGCTCTGTTAATCTCGATATTGAGCCACTCAGCTCTTGTGCGGTACACATCTTGCCAACGCTGTCTGTTGGAGGCCAGATCTTCCAGGCTTGAAGGTGTAATGGTGCATTTCTTCAGTGTCGTCTTAATATGGTCTTTGAACCACTTTTGGGGGCCTCCTGTCCTTTGCATGTCATCCGCAAGTTCACCATAAAGTATTTTATGGGGGAGGCTGTCTGTAGGCATGCAGATGTGTGACCCAACCATTGCAGTTGGTGTTGCAAGGGAATGATCTCAATTGGGCCAATGTGTGCTCTGCTTCGATTTTTGAGTGGTGGATTCTGTGCCACCACTTAACACCCAGTGTGTGTGAGGCAGTTGATGTGGAATGTCCAACACCAGTGTGTGTTGAAGGTCCCAGTTGAAAGTGTTGTTGGAGGCAGTTGATAAGGCAAATTGCCGTGCCAAACAAAAAAACAATTTATGTGTAGCTTTATTGGGTGGCATTTTTTTCCTTTTTTTTTTACCTGTTGATGAATGATAAATATTTTTTTATTTTGCAGATGTCGAGACCACTGCAAACCTCAACAAATTGGTGGCATTGAATTTGATCGAGCAATTACTGCTGTTTTTGCTGCCATTCTTTGGCACAGCCAAGATCTTCGGGAAGAACTGGAATCATATAGTGAGTGAAGATGAAATTTTACTTTTCTACCACTACTCTTTTTTAGTTTTAAGTACAACATTTTTTATATAGACTTTAAGGGAAATATTCTTAGAAATTGGGATTAATTTTTTTTTTTTTTTTTTAATGTCAGAAAACGTGCATTTGATTTGGTGTGAAACATGGTTTCAAGAATTTCAAAAATGATTTACTTGCATTTTTGTCAAAGATGTGGAATTCTTTAAAGGAAGATCCTTAAACTTTTGCCTAGGAATCACAAAGTCCTGAGTTCAATATTGGTCCCAACTCAGTGCATATGTAGCACAGATTGGATAATTGGATCTTTGTGATATCTATATGACTGTCCAAACCCTATTTCTCTTACGGCAAGCCCCAACCATTTTTTTATCATGTGTGCTAGAAGGCAGTGACTGAGGGTCTTAAGGTCCTAGATATGATGTTAAACTCTAATGGTGAAGTTCCAATTTGGGGAGTTGGGAATGTCATACCATTACTCCCAGGTCCACTCTGACCCGGAGTAGTAGTACCTGTTAAGGTCCATCTATGGGTTAAATAAAAAAAAAATGTGTTTAAAAAAAAATTGATTACAAGCATGAATAAAACAAAACTTATTTGGCATAAAATAACCCAACAAGGGTTGACATACTGTAAAATCAAAGAAACCAAACCAAACAGACTTTATTTATATCATTGGAGAATAAAAATGGAAGATCAGTTAGATATGAAATTGATATTATATATGAAATAAGAGTAAAATTATTATATTAGGCTTCATAATCTTCACAAACCTTTTTTATTCTTTTTTTTTTCAGTTGAGCATAAAGATTCTTGGAAAATTCCAGAAAGTATTTACACAGCTTTCAACTCTGCAGAATCGATTCGAAAACCTCTGGTGAGTGAACCTTACTACATTCAATTATTGTCCTAATTTGTTTCTTTCTTTTTTCTAAAATCAATTCAATTTCCAAATGAAATCTCCTTTCATGTCAATGTGAATATGTGACAATTTGTATTACATTATTGAATGACAACAGATTCTATTCCTCAAAGTAAAGTGTTTAACAATTATTATTTCTAAGTTATGGAGGCGCGCGTGGTCTAATGGTTAGTCATGGGAAATGGACTCGTCGACCCGAGTTCAATTCCTGGATGAAGTTGTTTGCATTTCACATGTCGCTAATACCCTTGGGAAAGGTATGAATCCAATTCTCCCTCAGCTATAGCAGGGCAGACTGGGCTCTTTAATCATGGCTAGGTAACCAGTCTAGGAGAAGGAAAACTTGAATTCAAACCTGTTAAACTCTGCTTAAGAAATTGACCTTGTGTCACATCCTGGTCGTGCGGAGGGTTGGTAAATATATATAATTTCTAAGTAAGAATTAAACAATAGATTTTTGTTTTGTTTTTAGCTACACATCTTTTTGCTACTACTATATATATATATATATATATATATATATATATATATATATATATATATAATATGGGTGGTATATTTGTAGGTAGACATTGCTCAATATCATTGATAGAGCATTTATATTTAAGTGAATGTAGTGTGGACATGGAGTCAACACCTGATTACTGACAGTTTCTTACCTATCTGAAGATTGCATAGGCAAGAAACTGTCAGTAACCAGGTGTTGACTCTATGTTTATGCTACCTTAACTTATATAAAGTTAGGGTAGATAAGACATAAAGTCAACAGTACTTGGAAACTGTCAGTTTCTCACCTATTCAGTTTCAAAACCAACTTGGTTTGAAAATTGCATAGACAAGAAACTGACAGTTACCAAGTGCTGTTGACTTTGTCTTCACTGCTCTATCAATGATATTGAGCACTCTTTACTTATGAATATAACAAACTGTTATCAATATTGATTTTATATATACAGGAAAAAATACAAACTTCAGTGAAAGATATGCATGTTTAATCTGAAAATAGTATTCTACCTTCCTTCTCAACTCATCATGAGATTGACAAGAAGAGGATAGAAAACTATTTTAGGTTATATATATAATGTTAAGTTAGCGTGGACATGGAATCAACTCTTGGTTACTGACGGTTTCTTAGGCAAGAAACTGTCAGTAATCAGAAGTTGACTCCATGTCCATGCTACCTTAACTTAAATATAGATTCTTTATCAATGATATTGTCTACCTATAAATATAGCACCCATATTATCTACAATATAATATAAATACTAGACAAAACGTGACGCATTGGGTCACCCATTGAGCTCTGGATAGATAACTGGGATTAAGGAAAAGTGAGTTTGCAAAGCGAATTAAATTTTAAAAAAATAAATACAACTGGAGAATTTAAAAAAACAAACAATTTTAAAATCATTTTGTAAGATTTCTAAGAAATTTGACCTAATTTGAATTTATTAAGAGCCAAGGTGTTGGCCAGGCTGGCTGTTTATGAAACTTAACATACAAATACATTTCAAACTCTCTACTCTCACTGATATATAACAAGGTGGTAATCAAGGTATACATTGAGAGGGGAAAAGTGACAGGCAGAATGTGAGTAAGAGACGAATCAGTTTTTTACTTAATTGCAAATTACGACTAATTAGAACTGATTAAAATGAATTTTTTTCAAACATAACTCAATCCTAAAAGTACGGAATAATTTAGTATAACATTTGTGTCATTAAATAGTAAAAAAGCCTTTAGGAGACAAACATTGATTCACTCAGCTTTAGTATAATAATATATATATATATATAGTCATCCACAGACACCGTGTTTCAATATTTACGTCTCAGTGTGACTAGACTTAACAGCTACTTCTAGCCAAGAGTGAAACCCGACAGACTTTTCACATATATATCTATATATATATATATATATATATATATATATATAATTATTGTTTAGTTATCTAATACAGTGGTCCTTTTATAGTATTTCATGTTTTATTCATAAATAATCTGAGGATAACATTATAAATATCAGTGCAAAGTTCATTATGCAAATCTAACAATAAACTGATTGTGTTTTATGAAATATACAAAGTTCATTTGTAGAGTTGATGAACTTTCCAATTGTAAATTGTGATTTCTTAATAAAAACTTTAATTTCTTTCTCCTTCAGATGAGTCAAAGGCAGAAAATTGCTGTAGAAGCTGACAAATCCAATCGAGCTTCTTCAGATGCTGAAAATCCAGGTAAACATTTTTACTCATTTCTTTTGGTTTTTCCTGTATTATAAATTTTTGCTATCGTTAAGCCTCTAAAGCCAGTAGAACAATTCACATACCTAGGTAGTAATATCTCATCCACAGAAAGTGATGTTAATGCATGAAATAAGGAAGGCATGGTAAGCTATAAACAGATTATCTGTCATATGGAAATCTGATCTCACTGAAAAGTTAAAACAACAATTCTTCCAAGCTGTGGTTGTACCAGTGCTGCTGTATGGCTGCACCAATTGGACCCTAACGAGGCACCTTGAGAATAAGCTAGATGGGAGCTGCACAAGAATGCTGCGTGCAATCTTGAACAAGTTGTGGAAGCAGTTGTATGGCCACCTGCCCCCTATCTCACAAACCATCCAAGTGAGACGGACAAAACATACTGGACACTTCTGGTCGAGCAATGACAAACTCATAAGCGACGTTCTCCTGTGGAAGCCAACACATGGACATGCTAATGTGGGCTGCCCAGCAAGGACCTACATTGACCAACTGTGTGTATACTGGATGCTGCGCAGAGGACCTCCCTGGGACAATGAATGATAGAGAAGCTGGCAAGAGATTGTCATGGATATATGTGCTAATTGTGCAACATGATGATGAATGATAAAATTTTGAATAAAGAATTTAATAAATAAACATCATTAGCATCTGATTTAGGACAATTTCCCAACAACCTTAAAATGCATTCTGTCGTTTTTGATTGATCAATGCCTGCTTGTACAATTAGTAAAGTCCATAAATGTAAGTGGTGACTTTTCATACAGCTTATACCTACAGATAAATCTAAATATTTGTACAAAATTTACATTTTTTTTTTTTTTTTTTTCAGTTACCATTTGTCAGGAAAAAGCCAGATTTTTATTAAAATTTGCAGGACTCAGCAAAAGTGAAATTAAAGGAGTAAGTAAACCACTCCCCCCTTTTTTGCTCACCCCCACCCTCCTCCTTCTGTTTCTTTTGATGCTTATCCTTTCTGATTGATTTAATTTCTTTATTATTAAATTTTGTAAAATTTACTTTTTATAATAAGAATAATATTGTAAATATCCATTTAAAAAGAATTTTATTTGTAAGTTCTTATAACGTAAAAAAGATGAAACAGTTTATTGAAATGTTTTAAAATTTTAAAGAAAACCTGTAATCAGCTCTGTAATTGCCCTGGTTAATCTTATGAAAGACCAGGCATAGTATCCCAAGGTTAATACCTTTTGCTTCTTGTTAACCTCTTAAATATACACAACTAGTAAAAATAAGATAATGATTTCTTCAAATTTTTATTTTATTATAATAATTAAAATTTATAGAAGCCATAACTCTTGGTATGTAAACTCTATATTCTCTTGGTATGTACTTCATGTATATAAATTTAATTTTTAATTAATAATGTATGTACTTCATTCTCTTGGTATGTACTTCATGTACAAAAATGATCCCATACGAATTAGTATTAAATAGCAGGACTTGTGGATATACCACACTATGATAATTTAATTATTACAAAATTTGATATGTATTACTTAAAAGCTATTGCCAAATAGTTCAATATGTAAAAAGTATAATAAAGCACCTCTTTGATTATCTGTTCTGTTTGTAAAATTTTAAAAGTTTTCTTAACCTAAAACAAATACGAAAAAAAATACTACTAAACAACAGATCTAAAACAGATATTCTACCAAATAAACCCAGAAAAACTACTTGGATACATAAAAGAAGCACACATCTACAACAAAATCTAAAAATCTTCCAAAAAAATGAAAACGCAAAAATATATGTTAACAAAAACATCTAAAAGTTTCATTCACAAAAGAAAATATATAAAAAAAAAAACCTTTAGAAAATTAAACATTATCACCAATTCATTTAAAAAAAAAACGTAGTCGGCATTAAATGACCCATTGAGGTTCATATGCCGTAAAACAAGGACAAATCAAATAAAAGTTTTCTTGTAAGATAAGTTGATTAATTTGGCTCTCTGTTATCCAACATTACCAATTTAAAAACAGTCCTGTTGGATGGGGCTTTAGAATACACTGACTGCACTTCTGCAGAGGGGTAAGACACCCTCCCCAATCGGGCCACCTTTTGGCTGTGGGTGACAACCCGTGATGTTTAAGGAAGGAACCCTGGTGGCTGAGCAGTCCATGACATGTAACATTCTACTTAGGTCTTTACTTAGGCTAGATGGGCGGTTGGAGAGGCTCCATCCAATCAATCGGCTAGTCACATCAAGCCCTAACACCTATATAATTGTCCGAACCCTATTGATCTTATGGCAAGCCCCCAACCCTTTTTATCATATATGTGTTAGAAGGCGGTGGCTGAAGGTCTTAATGTCCTGGGTTTGATGTTAAACTCTAACTGATGGTGAGGTTCCAGTTCTGGAAGTTTGGGGAATGTGGAGCACATCTTCATCACCATTACTTACAGGTCCACTTTGACCCGGAGTGGTAGTAACTGTTAAGATCCTATCTATGGGTTGAATAGAAAAAAATATGTTTAAAAAAAAAAAATTGAGTTCCCATCAAGAATGAATAAAACAAAACACATTCAACATAAAATAACCCAAGGGTTGACATGCCGTAAAATCCAACCAACCAACCATACAGTTCGTTGTATGTCATTTATGGAATGGGTATAAAAAACTGGAACATGCTACTTTGATAATTTATTAAGACAGTCAAATTGTTTTGTAGTTACATGAGCTTTTGTAGATTTTTTCTTGTTATGTAAAATTTATCAAAGTTGTATTAAATCAACATTTTTATTTATTTTTATTTTTTTTATCAGAGTGAAGTCAATTCCCCAGAACTTTTACCATTGGTCATGGAATTTGTGAAAAGTGAGAATTGGACGATAGAAAAGTAAGTTGAAATGAAAAATAGGTGAACAGGGTTGGAAACCTGACAAAAAAATTAAACTTTTTTTGAGAATTTTATTTTAGGAACACAAAAATGTGCATTGTTTTAAAGTAATTATATATATATATATATATATATATATATATATATATAATATATATATCTCCAATAAACTGGTAAGTTGGGAATGATTCTATTTGGGATCTTTTTTATCATCCATATAATTGCAATGCATGCTCATGCTAATGAACACCTATAGATTTATACAAGGATTCTTTTAAGTCCCTAAGAGAGCTCAATGTATGATAATTAATAAATTATATTCAGGACATTATTTATATTTCCAGTAAGAGAGAAAAACTCAAACCATCATTTGGCTATTATAAATTTATTTCAACTGGTGACTCTATAAAGAGCCCAGTCTCATCACATAGCCATCATACAGGTTGTATGATAGCTATCTGACGAGCCTGGGCTCTTATAAAGTCACCAGCTGAAATAAATTTATAATAGCCAAATGACAGTTTGTTGAGTTTTTCTCTCTTATTGGACATGTAGTCTTATTTTGTCAGTAATGGTTGCTTTAATTCTTGAACTCTTTCTCTCCTTTTTCAACCACCTCCCCCTTCCTATATTTACATTATGCATATGATAATTTGCTTCAGTCAGCATTTTTTATAATAATAATTCCTAACCACTGCCAATTCTTTTCTTTCATTTTTTTTCAATATATTTTTATAGTAAAATCATTAGCAATATATTTACATTATACATACTAGCAAAATAAAAACGCCCTTCAGGTTGTGTAAAAATTAGTTTTTGAAACTTATTGCTTGAGGGGGATGGGAGTTAAAAATTCAGAGTCAGAGGGTCTGTATCAAATAAAATCATGAAATTTATTAAAGGAGTAAAAAAATAAAACAATTTGAAATGATAACTTTAAATATATATTCAAATAAAACAAACTATATATAAATATATAATACCAGGCATCTATTTATTTAAACTTGTTTTAAAAAATAATGAGGATTGTCTATAATGTTGCATGCTCAAATTTTGAGTGTATCTATTTTATGTTATGACAATTTTGGGTAATATGATGTAAGCAGTGACATAGTTTCTGTTACAGACAAATAGAGACCTAATCTTCATTATTAATTGATATAATAGTTTGGTTCTGACAGTAATGCCTATATTAATTTTTGAATTTTTAAAACATTGAATTTTCTTTGAATAATCGAGATTTCTATTTGTTAGGATATCGAAAATGGTTGAAATTGACTGGATTGTATTTTGTTTAATTTCTTTAGGGTTCAAAGAATGCTGAAAGAACGTTCTGAATATGCCCATGTACTTGTTGATATTTACAATTTTATTGGAGATTTCATTTCTGATATGAGCACAACTGAAGATATTCTGCAGGTAAGTCAGCCATCAAACCTTCTCAAATCACTGACCCCCACCCCCAAGTTTAGAAAGGTAACTTGGAATGTGATGAATGTAAACTGATCAGAGTAATCGCAATTTAAAAAGTCTGATGACAAAGTCTATCACTTGCAAGAACAACACAGCAGTCTTTAAGTTCAATACCACGTCAAAGTGTTTCACCTTTTTCCCTGTCATGCCTGGTGTTTTTATGCACAGCTTGATTTTGAAAAAATTTGCATATATGCAAATACATCCTCACCAATTTTCCTGGATCTGATATTGCATTTTCTTAAATCAAATTGTTAAGGCAGCCATTTTTTTGTGCCCTCCATTCATTGAGCCCAATTTGAGCTCTGATGTATGTCATTTTTTTCGCTATGTTACTCTCTTTGGAGTAAATTCCCACCAAACTAAATGTAAAGTTTTGGAGGTTTGGGGAATGTGGAGCACCCCTTCATCACCATTGCTCCCTGGTCCACTCTGATCCGGAGTGGTAGTACCTGTTAGGGTCCCATCTATGGGTTAAATAGAAAAACACGAGTTTATAAACAAAATTGTATTATCAATTAAGAATTGATTTATTTCAAAATTTTATCGGCATTAAATAACCCACTAAGGTTGATATGCCGTAAAATAAAATCAAACCAAACCAAAATTCGTATTTTCAGTGTAGATTTACGGTGAAATGAAAATGTCCGACCAAAACACGGTATCCTCAAAATGAAACAAACTAAGGGAGGTTACTCTCATTTATGTAGCTAATGTTCAGATTACTGAAATTGTAGCTTTAAAAATCATCAAAGTTTTACATATTTACAATGATTTTAAAGTTTCTTATATATTATTTTTTTTTTATTTTAATTTTATTTTAAAAGATGTTTTCTCTATCCAAACACTGCCCTGTTATCTGGGGCTGTAGAATACACCAACTGCACTTCTGCACAAGAGTTAAAAAATCCCCCCCCCCCATTGAGTCCACCTGTTGGCTGTGGGTGGCGACCTATAATGCTTAAGGATCGAACCCTGGTGGCTGAGCAGTCCATGGGATGCAACACTCTGGTCCTTACTTAGGCTTGACGGCATAGCACCTATATGATTGTCCTGCCCTTATTGCTATTGTGGCAACCCTCCAACCCTTTTTATTATATGTGCTAGAAGGCGGTGGCTGAAGGTCTTAATGTCTTGGGTATGATGTTAAACTACATCTACTAGTGAAGTTCCAATTCTGGAACTCTAGGTAATGTGGAGTACCCCTTTATCACCATTACTCCTAAGTACCCCCTAACCTGGTATGGTAGTACCTGTTAGAGTCCCATCTATGGGTTAAATAGATTTTTTAAAAAAATGAGTATTAAAAATGTGTTTAAAAAATTGAGTTTGAAAAAAAGAATTGAATACCCAACAAGAATGAATAAAACAAAATGTCTTTGGCATAGAATAACCCAGCAAGGGTTGACATACCATAAAATACAACCAATTAACACACCAACCAAAACAATTTTGGTTAGTGCAATGCAAGTCTTTAATTTTAAGTATAAAGCAATTTTCAGTCAATTGGAACACTAGTTTCCAAATAATCTTTAATTATTTGATTATTAATTGTAAAAAAAAAATCTATGGAAGAGAATTTCAGAATTTTCTTTTTTCTTTATTATCTTTTAATAATAATCCTATTAATTGTGTCATTTGGGATTTGACACTGAGCTTAAATGTTGCCAAAGGGCTGTATTTATGTGGGTCTTTTATTTTCTTTTCAGATTCCTATCATCTTATTTTTTCAAGAGTTACTGTCTTATCAAAATCACTCGTTGCATTATTGTGAGTCCCTGGATGGCTGTGGTCTGGAACTGGAGTCAAAAATCCAACACTCATTCTATAAACTTCTTCACAAATTGATCAACGCCTTTAAGCAGTGTAAAGATGAAAAATTGTCAAGGTTTGTCGAAACCCATTGTCTTTATATTTTAAACTAGCTAAAAAAAATGCCTACTGGGTGGTGTAAAAATTAATTAATTTTTTCTTTCTCAGCATCAAATAAAAAGCAGACATGCGCAAACCTAAACCAGATTCAATTAAATACACAAACATCTTCAAATTTAATCTAGAAGAATATTATGTGACCATTTCTTATTTGTAAATAATTTTCTTGTAAAACTCTGTACGTTAGATAATTTAAACATATATTAAGATAAAACAAACTATATATAAATCAATAATACAAGCCATGTATTTATCAAAACTTGTTTTAACAAACAATGTAAACCATTTCATGTTGCATACTTTATTTCTGAGTATATGTAATACAGGGTTGTTCTTTATTCTATGTGTTAATGATTTTGACTATAAATTAAATACTCATTGATAAACTTATGCAATTCCTTAGGATATGTGACATAGGCAATGACATAGTTTCAGTTACAGACACACATAATCTCCATTATAATAAGAGATAAGATTTCTCTGACATACACTTCAACAAACTCTGAAATTAAATCTTTCAATACAATGTAAAAACTTTTTAGTAATAATTTCAAAGTTTTGTTATTTGTTATTGTATATTTTAAAAGTCAATTAACTGATTATCTTTTTTAACGAGTTTAAAAATTTTTTTTTTATCTTTTAAATTTTCAGGGTGAAAGAGGCTGCGTTCAATTGTTATCAAGCTTACCTCTTACATTTACTCGATATCAATTGGCAGGTAAGTGAAACTACATAACTGCTACATATATATTCACTATAAACTCTTTCTGATATATGTTTGAAATACGCTAGACTTAGCGCAAGGTGGCGTCGTCAGTTATGTTATTGGCAAGCTTCATAGGGGGGTTTCGGGTCTTTCAACATAATACCCCCCTCAGCCAGCCAGACCCCGTTGGAGCCGATCAAACTCCAACCCGCCACCCTTGTGCAACGCCAACAAAGAAAAAAATTTTTTAACTACGACTATGCGATCCTCGAACTCTTTATATCTGAATGGCTACTTTTTCAGCCAATCAATGATAAGAGTAGTTGATATAAACAGGATCGCGCGATTCAGACATTTTCTTTTAATAAATGCATTGGCATGGCTAGGATGTTACTAAGAAGAAAAACACGTTGGATATATGAGACTGAAAGGAATGTAAGTTGTAACAATTGAGAAGTTTTGTTTTTTGTTGTTTTTTTTTTTTTTTTTTTTTTTTTTAAGGGGAGGGGTCTATAATAGCAATATACAAATTACTCCATATTCAATTTGGTTGAAGTTGAATACGGAATTTAAGCTTTTTTTTTTTTTTTTTTTCCCGCTGGTAATGACTAGAAATATATACATGTAGTTAAGGGGGTAAAAAAAAAAAAAAATTGTCAAAGGTGTAAAATTGCGTAAAATATATGTACATTCTAATTAATGTCTATAAATATCTATATACGGTTGAAAACTAGTTTAATAAATTGATCGGTTTAAAATAACTAACATTGCTAAATATCAATTTATCTACTCGATAAAGAGGGTAACAACAAAAAAACAAAAAAAAAAAAAAAAACGATGTTAAGCTTCGTTTAGTATTTGTACGAAAAAAAAAAAAAAAACGAAAAATACTGAGTTTAAGACTTACGAAATGCGACTGTAATTTATACCCTAGATGATGTACTATGGGGGGGGGGAATTCCTAACGAAACTTAAATCGAATATTAAGTTTGGCATGAACTGTTGTTTCCTAGGATTCCTCTCATATGTGTATATATATTTCACGACTAAAATAATTTTATCAATATACAATTATTTGACCGGTTTAAAATAAATAACATTGATAGATATATTTTTTTCGTGAGAGGGGTAAAAAAAATTAAATTAAAAACAAAAATGACTAAAGCGAATAAAAACTAAATAAACGCAACTGACTAGAACGAATGAAAATGATTAAAGTTAAACCCTACGAAATATTCTATTATCTATTCATTAAAATATTTTGTCTTTCGAAAATAAAGTTGCATTTGTGTCTTACGAAAATCGAATGACACAAAATTATGTAACCTTGCTGATATCCTACTCGAAAAGGTAAATATTTTGAATAAACTTAATTCGGAAGTTGAAAAACGAATGCATGACATGTATTTTCTAAAAATTCCTTATTCACCGTTGTGCGACTAAAAATTGTTTGACCGATTTAATATAACTATCGTTTAAATTACGTTTAACTATTATTTAAGAATTCCCTATTTATAACTGTATACTAATTTTACTGGATTGATATAACTATTTTTTAATATGTTAGTAAATATTCTAATTTCCTACTCGGGATCGGGATTAAAAAAAGATTTCAATATATACAGTCGGGATAAAATTGCCTTTATGTGTAAGTTCTATGGCAACTAAAAGGCTCCAGTACTTTGTGTTTCATTCCCCTCTTTCCATTTTTTTTTTTTCCTTCCTTCCCTCTAGTTGGGATGGAACGAAAAAATGAATTAAATTAAGATAAAACGATGATTGACGGGGAAGTGCTAAAATTTATAACTAATATAAACACCCATAAATATATATATATATATATATATATATATATATATATATATATATATATATATATATATACACACTCATGCACACACACACACATACATGTATATATATATATATATATATATATATACACACACACAGCAAACGGATCTTAAAAAATAAAAAATAAAAAATAATAAAAGGGCATATACACCATTATTTAAAAGAAAACAGGAAAAATTGTCTCTTGAAAATAGTCCATCTAGAAAACTGTTCAAAGGTCATTCCTCCAAGTTACCTTTTAGATTATTTGACGGATGAAACAAATTGTAGGTTACTTGGGATTTTCTTGGGTATGATTTTTCCAAGAACAATTTCTTTTCAGGAAGAGCCATTTGGCACTTCTTTCAGCTGTGTCAGTGATTGATTTAAGTGCCGATCTTTTTTTGGCTCCGACCAGACCGATATCTGATAAGGCTTTACACACAGATTTTGCCGTGAAACCCCTTGCGCCACTTCAATTGGAAGGCATGATGCCTTCCAACCACTGTTGCGACATTGTGCCACTAATTCATCGTATTTTGATTTTTTCATTTGTGGGCTTCCAATATATTCTCTTCCCATGGAACGGACAGCTCCCACATTACAATTGTTTTCATCCTGTTTGAAAAGAATATTAGGTCTGGGCGCAACGTTGTTTTCCAAATGTGGTCAGGAAAAACCAACCTCGGTTTTAAGTCGACCCTTAGCTCCCAGTCTGTTGCGTGCGATAAAATATTTGGTCTGGGCTTCTTTGTCTTACTGGGCTTTGTACCTGCTTTAATAAACTTTATAGTGTTCTTCTCTGGGATTAGTTTATTAGTCTGGATGGCATTACAGACTACATCAGCGAACACTCTAAGAATTAGGTCGTGTCGCCACCTATACCGACCTTCCCCAAGGGCTGTTGGGCAGCTGCTTAATATGTGTTTTAGGGACCCCACTCGGTTGCATAATGGGCATAGAGCCGACTCCGTTCTGTACCATATACTCAGGTTCGCCGGGCTCGGGAGGATATCGTATACTGACCTGATTAAGAACGTGATGTTTGCTTGGTCGTGCCATATATCTGACCATTTGATCCTACGCTGTGTTATGGAATTCCATTTAGTGCAGGCCCCTTGCTGTTTTAGACCTACCATTCTAGCTAACCTTTGTTCCTCCATGCCTTTACGTACTTCATCTTGAACGAGATGACGTCTTTTCTTTGGTGTGGCTTTATGTATTGGAATAGATGTAGAAAATCCTAGGCCAGCACGCCCTTCTGCGACGGAACCTAAAATCTCTCTTGTTCTAAGGCGTTCTTCTGCCGTATTCAACTCTCTTGATGCTACCCACTTTTTGCCTGAGTTGATTACAATTCCGCCCCGCCACTTTTGCATCTTTAGATGTTTATATAGCAACGCTGTTCTCACTTTAGTGACCTTATATTCTTCAATAAGGCTTCTGAAGGGGAGTTGCAGGGCGTTGGCGTTACCATAGAATGCAATGCTGCTAAGGCACTTTGGTAAACCCAGCCATCTTCTCAGTCTTGAGTTGATTTTACTTTCCAGTTTTTCTATATGTGCCATCGTAAACTCATATATAGCCATGGGCCAAATTATTTTGGGGAGAATTGTGCTTGGTAAATCCAGGCCTTGAAACGCCCTGGTAGACCGGATTTGTCCACTTTCGTTAGCCACTTTTCTATATCGTCGCAGGTCTCCCTAATTGCCACCGTGTCTCTTAAAGAGTGGTCAATATATTTCCCAGACTCTTAATTGGTTTCTCCTGGATTGATGGATAATTTCCCCCGACAATTTAAATCGTTCATTTTCTTGCGCTTTTCCTTTCTTGAACACAAGAGACCGGGACTTAGATGGGTTGAAGCGCATTCTGGCCCACTTGATAGTTTCTCTAGGCCCTTAGAATCCATTTCGCACCGATCGTGGACGTAGTAGTAATGGTCATGTCGTCCATGTAGG
The DNA here is from genome assembly GCA_023376005.1 of Doryteuthis pealeii. Lineage (NCBI taxonomy): Eukaryota > Metazoa > Mollusca > Cephalopoda > Myopsida > Loliginidae > Doryteuthis > Doryteuthis pealeii. The sequence continues at coordinate 4,151,082 of CM042140.1, forward strand.
CTCTTATTGGTGGTTGTCTTATTCCAGACCTGGTAATGGGACCTCTACATTCCGATTCTGCACTTTTGTTAGTAAATTGATGGCCAAAGTGAATAAGGTGGCTGAGATGTTGCAGCCCGTTATTATACCTCTCTCTAACTCATGCCAGGAAGATACCGAATCCTTAGAGACTGTCCTCATTTTAAAGTTATGGTAATAATCCTTGAGTAAATTGGTTATTTTGTTAGGGACATGGTACCGTCTCAGCGTTTCTTCTACTAGCTTATGGGGAATGGAACCATATATATATATATATATATATATATATATATTGGCCAAGCTATCTGATGTTTCAACATGGCTAATCACAATACATTTACATTTTCATTCTTGCCCTATTGAAGTATAATTTAAAAAGATGCCAAAACTTAGTATTTTGATAAATGCTAACAACAATAATATGAAATAAGTAATTTAAAGATTAAAAAATTTTTTTTTATTAAAGTCGATATTGAAATTACAGTGAAATTCTAATGTCGGATACAATATAGTGCAAAAAATTGTCTTGGTTTGTTTACAAATGATTGGAAGCGGATGCTCGTGGTGAAAAGCAAAAGTGACCTTTCCATTACTGGAGACATGATCCGATTTTTGCTTTACTATTTAATGATATCACTTAATTAGTAAAAATCAATAACTAATTTTGTGTATTTCTTAAACTTTTTACCATGTGGAAATATGCGTAATAAATGGTATTTGGCTTATTCTATTTCCCCTTAAAAACACATATGTAATTCTTAGCTTCTTTTAATTGTTACAGTTTTAGGGGTAAAAAAGAAAATAGATTAAATTAATATATTTTTATCACTTTAATGCAATAAACAATTAACTGAATTTAAATTTTTGTCATTTGTACAAAAATTTTTTAGTAAAATAAAATTGTTTCAAAACACGAGTTTAGGGTTACATTTATTTGAATATTTTAAATGAAAACAAAAAAAAGTTCGAAACTATACAAAATCTCGACAATTTTAATTCAATGAATTATTTTCCTCTTCCCCCATCTCTTACTACTGTCTTCACTTTCTCTCTTACTGCCTGGTGTTCCTAAACTCATTTTAGTCTGGTCAATGACCGGGTACTTTTACTACTATATATATATATATATATATATATATAGGATAGCTTAGATATAGCCAATGTTGACTCAGTGTCTATGCTATGCTAACTTTGATGTATATGCTCTATCACTGATATTGAATACACTTATATATATATATATATATATATATCAAACTGTATTATTAAAATTATTAGTGTGTGTATATATATATATATATATATATATATATATATATATATGTGTGAATTTGCATGATGCATATTCTTCATGACAACATATTTGAAAATAAATTATTATAAAAATTTAAAAAGGATTTTATTAACATTGAATCTTTTTCTTTTCAGGTCTATGATTTATCATTTATTCATAAGATAGATTTACCAACATTCCTTTTCCAAATTTCAAAAGGTAAGTTGAATTATATTTTCTTCAGTTAAAGTGCCCCCCCCTCTCCTAGTCATTAACAGCATCTAATTCTAAACTGTTTTCTTCTAAATTTGGGACCTTTTTATGAGAATATTGTCACTAGACTTTGACTCCATTAAAATGGGGTCAGTCATAGTTATATTATAGCAATTTTTTCATCTTCATATCACGTTTGAGTCATGTAGAACATTTAGTTACTATTTAGTCATACTATAATACTCACTGTCGCAGTGGGATTCCAATTACCATTGCAGACATGGCAGCAAGCAAGCTGTAACTCAATACAGAACCAGCATTTGTGGTCCATCCTTCAATTGTGAATTTGATGGGCAGCCAATACACCAAGGAGAACTTCCCACTGCATGCACCTTTTTTTTGTTTTTCTTTGTTTTGAGAGGACTAAAATTTCTCAGATCCCATGTGCCATAAATGTTTCATCCCATTAAGGCATATGGTTGCACCACTGTAAAGTATTATTGTTGTTCAATTCAACACTGCACTAACTCACTCACTCACTCAAACAAAAATAACGTAGATGTTATTTGTATTTAAAAAGTTAGATGTATAAATATAATAAATGCTTTTCTGTCAGCAACTTTTACCTTAATGACTAATCGCTAACATTCATTTATTTATTTATTTGCAGTGTATTTCTATAATAAAATTATTTGTAGTGCATTTCTGTAATAAAACAAAAAGTGTCAGTTGTGTATGTGTTGATTCAAACTCCAGGATTGATTAAAAGACACTTGATAGATTTATTCAATTAAAGAAAAATACTTTTGACCAAATGAATAATTTTTGGTTTAAATCTTGTTTAAGTTTATTTTTAGAAAGTCTAGCTAGAGTATTCCCCCTTCGGGTGGAAGTATTTAAGTTTTGATGTAAATGAAATTAAATAAGAACACATATAAAAAAGTTTACTTATTTTAACTATGTTTTAATTGGTTTCTATATAAAATTATTCATAGATTGATTTTAATATTAATATTGATTTTAATTAACCACACCATATATTATTTAAACCTTTATTTTTTTAATGATATATAGGATTTGAACAAAAGTCATGTCCAATACAAAGTAACATTTATTTAACCAATAAAGACGTGTAATTTATCTTTATTTGTTAAATAAATGTTACTTTGTATTGGACAAGATTTTCATTTTAATCCTTTATAAGACAAGTTGCAGGATTTTAAACGCACTAATAACATGGGCTGTTTTGAGTCAAATCCAACTCAGATTTTCATAGTGGACATCATTAATAAATCAGATTAATTCTATGTATTAATGATTTTAACTATAGATTAAATACTCATTGATAAACTTGCACAATTCTTAAGAGTATTGTGACGTAAGCAGTGACATAGTTTGGTTACCGGCAGAAGACATAATAAGATGGTTTTTCAAATTGGTGTCTGAAATTTTCTCTTGAATTTCTTTGTAGATAATCTTATTACCAAAAATTGTCAGCTTGATGTGATTGATGAAGAAGCTGAACTTGAAGAGTATGAACGGCATATTAAGATGTTGAAGAAGACCAACAAACAGGACTTTAATTTTTTTGAAGAGAAAAATGGACCAGAGAAAAAAGTGAGTTTACATAGAATTTAATTCAAATATATAATTAGGTTTCATTTACTCTTATGTGGATAAGTTGTTTATTTAAAATTGTTGTCATTCCATCATTAGAATTTTTTGTTCCCCTATATTATTAATTATTACCATATTATTAGTATGTATATATATATATATATACACTAACACACACACACACACATATATATATATATATATATACATATATAGTAAAGAAAAGGGTTTAAATACTGGTCCTATTAGCAGTTATAGATCTATTTCCACCTATATGTATGTCCATATAGATGGAAATAGATCTATAACTGCTAATAGGATCAGTATTTAAGCCTTTTTCTTTACCAAATCTATTGCTTTGTATATAATTCTGGAATTATTGTACATTGAGATCTTAACTTAAACCAGACCAACATTAATCTTCCAGCCCAGCTTTGAATCATTCTTTATACGAACTAACCTGGTGATTTACTTTTTATATATATATATATATATATATATATATATATATATATATAAACTGTGTAAGTTCTTATTCTTTATTTTGACCAGTGAGTAAAAAAAATGTCAATTTTTGTTTCTTTTTAGGATTATGAAGACTTCATATCTAAATTCTCATTTCTTTTGGACATGCAAGTGGTTTGCAATGGATGCCACAAGAAAATTCCAAATGGTCGTTACAAGTGCCTTCAATGTTCTTCTCTTGACCTTTGTACTTCATGTATATCAGGAGGTTTGTCATTCACTTCTTCTTTTCATTTAAACATTTTTGTCTCAATGACTTATTTCTTATTCTACCCCACTGCCTAACAACTTTACCACATCCCAACGAAAGGTTAGGGGAGTAAACCCTAAAAACAAATCAGGAGCTGGAGTCCCTTAGGTGGTGTGATTCTGAAATCCAGTGCTATCCAAGCAACTCCTGCGACACTACTGTTGCCAAAATGCATTGATTCCTTACCTTTCCTTTCGATCACAGCAGCAGTGTGGAGAGGGGGTATGCTGCTTGGGAAATAGCTCATCCTCCATATGAATCCACCCAGGCTATGTTGTTTAAAAAAAAAAAAAAAGATTTGGACACTACTCCATCGTCTCTCATAGACGGAAGTAAGCCAACACCAATAAGACCTACTATGTTTCTCGGACACTTGTGCTCCTTACAATTTAATTCTTGCAGACAGTTGGTCATAGACTTTGTGTTTTGCTCAAAACAAGATGAATACAGCAGGAAAATATCTTTTTTATTATCAATTCTCAATTATTATACTAGAAGCAGCTACACAGCATCACCTTGGTAGAGGAGGGGGGGGCGTGGTGTATTGATTTGTTTACTTTTTAGGCTTACAAATGCTGGATATTTTTAAGCAGTATTTTAATGCTATATTTTAATTTTTAAATATCTTTGTGTTTTTAATTTTTGCACAAAAAGCGAGATCTGGTGATAGTGAATGTGTATATATATTTACTTTGTTGTTAATTGTATTTTCATGGTTTCCTCCGGACATACGCACACACACACACACACACACACACACATACATACACACACAACACTGCCCTTTATATATATATATATATATATATATATATATATAGATAGATAGATAGATTGAAATGAGATGTTTGATTATAGGAATCAAAACTTGGATCTACTACAATCAGATTTCTACTCTGTTGGCAAGGCTTAGAAAACACTGTATCCCCCCTCCCCTGCAGAGGGGTGAAGATCCACCCTAAAAAAAGAAATGTTCTTGGTATAGCACTAAACTGCATCTGTTCGCGAGGCTTTAGTTCTGAAGATTTAGGAAGTGTGGAGTATCCTTTCATTGTCATTACTCCCATGTCCACTCTGACCTGGAGTGGTAGTACCTGTTAGGGTCATATTTATGGGCCAAATAGATCCATTTGCAAATCATTTGTATTTGCTAAGAATAAGATATACAATATAACTGTAAATTATTTGTATTAAGTATAGTTACTTGAAGCTATGATTGTTTACTAAAGATTATTGTTAACACTTGAAACCATACAAATAAACGATTATTGAATAATAATTACTTGAGACCATATAATTATTATAATTATATTAATAGAATACATATGATATCATAACAGTGCAAAACAACTCCACAAAAAATGTAGATATGAACATATAATGAATGTGATTCCCTAACCTCTTGGCATAAAATAATTCTAGACAAGTTGACATGTCATTAAAATCAGTCAATCCAATCAGATTTAACTTAATTTCAATTTTACAGAATAAAATTTAGAAAGTTTTTATGCAATTTGTTTTGTTCCTTTTTGTTTTAGGTTGTTTACGAACAGATAAGGAAAGTCAGGAACATAAAGAAGACCATGATCTCTATCACCTTGTGTGAGTATTTAGATTTTTTTTTCTTTTATTCATAGAAATGTTTCTTTTTAAATTCACTGACTCTATCAGAATTATTAGATTATTATATGAAAATATTCTGTCTTGGCCTCTTGAATAGTTTCTGTTATGAAGAATGGTATGTTTAAGTAAGACAGGATATCAAGGAATCCACCCTAATGGTGCCCCTGACTACCTCATCAGTGATGTAATTCCAAGATCATTAGGTGTTTCGAGTCTTGCAACATTATACACCTGGGTGACCCAACTAGTACTGATCAGTCACTGGCTTGTGGTCAGGAATGAGATCTCAGCTATAAATTCTATGGCAGACTTTTATTTTTGTTGGAGAGTTTAGAATTACAGGGGCAGTGTTTGACTGGGATCCTTTCAGATCACTTGAGTAAAAAAAAAAAGGAAGTATGAAAAGAAAAGAAGAAAAAAGAGGAAAAAAAAAAGATAAGATAGAAGACTGGACATATAGATGCAAAGTTGGAGATGCGTGGTGTAATGGTTAATCGTAGAAAATGGACTTGTTGACCAAAGTTCAAATCCTGGACAAGGCTGTTCGCATTTTGCTTTGTTCTAATGCCCTTGGGAAAGATATGAATCCATCTGTGTCTCCCCCCCCTCACACACTATGGATATATAGTAGGGTCAGACTGGATTCTCTAGCCTTAGTTAGGCAACCAGTCTAGGAAAAGGAAAACACCTAATTCTAACCAGCATACACTGCTTAAAAATGACCTTTTGTCAGAGGGTTTGGGTAAATATATATATTCTGGACAAAAGTTGAAAAATAAAGCAAAACAAAAAAAGATAAAATTACAAAGAAATTAACCCTAAACCAAACTATAACAAGGATTATTTCCCTTGTCAACTTTTGTTAAAGGGAAACTTTTTAGTTAGTTTTTTATTAAACTACTATATAAAGGAATAGGCGTTGGGTGATGCAACTAGTGAGTACAATTCTCACCAATGTGTGACTCATACTTTGACCTTGTGTCAAATTCACCAAAGCTTAATAGATAACTACGATATATAGAAATAAGGTGCTTGGTATAATAGTCATAGATAATGGACAAGGCTGTTTGCATTTCACATAGTGCTAATACCCTTGGAAAAGGTATGAATCAAACTATTCTCTCTCCAGCTATGGGTAAAATAGAAAGGGAAGACTGAGCTCTTTAACCTTGGTTAGGCAATCAGTCTATGAGAAGGAAAACTCTGAATTCAAATTTGTTTAAATTCTGCTTAAGAAATTCACCATGTGCTGTATCCTACTTGGGTGAAGGGGGTTGGTAAATATATGTATATATATTTATAATATTTATATATAGGAATAAGTACAATTAATTCCTGAGTTTCATGGATTACCTTTGTTGGATTTTCTTTCTTCTTTTTTTTAGGTTTCACTGTGATGCTTGTGAAGGTTATATTACTGGGACTCATGTCTGGTGTAAAGAATGTGATTACCATTTATGTCTTGGATGTCACAAAACATTTGGAAAATTTTCCTCTCAGTAAGTAGTTTGCTTTCTTTTATTCAGATGAAATTTTTATGGAAATCTTTAAAAATTTAACTTTCTTATACAAAACCATTTTTATTCTATCTGGTTTTAAAAAAAATCTTTTCCATTAAGTAGTTTTAAAATTGAAAGTAGAAATAACATAAAAAATGTTATTTCTTAATGCTTCTCTATTTATTAACATAATGTTCTAAAGATGATGGAAATAAACATTGAAATATCAACAAAATCAACTACATTTCTTGTTAATCCAATATTATTTCCAAACCTTATTTGTTTAAATTAACATACAGATTATCTGAATTAAAAAAAAAAAAAAAAAGAAAAAATCATCCTTGTAAAAAAGTGTTAAGTGGACCAAAATTATTATCCTTAACCATTCTTCATTAAATTATAAATAATTGTTTCTACAGCAATTATATCATTTCTTTCTTTCACATGTCTTTTTTAAAAATAGTTTTTTTTAAATATCTCAAGAGATAAACATGGATATCCAAATTAATTGAACTCTTAAAAACTAATGACCATATATGGTTATTGTCAAATAAGAATTGTCTGTTGTAGTTTGTCTGACACTGTTCTATGTCAAAGTATTAAAAAAGTATTTTATTTGACAGTGTCTATGTGGATGAGTGGAAATAAAAAAAAAACAAAAAAAAGACTGATACCTCTTGGATATTATACAGACTGATCTGTCTTAACCATAAATTCTGTTGAATTTGTATTTGAAAAAATTCCCACTGCTAATCTAAGATTTTATTGTAATCTAAATTGTGTCAAGTAAGAATAATATTTTATTTTTCATCAATCTTCAGGCACAAAGATGATCACACACTTAAAAAGATCCCACGTATCAAATGTGAGTATTTATGCATCCTTTTCTCTTTTGCTTTTTATTTTTATACTTATTAAATGCCACTGTTAGTTATTCATACTAGCAAATATATGCACCCTCCGCTGGGTGCAAGTATTTAAATTTTAATGCAATAAGATATTAAATTAGAAACGTCAATGAAACTAAATAAGAATGAAGATAAAAAGATTTGAAACAGAGGGGGGGATATAATAAAAAAAAAGAACAGCTTAAACTTACTTTTCCATCACTCTTGTCTTTCATTGTAAATTTTCCTAATTTAACTATTTAGTTAAAATAGTAAAGAATAAAATTACAGTTATTTCTTCTTCTTAATGGATTTTTTAAAAGATATATCCCATGATTTTTGCTCCTATTCATTAAGATAAAACCAAACAATTAGAAATAAATAATACTAAGCAGATATTTATTAAAATCAAATTTTTAATATTAATATGCAAATTAGCCTTCCCGTTCACATTGTAAACCACTATTTTGTTGTATATATAAATGTAATTGCATGTTATTAGTATATAGATGTGGTCAACAGTATTAATAATGTAAAAATCTTTTTATTGATAATTGAGGTTAAAATGAAAATAAAATCATGGAGAATGTGACGTAAATAACTAAGGAATTGTGACTTGAGTAATAAAGTTTTGGTTACAGACAGAAAAACAAATCTCCATTTTAATAAATTCAGTTCTTTTTTTAAATTTTTAATTTTTCCTTAATTGCAGCTAAATTGATTGCCATTGAGACATATATTCAGCAACATTCATGGCTTTTGTATGTTTCTTTGGCTCTACAACTCAACAGAATGGCTTCTCGGGAACAGAGCACTATGGATAACCGTTATTACCCATTGGCCTTTGAATTACACAATAAATGCATCAACATGGTCCTCAATGATCTCCTACATGGATTCAACGAACGTACGTTTAACCTTACACTTCCTTTTTGTCTTAATCTTTTAAAAAAGACATTTTTTTTTTTTCTTCACTTCTCCTGTAAGAAACATTTAATACTTTAAAGTTATGACTAGATATCTTAAGCGTACTTTAACATTGGGGAAATGAGAACAAATCAACTTTCATAGATTGAAATTCCAGGTTATTTGCGCTATATATAACACACACACACACCTAAAGGGATTGGAAGGTAAAAAAACATAATGGAACTGGAATAACCAACATAGACATGTTAAAAATTACTAGCAGGACTGTGGATATACCACATTATGATAATTTAACCTATCCTGTGTAATTCATTACTAAGAAACTATTGAAAAGTATTTACAGTTAGCTTGAAATGGTGAAGGAGAAAAACGCTGGGACGTATGAATACGATTTTACTGCGTCCTTTTAGATTTTTGTGCGCAGGGTGCATACCTATCAGCATCTGTATGTATGTGTGTATATATATATATATATATGATAAATTTTTGGTACAGGAGAACTTATATAATACTAAGAGTGGAGGAATCATATGTATATAGGGGGGTAATATTTTATTATAAAATAAAAGGAATACGAAAGCCTTTTCGACCGGTACTTTTTCAAGTATAAACACCAGTGATGAATAAAAGTCAAATTGTATAAGAAAATCGTTAAGAACAAATGGGGGTGAACCAGAGGGGGACAAAAAAAAGAGAAATATATATATATATATATATATATATATATATCAGGTCTCTGCTTGTTTTTTTCTGTTTGTTTTTATTTCTTGTTTAATAAGACTTGCATAAATTATCTCCCTTGTTTTCTTTTTCCTCAGATGAGCTCAATTTCCTTGGAGATCCTCGCCTGATTGATTGTTGTGATGAACAACTTTTTACCAGTCATTTGCAATTCAAGATTTTCTCATTACTTGGAATGTTAATTCAAGAAGAGGGTAAAGGAATGGTAAGAAATTGTTTTTTTTTTTTTTTTGTTTTTGTTGTTAGTCATTGTCACTTTTTGTTTTTGTTTGCAATGAATTGGATATGAATTTCTTTTCTTACATCAATTTTTTTTTCTTTTTCAGAATTCATTTGATATGTACAAATGTATAAGTGAAGAGACATTCCATCTGTTTCTTAAAACCATGTTCCAAATTTCTAGGTACGTTTTGGTTTTGAATATAATTGAAAATATCTCTTAACTAAGAGTTTTTATATTTGCTAAATATTTAATTGATTATTGTGCTTTGTGATATTCAACTGATTGATTGGGATATTTTGTGAGTGCGTATGTATGTGTATATATATGTATATATATATATACCAACCTCTCTACACAAACAGGATGTGACACAAGATCAATTTCTTAGTGGAGTTTAACAGGTTTGAATTTGGAATTTTCCTTTTCTGGTTTGCTTCCAAAAGTCATTCTTTCAAGTGTTCTGTGTTGGCATTCACACTGGGTTGTTTAAGCAAGCTCCACCCAATGAATTCATCTGTGGTGAATTCATGGAAGGAGTAACAAGGAAATAGGAAATTCACAAGATAAATAGAAAAAAATGAGTTTAAAAAAAAAAATACCTATCAAGAATGAATATAAGAAAACATCTTTGGCATAAAGTAACCCAACAAGGGTTAATATGCCGTAAAATCCAACCAATTAACAATCAGCCAGATGGCACTCTTGAAAGAATGAGAGAATGAGAGTGACACTTGGTTGGAGCCTGCAAAATGGACTTTTGTGTGGGGGAGAGAGAGAGAGAAAAGAATGAATGAATCTGTGATAAAATGAACATTGTCATTGAAGGAACCAGACTTTGTTGTGAAGAAGGAAAATGAGTTTTATCTGCCTTTGTCACAAAAAACAAGAAATAAATCTTGTGGTATTGTTTGCTACAAAAACAAAATGTTTTGCATATTTAAATGCTTTTTAACATAGTTCATTGGACAATCATTTTTTGTCCTACATGGGCTTAAATCTTGTGATATTGTTTGCTACAAATTAACAAGTATTGTGACATTTTTGTATTTTTGATATGAGGCTAGTTGTGAATAATTTTGATGTTTCAGACTGTTGTCCTCATCTATATTGTGGTATGTATAAACACAACGTTCAGGCTGCTGTATCCTCCAACCTTCTTTAAGTGTTCCCTGTGTATCTGATAATGGCTTAACCTGGAAAATCATTTTTAATAGTTTGACAGTTGATCAAACAGGCATTGAATAAAATCTTCAAAAGTTTTTTTTGACACCTGTTTGATCAACTGTCAAACTATTAAAAATGATTTCTCAGGTTGTGCCATTATCAGATACACAGGGAACACCTGAGGAAGGTTGGAGGATACAGCAACCTGAACGTTGTGTTTATACATACCACAATATAGATGAGGACAACAGTCTGAAACATCAAAATCATTCTTGTGACATTGTTTGCTACAAGATCAAAATGTTTTGCATAATTAAATGTTTTTTGTATGTACTCATGGCTGACCTGCGTTTATTTTCATAATTAACCCTACCTGTGCTGTTTCTTTTGCAGTAGTAAAACTATGTACGATGACACTACAAAATTCATGGCAATGGGTTTGCTGGGACGTTTGCTCACCAGAAGCACCCTCCAGGTAAGTCCTTTCCTTTCTCGATTTTTCACTTTTAGTTCTACTATTAAAAATAAAAACAACATAATAATAAGATCTGTCTTTAAGTCGTCTGACATATGGTGTGTTGAGCAGGGTGGCAATGTGGTAGTGTCAGAGCTATCCTGTCTGTAACTAAAGTTCCTGGTAGGGCCTCACAAAACGGATTGGTCTGTCAACCAGTGGTTTTAGGGCTGCAACCCGACTAATGGGATCTAGTGAAAATCCAAAGAGAGTCTCCATTATTGTTAGGAATCAACGGCTTTTGGCATATTTTTCACTGGGGAAGATTTGCGACAAACAAGGGCATCTCCTTCCCCTGGGATATGCATGCTGAATTTTGGGGAACTTGTGAATTTCATATTCCCGTGTTACTCTTTTCATGAGTTCCATATCTCGTTTATTCGGGATAAGGTGAATTTGTTGGATGGAACTGGCTCAACCGACCCAGAGTGAATGCTGTCACCACAACAACCACAAGGAACTGGGTGATTATGTTTTATGACATTACAAATTAAAAAAAAAAAAAAAGAAATGGTTGCAGAAGTGCAACAATTGCTATTAGTTGTTGTTTTTTTAAAAATTTAATTTGCATAATACTATCTCAGTCAATTGAAACACATGTGACCTTTTTTTCTGTTTTTAAATCTGACCAATAAAAGAAAAAAAGTTCTGGATAATTCTTGGCTTTAAATATTCAATATTCATCATTTACTTTAAAAAAATGTCTTACAAAATGTTTCATTCTGATTAATTTGACTAAAAGTTTGTTTTTTCAAGTTAAAAAAATTTCTTTATGATATGAAATAAATTCAATGTATGTTTTTGATTCTTTTGAAACAGTGTGCAGATAAAGCTATGTTATCAGACGATTACAAAATTAATGATCAGTTAGCAACTGGAGAGAAAGCTGTCAATTTCTTACTCATGTGGGGTGGTAATTGCCTTGAAAAGTAAGTATTTTACACATCAATTATTGATATCATTCAACTGTGTCATATGTTGTGTGTATGTGTATGTGTGTGTGTGTGTGTGTGTATATATATATATATATTATATATATATATATGAGAGTAAGTAAACAAACAAATGTGTTTATTTGATATGGCTTTTTTTAGCCGACAATTTTTGGAGGATATGGGCTGCTTTGATACCAATGGTAACAATCACCCCTTAAATGTATTGTAATCTATAATATATATATATATATATATATATATGGTTAACGCTATCACACTTGAAAAGACAGTAGTAAGCCAACATATAGTATTATTAGGAGAGTGCTCAATATCTGTGATAGAGCAATATTTTGAAAAACTTTCACTTTAAACAGTTAAGTTTAAATAGCATGAAACCAATGATAGCAGACTTGTTTCAATACAAATATAATATATATATATATATATATATATATATATATATATATAATGTATAAGATAATAATGATAAAACAGGCTAAAAATTCATGATTCAGTTTCCCATTTTTGATCCTCAAGTGAACTAATATTCAAGATGCATTGAATATTATCTCATTTGAGGATCAACATGAAACTCTGAGTTGAGTTTTTATCCCGTTTTATTTATCTTATTTCAAACTTGAAAAAAATTGATATTGCTTTTTTAATTTTGTGCATAGAGCACTGTAAAGATTTTATAGATTAAAAATGGTTTATTAATTTTAATTATATTCTCAATTAAATGAAGAATTCTTTGTAGTGGATGATAAAATTCCTGTTCTTTAATGGTTTAGTTCTCCTAATGGGGCCACCTGTTGGCTGTGGATGGCTACCGTGACACTTAAGGACGGAATCCTAGTGGATGAGCAGTCCATGACATGCAACACTTCACTTAGACCCTTACTTAGGCTAGACGGGCGGGTAGAGGGGCCTCCTCCGATCAATCAGCTGGTCATATCAAACCCTAGCACCTATATGATTGCTCCAACCCTATTGCCTCATAGCAACCCCCAACCCTTTTTATCATATATGTGCTAGAAAGTAGTGACTGAGGGTCTTCATGTCCTGGGAATAATGTTAAACTCTATCTGATGGTGAGGTTCCAGTTCTGGAGGTCTTGGTAATGTGGAGCACCCCTTCATCCCATTGCTCCCAGGTCCCTCTGACTAATCTATGGGTTAAATAGAAGAATGTGTTTATAAAAAAAAAATGAGTATCCATTAAGAATTAATTTATTTCAAAATTTTGTCGGCATTAAATGACCCACTGAGTCTTGATATGCCATAAAACAAACCAAACCTGCAGTATTACAATTGTTTTTATTTCTCTTTTTTCAGGGGTAATGTTGAATGGGCTTGTTCAATTGCCAGAACAATCCACAAATTGGACAGCAAAAGCCACTGGAATTCTGTTATTACGAAATATATTCATGAATGCATCACACCAATTGTTGATAGCGTTATGTCTTTACCAGTAAGTTCTCTTCTCTTTTCTTATTTCCATTTAATTACCTTAGAGATTAGCACATTTTTTTTACTTTCTACTTATTACAGTGATATAAATTTTTAATGATTTTACACTTAGTGACAATAATATATACAACGTCTGGGCATAAGTATTTAAGTTTTAATGTAATGAAAAAGATTACACTAATCTTAATTATATTTTAATTGGTTTCTATATAAAATCATTCATAGGATTGATTTTAATGTTTGAGAATAAAACAATAATATAATAACAATCAAGTAATTATTTATTAAACCCACTATGCAAATTAACCACACCATATATTATGTAAAGTTTTATTTTTAGTGATATATAAGGCACGTTGCAGGATTTTAAACACTAATAACATGGGCTGTTTTGAGGCAAATCTAACTCAGATTTTCATAGAGACTTTGTTAATTAATAAGATTTATTTATGTATTAATGATTTTGACTATAAATTAAATACCCATTGATAAACTTATGCAATTCCTGAGGGTCTTGTGACGTAATTTTGGTTACAGACAAGGCAGACACCAAATCTCCATTATAATAAGATATGAATAGAATTATTTTTTATTTACTCTCTGTCCTTTCTCTTGACAAACCAAGGGGAGCATTTCACTTATTCTTTAAACTATCATCTTTATTGTTTTTGACCCAAGATTTTTCTCAATGTATTGTATGACTTCTTTGGGGTATAACTTTTTATGTTAAAAAAGAATTATGATGAAAATAGACACTGAATCTCCATTATAATAAGATTTGTGATAAACTTATGCTGTTTAATTTTTCATGTATGAAAATTTTTTAATTTTTTAATTCCAGAAAAACATTCCATTTGCCATGTTTTCTATGTTTGTACTGGCTGGATTCCCTGAAGTGAGTATTTTCATCCTGACTTAGGATTTCTTGGTTGTTTTTTTTTTTTTTTTCAATCTTTTCAAAATGTTAATGTAGAAGTTTCCAGATTTTTTTTTTTTTTTTTTTCTTACAAAATCTTTTTTTTTTTTCCCTATAAAATTATAGCATCATTATAATCCCCATTATCATCCGACTCATAATGTTATCAAAAGATTCTTCACACTGAAACATATTGGGACTAAAACAACAAATATTCTAATATTGAAATGACATGAAATCTATAGATTGGAGAATTTGAATAAAACTTTATGCATTTTACTATTTATACCAAACTAGAAGTGGCTACCTGGCATTACCTGGGGGAAGGGGGAGGGGATTAAATAAAAGTTAGTCTCGCAGATCCATTGATTGTTTTGTTCTTACATAATTGATTTATGTTTTAATCATGAACACCACCAATGACTTTCCCTTTCTTACTATTCAAATCCTGATTTTCAAATATCTTCCCAGATATAAATAAAATCTTTATTATTTTTGCACAAAAACAAGCTCTGGTGATAGTGAATGTGTATATATTTACTTTGTCATTAATTGTTTTATTTTCATAGTTTCCTCTGGACATACATACACACCAACTTTCCTTTATATATGTACAGTTCGGGTTGGATGTTTTGGTATTGGCAAATGACTAACAACAATTTCACTAAAGTTTCCTTTTCTTCTTATTTTAGAAATTTTAATTTATTTTTGATCCGTTAAAACTTTACAATAAAAACTGATAATTTTAGATTAAAATTTTTCTCTTCAAAAAATTGAATAAATAAAAGAATTTCCTAATTTGTTATCTTAGATTTCCTGAATAAAAAAACCAAAATGTTTTTGTTATTTTTCTTTTAGATTCCCAGTGTTGGCTCAGTGATATATTATAGTTTGAATGGTCAGAAAGAAAAGCCTGGAATTGTTCTTAAACATTATACGGACAAACGCCAAACACTGGTTGCTGATGTTAAAAGCAAGAAATGGCACAAGGTAAGTGGAAGAAAATAATTAAGACACGTGAGATTGGAATGGTTCTGTAGGATTTTGTTGATCAGTCAAATTTTGCAATTTCTTGTAGATTGGCTGTGTGACAGAAAATTTTATATTTGATTTGTTGGAATCATTAAGCAAATAAGAACCCTGTTGGTTGGGCTTTAGAATTCACCGACTGCACCTCTCCAGATAGATACCCCCCCCCAATGGGGCCACCTGTTTGCCGTGAATGGCGACCCGTGATGCTTAAGGATGAAACCCTGATGGCTGAGCAGTCCATGACATGCAACACTCCATTTTTGTCCTTACTCAGGCTAGATGGGCAGTTGCAGAGGCCCCCTCCTATCAATTGGCTGGTCACGTCGAGCTCTAGCACCTATATGATTGTCCCAATCCTATTGCCCTTATAGCACACCCTCAACCCTTTTTATCATATCGGTCGGTGACTGAGGGTCTTAGTGTCTTGGGAAAATAATGTACAAATGTCAGGAAAATGAACAGTGTATGAATCAGGATATGTATGTGTGTCGCATGTGTATGGAGGAAGAGGATATCAGTTATAGTGTTGGCAAATTACAGGAAGCATGGAAGTTTTAAAGGATGCAGTGTCTCGCAGCTAACAACTGATGCAGGTAGTTTGTTCCATGCTTCAGTAACTCTGAGTGTGAAAAAATGTTTCTGAAAGTCATGGGAGCTGTGCTGTTTTCTAACTTTGTATGTATGCCCATGTGTATTAAACATATGGAAATCAAAAAGGTACGCAAGGTTCTTGTTGGCAAGATGGTTGATAACCTTGTGGGTGTTTACCAAGTCAGTTGCCAAACGTCGGAGTTTCAATGTAGCAGCAATATATTCAAAGTATAGTAAATGGAGTCTGATGGTGGGTGATTGCTTGGTTGCACATCTCTGAAAAGTTTCCAGGAGTTCAATGTTCTGAGCAAGGTAGGGGTTCCAGACTGGTGATACAAATTCCAAGTGTGGCCACACCATAGCTCTGAAGAGTGTAGAGTACCCCTCCATTACCATTACTCCCAGGTACACTATGACCTAGAGTGGTAGTACCTGTTAAGGTACCATTTATGGGTTAAATAGATTAAAAAATAAGTTAAAAAATATTGAATATTTAAGAACAATGAATAAAGATCTTCATCATAAAATAACCCAACAAGGGTTGACATGCTGTAAAATCCAGCCAACCATAGTTCCGAAATGTTATTTTCATGATTTCTTTAGCGAATATTTTTGTTTTGTTGAAATTTACTGAATTAAAAGAAATTTTTAAAAAGTTTATTCTTTAAAATTCTGTTTAAGGTTAATGATGATGCATTTGTATATGAAGAAAGTTCGGCGATTAATGTTATGGATACAGAATGTGATTTTACTAGTCTAATGGTTAGTATTATCAATAAGATTGGAAAACTCATGGAAGGTAAGAACACAGTTTTTCTTCTTTATTTTATTGAATTTATTTATTTAAAATTTAAAAAAAAATCAGGATTCAATTGTAAAACTTGTGAAGAGAGAATACGAAAATAATTTTTATTGAATTATGAAAAGAAAAAAAAACTGATTTGGGTAAATGATTTTCGAATTGCAAAAGTCTGACAGTCTTGTGAGCCTCCTCCTCCCTTCAAGCCATTGGGTTGTCTCTTGTCTCCCTTATGTTGAACAGATGGCCGTCTCTGGTCAACCAGCTAGTTGACTGGTCGTCTCTTTCCTTGGGGTTGCAGATCCTTGTTGGCGATTAACCCTCCACCTGCTACGTTGTGTTTTTGATCTTTGGCAGTGGGTTTGATCAGGTTTGCTCCCAGATTGAGATTCACTGTCAAAGGGTTGAGGTGGTCACAGACAAAGTCAGTTACCATTCAAAAGAATAAGGACAGGCTGGTAAATTGTATAAACAATTTTATAAATAACAACAAGTAAGATTACAGCGTTATAGTTCTAGAGTGATGCAAATTAGCATTTAGTGACTGGATAGCATTTTGTTGGGGTGAAGAAGAATCAATTCTAATCAGGGTGTGTTGGGGTTCTCAACTTAGCGACGACCGCTAAGTTCTCTCTCTATGTTAAACAGATACCTAGTGATGCGCTTTAGAGATAACTGACTGGCTAAGTTCAACAGACTTCTTAAATTTCAGTTGTCGCTCTGACCAGGATTCTGACTGCAACTGGCTGCTGCTCCACAGCTACTCATTTGAGCATGGAAAATGCTCTGCTTAAATAATATTTTGCATCAAAGCGGTATGAGTCAGAAAGGTCTAGGGCTACATTAACCCCTTGCTCTTTCCTCTTCCTTAAGCCATTAATCTTATTTTATGTTTACGCCTGCAATTTTAATTTCCCCAGACATGTTAGGACGATGGCCAGAGATCTTAATAGGGATCTCTCCATCTGGTTTGGGACTTCCCCTTGTATCAACCTCTGCAAATGAGAAGACCATGAGGAATCCTTTCCTCCTACCTTCTCATTAATTGTTCTGTCTTTATCACTTCTAACATTTAATTTTAGAACTTGCATAATTACTTTTGCCTTGAGAATCTAAAGTCATTAATTATCCCTTTATTTATTTCCCAGTTTGCACTTATACTTGAACATCATCTTGCTTTCTTTAGCTCTTATGAAACTAACCACAAAAAAATAAATCAATCATTTGAAGATTTTTGCTTTCTTCTTTAATTTTTTGTATTTTTTCTACAATTGAAATTCTTAAACCATTTTTTCTTTTTTTTTCTATGTCTTGAATGTCCATTTTCAACTTGAAAAATGAATGTTTTATTTAAATTTTCTTTTTTTTTAAAGGTGAAAAAGTCAGCATGGAACTTGTCTGGATTATGTCGCTTGCTCAGAAAATTTTATTCCGGATTTTCAAGAATATGAATCCATTTTTTGCAAAAGATATCTCCAATCCAGAATTTGTCCGATGCCTTGTTGATTTTGCCAGCCAAGGTACAGGTTAGACAAACAATGGATGCTCAAAGACTTGGAGGTGAGTTAGGATATGGAGTGGTGGTGGTGGTGGAGGAGGAAATTTATTATTTGAAGAATGGGCAATTATTTTCAATAGAATCAAATTAAAATGTTTTGTATATAAACAAAAAAAAAAGGAATTACATAAGAAATGAGTGCTTAACCTTATTTGATAATTTCTTTTACTTATTAATTATACATGTGCAGTAATCAATCTTGTGTAAAAATTAAAAAAAAAAATCCAGTTTAGAAAGTCAATTTGTTTTTTCAAAATTTTGTTTAAATCTGGCCAAAGTCGGCTGCTATACTCCATATAAAGTCACTGGGTAAGGTTGCTCAATGTGATACTGGTACTATGTAAACTAGTACTACCTGTTTGATAGTTGATTATTGACAACTAAATTGGTAATACCACGGATTTTGTCTGGTGAAGTGGGTGGCTAGACACTCTGTAGAACAAAAAACAAGACCTGTAAAAGGGCAAATGAAGAGTTTTGCTAAACGGTCATCTAGCACATTATTTCTAAAGTCTAAACCCTCGTCATTGCGTCTTTGGAAAATCTGCAGCAAACAAAGGCATCTCCTTCTGCTTACTGGGATATGCATGTGGGGTTTGACTACTGCTTGTGAATTTCATATTCCTTTGTTACTCCTTCTATGAATGTGGAATTCATGCCTTGTTGATTTTGCCAGCCAGCACAGGTGAAATTTGTTGGTTGGAGCTGGCTCAAACAACCCAGGGTAAATGCCATAACTAAACAGACACCGAAAAAGAAGATATCAAGTCACTTGTTCATAGTATTTATTGTAAAGTTATTTGGTAATAAGGGAGATAACTCTGTAATTAGCCAAACTTTAAATAACTAAAAAAAATGTTGGTTTTGCTTGGACTTCTATTAATCCGTAATCCAGAAGTCTTGAGTAGTGAGCTAGTTTTGCAAACCACTATTAGTGAGTTAAGTTCTTACTGGGGCTCCATACTTTTGACCTTGTGCCATTCTAAACTTAGTAATTGACAGCTGATGTCTTGTATTAAGTAATTTTTGAAGAAACATTCTGAGAATTTAGAATATTTTTTGTAATAATTCATGGGTCAAAAAGATTTGTATCATATAACCGGTTGAAAATAGATGCTTAAAAACTACACACAAAAAAAGATGTAAATGTACAATGTATGCAATTCCCTAATCTTGAGACATAAAATGACCCTAGATGGGTTGACATGCAGTTAAAATAATCAATCAATATGATAATTTTATTTAGTAATGACTATTTAGAAATAGATCTGTGTAAAGATAATTTCTTTAAAAAAAAAATAGCACCCTCAGCTGTGCGTAATTATTTAAGTTTTAATATAATGAAATATATTAAATTAGAAAGACTAATGACATTAAATAAGAATGCATGTAAAAAGATTACACTTATTTTAATTATATTTTATATAAAATCATTCATAAAATTAATTTTAATACATTAGAGAACAAAACAATAATATTACAGATCAATAACATCAAGTAATTATTTATTAAACCTGGTTTTGTTAAAACCAGTATGCAAATTCAGTGTGGCTAGACACAACAACTATCCTTGGCTAGGGTCGAACTCAGACTGACTGTTTGCCAGCCTGAATTCTTATCCCCTCGGACACTGACAGCTGCTGTAGTGAGGCTGGTGTTTAAACTATTAAATACATAGGTTTGTTTATACATTTTACGATCACAGAGAGATCTAGTATGCGAGCAACGATCATTGCTTATATGCTTGGTAGTGAAAGTTAATTTAAATCACCCCTTAGAGAGCTCATACCAAATTTATGGGAGCATATATTAATAAGTCATCCACACCATATATTATGCAGACCTTTATTTCTTAGTGAAATATAAGACATATTGCAAGATTTTAAACACACTAATAAAATGGGTTGTTTTGAGACAAATCTAACTCAGATTTTCAGAGAGACAATATTTATAAGATTTATTCTATGTATTAATGATTTTAACTATAAATTAAATACTCACTGATAAACTTACATAATTCCTGAGGGTATTGTGATGTAAACAGTGATGTAGTTTCGGCTACAGACAGGCAGGCACCGAATCTTCATTATAATAAGAGATATTAATAAATGCTAAGATAGTTAACTAAAATAAGAATTTTGGGTCTTGGAAGTCAGGGTTGTGAGATGAGAACTACGTTATTTATTCATTTTTTTTCTTCTGACTAACACTCCCCTCTGCTCTCTTTTCATTTTCAGGGTTTGCTGCTGCTACTTTATACGGCAAAATATAGCACATCACGAGTCCCCAAAAAGGGAACCAAGGAATCTGTTATTGAAAGGTTGGATTTATCATCACAGGCAACAAAACCTAAAACAGAAATAGCCAAAAATATTGATGATAATAATGCTGCTGGTGATGGTGGTGATGGTGATGGTGAAGAAGAAGGAGGAGGAGGAGGTTTACTTCCTATGCAAAATGATGAAGCATCTGAAACGCCAAGTGAACCCTTCAAAGGTTTTGCTGCTTCAAAATTAAAACCAGATAACAATGATACTGAAGTAAGTAGATGAAAACATTTTCCTTTTTTTCAATGAGATTTATTCAAAAAAGAATTTATATACACTATCAAAAATAAACACCCTCTGGGTAGTGTAAAAATTAATTTTTGAAAGATATTACCTAGGGGAGTTGAATATTCAATGTCAGAGGGTTTGTATCATAAGTGATGGTTGAGTGATGGTAATACTCAGAGAGAGAGGAGAGAGGGGGGGGTGAGTGATGGTAAGACTCAGTGAGAGAGGGTGTGAGTGACGGTAAGACTCAGTGAGAGAGGGTGTGAGTGATGGTAAGACTCAGTGAGAGAGAGGTGGTGTGACAATAAGACTCGGAGCGAGATAGGTTGATGGGCCGTAAGACTCTGAGAGAGTGTAAGTGAATGACAGTAAGACTTGGAGAGAGAGAGAGAGGGTATGAGACTGATCCTACCTAAAAATCAGTTGTAAGATCACAAAATTTAGTATAAAACCTTTTTTATGTATAAACTTACAATCTCTAAAAATTTGGTTGAAAAAAAAAAATCATTCCCAAAATGGTGGCACTTAAGTGACACAGATGGACATTTGTGAATTGTAAGAAGATAAAAATATTGATTGATATTTTAATCTTTAAATGGATTAGATAGATTAAGATTTGGAGTTAGATTAAAAAATTTTCATTTTTTTTTTTTTTTTTAATCTAAGTAATTACAAGTCCTAAGCAAAATTAAGCAGGCTTCATGTTGAATAATAAAAGATTTATTTATCAAGTTTTTACACACTTTGTTAAATTTGAGATCATTTGAGTGAAAATTGGCTATATTATTAGACTAAGTCAATTTTGGGGGGGGACATCATGTATTTAACTTTAAAAAAAAAATGTTTTAATTAAATGACTTTGTATTTTTTTTTTTTTTTTTCAGACTGTGTTCTTTAACCAGAAAGATTTCATTCGAACGGCTTTTGAAGATTACATATTGAAAGAACTTGGACAAAGGTATTATTTAATTTCATTTCATATGTCACATGTTCACCACCAACTATGATTTAATTTTAAACTTTATGACCATTACATGAAATAGTTCAATACAAAAAGAAATATTTGTCTAAGGTTTTGAGATGAGGCTTGGTAATTTGTATTATTTGGATTTTTTGGACTGTTGTTTTATATATTATATACACAATGTTTTGGTGTGGTGTGATGGTTAGAGTCATAGGAAATGGACTTGTTGACTCAAATTTAAATCCTGGACGATGGTATTTACATTTCAAATACTGCTAATACCCTTGGGAAAAGTATGCATCCAACTACTCTCTCTCCAGCTATGGGTAAATAGTAGAGTGAACTGGGCTTTTTAACCATGGCTAGGTAACCAATTAAACTTAAGAAATTGACCTTGTGTCATTTGT
This sequence comes from Doryteuthis pealeii, assembly GCA_023376005.1. NCBI lineage: Eukaryota > Metazoa > Mollusca > Cephalopoda > Myopsida > Loliginidae > Doryteuthis > Doryteuthis pealeii. The sequence goes on from CM042140.1 coordinate 4,173,785, forward strand.
TGTTTGTGCAGAGAAGTTGGTAAATATATATAACCATGTACAAAAAAACCTCTTAGAACTATATAAAAAAAATGTAGATATAAACGTATGCAATTTTGTGACCTCTTGTCATAAAATAATCCCAGATGGGTTGATATGCCATTAAAATTAACCCAATTAATGTGTTTAGGCAGGAACTTTTTATCAAGAGACCTGGTAATGGAATGGAGTTCAGTGAAAGGTGAACTCATGTAGTGTAATTATTATGGTCTATGGGGAATTTGGGGATTGAAAAGAAAATGGTAATTGGATTTCTGGAGAAAGAGAAGAAAAAGAAATAAGAAGAAAAAGAGGTTAAAGTTTGGAATTGTAAACCCTCAATGGGTGCCAGCCATTGACTGACCAATGGCCCCTGAACTAGATGTAAAAATAAAAACAAAAGTCCCAGGTTTTCTGTGGAGGGCGGAAGCGGATGTGTCCCTTCCCCCACACCCGGAACCACAAATGGAAAATCGGTCTTTTTCATCTGGGCCTTCGTTGGAGGCAGACGTGGGTTTCTTGGGGTCCCACGGTGACATGTCCAGGTTAGTAACGAACAGCATGAAAGTGATTTATGATAGAACAGCTTGACCTTACTCTCTTTCTCTTCTTCTTTCTGAAAAAGAACCCACGAGCCTAGAAAGAAATAAACAACCCCTTTTCGACTATACAACTTTCATATGTTGTTTATCTGAGCTAATGACGGCTACTATAACTCGATCTTGGCCCCTACGCAACACTCATACCTTTCTCAAGGTTATAAATAGAATAAGCTATCAAAGTACAAATTACAACCTGAAACTGTTTATATTCTTTTTATGTCTTCTATACGCCTTGCTGTTGCACCCTATGTTAATTCCACTTGAGCTCTGGGGAGTGTGGAATACCCCTTCATTGCCATTACTCCAAAGTCTACTCTGGCTTGCAGTGGTAGTACCTGTTAGGGTTCCATCTATGCTTTAAATAGAAAAAAACAATAACATTTTTTTTTTCTTTTATGATTGTGTTTAAAAAAAAATGATTGTGTTAAAAAAAATTCAATTATCCATCAAGAATGAATAAACAAAATGTCTTTGGCCTAGAATAACCCAACAAGGGTTGACATGCTGTAAAATCTAACCAACCGTCAAATTTTAGATTTCCTGTCAGTTATTGTTTGTAGGTTATTTTGTAGCGCCAAAAAAGAAATAACGACTGAAGTGACTGAAGAAACCCCGGCCAATGAAGACCATTCAATTGACACCGGCGTGCAGTATGAAGAATTCCGAGGAATTCAAGAAGGGTTTGTGAATTTTTTTCTTGAAATCTCTGTTAATGACCAATTTTGAATGTGAAAAAAAAAAAAAAAAAAAGTCTTTAAATTGTGTTATATAGTTTTTGATTTAGTGCATCCTGGGATGCACATATTTGCTTTGAATGAGTCCACGGGAAAATTAATGGGTCCCAACTAAAGTTTTTTAATAGATTGTAGGATTTTTATTTATGATCTGGGGAAACAATGAAAGCTGTCTAACTCCTACCTTGTTCTTAAAGATGCTGGTCTGTAGAAGCTGATTTGCTATTATTCACAAAGACAATATAAGGCTTATATTTTGAGTGATGACATCTTTTTATTTTCAACCAGAATTCTCAACTGCGGTTGGAGTGAAGCGAAGGATTATGTTTACATTAATTGACTGGTCATGTCAAGCCCTAGCACTTATATAAATGTCAAAATCCTATTGCCCTTATGGCAAGCCCCAACCCTTTTTATCATTTATGTGCTAGAAGATGGTGGCTGAGGGACTTCATATCCTGGGAATGACGTTACAATCTATCTGATGGTGAAGTTCCAGTTTTTTACCTCTCCGAGGAATATGAAATACACCTTGATCACCATTACTCCCTGGTCCACTCTAACCCAGAGTGGTATTACCTATTAGGGTACAATCTATGGGTTAAATAGAAAATTTAATTATAAAAAAAAATTGAGTTTAAAAATTTTCTTCCAAACTATTTCTATGAATCTTTCAAAACTTTACTGGCATTAAATGACCCACTGAGGTTGATGTGCCGTAAAACAAAACAAATGAACTGAATAATATTCCATCAACAAAACTCTCAACCATGTGTTTCATTTGTGAATTGGCAAAAAATTGTTTAGCTGTAAAATTTTTCATCCATTTTATTCACCAAAACTTGCAATATCTGGTTATCATTTAAAAATTTTTTTTATAGAATTTGTTTCACGACCCCCCCCCCCTCCCAAAAAACCCTTTGCTAAATTACTGCAAATGACACCTAGAGCATTTTTTTTTCCTAAGTAAGATAAAATGTTTTAGGAAGATGGAATCCTGAAATATTCATCATCATCATCATCATCATCATCATATTGCACTAGTTGCACAGATATCCATGACAATCTCTCCCCAACCAACCTATCATTCATGCTCTCAGCAGGTCTTACTGCACAGCATCCAGTATTCGTACAGAGCTGGTTAATGTAGGTCTTTGCTGGGTGGCCTACACTGGTATGTTTATGTGCTGGTTTTTACAGTAGGACATCATTTATGAATTCGTCCTTGCTTCTCCAGCAGTGTTCAGCATATCTTGTTTGTCTCACTCAGATGGTTTGTGTGATAGGGGGCAAGTGGCCATACAGCTGCTTTCTTGTGGGGTGTTGTTTCCACAATTTGTTTAAGATTGTACGCAGCATTCTTGTGCAGGTGGTACTGCATTTTGATTGTTGGGTGGTTTGGGGCACTCTGGTAGATAAAGGGTTAATGGTGAAGTTTTAGGTTTTATTTTTAAAATTTTGATTCTATTAATTTTGTGTTTCTTTGTTGTTTATTTTCAGATCGAATTCTTATGCTTCTGAAGAATTTGATATTCCTCATGAAGACATGATTGCTTCCCCTGATGAAGTTCAATTTGATATTGAACAAGAACAAAAGAAAAAAAGTAGTGAACTTTTACAAAAAGCCAACAAAGCAAGAGTGAATGATCTTTATTTGATGCAATTGGCACGTGCAATGGTTGTTCTTTATTCACGACAATTGCTCGCTACAATGTTGGCTAAATGGCCGGATGATGTATCACTAATTACAGCTGACCTTTTTGGGGTCAAAAATGGCTACCAAATTTCTTGTATATTTGATCTCTTGAATGGGGTGCTTCCAAAGAAAATCATTGATGAGGTGAGGGTTTTTAAAAATAAATTGTGTTATTTTTTGCAGCATTATTAGTCACCAGCAAAAAAAAACGCTCTCCGGGCAGTGTAAAAATTTATTTTTAAAAGATATTGCCTGAGGCATGGGGGAGTTAAAAATTCAATGTCAGAGGGTTTGTATAATAAGTAAGTAAAATCATCAAATTTATTAAAGGAGTAAAAAAAATAAAACAATTTCAAATGGAAACTTAGTTATGTTCTCCTCAAATGAAATTAATTAAATAATTATTTTGAATATTTTACACATAAATTTTAAGCAAAATCATAAGTATTTATTTATTTGTAAACTTGAACTTCTTTTTACTGAAAAAACGGTGAGAGTATAAAATAATTATAAAAATTGATTACAAATTTTGCAAATAATTTTTTCCATTTAAAGTAATAATATAATTTTTTAATTAATTTTATAGTTTATATAGTTTATTCATTTAAATAGTATCTACCTTATTTATTTAAATTGTCATTATTACAATGGAAAACATTCAAATGTTGAATTATAAGGAAAAGCTTTTATTTATTTTATTAATATTAATTATTCTTTAATTTATTTATTGATGATTTTTGTTATGGTGACATAAGCAGTGATGTAGTTTTGGTTACAGACAAATAGACCAAATCTTCATTATTAATAGATTTACGAATACTAGGGTGAGTAAAAAGTTTTGCAATATTTTGGCATGTGTTTGCAGTGCATATATCATGTGGCTGTGGGATGTAATAGTTACCATTGTAGGAAATAGACACAACAATATGAGTTCAAGTCTTGGACGAGGCTGTTTGCATTTTCACATAGTGCTAATGCCCTTGGGAAAAGTATGAATCCAAATATTCTCCCTCCTGCTATGGGCAAATAGTAGGGCAGACTGAGCTCTATAACCTTGGTTAGGCAACCAGTATAAGAGAAGGAAAACTCTGAATTCAAATCTGTTAAACTCCACTTAGGAAATTAACCTTGTGTCACATCCTACTTTTGTGGAGGAGTTGGTAAATATATGTATATCATGTGGGTGAAGCAGTTCAAGTCATGAAAGGTGTGAGTTGTGGTTGGTAGTACTCCATGATCACGATTACTCTGAGGTCCACTCTACATGTTAGGGTCCCATCTATAGATTAAATAAAAAAATGAGTTTAAAAAAAAATTGAGTACCCATCAAGAATGAATAAAAAAAAAAGACTTCTCTGGCATAAAATAGCCCAACAAGGTTTGACATGCCATAAAATCCTACCACCCAATCAATAAGGTCAGGTAGATGTAAAACAGTGGATTTTGAGTCATAGCGGCAAATCTGGTAAGTAGAACTTGGAGAGTTTCAAAATGTGCATCTCACAATCCAGTTTGGTTTGTAACGTTTACAACCTTAGCAAAAACATTTGGAGTTGCTAAATTGTGCCTCACATTTCCAAAATATTGCAAAACTTTTAAATCACATTAGTAATTATTTTGATTACAAGAATAAAACAAAAAAACATGAGTTTTATAATTTGTTTGAAGCATTGTTTGTACATTGGTTTGGCATTTTGAAGGTTATCATAATATAAGTGTAAAGAAAAATATAATACAGCTGGGTCTCAAGAATAAAACACACACACACACACACAAATAAACAACAAATTGATGGAACCTGCTTCACCTCAAAGGGTGCATCAACCACCATGAAGGAAACAATATAAAAGCACACAAACACATGGGAAAGACCAACACACACGCATACACACCCAAACACACAAAAAAATTTGGAATGATAAGACATTATTAAAAAAATGTACACACACACACACACACACACGAATTAGGAGGAATAAGACATTATCAAACAAGCATACAACAGAAAGAGCAGATTAATATCTCCCTTTTAAGGGCTCCATGCTTTCAGAAATCTTCTGACAAAGGGTTTTTTTTTTTCATCCTGAAATATTAAGAAAATAAATCAAAAGTAAAAAAAACATCATAGTTACTTCATTTTTCTTTACACTTGCATTGTGATGGCCTTCTAAACCAACCACTAAATCAAACAAAAAAAAAAAAAGTCGACGGAGTGGCTTATTGTCAATATCAGCCAGATAGCGAGGGTGTCTATCTCCTTTTCATTTGGGCTAGACCAGGGAGATTGTTTATGCATCTGAGGTGGAGCATCACACCTACCATCAGCTCCCCACTGATCCCTATGCTATTCCTATGCTGAGTCAGTGAGGGCCGGTATCAAACCCGGAACCTTGTGATTCCTAGTCGAACACTACCGACTGATCTAAACCTACCCTATTCTAATTCAACTTATATCCTTGCGTTTTTATTCCTTTTTCAGGCAATTGAAAATGGTACTCGTCATTGCCATCCAAATATTTTACCAGAAGTGACGCTTATGGCATGCCAATTCCTTGAAGAAGACAATGTCGTTGTGATAAGCCGTGAATCAAAACATAATTATGACAACAATACCAAAGAAGAAGATAAAATCCATATTCCTGGGGCGTCATATCTCAGTGTTACATTTGACAGCAAGTAAGTACCAGAACATTTTTTTTATTCTTTTATGGTGATTTTGTTTATGTTTAGGGTGCAGGGGGAGTTAGGACAGGGAAAAAAGAAAAATTGTTGGGAGGTTTTTTAATTTTTTTTATAAAGCTGGAGGGAAATATAAACTAACTGAAAACTTTCCCTACAGTTTTCAGCTAACAAGTCATCACTTTTGGGAGATCCTCTGTGCAGCATTCAGAATCCACACAGAGCTGGTTGATGCAGGTTTTGGCTGGTCAGTCTATACTGGTGTGTCCATGTGTAGGTGTCCACAGGAGAATGTCACTTAGGAGTTTGTCCTTGCTTCTCCAGATCTGTTTAAAAGTTATTTGTATTTCATAGGACCATGTGGAAAAAAAACAAAACCTTTCAGATACTACACAAAAAATGTAAATATGAACACGTTATGGCCAAATCATGTTGAAAGTACTGGTTCCCTCTAGATCCCCAAAGTTAAGCAGTGATGAGCCTGTTCAATACTTAGATGTGTAACCATTTAAACCACATCAGGTACTATAAGCAATCTGATATCAAAATGACTTGATTCAGCATTAAATGACTCAAAGAGGATTGGTATGCTGTAAAACAACCAACCAACCATGAATGCAATTCCTTAATCTCTAGGCATAAAATAATCCTAGATGGGTTGACCTGCCATTAAAACCATTCAGTCAGTCCTTGCTGGTCATTGTTTGTACTACAAATGTAAGCACAATATGAATTTCTAAGTCTTAGTTGATTTTGAACAATCAATATTTATGCAAATTTTTGAGATGAGGCTTGATAATTTGTATTATTTAGATTTTTTGGACTTTTATATTATTATATACACAACATTGGACACATGATGCAACACATATAAGGGTTGAGATAATACATTTCTAAGTGACAATCATCAGTAGGTTCAATCCTGACCAAGGGCAACAGTAACATAGAATACTTAACATAGCTTAACATTTGTACCTGGTCATGGTTAATGGAATGAGAACAGTCTAACCCTGTGGATTGAATAAAGGGTTCGGTTTAAACTTCTGTGAAGGTTTCCATGTTTGACAAATAACAACTGAAGAAGGCTGGAGAGTACATCGCTGAAATGTTTTGTATATAAGAATAAAGGTAAGGATAATAGTCCAAAAAATCCAAATAATACAATGAATATTTAACTAATAAAAGTTTAGCAGTTTAAAAATGACATACAAAGTATGTCAGAAAAGTTCCAGGACTGGTGTCACAAAAAATTATTTCAAATCCAAACTACAAGTTATCCCCTTCAAAGTAATCCCCCTGGAGTCTAATGCACTTTCCCATCCTTCTCTGCCACATTTGCATGCACTATTGGAAGGATTCTTCTGGGATTCTCCATAGCTCTGTTGATATGGCCTTTTTGATGTCATGCACATCCCCAAAATGGGTTCCCTTGATGTGACCCCCTTGAGCTTGGGGAAGAGGAAAAAAATCACATGGAGCCAGGTCAGGCGAGTAGGGAGGTTGCTCCAGCACAGTGATGTTCTTCTGGACCAGGACTCTCGGATACTCAGGGCAGTGTGGACAGGTACGTTGTCATGGTGAAGCACCCACAAGTTGTCCTACCACATCTCTCGCCTCTTCTCGCACACTGAATGAAACAAACGCTGCAGTATCTCTTTGTAGACATGCTGGTTGATTGTCTGACCCTGTGGCAAGAACTTGCAGTAGACGATGCCCCTCAAATCGAAGAATGTGATCAACCTGGAACTTTTCTGACATACCTCATTTTTTTTTTTTTTTTTTTTTTTTTTAAATCAATTTTATTTTATTTTTTTCTATGTTATGCAATTATCAAAACCTCTCCTGTCTTTTTTGTTTTAGATGTTGTACAGAAGAAGGCTGTGATGAATTAGAATTTTCAACTTCCTCTGATTTCCAGAATAATCTTCATGAAGTTAGTGGAGTAGCACATAGCAATTGGACACCCTTTCAAGTTCCAGGTCAGATTCATCATGTTCATTATCATTTTTTTCTTCTTCTTTTAGTTTTAATAATCAAACATTAAGGAATATAAGAATGTTAATTTTCATCAGTGGCCAGAAGCTATAACAGGCTTATATATAGCATATAAATAAAGTGGGAAGTTCAATCTCCCTCTCCAATCTCTCTCTTTACACTCACAGAGAAACTAACATATATAAGGAGTAGTTAATCAAGATATACAGGTGTGTCAAAAAGTATCGAGATTGAAGCTGTATTTACCAAGATAGGAATGAACAATAAATGTAACGTTAATTTTTTTTAGAATACAAGGTGTGTCAAAAAAGTACAGATTTTAAAGCTGTATTTACCAACATAGAAATAAAGAATGAATGGAACATTATTTTTTTCAGAATACAAGGTGTGTCAAAAAGTACAAAAAATCTCAATACTTTTTTGACACACCTTTTTCAAACATAACTGAATCCCAGAACCAAGAAATATTTTAACATATATTTTGAATCATTAAACTAAATAGGAAAAAAGCCTTTAGCAAACAATCATTGATTCACTCAGCTTTAGTATAATAATAGATGATGTCAGATGACAAATTGTTGAACATCCAGTGAGAAACTAATTTCACTAATACTTAACCATTTCTCTACAGTAAAGTGTTAAAAAAACATGGAAACATACAGAGTATAATACATTTCCACCTTTTAATGTTCACACACACTTTACCCTACAATGCTTCAAGGGTTTTATTTAATCTATCTCAGTGATTTAGCCAATAGATCAACTAAGATGACTATCCAATGGTGTGTCACCATTAACACAAAGCACCTCATCTGAAGAATTTAAAATTCCTCTCACAAAAATTCACAAAACCATTATACCAAAAACATCACCTTGGATCATTAAAAAAACCTAAAGTGACCCTTGAGCTAAGTGAGCTCTCCAAAACAAAAACCCATCCTAGCACTTACCAAGATAAAAACCACAATATTCTAGAACACTATCCAAACCACCTCTGCATCTTTACAGATGGCTCTAAGAACAATGACAAAACAGTATGTGCAGCTATTTTAAATTAAAAAATTGTAAGAAAAGCTCTCCCAAATGAAAGTTCCATTTTTTTCAGCTGAAACCAATGCAATAGATCTAGCACTTGACATCATCTCTGAAAATAACCACAAAAAATATATCATCTTCTCAGACTCGCTTTCTGTCCTACTATCATTAAGAAATAAAAAACCTAGAAGACCCTCTCATCATTAAACTCCTGAATAGATTAGACTCGATGTCTAACTCTAAGGAGATTATGATATGCTGGATCCCAAGCCATATAAGGAGTGAGGGGGAATGAAAGAGCTGACTCTGCGGCTAAATCGGCTCCCAACAAGTTCAAGATTCCATATACTGACTTGAAACCTAAAATTAATAGATTCCTTCATACAAAATGGCAACAACGCTGGAATAACATCCACAATAAACTCTTCCTAATTAAACCCACTTAGGGAGGCTGGAGACCAACTTTAAGGAAGTCTAGAAAGGAACAAGTCATTGTGTCCTGATTACGCATTGGTCATACAAGACTAAGGCACTCCTATATAATCAAACAAGAACAACACCCACAATGTGAAACATGTCAAACACCTTTGACTATTAAACACTTATTCATGGAATGCAAGTTTTTGCTCACATCAGAAACCGTTATTTTAATGCAAACAATATGAAAGATCTATTTGAAAATGTCAACATGGAGGACATTCTGTCCTTTTTGAGGGAAATAAAATTATACCATAGAATGTAGACATGAACTTAATCACTACCATACAACATGATCAACAATGTGCTAACACATTGTTAAAATTAATGACTAAAAAGTATAAATATAAATACACAATATATTATTTCCTGTTAGGCATGACATAACCCCAGATGGGTTGATATGCTTTTAGGTGACTTGGATAATTTTAAACTAATTTAAATTAATTTAAATTAATGCTTAAAGCATTAATGAACAAGTTTTATTGTGTGATGATAGTAAGAAATGTTTATATTAATAGTTGTATTCCTTAAAAGTATGTTTATCATCTTGCAACACTCTTTAGTTAAAAATGAGACCGTCCAAATAGTACAAGATGAAATGCAAGAATGTAAATCCTGATTATCTGGTATGGCTTATCCGCCAAATTCTTATTTCTTCGGAGTGTTATCACCTCAGCTAAATAATGGATCATTCCTTTTTTATCATAAAGAAAGGGAAGAAAAAGGACATGCTACACAGGAAAAATAAAATAAGAAAGGAGAGTAGGGGTAAGATAGAGGGGGTAAGTGTGCAGAAGCGATAACGCTAATTTGTTTCAATCAAACATCATGAAAAGATGGCAAGAAAGAAAAAAGAGCAAGTTAAATCAAGAATACATATTATCTCTTAAGTAAACATATCAAATGTTGTAATAATTAAATTATCATACTGTGGTATATCCACAGGTCCTGCTAGTATTCTTAATTGCTTAAGGTTACACATAGAATTATCTTTTTAAAAATAAGATTATATTTTAATTAAAAAATTGAGTTTGTTACAAGTGATGATGACATTGATGAATTAGGGAAATCCTTTTTAGAATGAACTTGTTAACCTTCACATCATTGTAAATGTCCAAAGTTAATTTCAGTGTTTAATATCCAGAAATATTTTTTTTGTTTTTTGTGTCAATGTTTTTTAAAAATTTTTTATATAATTTGTATATATTTCAGTATTTTTATTTTTCAAATTACAAAGAGAAAAGTTGTATCTCTGATTGCAAAATTATACCTATAGTAAAAACTAAAAGGAGCTACCCAGCATCACCAGGGTAGAGGTTAAACCCTAGTGTATTGATTTGTTTACTTTTGAGATTTACAAATGCTGGACATTTTTAAATAGAATTTCAATGCTATTTCTATGTAGATTTTAATTTTTAAATATCTTTGAATATAAATCAAATCTTCATAATTTTTGCACGAAAAGCAAGAACTGATGATATTTAATGTGTATATATATTTACTTTGTCATTAATTGTTGTATTTTCATAGTTTCATCTGGACATACATACATACACACTAACTGCCTTTTATATATGTACTAGAAGTGGCTACCCGGTGTCACCTGGGTAGAGGGGGGATTTTTAAAAAGTTAGTCTTGCAGATCCATTATTACTTATCACAAGTTAGATCCTCACTGGATGCCCCATAAAATCCTCACATAAATATATAACAATATAAATGAGGCGATTAATTCAATCAATCAACATCATATTTCAATTACCTTCTGTTACTATACAAATTTTAATTTTAAATATCTTCCCAAATATAAATAAAATCTCAAAAACTAAGCCCTGGTAATAGTGAATGTATATATATATATATATATATATATATATATATATATTTACATTGTTGTTAATTGTTTTATTTTCAACGTTTTCTCCGGACATACAGATTCACACCAATGCTCTTTATCTATGGATAGATAGATTAAACTTGTCATGAATTTAAAAAAAAAAAAAAATTTTCTCATAGGAATTCTTAATCTCCAATCATTTTCATCATTTTACTGTATTTTTTTCTTTTCAGGAGACACTTTATATTTCAAATTTACCAGTGATACTGAAAACTCATTTTGGGGCTACAAGTTTACTGTAACTGCTGGTTTTCGCGATAGATTTAATACAGGCTATTTGATATTGCAAAATCTCCTCTTTTCCCGACTCTACAAGTAAGTTCAGCCATCATTCTTTTTTTTTTTTTTTCTTTCTTTTTTTTTTTTTTTGAATCCTAAAAATTCTCAGCTTTCCTTGAATTAGTTCAATAATGAGCAGACCATTCCTCCATTTTTAAACAATAAGTTTGAAATCCAGCAGTTTGTATGAGAAATATAATTATACATCTATATACTTCATTTTTATTATTTCTAATCCAGCATTTCAGCCAGTAAATTCTTTGACTTGTTGTCTATATTACAGCCAATATTCTTTAAAAATTACTTACTATGTTGTTTTTAATCATTTCATTATGATCAATGGTAATATGAATTTAATGATATATCTCATAATAAAGGTAAAGAAAAAAAAAATGTTGATTCTTTGATGGTTTTCATGATAATACTACTAATACCAAACCATAACACTCTCAGTCCTTTCCATTTTATATTCTTATTTTTCTTTCTTTCTCTTTTTTTGTAGACATTTACCCATCAAAGATGTTTGGGTGCATCTTGTTCATGTCGCCTGTAAACAAACTCAAAAGAAACGTTTAAACACCATTTTGTTGCTGTTGCAAATTATTCAGACACAGTTTAAGTGAGTTTTTCATCTCAGTTTTATCTTATCAATGAAAATCTTTTTAGAAAAATTATTTTCATCTTAATGAGAAATGTATCCACAAAAAAGTTTTCTTTTTGACATAATCAACCATTTTATAAACCTCAGCCACAGACACAAGTGGCAGAAAAGGACATTGGAGTAGCAGGGGGAGGATGTATTTACCCAACCCCTTTACCTTACATGGAAGAGGTGACAAAAGCAGTGATGCTGATAGCTTTTTAATTTAATGCATCCTGGGATGCACATATTTGCTTTGAATGAGTCCACAGGAAAATGTATGGGTCCCAACTAAAGTTTCTTAATAGATTGTAGGGTTTTTATTTATGATCTGGGGAAACAACTAAAGCAGTCTAACTCCTACCTTGTAACCTATCCTGTGTAATTCATTTCTAAGAAACTATCGAAATGTATTTACAGTTAGCTTGAAATGGTGAGGAAAGAAACAAGAAAAACACTGGGATGCATGGATATGATTTTACTGCATCCTTTTAGATTTTTGTGTGTCAGGGACACAAGATGTGTACCTATCAGCATCTTTGCAAAAGATCAATTTTTTAAAGAGGAATAAAGCTGGTTGCCTAAACAAGATGAAAGAATTTAGTCTGCAGTACAATTTACCCCTTAGCTTGGGGGAGAACATATGGATTCCCCCACAGTGCTAATGCATCAATTGAACATCTACATTCAGAATTTGAATTCAGCTCACTCATTCCATGTTATATAACCGAGGAGGCGTGTGGTGTAATGGTTACAGTCATAGAAAATGAACTCATTGATCCAAGTTTAAATCCTGGACAAGGCTGTTTGCATTTCACATACCGCTAATACCCTTGGGAAATGTATGAATCCAACTACTCTCCCTCCAGCTATGGCCAAATAGTAGGGCGGGTTGGTTTCTTAAACCATGGCTAGGTAACCAATCTAGGAGAATGAAAACTGAATTCAAACCTGTTAAATTCCACCTAAGAAATTGACCTTGTACCACATCCTGCAGAAGGGTTGGTTGGTTGGTAAATATATATAACCAATAACTATTATACTGCGTACCTCCATGTAGCAGTGGAAGTAATATTCATTTTACTATTCATTTTACTATTTAATTGGTACATAATCAAATTTTATTCAGAAGAATCCTTTAATATAGGATTGGAAAGAAAGTCCTGTCCATACAAAATAATATTTATTTAACCAATAAATTGAGAAATATAACAAAACATCATTTATGGAGTTAATCTTTTTCTCAATGGTTGATGCATTCATTCTATCTTTCCACAAAAAATGTCAGCTTTTTTTAGTCACTTCTCTTAAATTCCATTGTAAGCTAAAAAATAATGTTCTTTTTTTAAATAATTGCTAACTGAAACAAATGAATAAAATTTATAAATTAAACATTTAAACAAAGTATTTGATAAAACAATGAAACATTTTAGAGACACTGATGAATGATGTTTTGTTTATATATTTCTCAATTTACATGTTGTGTTTATTGGTTAAATAAATGTTACTTTGTATCAGACAAGACTTTCATTCCAATTCTATATTTGACTTTGTAATAGACCTGAATTCTTAGTATATCCTAACCATTATCTATTTTACTGGTAATCTTTTCTTAGGTGTGTGTGAAGCAGCTGCGTTTTGTTCTCTCTCTGTCTTTTTTTTTTCTTTTATTAAATCTCATTTCTTTGTGTTTGTATTTTTCAGAAGTCCTGATGTCAATCAACGCATTGATCTCTCTCTTCTCCGTCCACTCTGGGATTTGTATGTTGGCTTATGTAAAAATACGTCTAACAAGTCCAGCCATTTACCTCCCCCCGTGGAGAGAGCATTGACTGAGTTGTTCTTACATGCAGAGAATTTGGCTGTGGTCAGTATAGTTTTTTTTTTTTTTGTTCATTTATTGACTTTTTTTATATTGTACTGAGTATATTAATGATCCAATCTTAGAAATTATTTTTAATAGTTTGACTGTTCATCAAACAAGTGTCAAAGAACTTTTGAAGATCTCATTCAAAAAATGAGATCATTGTTTTTGAACGCCTATCATTCTAACATGTATCACAAGAAGAATCATGATCATTTAGAAAAAAATAAACATAAATGAATATTTATTGACGTATCCTGTACAATTCAAGGTGTAAAATCCAATGACAACCGTCCAAAAAATCCAAATTATTCATATCAGCCGTCAAAAATACAGACAAATAATAAATATGAAATTTTTACATCTGACATTTGAAGATGACCATGGTTTACAATTTTATTAAATAGATTTTCTGAAATATCAAGACAATATCATAATTGATTAATCTAAGAGATTACTTGACCAAACAATCTGACTTTTGGGCTATATTATATTTTTAGTACAATTTTGTTACATGTTGATAGTGTCTGCCAAGGAACCAAAAAGTTCCAGGTTTGATATCGGCCCTTGCTAACTCAGTGTATGAGTAGCACAGGGATCTGTGTGGTAAAGTAAGGAGCTGATGCTAGGTATGGCGTTCCACCTCAGATACTAAAATAGTTTCCTTGGTCTAGTGCTAGTGAAAAGAGGATAGACTCCATTGCTGTCTGGCTGATACCAACAATAGGCAACTCTGTTGATCCATATAATTGTTAAATACCAGAACTTAAGTTACCTACCCTGTTAGCAGGGTTTAGAATACGCTGCAGATGTGGAATTTAAAGAAAAAAATCTTTCTGGTCTTCAAATCATCAGTCGGACTGATATGGACAGTTGGTTCTCCCAGCTGAAAACAGAAAGTATCTGTTTGGTAAAATATTCATTCTGTGAAATGTCTGACGCTTATTTGTCCAGACACAATCATATATGGACATTTCTTTTCCATAAAGTCGTGACCTTTATTTTTCCTTTATTGTTTTTTTTTTTTAAGAGTTGTTTGGAAGATTACCTTATAAGGTAGCACATGAATATTTATTTTATTCCCTCATCCTTTATGCAGAGAGGATAATTTTGGATTAATTGCTTTTTAAAAATGAACACTCATTATTTCCTTTTTGTTTTTCAATTTTAGTTTATTTTTATTAAATTTTTCTTTTTCAGAAATGGGGAGTCAGTACGGAATATTTGGTGGCACTCCAAGATTCTGAGGATATTATTACCAAAGTTATTCAGGTCAGTTAACAAGATTTATCTTTAACCAATTTTGCATATCACATGGTTAGTGAGTTTGAGTCTCACTGAGTGCCCCATACTTGTGACACAATTAAGCTAAGTTTAGTAAATAACTATTAGGCAGTCAAAAGACACCTCACATGGTGCAATAGTTTGCAAGCTAAATTAGCAGACTATTGTTAGTGAATTCAGTTCTCACTGGGTGCTCCATACTTCTCATAAGTGATGTTCTCCTTTGGGCTCCTATACATGAACACATCAGTGTTTGCTGATTAGCAAAAGACTTACATTAATCAACTCTGTGCGGATGTCATCTAAAGCAATGCTTATCAAACTTTTGGAAGTTGCAGACCGATGCACAGACCAGTGTATAAGATTAAAGAATTTGTTAAACTTTGAATAAAAACCTTTTATGCAGGCAGGGTTAGAATTAGCTTTATTTAGTATAGAAATCTATCATCATTATAAACTACCCCCCCCCCCCCAGTGTAAATTCAATGGGAAAAGTGAGACTGCTTCTTATTTGTCAATTTGTCAAGTCTTGGCTTGATAGAAGAGTGTGTCACATGCAATGGTTCTTGAATATCCAAATTGTTCCCAGCCCTATTGGCTGGGGCTTTAGAATACACCAACTGCACCTCTGCAGAGGGGTAAGAACAATGGAGCCACTTGTTGGTCATAGGTGGCGGCCCATAATGCTTAAGGATGGAACCTTGGTAGCTGAGCAGTCCATGACATATAACACTCCACTTTGGCTCTTACTTAGGCTAGAAGGCTGGCCGGAGAGGCCCTCTCTGATCAATTGACTGATCACATCAAGCCCTAGCACCTATATGATTGTCCTGACTCTATTGCCCTTATGGCTTTTATGATTTTAATATGTTGGAGAATAAAGCAATAATATTAGAGATCAATAACACCAAGTAATTATTTATTAAACACGGTTTTGTTAAAACCAATATGCAAATTAACCACACAATATATTATGTAAACTTTTATTTCTTAGTGATATATAAGACACATTGCAGGATTTTAAATGCACTAATAACACTGGGGGTTTTGAGGCAAATCTAACTCAGATTTTTGTAGAGACATTGTTAATAAATAAGATTTCTTCTATGTATTAATGATTTTGATTATAAATTATATTCCCATTGATAAACTTACGCAATTCCTGAGGTTATTGTAATGTAAACAGTGACATAGTTCTGGTTACAGACAGACGCCTAATCTCTATTATAATAAGATGCTTAAGATGATACTGTGTGCCACATGGCCGAAAACAATATAAGTTTTTTTGCCGATTCTTCAACAGACATAAATGAAAAAAATGTTAAGTTTTGTTTTCTTGCTAAGAAAGGAATAATCCGAAATTTCTGTCTAAAAACCTTGAAAGACTTTGATGTATTATAATGTAAACTAGATTGTTAATTTGTTATTTTTCTGTATTTTGTTTAAATTACTTTGGCAATTCATTGGATGATTTGGCAATATCTGCCCCTGCCTCCTCTACTTTTCTAGTTGTATGGAGATTTAGCAGGTAATAATCCTTGTTGCAGTTTACAGTGTTTAAGTGTTTATGTTTGAGGATTATGCCTTGTAAATGATATATTTATAATGCTTGCAGACTTCCATGTCAAAAATATCGTCCAATGAAAAGCCACATAGAAAAGAATAAGATGAATAACAAAATCTCGATCTGTTACAGTAAGTGAAAGAATTTAAATAAGAATTGTCAATTTTAAAAAAAATGTGAGTGTTTACTTTTTATTTGTCACAACATCTTAAGAAATTAAGTTAACAAATAAAATAAAAAAAAAGTTTGCCTACAAGAGCAATATGTAGTTTTAGTTTTTAAATACTTGCAACATTTTCTTAAAAAAAAAAAAAAAAAGACAGGAAAAACTTCTTTCTTTAAGAAATTATCTTTTCAGAAAATATAAATATTTTTTGCATTTTCTTTATTTAAAAAGATTAATTAAGTCAATAAATGTATTGGACAACCTCGCCCCCCTCCAAAAAAAAAGAAAATAAAAATCTTAACCATTTTTTATTATTGCCACAAATTTTAATGAAACTTTAGTGGCTTAGACACACATTGGAAGTGATTATTTTTACCTTTGTTCAAATTCAAATAACTGTTTACTAGACATTAACAAAGGATTAATCACAAATTAGGATCAAAAGGAAAAGAAAATTCTAAGAAATTTTCTAATTTTTAGTATTTCTGAGAATTTGAAAAAAAGAAGAATCTTTGCTACAATTGAGGGAACTTTAACAACAATAATCAAAGAAAATAATCACTTCTTATGTGTGTCTAAGCCATTGAAGTTTCAGTAGAATTTGGGGTAATAATAAAATAGGGTTCAGTTTTTTTAAGTCTATTTTTTAAAATTTTGTTCAGTACTGAAATTATGGGGTGATACATAGCTAATACAAGACAAAAAGATGTTGCCTTTCAAATTTCAAGTGGAAACTTCTATCTGTCCTTTATTGTATAAGCAATGAAAATTTTATTAAAATCCAATGAGATATATATATAAACTTTTTTCAACCCCTAAAAAGTGTCAATTTTAAAATTTAGAAAAAAATAAACTACTCATTGGATTTTAATAAAATGTTCATACTTTAATTTTTCCATCCTTTTTTTGTGGCAGTTTTTAACAATAAAATATCTTTTGCATCAACTCTCTTCAGTCAAATTATCCTGATAATCCATTAATACTCTTATTCCTTAATCTTCTGACTGTTATCATTTTGCAACACCCTCTGGTTAAAAATGAGACCCTCCAAATCGTCCAAGATGAAATTATTATGATTATCTGGTGTTACTTAATCGCTGAATTCTTATTTCCTATGAGTGCTGTCACCTCAAATAAATAATGGACCATTCCATTTTTAATATAAAGAAAGAAGGTGAAGAAATTGGACATACTACACAGAAAAATAAAATAAGAAAGAAAGAGAGTAGGGGGTGAGAGTGTGGAAGTGATAACATTAATCTGTTTCAGTTGAACATGATAAAAAGAAAGAGGGAAAGAAAAAAAAGTGAGAGTTAAATCAAGATTATACTTTTTATATATTGAACTATTTTTAAATAGCTCTTAAGTAAACATATCAAATGTAATAATTAAATTATCATACTGTGGTATATGCACAGGCCTGCTAGTTATTATTATTACACACAGTGCTGGTATTTAAAAAAAAAACATAAAAAGCTCACCTTCTATAAACTAAAGTTTCAATTCCTAACCCTGTTGTTGTTAAAGACATTTTTCTTCTTTTTACTCTTGTAGGGTGCATTGGTTGTGGCTTCCGTTGGGCTTGCCATTGGACAGAAGAATACGGCTTTGGAAGCTATTATGGAGAAGACTACAAAATGCAGCTAAGCCTCAAATGGTTGTTTGTAAAAACAAAAAAAACCACAAAACAAAACAAAAACAGAAAACAAGAAAACCCCAAAAATGGGTCCTGAAGACTTCTTAACTTTGTCCAGAGATTCTTGTGAAAAACCACTGCAAGGCTAACGGGAGATGAATGATTGTAAAAAATATCAATTTACCTACCTAATATTTTAGTATAAGATTGTTCCTTAGATAATCTAAAAACAAGTTTTTTTCTTTCTTTTTTTTCTTTTTTGTAATCGCCACCTTCCTGAGGTAAAAACAACTCATAAAATGTAATTTGGCTTTTTAGTGTTTTTATATATGTTTATATACATATATGTATGTTTATATATATATATATATATATATATATATATTGTAACAGTCAATGTATTTGAAACTCTGCTGATTTGATTTGTCATAAAATGCATTCAACATTTTTGTAGGAAGATCCAAATCCTAACCATTTTTTTCTCCTCCTCCTCGTAAAAAAAAAAATCCCTTCCATTCATTCTCTGCTTTTTTTGAACATTTTTCTCTTTCTGTTTTTTATTTTATTTATTTCTAACAGATTTCATTAAAATTGTAATTTTTCTGCTTTTTCTTCGACACTTTGTCGTCATCGTCGTCTCTTTTTATTTTCGTACTTATATTTTCTTTGCATTTGAATTATCATTCGTTTTTTTTTCTTTTTTTTCTTCATTGACGGTTCATTTTTTTTTTATTTTTTAAATCCCTCATATCTGCAAATCCTAAACTTTCCTTAATCTCACCCCTCCTTCTCAATGACTTCTGCATTATATTCTTTTTCAACATAGCTTGATGTTTTTCTAAAATATTAAAAATGACTGTCTCCCCTCTCTTTTAAAAAAATTGTTTACCCCCATTTTTTTTAAATGATTAAATGAAATTAATTTTTGTTTATATTTAAGTGATACTTTTGTTGGTTACCCTCATTTCTGTTTTGCTATTGTTTTTCTTTCCAACCATTTATGTGATGTCAAATGCATAAACTGTGTTGACTTTAAAAAAAAACAACCTTGACTGGAAAATTGCTGTTTAATTTCAGCTCAAATGCTTGTAACTATCTCGGTGTTTATTGTTACTGTTCTTCTTGAAGGAGCCTTGAATGCTTGTTGGAAGCATCACACTCATCGTATATTAATGAATTTGGTAATTTGTCAGATATAAAAGTGAATCAGATGACTTGATAAAAACAAAAACAAATAATGAAGCTACAGTTATGCTTTAAAGAAAAAACAAAAAACAAATTTGTATTTAAAGGGCAGCATATTTTTTATCGGTGACTAAATATGCCCCAGTCACATGATCAATTCAGTTGCATTGGAAGTTTTCATTCAGTCTATTAGTCTCTCTCTCTCTCTCTCTCGTTTTTTTTTAATCCATTGATCATGTAGAAGTTTACATAATTATAGGTAAATTTATCATATCAGATGAATTGCTCTTATAAAATAAGGTTTTTCCCTAACCCTAAACCATTAGCTCTTTTTATGAAATTAGTGGTATAAGTTTACACATCTGATGTGCACACACACACACACACACACACACGCATCACACTAACACACGCACACAATTCCTTAAGAGTATTTCCTGAATGCTAACTGACCATTATATCTAATTAATCTTCAAATATATTTTATTGGAAAATTCTAAAGCATTTTGTATTTGCTAAATTTGTTTGGGACGTGAAATTTTGTTTCAACTTGAGAAACCAAAACTGAACTTGTCTAAGCTAATCTCTTTTTGTAAATGTTTTTTTGAGATTAAATTGGAGAAGCCATGTTTTATTTTTTTTCTGGTTGTTTCATTCTTTCTTTTTCATTCTTTCATTCCTACAATTTCTTTTCTTTTTTGCTATGAAGATTCTTAACTCTTTGACTCTGTGACTTTCTTTACACTTTAAATATTTAATCTTGGCTTCCTTTTTATCTTGGGAAATGACCAAATAATGTTGCTTACTTCAAAATAATATTTAAAAGAAAAAGGTTTGAATTGAAATATTGTATAAAGCAAATACAATCAACTCTTGTGATAAGAGGCTCATAATTTTTCCTGATAAGATGAACACATTTCTTTGTGTGTGTGTTTGCAGACCTCAGTAATGTTTGTCTTTTTTAAAATTAAAATTAAATGTTTTTATGTGTTAAGAATGCAAATAAATATGTCTAGATTGTGTAATATCACCAGCAATGTGCCTAAAAAAAACAAAGAACAAAAACATCTTTATAAAATCATGTTCCACAACACGTTTGAAGAAAATACTTGAGTCTTTAAAATTTAGCTTTTTCTTTATTGTTAAAAATTTAGGGTTAATTTTGAATAAATTTAATGGCAAAAGCTAATTAGAATTTAATGAATTGTACAGAATTTGAAATTTTTTAACATTGTTTTTAGACAGAAGTAATATAAATTGCAATAAAAATATTCAGTAGTTTTATAGCAGTTTATATTTTGCACATAGGCACACACACACACAGACAAACACGTATGTATTTGTGTGTGGGATTATATATAACAATAATCAGGTGATTGACATAAATATTTGAAAAAAGTAAAATTATAAATAAGTATTTGAAATAAGTAAAAATTGAAGTAGGTGGAATGGCCTATTGTCGGTATCAACCAGAGATTGAGGGTGTCAATAAATAATGTGATTTATTTAAAAAGAAATATATTTTGTTCAGACATATTTGAAAGTCTTCATCTGTTGTGGAGAAGAAAGAAATGAGTTGTTTGTTTGTATTTGCAGTTGAAACAAAAATGGCTACCAATTTTAATCTAAAAGAAAAATGTTGGTTTTTTTTTATTATTATTATAAATAAATTTAAAAAAAATTTTTTAATTTTTTTTTTTTTACCTGAATTATAATTTTTGGTGTCACAATTTGTCAAAGCTTTAAAGAATTTTTATCCGACCCCTAACCCCATTGATTTATAAGTTAAATATTGAAAATAAAAATTATCTTGAGATAAAATTCTGATTTTAATGTATCACAGTGTCTGTACTTGAGCTAAACAATTTAAAAAAAAATCAGGTTTTATATTTTTGATAAATATTTCAAAAAATTTTGTAATGTCTTTAGGTTGAAGTAGAAAATGAAAACAGGCTTAGAATTATTTTCTATCTTTTCAACAATTTAAATTTTAATAATATACTCTTGAAATCGACCATTTGCCTCTTTTACTTATATAATGGAAATAGTTTAATGTGTGATACTACTTTTCAGATTATTTACTTTTTGATTTTAAAATTTGATTGCTTTTTGAGTTAAAAATATTTTTTCTTCAGTAAATTTTAAATCTACTAGCAAGGTGTAAGTATTTAAGTTTTATTGTAATGAAATCTATTAAATTAGAAAGACTAATGAAATTAAATAAGAACACATATAAAAAGTTTACACTTATTTTGATTATATTTTAATTGGTTTCTATATAAAATCTTTCATAGGATTGATTTTAATTCGTTGGAGAATAAAAGTCATTTTTGGTATCAATAACACCAAGTAATTATTAATTAAACCCGGTTTTGTTAAAACCATTATGCAAATTAACCACACCATATATTATGTAGACCTTTATTTCTTGGTGATATATAAGACACATTGCAGGATTTTAAATGTACTAATAACATGAGCTGTTTTGAGGCAAATCTAACTCAGATTTTCAAAGAGACATCGTTAACAAATAAGATTTATTCTATTCTATAAATGAATAATTTTGACTATAAATCAAATACTCATTGATAAACTTACGCAATTCCTGTGAGTATTGTGATGTAAATAGTGATATAGTTTTGGCTACAGACAGACACCGAATCTCCATTATAAGAAGATATTAAGGTTAAGAAATATAACATTTCCACCCCTCCCCCCAACTTTTTTTTCTTCACTCATATTATGAAGCATTAAAACCAAACCGTGAATAAACTGCTGTAAAGGGTGCACATTTTGTGACAATTTTAATCTTAAGATAAACAGTTTTTGTTAAATTGAACTAAACGGACCTAAATTTCACCATCATATGTCACCCCGCAAAAAAAAAAAAAAAAAATAGCAAAAATCAGGGAATTAACTGAATTTAATTAAATTTTCAGTGCGGATATATTAATAAATAAAATATATAATGCCCCAGTTATTTTATTTAAAAACTTAGAATATTCAGGTCCGTTAATTTGAACCATGTATCTTTGAGGTGTAACACAGATTCTCAAAGATATGTAGTTAAAAGTTAACTGACCTGAAAAAAATGTTAAAGTTTTTAAACAAAATAACTGGTGCATTATATTTTTTATTCATTAATATATCAACACTGAAAATTTCATTAGATTCGGTTAATTCCCTGATTTTTGGTATTTTTTTTCTTTTCTTTCAGCGGGGTAACATACGATGGTGGAATTTAGGTCCGTTAAGTTCGATTTAACTACATTTTCTATAACCTCCGGCCAGTCCTAGGTTTACAGAGTTATCTCCCCTTATATGAAAAATATCTATCTACTTACTGTGATAATAATTGCTTGAGGCGTCAAGTGTTGAAAATGTCTATCAGCACAGAAAGCAGAATTGTTGAACAGTTTAAATTTTGACTCACTGTTTAGAGTTCTTTTTGTACGAACACCTATGCTAAAGGCATGAATCCAATTTACCGGTCTCGTTAAATATCTTAAACAAAATATCTTTTTGTTGATAGGTGAATTGGTGAGACATTTGGACAAACCACTCCCCCATATATGCCACTGTAAGCAAAAAGCTGCTATAGCCGTTGTCAATTGTGACTGGCTTAATTACTTTTGTTATTATAACCAAAGGAACTAACATTAATATCATGACTTGGCACATTCAAACACAGGTGTAGGGGTGGGGACCATTCCAGGTTTCTAATTGGGGGTGGTGGATGAACATTTAAATATAGAATAATGGGCTCATATTCCTTGGAGCATTTGAAATCTCCAACACTTTTCAATATTTGTCTGTATTTATGAGATGAGACTTGATGTGAATAATTTTGATCTTTTGGACTTTTGTCTTCATCTTTATTGTGGTATGTATAAACACAACGTTCAGGTCTCTGTAACTTCATCAATAAGTCTGGTGGCATTTATGCTGCTTGGGGCTCCCTTGGACTAGTGGTAATGATATTTTAGCTCTGAAACCATGTTTGAATTCAAGGTTATCGTCTGAAAAAGACTTATTTTAAGGTAATTAAAAAAAAAAACACCTTAACAAATTCTGCGGTTACAGTGGCCTGAACAGTGTTTATACATGCCACAATAAAGATGAGGACAATAGTCTGAAATATCAAAATTATTCATACTTTTCAATATTGTAAGACAATTCTGAGGTGTCGTGTAACTTCTATAGGATGATTGTAAAATAACTCCCTTCCCTATTTTATAAATCTTATAATTTATTTCTGAATCATTATTTAAAAAAAAAAAACTGAATATGAGAAGAACACATATAATTTGTAGTTTTATTTAAAATTCTATTGGAGCAGCAGCATTCACCTCCAGCCTCTCAAGCTGCTCAAGAATTAGAATTAGACTTAAACGTCCAGACATCTTTAAAAGGGTTTGAATTTTGAAACAAAATAATCAATCTGAAAAAAAACAACACAAATTTAATCCATGTATTAATACTTGTTCCTTAATTGTACAACCGTTATCATATTGCAACATCCTCTGGTTAAAAAGAGTTAAATCAAGATTATTATACATTTACATATTGAAGTATTTAGCAATAGCACTTAAGTAAACATATCAAATGTTGTTATAATTAAATTATCATACTGTGGTATATCCACAGGTCTACTAGTTGCCATATATTAAGGAACGTACATTAAAGAATTGAGAAAAATGTAACTGTATATAAAAAAAATCCCAAATAGTTTAAAATAGGGAATTACTTTTCAATCAGCCTGTATAAAAACCCGTTACATCTTATGGTTTCTATTGTCTCTACATGAATATAAAAATTCCTTCATTCTTCTTTTCTTTCTCCGTGTTAGTTGTCTATTTGAAACCTGCGTATGGTTATGTAAACTTTGGGCAAGTCTTTCACCCCCTCAGGCCTATCATGATTGATTATTTCAATGCTTTTTTGTAAAATTTGCAAAATCTCAAAAAAAAAAGAAAAAAGGGTGGGGGGCTGAAGTATTTACTGCTGTATATTTGACTGTAAGAATGAAATTTTTGGGGCAAGTCTTTTTGATAGGCAATTTTATTTTATGTACATTTGTATAATTGTAAAATCCACAATGATCTAAGTGGTGTAAATATTTGCTACCCACAACTGGTGTCTATTTCATACTTTTCTTCTGCTGCTGCTGCTGCTTGCCTTTTTTTTTCTTGTAACCTGAAATCAAATTTGGTTGTATTTTTCATTTTCTTTTCTTTTTTAAAAAAATTCTTTTTATCCTATTCTCTTTCTTTTCTTATTTCTTCCTCTGTTTTTGTCGCCCCCCCCCGTTCTCTTTTTGCCTTTGTTTCTTTCTCCCTTTTTCTTTTCTCTTTCTCTCTCCCCTCTCTCTCTCTTTTGGGTCTCTCTTTCTTCTTTTCTGTCTCTCTCCCTTTTCTGTCTCTCTCCCTTTTCTCTTTTTTGTCACTTCTCTCTTTCTCTCTCTCTCTCTCTTCTTTCTTCTTCTTCATTTCTCTTCTCTCTCTCTCTCTCCCCTTCAACATCTCTTATGCAGGTTCTGATAAGAATAAAAAAACCCAAATACCCAAAAAACTGCTCCACATTGGATGTACCCTTTTTGTTATTGTAACCTTTTTAGTGTTTCTTATAAAAAATCTTAAGGAATTTTGATAATTCTTTGATAAAATTGTTTAGACTTTCAAAACTGCTTTGCTATATTTACTGAATTGCTTCAATCAGAAGAACAAAATCGCTGAAATTGAACATTTCAGAAAAGAAGACAAGAAAAACCATTTCATTCTTCATGTTGACGACATTTGAAATGTTTTTTTTTATTCTGCTCTTTTGAATGCAACCGATTTTTAACAAAACAATTTCCATGTGCTGCAATTACATGGTCCAAAAAAAAAAAAAAAAAAAGAAAAAAAAAGAAAAAAAGATTTTGAGTCTTAACTCTATTTCTGTCTATTCATTTGATATGTTTATCAATGCTAACAACAAAAAACTTTTCTATATTATGAAAAACTAAAAAAAAAACAAAAAAAAACTAAACAAAAAAAATAATTTTTTTCTTTTATTCTCTGTTAGTTTGTCAAATTTTTTGTCAATAAAGTTGAAAATCTCTGCCAATTTGTGATATTTTGCTGAAGGGAGATGACATCCAGTGAAGTTTGAAGAAGTGACCCCCCACAATACTACATACCCCCCCCCCAGAAAACGTATCATTTGGATTATTCGGACTATTGTCCTCATCTTTATTGTTATATACACAATATTTCGTGTGATGTACCTCCAGCCTTCTTCAAGTGTTTCATGTTAAACTCGAGAATCTTCTTGTAATCAGGAGCCTTAATGGACACATGGCGTAATTTGTGTTATTTTGTTGAACGTAGAAGTGACACTCAGTGAAGTTTGAAGTAGACAAAAAAAAAAAAAAAAAATGATTGATGATTTAAAAATGATTGCACGTTTCTAATCTATAAATTCATAAGTTGGATGTATGTTGTTTATATCATCTAACTGGTTGGCCCACCCATGGGAACACCATGAGTGGCGTTTTGGCATGTCTGTACCTTGAATTCTTAAATCTGGCTCTTTTAAATATATCATCCTGAGCAACTCATCTTTATACATAGATCCATCTTGCTCATTTACCTACGTGAAATTAATATAATAGAAATTTTGTATAGACTAAATAAAATCAAACTCCACATACAGTTTACTCACGAATTAGAATTTGATAATTCTCAACCTTTTTTTTAAAGATATTTTACTCATTGAGAATACAAGTTAGTTCAAAATCTTTCTCAAACTCACCTCCAAAAGTGACCACATACGTTTTTATTCCACACACAAAACACACGCCAAGAGAGAAATTATAATAGGATTTTACCTTTTGAGCCCTCAGCATCTGCACACCAAAGTACCTAAATGATAAGTTCAACCACACAGAAAACGCTTTCCTAGACCTTCTATATCCAAATTTTATATATATATAATATATATATATATATGATGAGAAAATGTTTTCAAAAATTAACAGACACATTCAAAACGTTTTCTTCACATATTGTCGGATTAATTTCCTCATCGTATTTCTATATATATATATATATATATATGTTAGGCAGCATTTCTTCTTTAAGACATATTTTGTTGAACTGCACAGCCATTTTCTGTCTGCAAATCTTGTTCCATGTCCTTTCAAGTTGCCGGATTGATGGGATTATATCTGGCGAAAATTGGCTGATGTATTTGCCATAACTTATTTCCCGAGTAATTTCCGCCCTATCGTGGGCCATCTTCAGGGGTAGTGCATGAACAATACAACAGTGGGTTGTTCCATTGTTCAGCCAATTTTCGCCAGATATAATCACATCAATCCGGCAACTTGAAAGGACCTAGAACAAGATTTGCAGACAGAAAATGGTTGAGATGTTCAACAAAATATGTCTTAAAGAAGAAATGCTGCCTAAATATATATATATATATATATATATGGAAATACGATGAGGAAATTAATCCGACAATATGTGAAGAAAACGTTTTGAATGTGTCTGTTATATTTTTGAAAACATTTTCTTCATCATATATATATATATATATATATATATATATAAAATTTTGGATATAGAAGGTCTAGGAAAGCGTTTTCTGTGTGGTTGAACTTATCATTTAGGTACTTTGGTGTGCAGATGCTGAGGGCTCAAAAGGTAAAATCCTATTATAATTTCTCTCTTGGCGTTGGTGTTTTGTGGTGTGAATAAAAACGTATGTGGTCACTTTTGGAGGTGAGTTTGAGAAAGATTTTGAACTAACTTGTTATTCTCAATGAGTAAAATATCTTTAAAAAAAAGGTTGAGAATTATCAAATTCTAATTCGTGAGTAAACTGTATGTGGAGTTTGATTTTATTTAGTCTATACAAAATTTCTATTATATTAATTTCACGTAGGTAAATGAGCAAGATGTGATCTATGTATAAAGATGAGTTGCTCAGGATGATATATTTAAAAGAGCCAGATTGTAAGAATTCAAGGTACAGACATGCCAAAACGCCACTCATGGGTGTTCCCATGGGTGGGCCAACCAGTTAGATGATATAAACAACATACATCCAACTTATGAATTTATAGATTAGAAACGTGCAATCATTTTTAAATCATCAATCATTTTTTTTTTTTTTTTTGTCTACTTCAAACTTCACTGAGTGTCACTTCTACGTTCAACAAAATAACACAAATTACGCCATGTGTCCATTAAGGCTCCTGATTACAAGAAGATTCTCGAGTTTAACATGAAACACTTGAAGAAGGCTGGAGGTACATCACACGAAATATTGTGTATATAACAATAAAGATGAGGACAATAGTCCGAATAATCCAAAATGATACGTTTTCTGGGGGGGTATGTAGTATTGTGGGGGTCACTTCTTCAAACTTCACTGGATGTCATCTCCCTTCAGCAAAATATCACAAATTGGCAGAGATTTTCAACTTATTTGACAAAAAATTTGACAAACTAACAGAGAATAAAAGAAAAAAATTATTTTTTGTTTAGTTTTTTTTTTGTTTTTTTTTTGAGTTTTTCATAATATAGAAAAGTTTTTTGTTGTTAGCATTGATAAAATATCAAATGAATAGACAGAAAATAGAGTTAAGACTCAAAATCTTTTTTCTTTTTTTTTTCTTTTTTTTTTTTTTTTTTGGACCATGTAATTGCAGCACATGGAAATTGTTTTGTTAAAAATCGGTTGCATTCAAAGAGCAGAATAAAAAAAACATTTTCAAATGTCGTCAACATGAAGAATGAAATGGTTTTTCTGTCTTCTTTTCTGAAATGTTCAATTTCAGCGATTTTGTTCTTCTGATTGAAGCAATTCAGTAAATATAGCAAAGCAGTTTTGAAAGTCTAAACAATTTTATCAAAGATTATCAAAATTCCTTAAGATTTTTTATAAGAAACACTAAAAAAGGTTACAATAACAAAAGGGTACATCCAATGTGGAGCAGTTTTTTGGGTATTTGGGTTTTTTTATTCTTATCAGAACCTGCATAAGAGATGTTGAAGGGGAGAGAGAGAGAGAGAAGAGAAATGAAGGAAGGAAGAAAGGGAGAGAGAGAGAGAGAGAGAAAGAGAGAAGTGACAAAAAAGAGAAAAGGGAGAGAGACAGAAGGGAGAGAGACAGAAAAGAAGAAAAGAGACCCAAAAGAAGAGAGAGAGGGGGAGAGAGAAAGAGAAAAAAAAAAAGGGAGAAAGAAACAAGGCAAAAAGAGAACGGGGGGGCGACAAACAGAGGAAGAAATAAGAAAAGAAAGATAGGAAGAAAAAGAATTTTTTTAAAAAAGAAAAGAAAATGAAAATACAACCAAATTTGATTTCAGGTTACAAGAAAAAAAAAGGCAAGCAGCAGCAGCAGCAGAAGAAAAGTATGAAATAGACACCAGTTGTGGGTAGCAAATATTTACACCACTTAGATCATTGTGGATTTTACAATTATACAAATGTACATAAAATAAAATTGCCTATCAAAAAGACTTGCCCCAAAAATTTCATTCTTACAGTCAAATATACAGCAGTAAATACTTCAGCCCCCACCCTTTTTCTTTTTTTTTTGAGATTTTTGCAAATTTTACAAAAAAGCATTGAAATAATCAATCATGATAGGCCTGAGGGGGTGAAAGACTTGCCCAAAGTTTACATAACCATACGCAGGTTTCAAATAGACAACTAACACGGAGAAAGAAAAGAAGAATGAAGGAATTTTTATATTCATGTAGAGACAATAGAAACCATAAGATGTAACCGGTTTTTATACAGGCTGATTGAAAAGTAATTCCCTATTTTAAACTATTTGGGATTTTTTTTTATATACAGTTACATTTTTCTCAATTCTTTAATGTACGTTCCTTAATATATGGCAACTAGTAGACCTGTGGATATACCACAGTATGATAATTTAATTATAACAACATTTGATATGTTTACTTAAGTGCTATTGCTAAATACTTCAATATGTAAATGTATAATAATCTTGATTTAACTCTTTTTAACCAGAGGATGTTGCAATATGATAACGGTTGTACAATTAAGGAACAAGTATTAATACATGGATTAAATTTGTGTTGTTTTTCTTTTCAGATTGATTATTTTGTTTCAAAATTCAAACCCTTTTAAAGATGTCTGGACGTTTAAGTCTAATTCTAATTCTTGAGCAGCTTGAGAGGCTGGAGGTGAATGCTGCTGCTCCAATAGAATTTTAAATAAAACTACAAATTATATGTGTTCTTCTCATATTCAGTTTTTTTTTTTAAATAATGATTCAGAAATAAATTATAAGATTTATAAAATAGGGAAGGGAGTTATTTTACAATCATCCTATAGAAGTTACACGACACCTCAGAATTGTCTTACAATATTGAAAAGTATGAATAATTTTGATATTTCAGACTATTGTCCTCATCTTTATTGTGGCATGTATAAACACTGTTCAGGCCACTGTAACCGCAGAATTTGTTAAGGTGTTTTTTTTTTAATTACCTTAAAATAAGTCTTTTTCAGACGATAACTTGAATTCAAACATGGTTTCAGAGCTAAAATATCATTACCACTAGTCCAAGGGAGCCCCAAGCAGCATAAATGCCACCAGACTTATTGATGAAGTTACAGAGACCTGAACGTTGTGTTTATTACATACCACAATAAAGATGAAGACAAAAGTCCAAAAGATCAAAATTATTCACATCAAGTCTCATCTCATAAATACAGACAAATATTGAAAAGTGTTGGAGATTTCAAATGCTCCAAGGAATATGAGCCCATTATATTCTATATTTAAATGTTCATCCACCACCCCCAATTAGAAACCTGGAATGGTCCCCACCCCTACACCTGTGTTTGAATGTGCCAAGTCATGATATTAATGTTAGTTCCTTTGGTTATAATAACAAAAGTAATTAAGCAGTCACAATTGACAACGGCTATAGCAGCTTTTTGCTTTACAGTGGCATATATGGGGAGTGGTTTGTCCAAATGTCTCACCAATTCACCTATCAACAAAAATATTTTGTTTAAGATTATTAACGAGACCGGTAAAATTGGATTCATGCTTTAGCATAGGTGTTCGTACAAAAAGAACTCTAAACAGTGAGTCAAATTTAAACTGTTTCAACAATTCTGCTTTCTGTGCTGATAGACATTTTCAACACTTGACGCCTCAAGCAATTATTTATCACAGTAAGTAGATAGATTTTTTCATTAAGGAGATAACTCTGTAACTAGGACTCCGGAGGTTATAGAAAATGTAGTTAAATCGAACTTAACGGACCTAAATTCCACCATCGTATGTTACCCACGCTGAAGAAAGAAAAAAAATACCAAAAATCAGGGAATTAACCGAATTTAATGAAATTTTCAGTGTTGATATATTAATGAATAAAAATATAATGCACCAGTTATTTTGTTTAAAACTTTAACATTTTTTGGTCAGTTAATTTAACTACATATCTTTGAGAATCTGTGTTACACCTCAAAGATACATGGTTCAAATTAACGGACCTGAATATTCTAAGTTTTTAAATAAAATAACTGGCATTATATATTTTATTTATTAATTATGCACTGAAAATTAATTAAATTCAGTAATTCCCTGATTTTTGCTATTTTTTTTTTTTTTTTTTGCGGCACTGGGTGAAACATATGATGGTGAAATTTAGGTCCGTTTAGTTCAATTTAACAAAAACCTGTTTATCTTAAGATTAAAATTGTCACAAAATGTGCACCCTTTACAGCAGTTATATTCACGGTTTGGTTTTAATGCTTCATAATATGAGTGAAGAAAAAAGTTGGGGGAGGGGTTGGAATGTATATATTTCTTACCTTAATATCTCTTATAATGGAGATTCGGTGATCTGTCTGTAGCCAAAACTATATCACATTACATCACAATACTCACAGGAATTGCTAAGTTTATCAATGAGTATTGATTTATAGTCAATTATTATATAGAATAGAATAAATCTTATTTGTTAACGATGTCTCTTTTTGAAAATCTGAAGTTAGATTTGCCTCAACAGCTCATGTTATTAGTACATTTAAAATCCTGCAATGTGTCTTATATATCACCAGAATAAAGGATCTACATAATATTATGTGTGGTTAATTTGCATAATGGTTTTAACAAAACGGTTTAATTAATAATTACTTGGTGTTTTGATTACCAAAATGACTTTTTTCTCCAACGAATTAAATCAATCCTATGAAAGATTTTATATAGAAACCAATTAAATATAAATCAAAATAAGTGTAAACTTTTTATATGTGTTCTTATTTAATTTCATTAGTATCTTTCTAATTTAATAGTTTCATTAAATAAATTATATACCTTACACCTTGCTAGTAGAATTTAAATTTACTGAAGAAAAAAAATATTTTAACTCAAAAAGCAATCAATTTAAATCAAAAAGTAAATATCTGAAAAGTAGTAACACATTAAACTATTTCATTATATAAGTAAAAGAGGCAAATGGTCCGATTTCAAGAGTATATTATTAAAATTTAAATTGTGAAAAGATTAGAAAATAATTCTAAGCCTGTTTTCATTTTCTACTTCAACTAAAGACATTACAAAATTTTTTGAATTATTTATCAAAATATAAAACCTGATTTTTTTATTTAATAGTTTAGCTCAAGTACAGACACTCGTATACATTAAAATCAGAATTTTTATTTCAATAATTTTTATTTTCAATATTTATTATAATCAATGGGTTAGGGTCGGATAAAAATTCTTTAAAGCTTTTGACAAATTGTGACACCCCAAAAATTATAATTCAGGTAAAAAAAAAAAAATTAAAAAATTTTTTTTAAAATTCTATTATAATATAATAAAAAAAAACCACACATTTTTCTTTTAGATTAAAATTGGTAGCCTTTTTTTCACTGCAAATACAAAACAAACAACTCATTTCTTTTTCTTCCACACCACAACAGATGAAGACTTTCAAAATATGTCTGAACAAAATATATTTTCTTTTTTTAAATTAAATCAACATTATTTAATTGACACCTCAATCTCTGGTTGATACCGACAATAGGCCATTCCACCTACTTCAATTTTTACTTATTTACAATACTTATTTATAATTTTACTTTTTTTAAATATTATGTCATCACCTGATTATTTTATATATAATCCCACACACAAATACATCGTGTTTGTTGTGTGTGTGTGCCCTATGTGCAAAATATAAACTGCTATAAATACTTGAATATTTTATATTGCAATTATATACTTCTGTCTAAAAATATGTTAAAAAATTTCAATCTCTGTACATTCATATAAAATTCTAATAGCTTTTGCCATTAAATTTATTCAAATTAACCCTAAATATTTACAATAAAGTAAAAAGCTAAATTTTTAAAGACTCAAGTATTTTTCTTCAAACGTTGTTGGAACATGATTTTATAAAGATGTTTTGTTCTTTGTTTTTTTTAGGCACATACTGGTGATATTACACAATCTAGACACTATATTTGCATTTTCTTAACACATAAACACATTTTAATTTTATTTTAAAAGACACAAATTTAAATGAGGTCTGCAACACACACACAACGAAATGTGTTATCTTACAGGAAAAATTATGAGCCTCTTATCACAAGAGTTGATTGTATTTGCTTTATACAATATTTCTCAATTCAAACCTTTTTCTTTTAATTATTATTTTGAAGTAAGCAAACTTATTTTTGGTCATTTCCCAAGACAAAAAGGGAAGCCAAGATTAAATATTTAAAGTGTTAAAGAAAGTCACAGAGTCAAGAGTTAAGAATCTTCATAGCAAAAAGAAAGAATGTTAGGAATAAAGAATGAAAAGAAGAATGAAACAACCAGAAAACAAATAAAACATGGCTTCTCCAATTTAATCTCAAAAAAACATTTACAAAAGAGATTGCTTAGACAAGTTCCAAGTTATTGGTTTTAAAGTTGAAACAATTTCCGTCAAAAATTTAGCAAATACAAAAGCCTTAGAATTTTAATAAAATATATTTGAGATAGAGATATTAATTGGTCGTAGCATTCCAGAAATACTCTTAAGGATTGTGTGCGTGGTTTAGTATGGATGCTGTTTGTGTGTGTGTGTGTTGTGTGCACATCAGATGGTAACTTATATACCCAACTAATATCATAAAATAGCTAATGGTTTAGGGTTAGGGAAAAACCTTATTTTTAAAGAGCAATTCATCTGATATGATAATTTACCTATAATTTTATGTCAAACTTCTACATGATCAATGGATTAAAAAAAAACCAGATGAGGAGAGGAGAGGACTAAATAGACTGAATGATAAACTCCGATTATAGATGCAAAATGAATTGTACTTGTGACTGGGACATATTATTCACGATAAAATGCTGCCTTTAAATACAAATTTGTTTTTTGTTTTTCTTATTAAAGCATAACTGTAGCTTCATTATTTGTTTTTTTATCAATCATCTCATTCCACTTTTATATCTGAAAATTACAAATCCATCTATATACGATGAGTGTGATGCTTCACAACAAGAATTCACAGGTCCTTCAAGGAAGCAGGTAACATAACACCGAGATGTTACAAGCTCTGAAGACTGAAATTAAAACAGACAATTTTCCAGTCAAGGTTTTTTTTTTAATAGTTCAATACAGTTTAATGCATTTGACATCAATAAATGGTTGTGGACGAAAACATAGCAAAACAGAAATCAGGGTAAACATACAAAAGCTCACCTTAAAATATAAACAAAATTATCTTTCATTATATTTAAAAAAATGGGGGTAAACAATTCTTTTTAAAAGACAGAGGGAGAGACAGTCATTTTAATATTTTAAAAAAATTCAAAGCCTATGTTGAAAAGAAATATAATGCAGAAGCATTTGAAGAGGGGTGAGATTAAGGAAGTATTTAGGCATTTGCAGATATGAGGGATTTAACAATTAACAAAAAAATGAACCACGTCATATGAATGAAAAAAAAGAAGAAAAAAACGAACATGATAATTCGAAATGCAAAAAAATATAAGTACGAAATAAAAAGGACGACGTATACGACAAGTAGCTGTCGAGAAAAAAGAGAAATTACAATTTTAATGACATCTGATTAGAATAATAATATAAAAAAAAACAGAAAGAGATACAAAATGTTCAAAAAGCAGACGAAGAATGGAAGGGACTTTTTTTTTTTTACGAGAGGAGAGAGAAAAATCTCGTTAGTGACTTCTTCCTACAAAAATGTTGAATGCATTTATGACAAACTCAAATCAGAGAAGTTTCAATATACATTGACTGTTACACATATATTTATATATAATATATATATATATTTTCATATATAAATAATTATTGTAATATAAAACATATAATAAAAACACATACAAAAGGCAAATATACATTTTGAGTTGTTTTTACCTCAGGAGGTGGCATTACAACAACAAAGAAAAAAGAAGAAAAACTTGTTTTTAGACATATCTAAGGAACATCTTATACTAATATTGTAGGTAAAATTGATCTTTTTTACAATTCATTTCAGTCTTCCCGTTAGCCTTGCTCAGTGGTTCATTTCACAAGAATCTCTGAACTCAGAATAGAAGTTCTTTCAGAACACATTTTGGGATATTTTTTTTTCTGTCTTTTTTTTGTTTTGTAGGGTATTTTTGTTTTTTACAAAACAACCATTTGAAGCTTCAGCTGACATTTTGTAGTCTACTTCTTCAATCAGTTCCCAAAGCCGTTTTACTTCTTGTCAACGAGTGCAAAGCCAACGGTAAGCCACAACAATGCACCATACAAGAGTAAAAAGTATAAAATGTCTTTCACAACAACAGGTAGTAGGAATTGAAATTTAGTTTATAGAAGGTGAGTTTTTATAGATTTTTTTCTTTTTTAAATACAAGCACTTGTGTAGTAATAAATAATAAACTAGCAGGCCTGTGCATATAAACAGTATGAATATTAATTATTTACAATTGATATGTTTACTTAAGAGCTATTTTAAAATAGTCAATATATAAAAGTTATAAAATCTTGATTAACTCTCAACTTTTGTTTTCCTTTCAACTCTTATCTTTTTATCCATGTTCAACTGAAACAGATTATTGTTTATCACTTCCACACTCTCACCCCCGTAACTCTTCTTTCTTTCTTATTTTTTATTTTCGTGTAGTATGTCCAATTTCTTCACCTTTTATCTTGTATAATTTAAAAATGGAAAATGGTCCCTTTATTAATTGGGTGAACTAGCACATACATTAGGATAATTTCAGCGAATTAACGAGTAAACGATAATCATAATAGTTTATCTTGACGATTTTGGAGCGGTCTATTTTAACCACGAGGGTTGTTGCTCCAAAAAATTGATAACAGTGTTCAGAAGATTAAGCAATAAGTATATAATGATTATCAGGATAATTGTGAATGAAGAGAGTGTGATGACAAAAGATATTTTTGTTTAAAACTGCACAAAAAAGGATGGAAAAATTAATACGTATGAACTTTTATGTAAAATCCATGAGATAGTTTATTATTTTTCTAAATTTTAAAAAATGACAGTTTCTAGGTGGGTTGAAAAACAGTTTATATAGTAGTATTTCATTGGATTTTACATTAAATTCATGCTTAATACAAAAAGGAAGATAGAAGTTTCCACTTGAAATTTGAAAGGCAACATATTTTGTCTTGCATATTAGCTATGTAATACCCCATAATTTTCAGTACTGAACCAAAATTTTTTAAAACTAGACTTAAAAACTGAACCCATTTTATTATTTACCCAAATTCTTACTGAACTTCAATGGCTAGACACCACATAATGAAGTTGTTATTTTCTTGATTAAATTGTTGAGTAAAGTATCCCCTCATAGTAGCAATATTCTTCTTTTTTTCAAGTCTCGAAATACTAAAAATTAGAAAATTTACTTGGAATTTTCTTTTCTTTGATTTGATCCAATTTTTTGATTAATCCTCTGTTATGTTCCTAGTAACAGTTATTTGATTTGAAACAACGGTAAAATTAAATCACTTCCAATGTGTGTCTAAGCTCACATTAAATTTTCATTAAAATTTGTGGCAAGTATAAAAATGGTAAGATTTTTATTTCTTCATTTTTTGGGGGGCGAGCTTGATACCACTACGATTATTGACTTAATATAATTCTTTAAATAAACGAAATGCAAAAATATTTATATTTTCTGAAAGATAATTTCTTAAAGAAAGATTTCTTCCTGTTTTTTTTTTTTTTTTTATTTAGACAAAAATGTTGCAAGCATTTAAACTAAAAAACTACAGTTAATTGCTTTGTAGTGACAAACTTTTTTATTTTATTGTATAACTTAATTTCATTGAAGAATGTCTGTGACAAAATAAATTAAAGTAAACACTCACATTTTCTTTGAAAATTGACAATTCTTAATTCTAAATTCTTTCACTTACTGTAACAGTATCGAGATTTGTTATTCAATCTTATTCTTTTCGTACTGTGCTTTTCATTGGACGATACTTTTCTGACATGGAAGTCTGCAAGCCATTGATAAATAATATTCATTTACAAGCTAATCCTCAAACATAAACACATAAACACTGATGTTAAACTGCACAAGGCAATTCTTACCTGCTAAAATCCTCCATACAACTAGAAAACGTAGGAGGAGGCAGGGCAGAATATTGCCACAAATCATCCAATGAACTCATGCCAAGTAATGTTAAACAAAATCACAAAAAAATAACAACCTTAACCAATCTAGTATCTACATTATATACACTCAAAGTCTTTCAAGGTTTTAGACAGAAAATTTCGGTATCTTATACTTAGCAAGAACAAAAAAACTTTTACATTTTTTTTCATTATGATCTGATTGAGACATCGGGTCACAAAAAATAAGATATTGTTTCGGCCCTTGGCACCAGATATCATCTTAAGCACTTATTGTAATAGAGACTTAGGGTCTGTACTGTAACACAGAACTATGTCACTTGATACGAATTACAATAACTCCTTCAGAATTGCGTATAAGTTTAATCAATGGGAACTATATTTATAATCAATCATTAACTACTAGAAGACATCTTATTTTAAATGTCTCTACAAAATATCCTGAGTTAGACTCTAGCCTCAAACCCCAGTGTTATTAGTGCATTAAAATATGCAATGTGTCTTTATATATCATATGAAATAAAGTTTACATAACTATTATGGTTGGTTAATTTGCATTTTTTATTGGTTTAACAAAACCGTGTTAATAAATTACTTGGTGTTATTATCTCTAATAATTATTGCTTTATTCTCAACATAATTAAAAAATAAAGCACTAAGAGCATAGAGTAACGGGCAATTCATCTATGTCTAGGGCTTGATGTGATCAGTCAATTACTTAGAGGGGCCTCTACGGCCGCTTCTAGCTAAGTAAGAGGGCAAAGTAAGTGTATATGTCATGGATGCGCTCAGGCTAC
This sequence comes from Doryteuthis pealeii, assembly GCA_023376005.1. Taxonomy (NCBI): domain Eukaryota; kingdom Metazoa; phylum Mollusca; class Cephalopoda; order Myopsida; family Loliginidae; genus Doryteuthis; species Doryteuthis pealeii. The sequence continues at coordinate 4,211,996 of CM042140.1, forward strand.
CAAGGTTCCCACAATTAGCATTATGGGCCGCCAACCTATGCCACAAGTTGCTCACATTGTTTCTTACCACCCTCTGCAGGTGCAGTTGGGTATTCTAAAGCCTCAGCATAGGAAGGCTGGAACAATCTGATATCAAGAACATTGCATGTGATCACACTCCTTCTAGTCAAGCGAGACTGAGCAAATTGACAAATTAAGAAGCAGTCTCACTTTTCCCATTGATTTACACTGGGGAGAGGGGGGAGGGTATGTTTATAATTGGATGCATAATTTCGGCTATACTAATTAAAGCTAATTTAACCTCCACTGCATAAAAGTGCTATTTATTTTCAAGTCTTAACAAATCTTTAATCTTATACACTCGGCTGATGCATCGGTCTGCACTTTCCAAGTTTGATAAGCATTGCTTTAGATTGACATCCGACAGAGTTGATTAATGTAGTCTTTTGTAATCAGCACACTGATTTTGTGTTATGTATTAGGACCAAGGAGAATCACTTATAGAGAAGATGAATGGCACCCGTGAGAACTGAATTACATCTAACAATAGTACTGCTAATTTGTGCAACTATTTGCACATGTGAGTGTCTTATTTGACGCCTAATACTTATTTACTAAACTTAGGCTTAATTGTGTCACAGTATGGAGGCACTCGTGAGACTCAACTCACTAACCATGTGATATGCAAAATGGTTAAACGATAAATCTTTGATTAACTCGACCTCGGGAATAACTTTCGATATATCTCAGACAATCTTGGAGAGTGCCCACCAAATACTTCCATCTGCATCCCAAGTTTCTGAAAAAAAAATTGTAATAAAAATAAACTAAAAATGAAAACAAAAGGAAATAATGAGTGTTAATTTTAAAGAATTAATCCAAAATCTATCATACTTGCATTTAAAGGATGAGGGAATATGAAATACTTTATCGTGCAACCCTTATAAGGTAATCTTCCAAACAATCTTAAAAAAAAAACAAATAAAGCGAAAAATAAAGGTCACGACCATTTATGGAAAAGAAGAACATGTCATTTTGACTTGTGTCCTGGACAAATAAGCGTCAGAATTTCACAGAAATGAATATCTTTACCAAACAGATACTTTCTGTTTTCGCGTGGGAGAACAATCTGTCATATGCCATCGGATGAGATTTTGAGCCAGTGAAAGATATTTCTTTTCCACATGTCTGCAGAGCCTATTTCTAAACCCTGCTAAGCAGGGTAGGTAACTTAAGTTGTCGTATTTAACAATTATAATGGATCACAGAGTTGCTATTGTTGTATCAGCCAGACAGCAATGGATCTATCCTTCTTATCTCACTAGCAGTAGGACAAGGAAGACTATATTAGTATCTTGACGGTGGAACGCCATACCTAGCATTCAGCGCCTTACTTTTACACACAACCAGATCCCTGTCCGCTACTCATACATGAGTTTAGCAAGGGCCGATAATCAACCTGCACTGTATTTGTCATTGGCAAGACACTATCAACAGGTAACAAAATCTGTACTAAAAATAAATATTAGCAAAAAGTCAGATTGTCATGGTAGTTATCTCTTTAGTATTTACATCAATTATGATATTGTTTATATTTCAGAATTTATTTAATTAAAATTGTAAACCAATGGTCATCTTCAAATGTTCAGATGGAAAATTTCCTATTATTTATATTTGTGTATTTTTGACGGCCGCTGATTGTATAATTTTGATTTTTGGATCGGTTGCTCAATTGGTATATTTACACTTGAATTGTACGGATACGTCAATACAATATCATTTATTGTTTATTTTTGCATAAATGATCGAATTTGATTTCATTCTTTGATACTGTTAGCATGATAGCGTTCAAAACATTGATCATTTTTTGATATAGATCATATCAAGTTCTTTGAATTGTTTGAGAATTGATCAGTCAACTAATTAAAAATTATTTCTAGTTGGTTATCATTATTATACTCAAATACAATATAAAAGTCAAAATGAACAAAAAAAAAACTATACGACACCACAGCCACATCAATTCTCTGCATTGTAAAGACAAACTCAGTAATGCTCTCTCCACGGTGGACGGTAAATGGCTGGAACTTGCTTAGAAGTATTTTTACTAAGCCAACATACAAATCCCAGAGGGACGGAAAGAGAGCTCAATGGTTGATTGACATCTCAGGACTTACTGAAATACAAACACAAAAAATCTGAGATTAATTAAAATGAAAAAAAAAAAGACAAGAGAGAAAATCGCAGCTGCATTCACACACACCTAGAAAGAATTACAGTAAAATAGAAATGGTTGGATTACTAAGAATCAGGCTATTACAAGTCAATTATATAATTGAATGAAGTCTTGTACTGATACAAAGTAACATTTATTTAACCAAAAACACAACATGTAAATGAGATATATAAACAAAACATATCATTCAATTCAGTTTATAAAATGTTTTCTTGTTTTACAAATACTTTGTTTAAATGTTTAATTTATAAATTTATTCACTTTGATTTCAGTTAAGCAATTATTAAAAAAAGAACTTATTTTTGCTGTCACTGAGAATTTAAGAGAAGTTGACTAAAAAATCTGACATTTTTTGATTGGAAAGATAGAATAATGCATTCAACAATTGAGACAAAGATTAACTCCAAAATGTGTTATATTACATTTCAATTTATTGGTCTACCTAAATATATTTTTGTTATGGACAGGACTTCTTTCAATCTTATATTAAAAGGTTCATCTCTCTCTTTTT